>CM066032.1:1056824704-1057449145 GCA_033557465.1 Ichthyophis bannanicus
TCGGCTTAGAAAGGTCCTGACCAGGTTTCTCAAGCTCCGAGCCCTCAAACGAGGCAGAAACACCTTCCCTATCTGTGTATCGAAATGTGCTCAGAGATAGTCCAGGGTTTGCGACGGCTCGAGTCTGCTCTTTGCGGTGTTGATCACCCAAGCCTAGACTCTGAAGGAACTCTACCACTCTGGCCATCGCCAACTTACTCTCTTCTCTGGACTTTGCCCATATCAACCAATCGTCCAAATATGGGTGCACCAGAATTCCTTCCTTTCGCAACGCCGCCGCCGCTACTACTACCATGACTTTGGTGAACGTCCGTGGTGCCGTTGCTAACCCGAACAGTAAGGCGCGGAAAGCGTAGTTACTCACCTGTAACAGGTGTTCTCCAGGAGCAGCAGGAATCAGTCCTCACATATGGGTGACGTCGGCGCCGACGGAGCCCTCGCGGAGCAATTTTCCCCAGCTTTCAAAGAAAGCCTTTGGGAATTGCAGCGCGCATGCGCGGTCCTCTTCCCGCCCAAGGGTGCCATCTTGCTCAGTCAGATGACATAGCTAAAAGACAGCAAAAATGAGCAAAAACGAAAGCATATAACTGCAACTCCAAGGGGAGGCGGGAGGTTTGTGAGGACTGATTCCTGCTGCTCCTGGAGAACACCTGTTACAGGTGAGTAACTACGCTTTCTCCAGGACCAAGCAGGAAGTCAGTCCTCACATATGGGACTCCCAAGCTTAAGGCTACCGGAAACCCTAAGCACAAAAATGAGCTCCCTCTAGCTCAGCAGCACAGAAGGAAGGAATCTTCTCTGAATACGTCTCCAACCGGTAGCCCAACATCCGGGATGGAGGGTAGGAGTTGCCTATACCTCGAAGAGGTTACGGAGGACTGCCTGTCCGAAAGCACTGTCCCTGCGGGACTCCCTCTCCAGGCAGTAATGGGCTGCAAAAGTCTGGCTTGAAGACCAAGTAGCGGCCCGGCAGATGTCTGCCAACGGAACAGAGCGGAGGTAAGCCACTGACGTAGCCTTCGCCCGAACACGATGAGCGGTGACTCTACCTTCCAGCACGAGGCCCGCAGGCCTCATAAGCCCAAGCGATGCAGTCCGCAATCCAGATGGACAGAGTACGCTTGGAGACAGGGAGCCCCAACTTGTTGGGGTCATAAGACACGAAGAGCTGAACCGCCCTTCGGTGCTCCCGCGTACAGTCCAGGTAGAAGTTCAGCGCCCTTCTACAGTCCAGGGTATGCAGGACCATTTCAGCTCGGCTGGAGTGTGGCCTGGGAAAGTAGGTCGGAAGTACCACCTCCTGGTTGATGTGAAAAAGGGAAACCACTTTAGGAAGAAACTTAGGGTGAGTCCGTAGGACTACCCGGTTCTTGTAGAACCTAGTGTAAGGAGGATCAGATACCAGGGCCTGCAGCTCACTAACGCGTCTAGCAGAAGTGAGGGCCACCAAGAACAAGGTTTTCTAGGAAAGAAAACGAAGAGGACAGGTAGCCATAGGCTCAAAAGGCGGACAGGTAAGCCGCTGTAAAACCACATTGAGATCCCAGTTCGGGGCTGGCGGGCGCAAAGGTGGTTTAAGGAGAAGGAGGCCTCTGAGAAAACGAGCCACCAGAGGGCGGCTGAAAAGAGGTCTACCATCCACCGGCACGTGATGCGCAGAAAGAGCACTGAGGTGGACCTTGACCGAGTTGGACTTAAGGCCAAGATTGGAAAGAGAAAGCAAGTACTGCAAGACCACTGATGCCGAACAGGAGAAGGGGTCTTGATACTGCTGAGTACACCAGACGGAGAACCGACGCCACTTAAGAGCGTAGGACTTCCGGGTGGAAGGCCTCCTGGAGGCCAAGACAACCTCTTCCACATCTGGAGGCAGCTGGAGAGGAGCAAGGACTACCCTTTCAGCAGCCAGGCCATCAGATGAAGGGACCGGAGGTTGGGGTGCAGGAGCGTCCCCATATCCTGCGAGAGGAGGTTGGGCTGAAACCCCAGAGGAAGAGGGGTGTCCACCGCCAGCTGCATCAGAAGCGGGAACCAAGGTTGCCTCGGCCACCGGGGAGCCACTAGGATCATCGATGCCTTGTCTCTGAGAACTTTGAAGAGCGTCCGAGACACCAGAGGCATGGGTGGAAAGGCATACAAGAGGCCTGTGGACCATGGAATCAGAAAAGCATCCGCCGCTACCCGGAGAGGATGCGGCTGTCGAGAGCAGAATCTGGGAAGCTGCCGGTTCAGAGGACTGGCGAACAGATCCATGGTGGGGAGGCCCCACCGTAGAAAGATCCGCTGAACCACCAGCGGATCCAATCTCCACTCGTGCGGTTGGAGGATCCGGCTCAGTTTGTCTGCCAGATAGTTTTCTTGACCTGGGAGATAGACAGCTTTGAGGACGATGTTGCGATGGACGGCCCAAGAGCAGAGCTTCTGTGCTTCCTGA
Organism: Ichthyophis bannanicus; assembly: GCA_033557465.1. Lineage (NCBI taxonomy): Eukaryota > Metazoa > Chordata > Amphibia > Gymnophiona > Ichthyophiidae > Ichthyophis > Ichthyophis bannanicus. The sequence continues at coordinate 1,056,827,139 of CM066032.1, forward strand.
CAGAGAAGGAAGGAGCCGGTTCCGCCTTGCTTGTTCACGTAGAACATGGCAACCTGATTGTCTGTCTGGACAAGTACTGACTGGTGAGAAATCAGGTGAGAGAAGGCTTTGAGCGCTAGGCGGATGGCTCCGAGCTCCAGGAAGTTGATCTGCTGAGCGGACTCCCAAGGAGTCCAGAGACCCTGAGTACAAGTCCCTTGGCAATGTGCTCCCCAGCCCTGGAGAGAAGCATCGGTCGTCAGGACCTGAGAATGTGCAGGGGGCTGAAAAGTCACCCCGAGCACTAGGTTTGGCAGGTGAAGCCACCATTGCAGAGAGGAGACCAGCTGGTCGGAGATCTGTACGGAGTCCGCTAGGCTCCCAGTGGCCTGATGCCATTGTTTGCGAAGGCACCATTGAGCAGGTCGCATGTTCAGGCGGGCATAGGGGGTTACATGGACCGTGGAAGCCATATGGCCGAGCAGTCTCAGAAATTGCCTGGCCGAGACCAGAAAATTGCTGTGAAAACGGCTGGCGAGATCCATGAGCCTTTGGGCCCTGTCCAGAGGCAGGAAGGCCCGCGCCTGAAGAGTGTCCAACCTGGCGCCGATGAATTCTAGATCCTGAGAGGGGAGCAAAGTGGACTTTGCGAAGTTTATGACAAATCCCAAGTGCTGGAGCAGAGCCACCGTGCGATGAGTAGCCTGAGTGGCTTCTTGGGCAGACTGGGCTCTGATAAGCCAGTCGTCCAGGTATGGGAACACAAAGAGACCCTGAAGTCTCAGATAGGCCGCCACCACTGCTAGGCATTTGGTGAACACTCTGGGGGCGGAGGATAGGCCGAAAGGCAGTACTCTGTACTGGTAATGGCGTCCGTCCACCACAAACCTGAGGTATTGTCTGTGGTCTGGATGAATAAGGATATGAGTATACGCATCCTTCAGATCTAAGGAGCATAGCCAGTCTCCCTGCTGGAGGTAGGGCAGCAGGATTCCAAGGGTAAGCATTTTGAACTTCTCCTTTGCAAGGAACTTGGTTGCGCAAGTCTAGGATGGGTCTGAGGCCTCCTGTTCTTTTCGGAATCAGGAAGTATCTGAAATAAAACCCTTGACCCTTCAGGTGGTGGGGCACCGGTTCCACGGCTTGTTCCTGAACAAGACTTGCTAACTCCTGAAGGAGTAAGTCCCTGTGCAGAGGGAGTCTGGAAGGCTCCCCTGGAAAGTAGGAGGGAGGGAGGTACCTGGTGAAAATGAAGAAGATAGCCCTTTTGAACTATCTGAAGCACCCAGGTATCTGTGGTGATGTTTGACCATCTGTGGGCAAAGTGGACCAGCCGGCCTCCTGTGCTGAGAGAAACCAGCTGAGGGGGAGAGGCTATGCTGAGAAAGTCAAAAAAACCCACTCTGCTGAGCAGGGGCCGGTGGTGCAGGCTTGGGGGCTGGCTGCCTACGGGGCCCATTACCTCGACCCTTGGCCTGCTTTCCCTGTGGGGGAGCTGGGGAGGCCTGATACTGAGGGTAGTATTTATAGGCAGCACCCTTCCTCGGGTAAAAGGGCTTTTTCCCCGAGGCCTTCTTCTTTTGAGAAGGAGCAGAGGTCTTCCTGGAGAGACGAGTCCTGGTGAGAGTCTCCGTCTCGATTTGTGCAGCCTTCTCATCCATGGGCTTGCCAAAGAGGTTATCACCTCGGCAGGGGACATCGACCAACTTGTCCTGCACCCAGGGCTCGAGGTCGGACGTCTGAAGCCAAGCCTGGCGGCGTCCACCGATGCCGGCCGCGGCTACTCGAGCCGAAGCCTCAAAACCATCATAGGCTGCTCGAGAGATAAACTTGGAGCACTCCCGAATGCCAGTAGACAAGGATTGGAACCTCTGCAAAGGTTCGTCGGAGAGACCAGCAGAGAACCAGGCTATTTCTTTAGCCAGGTCTCGGAGATACATGCCCATGTAGAGCTGGTATGTCTGGACTCGACAAGCAAGCATAGAGCCCTGGAAGCACTTCCTACCGAGAGCATCCAGGCTTCGGGCTTCCCTACCAGGGGGCACCGAGGAGTGCATTTTTTGACTCTTCAGTCTATGCATGGCCGATTCCACCAAACAGCACACAGGAGAGCAGAGCTCCTGCAGAGGTAGGCAAAGTACACAAGGAGCAGAAGCAGTGGACGACCCAGTTGCTTGGTGTTAAATCAAATATGCTTTATTGAAGATCCCCAAACAATAAAGCATATTTGATTTAACACCAAGCAACTGGGTCGTCCACTGCTTCTGCTCCTTGTGTACTTGGCCGATTCCACCACCATGGAATGGTGCGGTAGTTGTGCCTTTTGGAACCCGGGGCTCTTGCGGACTCGATAAATGGAATCGACCCGCTTGCTTAACACCGGCGACGACGCCGGGCTCTCCCACATGCGGAAGAGAAGCCATTCCAGCACTGGAGGAACCAGTACAATAAAGGCCTCCTTCGGGGGAGAGTCATATTGGAGGGCATCGAGTTCTTCGACTCGAGGCTCCTCCTCGGGATCCGCAGGGAAGGCCAAGGCTTTGGCCATATCCCTCACGAAGTCCGAGAACCGGGTATCCTCCGGGGGGGACCGTCTGAGGTTCGGACTCGGGGGAATCCGAACGGACACACCGAGTCCGAAAGGAACCAGGTGACTCTTCGTCCTCAGATTCCCAGGCCGACTCCTCAGAGGAGGAGTCGACCGGCTCCGGTCGGGCGGGCACTGATGCCATCCGCCCCGACACCGAGGGAGTCGGCGTCGACGACCTCGGTCCTGAACGGGAGGCCGAAGGAGACCTCGACCGAGGATCGACTCGAACCCTTATGGACTCGAGGATCGGCTCGGTCTCCGGGGTCGACTTGGAGGTCGACGTCCCGGCGGTCAGGGCAGAAGCGCCAGCGAGGCCAGCGATCAATGCCCGCTGCTGGTCCAAGAAGGCAGACAAACTGCACTCCAAGGCCGTCAACCTGAGTCCGAGCTCAGGAGACCCAGCAGCCCCCGACTCGGGCCCCGACGGCATCGGGCCCGACGTCGGGTCCTTCGGAAGCGAGTCCACGAGGACAACCGTACTTACGTGAGCGGGCAAGTCCATCTCGAGTCGAGGATGTTTCGACGGCCTTTCCGACTCCAAGGACCCGGGACGGGAATCGGGGCTATGCGACCTGGCCCTCGAGGAACCAGGAGCGTCCACCGATCCCGCTCTCGCGGGTTTCTTCTTCCGATGATGCTCCCGGGTAGGAGACCCCATTTCAGAGGAACTCCGACGATGCTCAGGACCAGAGTCCCGAGATGAAGCCTCTGACGAGGTCCGAGCCCGGCCGGAGTCAGAGAAGATATGCTCCCGCTGGTGCTGCCGACTCCTCAATGCTTTTGAGGACATTTTGCCGCATGGCGTGCAGATCATGGAGTCATGATCTGAGCGGAGGCAGAAGTCATGAGTGTCTGTAAGAGACATAAGTTTCTTACAGAGGTCACGCTTTTTGAAACCACTGGCCGCCAACGGGGAAAAAAGGGCCCCTGCGAGGTCGAACGACCGGGCAGCCAGGGAAAAAAGGAAAAAAAGCGCGAAATCTGTCACGAAGGACAAAAAAACGAAAAATAAAGGACGGACTCGTAACCGGCGTCGCGAGTCCGGGCGGGAAAAGAACCGGCATCGAACCGAAGAAAAAAATAGATAAAAATAGAGGAAAATCAACTTTTCTGCGGGGATTCACAGGCAACGTCTGTAGGGCTCCGCAGAAAAATGAAGACTGAGCAAGATGGCACCCTTGGGCGGGAAGAGGACCGCGCATGCGCGCTGCTATTCCCAAAGGCTTTCTTTGAAAGCTGGGGAAAATTGCTCCGCGAGGGCTCCGTCGGCGCCGACGTCACCCATATGTGAGGACTGACTTCCTGCTTGGTCCTGGAGAATTGAAAATGCCCCATTGGAAGTGCAAATCTGAGGAACTTCTGATGCTCCTCCCGAATGGGTATGTGAAGATAAGCCTCTGACAAATCCAGAGCAGTGAGGAACTCCCCTGCCCTTACGGCGACAATCACCGACCGCAGATTTTCCATCCGAAAATGCGATATGCGGACACCCCGATTTACATTTTTGAGATCAAAGATCGGCCGAAACGATCCCTCCTTTTTTGGTACTACAAAATAAATGGAGTATCGATCACACCCGCACTGTTCTTTTGGCACCGGAACCACCTCGTTGAGTCTCAGCAGTCGGTCGAAGGTCTCTTGCACTGCCTGGACTTTCAGAGGCGTTTTGCATGGGGATTGAATGTAAGCATCGGCCACTGGATGTTGGAATTCGAGCACATAACCCTCTCAAATGATTTCCAACACCCACCGATCGGTAGTAATTCGGGCCCAAGAAGGATAAAACTCCCGTATCCGCCCTCTTAGGGGTATCACTTCCCCCTGGGCCCTTCTGGTTTCATTGCGCCTTTCTAATATTCGAGGAAGAGGGGGCTGCAAAACCCCTGTTTGTCCCTCTAAATCCTCAAAACCCTTGATTTCTATAAGAGAAACGCCCCCTTTGAAATTGTCCAAACTGGGTTGGGCGGAAACGGCGAAATTCCCTCTGCTGATTTCTGTTAGATGGCAAAGGTTTCCTCTGCTGTTGCTTGTCCTCTGGGAGTCTTCCTCCCCTAGATTCCTCTAAGTCTTTTACTAGCTTATCCAAATCTTCTCCAAATAGTAGCTTACCCCTAAAGGGTAACTTACCCAATCTCGTTTTTGAGGAACCATCAGCCGCCCAATTACGGAGCCAAAGATAACGCCTGGCTGCTATCACTGACGCCATACTCTTAGACAGACTCCTAATAAGGTCATAGTGAATGTCCACTAGATAAGCAGTTCCAGATTCTAACTTAGATGCTTCCCCTTCACGCTCGTCCAACTGGTCTCCCTGAACATGCTGAGACCAACGGAGACAGGCACGAGCCACCTAGGCCCCACAAACCGATGCCTGCAAGGAAAGTGCACAGATGTTAAACACCTGTTTCAACAAGGTATCTAGTTTCCTATCTTGAACATCCTTAAGCGCGGCACTACCCTCCACTGGGATGGTAGTCTTTATGGTCACTGCAGATACCGCCGCATCTACCTTTGGAGACCTAAACAATTCCCGATCCTGATCTACCAAAGGGTACAGATGAGACATAAGCCTGGAACCCTTAAGCCCCGCTTCCGGCACGTCTCATTCCTCCTGAATCATTTCTCGCATCATACGATGAACTGGGAGGGCTCTTTGTGTTTTTCAGAACGCCTGCAACAAGGGATCCTCTAAGGATGCATCCTCTGCCGACCCTGCAGCAGGCATATTCAAGGCTTTTAGAGTTTCCTCTATGAGAGACGGTAACTCGTCCCGTCTAAAGACTCTGACCACCCTCGCTTGATCTTCTGGTTCCGCTAACTCTCCTTCTAACTCATCCTGTACCTCCGTGCCCTGCTCTCCATCCTCTGAAAAAGGACTCCCGGAGGCTATTGACTGCTCCTGCAAATGCTTTCCCTTCCTTGACCTCTTGAAAGGAACCTCTATGAGCCTCAAGTCTAAAGGAGTCCCGGGACGCTTTTCGCCTAAGGTCACTCCCAGAGAAAGCGCTTCAGTGTTCTTACAGCCTCCTATGACCTGCTGCAAAAGAGCCACAAAATCCTGTGAAAAAAATTGCACCTAACCCACCTGGCAAAGACTGTTGGGAAATCAGCTTCTCAAGAGCCGAGGGACTGGCCACCGGCTCCAGCAGCGGAATGGAGGGGGATTCAGGCGTAGGCAAAATACCCTTCGGGCCCTTCCTAGTAACCTCTATAACCGGCTGCAGAGATTGCTTCCTGTGAACAGGCTTTACAGATTCCAGTATCTGAAACTGAGCCCTGTCTAAGGCTGCAGAGCAAACAGAGTAGTTACTCACCTGTATCAGGTATTCTCCAGGAGCAGCAGGAATTAGTCCTCATATGGGTGACGTCAGCGCCGACGAAGCCCTCGTGCGAAGCATTTCCCCAGTTTTCAAAGAAAGCCTTTGGGAATGCAGCGCACATGAGCGGTCCCTTCCCGCCCAAGGGTACCATCTTGCTCAGTCTGATGACATAGCTAAAAGACAGCAAAAACAACAAAATGAATCATATGACTGCAACTCCAAGGGGAGGAGGGAGGGTCGTGAGGACTGATTCCTGCTGTTCCTGGAGAACACCTGTTACAGGTGAGTAACTACTCTTTCTCCAGGACCAAGCAGGAAGTCAGTCCTCACATATCGGACTCCCCAGCTAAAGGCTACCGGGAACCCAAGCTGAAAAATAAGCTCCCTCTAGAGCGTCAGCATTTGTGAAAGAATCCTTTCTGAGAACACCCCTGTATGGTAGCCCAACACAAGGGCCGGAGGGTAGGAGTTGCCTAAACCTCAAAGAGATTACGGAGTACCGCCTGTCCAAAAGCACTGTCCCTACGGGACTCCCTCTCGAGGCAGTAGTGAGTCGCAAAAGTCTGGCTTGAAGACCAGGTAGCGGCCCGGCAGATGTCTGCCAACGGAACAGAGCGGAGGTGGGCTATTGACGCGGCCTTCGCCCTGACACAGTGGGCCGTGACTCGACCCTGCAAGGAGAGGCTGGCTGCCCTGTACGCCCAGGCGATACAATCCGCTACCCAAAGGAACAACGTACGCTTGGAGACAGGCAACCCCAGTTTATTAGGGTCAAAAGATACGAAGAGCTGAGCAGTCCTTCGATGCCCCTGCGTACGGTCTATGTAAAAGGACAACGCCCTTCTACAGTCCAGGGTATGCAGCACTGTTTCAGCCCGGCTGGCATGCGGCCTGGGGAAGAATGTTGGAAGAACCACCTCCTGATTGAGGTGGAAGGAGGAGACAACCTTCGGAAGGAACTTAGGGTGAGTCCGCAAGACCATCCTGTTCTTATAGAACCGTGTGTACTGTCTATCAGAAACCAGAGCTTGTAGTTCACTAACATGCCTGGCCAAGGTAAGAGCCACCAAGAACAAGGCTTTCCAGGAAAGGAAGCATAAAGGACAGGTAGCCATCGGCTCAAATGTTGGACAAGTTGTTGCAAGACCACATTTAAAACCCACTCAGGGGCTGGTGGACGGATCGGAGGCTTGAGCAGAAGCAGGCCTCTGAGGAAACGGGACACCAAGGGGTGGCCCGACAGATTGGCCCTCTACCCTGTGAGCGGTGTGCCGAAAGAGCACTGAGGTGGACCCGAACAGAGTTGGATTTAAGGCCTAGGTCCGAGAGGTGGAGCAGGTACTGCAGCACCACTGGAACCAGGCACGAAAAAGGATCCTCCTGGCGCTGAGCACACCAGGTGGAGAACCTACGCCACTAGAGGCCAAAACCACCTCTTCCACCTCCTTAGGCAGAAGTAAAGGGGCTGGAACTACCCTTTCAGCAGCCAGGCCATCAGGTTAGAACATAACATAAGATATGCCATACTGGGTCAGACCAAGGTCATCAAGCCCAGTATCCTGTTTCCAACAGTGGCCAATCTAGGTCATACGTACCTAGCAGTTTCCCCAAAAGACACAGGTTCTGCAATGCTTGTACTGGGTCAAGCATTGATATCCTGGGTCCCTTAATAATGGTTTATGGACCTTTCCTCCAGGAACTTGTCCAAACCTTTTTTAAACCCAGCTACACTAACAGCCTTTACTACATCCTCCAGTAACAAGTTCCAGAGTTTGATTACACGTTGAGTGAAAAAATATTTTCTTTTATTAGTCTTAAATAGTTTACCCTGTAGCTTCATTGTATGTCCCCTAGTCTTTCTATATTCTAATAATGTAAACAATCGATCTACGTTTACCCGTTCCACTCCGTTCATTAATTTATAGACGTCTATCATATCTCCCCTCAGCCGTCTCTTTTCCAGGTTGAAGAGCCCTAACCTTTTTAGCCTTTCTTCATAGGAGTATCCTTCCATCCCCTTTACCATTTTGGTGGCTCTTCTCTGAACCTTTTCTAATAACGCTATATCCTTTTTAAGATACGTCGACCAGAATTGCACACAATATTCAAGGTGCGGTCTCACCATTGAACGATATAGAAGCATTATATCATCTTTTGTTTTATTTTCCATTCCTTTCCTTATGATACCTAGCATTCTATTTGCTCTCTTGGCTGCCGCTGCACGCTGGGCTGAGGGTTTTAACATGTTATCCACAATGACGCCTAAATCTTTTTCCTGGGTGGTGGTTCCTAATGTGGAACCTTGCATCGTGTAACCATAGTTTGGGTTGTTCTTCCCTAGATGCATAACTTTGCACTTGTCCACACTAAATTTCATCTGCCATTTTGATGTCTTTTTTGGTACCAGAAAGTACCTTGAATAGAAGCCTTGGCCTCTCAGGTGGTGAGGCACCGGTTCCAACGCCTGCTCCTTCAGAAGACTTGCCAACTCCTGAAGGAGGAGGAGGTTCCTGTGACGAGGGAGTCTTGGAGGCTCCCCTGGAAAATAGGAGGGGGTAACTAGTTGAAGTGGAGCAAATAGCCATTTTGGACTATGCTCAGCACCCAGGTATCCCGTGTTATGGTTGACCACCTGTGGGCATACAGTGTTAGCCGGTCTCCTGTGCTGAGAGGAGCCAGCTGAGGAGGAGAGGCTATGCAATGGGAGTCAAAACCCCGCTCCCTGTTGTGTAGGAGCCAGAGCTGATGGCTTGGGGGTTTTCTGCCTACAGGGCCCATGTCCCTGCCCCTTGGCCTGCTGACCCTGATGGGGAGCTGCAGAGGCCTGAAAATGAGGGTAGGATTTGTAGGCAAGTAGCCTTCCTCGGGTAAAAGGGCTTTTTCCCTGAGCCCTTCTTCTGAGAAGGGGCAGAGGTTTTTCTGGCCAGCCTTGTTCTGGTGAGAGTCTCAGACTAGAGTTCTGCAGCCTTTTCAGCCATGGGTTTGCCAAAAAGGTTCTCACCTCAGCAGGGGACTTCGACCAACTTGCCTGTACCCATGGCTCGAGGTCCGATGACTAGCCAGGCCTGACGGCGTGCACCGATGCTGGCTGCGGCTACTCGGGCCGAGGCCTCAAAGCCATCATAGGCTGCTTGAGAGAGAAACTTTGAGCACTCTCAAATCCCCGATGACAAAGACTTAAACCTCTGCAAAGGTTCCTTGGAGAGGACAGCTGAGAACCCGGCAATCTCCTTTGCCAGGTCCCGAAGGTACATGCCCATGTACAGCTGGTAAGTCTGGACATGGCACGCCAGCATAGAGCCCTGGAAGCACTTTCTGAGGGCATCCAGGTTCTGGGCCTCCCTGCCGGGGGGCACCGAGGAGTGCATCTTCTGACTCTTCAGACAATGCATGGCCGATTCCACAACCATGGAGTGGTGCGGCAGCTGTGCCTTCTGGAATCCAGGGCTCTTACGAGTCGATAAGTGGCATCGACCCGTCTGCTGAGAACCGGCGTCGAGGCCGGTGCCTCCCACATGCGGAAGAGCAGCCGTTCCAGCATCGAGGAACCGGTACAGTAAAGGCCTCCTTAGGCGGAGAGTCATACTGGAGGGCCTCGAGCTCTTCGGCTCGAGGCTCCTCCTCGGGATCCGCAGGGAAGGCCAAGGCCTTGGCCATGTCCTGCACGAAGTCCGAGAACCGGGTATCCTCTGGTGGGGACCTTCTCTGAGGCTCAGACTCCAGTGAGTCCGATGGGATGCACCGGGTCCGGAAAGTATCCGGGGACTCCTCGTCCTCCGTCTCCACTCTGACCCCTCCGAGGAGGAATTGAGCGGCTCCAGCCGGGCGGGCACCAATGCCATCCGCCCCGATGCTGCGGGCACCGGCGTCGATGACCTCGGCCCCGAACGGGAGGCTGAGGGGGACCTTGGCCGAGGACTGACTCGAGACCGCATCGACTCGAGGATCGGCTCGGCCTCTGGGGTCGACTTGGACATCGAGGTCCCGGTGGTCGGGGCAGATGCACCGGTCAAACCGGCAATCAGTACCTGCTGCTGCTCCATGAAGGGAGCCAAGCTGCTCTCCAAGGCCGTCAACCTGAGACTCAGCTCAGGAGACTCAGCAGCCCCTGACTCGGGCCCGACGTTGGCTCTCCCAGAGGGGAGTCTACGAGGACAACAGCACTCATGTGACTCGTGGACTCCAGCTCCACTCGAGGCAACTTGGCAGGCCTCTCCAACTCCGAGGACACGGGACGGCGGTCGGGGCTATGTGACCTGGCCCTTGAGGAGCCAAGAGCGCCTGCCGCCCTCACGGGTTTCTTCTTCCTTCTGTGTTCCCTCGAAGGAGACCCCCTTTCAGAGGAGCCTCGACGGTGCTTGGGGTCGGTCTCCCGAGATGTCGAGGCCTCTGACGAAGTCCGGGCCCGGCGTCAGAAAAAAGTCTCACACGCTGATGTTGACGGCTCCTCAGCGCCTTAGAGGACATTTTGCCACACGGGACACAGACCACCGGGTCATGGTCGGGCCCGAGGCACCGGAGGCAGCAGTCATGGGTGTCTGTGAGAGACATCAGCTTCTTACACCGATCACACTTCTTGAACCTGCTGGCAGCCATCGGGGGAAAAAGGACCCCTGCAAGGTCAAAAGACCAGACTGCCAGTGAAAAAGAGAAAAAAAGCAGAAACGCTAGTCACGAAGGACAAAAACCGAAAAACTTAGCTCCGGGCTCGATACCGGTGTACCGGGCCCAGGCGGAAAGGGGAACCGGCGTCGAACCGGGCAAAAAACACAAATCCACGCAGGAAAAAACTTTTACCGGGTGACGACATGTCTGTCGGGCTCCGCGGAAAAAAGACGACTGAGCAAGATGGCACCCTTGGGCAGGAAGGGGACCGCGCATGCGCACTGCATTCCCAAAGGCTTTCTTTGAAAGCTGGGGAAATGCTCCGCACGAAGGCTCCGTCAGTGCAGACGTCACCCATATGTGAGGACTGACTTCCTGCTTGGTCCTGGAGAAAAAGTTGTTTCGAAGGCATCTCTCCCCTACTTTGCGACTTGACAGCCTGGGTTACCTCTACTTCCAATAGAAGGAGACAATGCACAGTGCCACAGCCTAGCCAACCTTTTAGCTATATCTATATGTATCTAATCTTATGATAGAAATAGATAGTTATGTGTATGTGTATATATATATATAGATATAGATATATATCTACATATCTATATCTATCTATCTATCTATCTATATATATATATATCTACAGTTATCTACTCCTATCCCTACTGCAGCACTACCTACTATATATATATCTACTGGAAAATACTCACTATTTACCTCAAAAAATGAAATCGTTGAGTAAAGTCTCTCCGTTTCTGTCCCCGTAGTGCTGGAAATCCCACATCAATTAGCTCGTAAAGAAAACAACCCTCACCGCGGGATATCCTGCAGGCCCAAAGCACACGCGGCTTTCCTGCGCTTCTGACACGTCCGCGGCCCCCCCCCCCCCCGAAGCTAAACGTTGGTCTTCCTACCTGCGCACCACTGAAAGGCAAGCCACTTACCTCACCACTAGCAGCCTCTGCTTTCACCGAACCGATTCTTCCCACGCTCAGCCGTGCTGCGGCTTTCGCAACGGGACAGAATCGCCCTCTGAGGAACTGGTACTTTTGAATTCAGCGGCCTTGCCGCAACGATCGCTGGGCACTGCTGCTGCACTCTTGTGCTCCCGCTGCTGATTCCTCACCCTACCGTGGGTTCGGGAATCAGAACTCGGCCCTGCAGATCTCCAGAAGTACCTTCCTCCCCTGCCCACCAACTTTAAACAGAGAGGGAGGGAGACAGGAAGGGGGCCTCAGCACAGCTTCTCACTCAGAGGTAAAAGTCTCTTTTTTTTTTTTTAAATCCAATAAGAACAAATATTTTTAACACAGAAAAATATTCTCTCTAATCTACACGCCTTAAATGTTTCTCCAGTGAGCCTTCCACCTACAGGCTCACCAACCTCCAGCTGCTATGGAGACTGAGATTACTGGACAGAAGAGGCGGTCCCAGGAGTATTTGTACCAGTGTCGTCAAAAGAGTGATGTTTCTCTGTCTCCATAGCTGCTGGAGGAGCTGCTGCATAAATCGTAGATGTCGGGACTAGACTGGAGAGACGATAAGGAACTATAATTGAAAATAGTGAACCACAAATATTAAGACTATTTTTATCATTTAATGTCCAAGAGAGAACTAACCTTAGCAAGCCCAGCGGTTAAAAGAAATAACCAACCCATCTGTGCCTTGCTAAGCAGCTGGCTAGAACCATCTCTCAACAGTCAATTCATAGCTACATTAAACCTGGCTGTAACCCTAGAAGGTAGTATAGAAAAGAATAACTTCCAAGTTTTTATGTAACTTTTTTTCTTTCCCATGTATTCACTAAACAATGTCTGGGGAATTGCAAGCATAATAAATTGTCATCAAATGCAGCTTTAGTTCCTTCGTGCCTATGACAGACGTGATCACAAGGTCTTGTTTCTCACATATAGTTTGAAGCACTTACTTTCAAAATGAACTATCCCATCAATCTGGTCAATGAATCCATTCATACGACCCTCTGTTATCATCTGAGAAGCTATTTTTTCTGCCTGAAAAAGAAGAATGTGAAGAAAATAAAAATAACTTTGTGGGACTTGCTTTTGATTTCTCTTTGAGTTCTACTTTAATAAATAAACTATTATGAGTTGACCAGCACCTCCATAATATTTTTGTTAATACATCTAAAAACATAAGTCACCTGATACGGGCCTCTATCAGTATCTGCAGCTGCCTTTTTCACCCTACCTGAGGGAACTTCAGCTTCACTCACGGTACAAAGACTACAAAAGTCACTTCTTTATCTTTATTTGCAAATTTAATATACCGCTCTTTACCGGTGGCATCAGAGCGGTGTACAATGGTAAAATATACAGGCTGCTGAAACAGAAAGGAACGCCAAAAATTTAAAGAGCAGGATAGGAAGAGGAGATAGAGCAGGCAACAGATAATACAACAGAAGGATGAAACAGAGGTGAATAGTCAGGATCAACGGGGTGGGGGGGAGAGGGGAGTGGGTGGGTGGGGGGGGAGAGGGGAGCAGGTGGGTGGGGGGGAAGGTTGAAAGCGGTGCAAAAAAGGTGGGTCTTTAATCTAGCCTTAAAAGTTTTATAAGAAGGTTCTAGGCGGAGGGCGACAGGAAGCGAGTTCCAGAGTTTCGGGCCTAGAAAGAAAAATGCTGAGGAGCGGGTGAACTCCACATGAGCCTGTGAGGGGGAAGGAAGAGACATGCGGTTCAGGTGAACTGATCTGAGGGAACGATAAGAGGAATGGAGATGTATTAAATTGGCAAGGTAGAGGGGAACACCGGTGTGGATAGTCTTGTGGACATAGATAAGGATTTTGAACTGTATGCGGTAAACAAGGGGAAGCCAGTGTAGGTGAATCAAGATGGGGGTAATATGGTCAAAGCAGGAAGCGTGAGTGAGAAGGCGTGCAGCTGTATGATGAACGAGTTGTAGTCTTCGCAATTGAGCTTGAGGGAGACCGGCGAGGACGACACTGCAGTAGTCCAGGCGGGATACGACCAGGAACAATAACAGTAGACAGGGAGGGGACCGATATAAAGGGACGGATGGCACAGAGCTGACGTAAGGTGTAAAAGGACCGCTGTACAACAGAGGAGATATGATCTTTAAATGAAAGAGCGGAGTCCAGGGTGACTCCTAGGTAGCGTAAGGATGACACTACCAGCAGTGGGGCACAAGACAAGGTGGGGGCGAGAGGGGGAATTGGGGCACCAGAGGTAAACCAAATGGCAAATGACTTGGAAAGATTTGTGCGCAATAGATTAGAGGAAAACCAGGACGACACTGAAGCTAGGCAAGAGTTGAGGGGGGCGAGATCTGGGGCAGAGGGGTCCGTATGGTGAAGGAGGATGATGTCGTCTGCATAATAGTGGGCCGAAATGCTATGCTGCTGAACGAGGAGTGCAAGAGGGGCCAAGAAGACGTTAAACAGGAGAGGGGCAAGAACAGAACCCTGGGGGACGCCGCAAGGAAGAGGGGTAGGAGGAGAGGAGGAAGAACCTGTGGAGACAGAAAAGGTTCGGTGGGAGAGGAATGAATGGAACCAGGAAAGAACAGAGCCGGAAAGCCCAATGTCATGTAAGCGGGTCAGAAGAGTATGGTGGTCTACGAGGTCAAAAGCGGCAGAGAGATCTAATGAAACGGCAACGGTAATGCGACCTTGGTCATGTACAGTGCGAACTTCATTGAGAAAGGAGAGCAGAATAGACTCAGTGCTGTGATTGGGGCGGAAACCTGATTGACGGGGGTGAAGTGACAGGGTGGCCTCCAGGTGAGAGGAAAGTTGTGCATAGACCCTTTTCTCAAAAAGCTTGGAAAGAAAGGGAAGGTTTGAGATAGGGCGCCAGTTGGCTGGGGAAGATGGGTCAAGGGAGTCCTTTTTCAAGATGGGACGGATAATGGCGTGCTTCCAAACAGTGGGGAAGGAGCCGGAGGATAAACTGGTAATGAGAATGGAGAGTATGAAGGGAGAGAGGACCAGGAAGGAGTCCAGAAGCCATTGGGAGGGGATAGGATCGGAGATGCAGGTGGTCTTCCGAAGTGAGGAATATACCCTGGAGAGATCTGGCATTGTCACCGGTTGGAAGAAGGACCATTTATGAGAAAAGGAAGGAGGATTGGAAGAGGGGGAGGAAGGGGGGAGTCAGGCGGAGGGAGAGAGGGAGAAGGGGGGAGGGCAGGAGGGAAAGAGTGACCAAAGGTTTTGGATTTTAGTAGCAAAATATGAAGCCAAGAGAGCAGGATCAGGGGTCACTGGAGAGGGGGCTGGAGAAGTGAGGGAATGGGAGGCAGAGAGGGAACGAAGGACAGAGTAAAGCTGTCGAGTGGAATTAACTGATTGGGAAATGCGAGAGGAGAAATAGTCTCGTTTAGCAGAATGTAGCAGGGAACGGTAGTGTGAGTGACAGTGACGAAAGTGTGCTAGGGAGGTAGAAGGATGCCTACGCCAACGCCATTCGGCGCGACGTAGGTAAGAACGGTGAAGGAAAAGGCCGGAGTGAAACCAGGGATAGTGGTGCCGAGAGGGGGAAGGAGGAGGAGGAGGCGGCTGGCATGGGGCAAGCTGGTCCAGTGCAGCCGAGAGGGTGGTATTCCAGGAACAAGCCTGGAGATCGACAGGGAGGAGACAGAAATCTGAGGGAAAGAGGGAGTCAGAAGAAGGAAATTGTGAGAGAGTGGCAGGTGTAAGACGACAGACAAGGCGAGGGGCAGAGAGAGACCTGCCGTGAACGGAAGGGAGAGGGGAGGCGGGATTAGAGAAAAGTAAGCAGAAGTGGTCGGACCAAGGAACAGGCAAGGTGTGAAGGGAAGTGGGGGCCACCGAGGAAGAAGAATGAGATATAACCAGGTCCAGGGAGTGACCAGTGGAATGGGTCGGCACGTTAATGTGTTGTAACAGAGATAGATCAGATAGGAGAGAAAGGAAGGAGGAGTCACGGGAGGAAACAGGGGAATCAAAGTGAATATTAAAGTCCCCTAAGACCAAGAGATGCTGGTAACTGAGGAAGAGTTCGGAGAGAGTCTGAACAAGGGAGTCCCAGCGAGACCCGGATAGGGCAGGAGGGGCATAGACCAGGTAGAAATATATTGGTGGAGAAGAATCGGAGCGAAGAATAGATTCAGGATAATGGATGACAGGGGAGGGAATCTCCTGGAGAGCCAAGGAGGAGCGAAAGAGAACAGCAACCCCCCCCCCCCCCGCCGCCGCTCCGACCCCGACAACAGGTAGAAAGGGCAGAATAGCCGGGAGGGAGACCGATTCAAGAGAGACTCTTTGCCTTCCCTGAGCCATGTCTCAGTCAGAAACAGAACATCAATCGAATGCTGTGAAATGAGATCTTGGAGAAGAGAACACTTTAAACGGACAGAGCGGCAGTTTAAAAGAGCTAACTGTAATTTATGCGGAGGAGGCACCTTGAAACCACGCGGTTGCGTGCAATGCGGCCGCATCACTTCCGGTTGATCATATGGAAGCAGCATCTCTTCCCACTTATTTGTCAATTCTTTTAGTTACTGTTGCTTTAAAAAGGTGACATTTTACTTTACAGATAATGTCCTTTCCTTGAGTCTTGCTGGACCAGTCCAGATAAACGTGTTGTGTCCCCTTACCAGCAAATGTGGAGACAGAGGAAGCTTCCAGAGACTTCTTATGACATTACCATGCCATATCAGCTACAACCTCCAAAGGAAGCCTTCAGTATTTGTATCAAAGCATATGGAGAGGAACCTCAGATCTCGAACAACTTCAAATGAAGGTAACCAAGTACAATAGAATAACCACAACTATGTACAGGATCATCTTCAACAGAAGGCTTGTCAGAAGGGTATGAACCCACAGGACCAACCACAGAATAGCACACCAAGCTGTTATAAAGGATGGGTTCTGGACTGGTAAAGCTATGACTCCACTGGGCAGGAAGAAGACATGGAATCTTAACATATTTGCAGTGCCTAGTAGTAGTAGGAATAGTGGTAGTAGAATATGTGTGAGCCCATGGCCATGTCCGCCCGAGCATGGACATCCAAGTGATAGTACTTGACAAAAATGGAAAGGGATGTCCATACTGCTGCCCAACAAATTTGAGGGGGCCACCAAGCTCCACAGCGCCCATGAGGATGCTTGTGCCCGAGTGGAATACACACACAAATCTTCAGAACTGGCTAATTCCATAACAGATAAGCGGAGGCAATTTCCTCCTTGATCCAGCACTCCAAAGTAGACTTGGCAACTACATCATCTTTATGTGTCCTGGCAAACAGCACAAATACATGGTCTGACTTACAAAAGGAGTTAGTAACCTTCAAATACCCGGGGAGCACGCTCCAGACATTCACCAGGCCAAAGTCCTTTGCCCTCCTTTTCTAAGGAACAGTGTCAAGGGAAGGACAACAGACTGATTCACACGGAAAGCAGAAACCACTTGGGGCAAGAAGGAAGAAACAGGCCGAATTCACATGGCTTCCTCCAAGAATGATAAGGACCTCTACATGACAAGGCTTGCACAGATCTGTCTTGCTGAACAGATTGCGACGAGAGACAGTCTTGAAGGTCAGATATTTAAGTGTAGTCCGCTTCAAGGACACAAAGGGCTGCAACATCACGGCTTGGAGCACCAGTTGAACGCGGGGGAGGGGGGGAGCAGACATGCAGATATCGTACCCTTTGAATAAAATGGGAAACATCAGGAAGCAAGGCAATGGACCACCCTGCCATCAGCTCCCTGAAGCAGGAACGGGTCAGCACCAGAACCTTCAGAGAAATAGCGGAAAGAGCTTTGTCTAGACCCTCCTGAAGACAGACAAGCAAGGGCAGCAAGTCTGTTGTATCAGGTCTAGCCTGACGCTGATGGTACCAATGCTCAAAAAGACACCAAACACATACAAGCCAGACTGGCAGAGCCTTTCCTAGCCTTGAGAAGAGCAGCTCCTATGTGCTAAGCAGTGCCTCAAGAGCCGAGCCGTAAGCGAGAAGCTAGCCAGGTTGTCCAGAAGAACCAGTCCTTAACATAACAGCCTCCAGGCTGGGGGCAGTCTCAGAGAAGGATCTTGCAGAAACCTCATCAGGACCCCAAAACCACAGAATCCATGGCCAATCTGGCACCACCAGGATCACCCAGCCCAGATGCTGCTCTATGCATCTAAGCATATGACCCACTAGCTATGGAGAAAATACATACAGCAGACTGCACTTTGGCCAGGGCTGAACAAAGGTGCAGATCTCTGCAGTGACTGAACATACATTCCATTTTGGCACTGGGTTACCATCAAATCCATTTGTGGGAAGACCCCAGTGGTGCAGAATCTGCCGATAGGCCATTAGTCTGAATTCCCACTCTCTGGGATCGAGAGTGTGATGACTGCGGAAGTTTGCTTCCATGTTGTTGGCTGACAAGGTTTTACCCCACTAGAGCTAACAGGTTCCTTTCCGCCCAGGAGAATCATCTCCAGGACCACTTCGTGACCCCCATTGCCAACTGATGTACATCATTGCCATGGCATTGTCAGAGTAAACTTTGACCACTCTGCCCTTGACCAGGGGCCGAAAGTGCAAAAGGGCCAACCAACTGCCTTTGCCTTGAGGCAGCTGATGGGCCATGCCAACTCACAGCTGTTCCAATGGCCCTGAACTGTCCAAGTCGTGCAATGAGCACCCCAGCAATACAGGCTGGCATCTACCAACAGGAGAAGCCACAAGTGATCTAGTGGCATACCCTCCTCTCAAGTGCTGCAGCTGCTGCCACCACTATAGGCTGGACACATCTCCAAGCAGTCACCTCTGGAGATGTTTAGAGTGCCAGGACCCCTAAGGTCAGAGTCTGAGGCCAGAACCCAAAAGAGGAGGAAAAGGCAGGCTTTCCAGGGTGGTATATACAGAAATCCTGGGAGTCACAGGAATCTGAAGAGTGTGTGCAGAGAACATGGGGCATACACATCGATATGCCTCTTAGGCCCTTTCGGCCTATCCCCCAGGAGGTTATGAGGTTTAGAATTGCCCAAGTCCTTACTAGTGTCTCCGGGAACACCCCAAACGAGAGTCTCCCTTTGATGGCGAGATGAGTCAATTGGGATTCAGATTAGATATCTACTGTTCAATGGTGGAGCCCTATCCAATGTCTTGCCACAGTTGACTGAGCAAGGTCTTTAGCTGCCAAGACGACAAGATCATACAGAGCATCTGACCAAAAAAAGTGCTATAAATGACTCCAAGAGGAGCATATCCTCTGACGTAAGGGACTGAATCCTCTGAAGCAGAACTCATCAGACCAACACACACACCTGCAAATAAAGGATAACAGCGAAGGCTGCAAACCAGTTTTTCAAGATAGCTGTCCACATTATGATCCAGGGGATCATTTAGGGCCTTTCCACCCTCCACTGGGATAGTGGTCTGCTTTGAAACTGCTCTAATCTATGCATCCACTCAGCATGTTAAACCATTCAACATGATCGTCCCGACAGGGTATAAAGCCTCCTGCAAACCTTCAGTCCCTTCACTTGAGAGTTGGCAAGTCCCACTCTGAGCATATGTTCTTGACCAGCTCTGGAAAAGGAAAGGCCATCTTGGACTTCCTAACCCCCTTCAAGAGGGTAAATCTGTAGCCTTTGTTTAGCCACTGGAGGTCAGCCAAATGTAAGGCGATTGACACCTGAGCAATCATCCTTGAACAGGCGAATAACACCAAACTTGTCCTGATCTTCAGAGTGAGAGGACAATTCATCCTCTAGAATGGCTGAGACCTGGGGTTCAGTCCCAGTGCGCCAGATGCTGATTCCAAAGGATAGTCTATTCAAATCTCCAGACTCCGAGAGCACTTAGAAGGTAGAGACCGAGCTGATCTTAGACTCATCTGCTGTCCCCCCCCCCCCCAAGGGAATAGAAAGACTGAGAAGACCCAGAGGTTCCAGGGTCTGTGTTGCCACATCAGAAAGACCAAGCTTGCTGCAGAAAGGAGAAGAACTCCAGGGAGGACAACCTGGAACCCAAGAGCTCCCCACTGGCCAAATGGCCTCCATTACTGGGGGGGGGGGGGGGGGACAAGTGATGACCCCTTCCGAAAAGGGGTGTGTCCAGAGGAGACAGCGCTGAGATGGTGGGCCTGACGATCATCCTTCAGGGTAATGTTTCCTCCTCTACTGCCATTCTTTCAATTGGTGTATCTTCAAGGCTCTGTCTTGGGACATTTCCTTTTCTCTCTTTACACTCAGTCCCCAGGGTGCACTTATTTCCTCCTATGGTTTTCAGTATCATCTTTATACAGACAACTCTCAGATCTACCTTTCTGTGCCTCAAATCGCTCCAGGAATCTAGATCCGGATCTCTGCCTGCTTATCCAACATTGCTGCCTGGATGTCTCACTGCCATCTGAAACTGAACATGACCAAAACTAAGCTCCTTATCTTTCCCCCCTAAATCCACTTGCCTCCTTCCTGCCTTTTCTATTTCTGTGGATAACACTACCATCCTCCGTTTCCTCAGCTCGCAACCTTGGGGTCATCTTTAACTCTACTCTCTCTTTCTCTGCAGATATCCAACAGATAGCTAAAACCCGTTGCTTTTTTCACTATATAACACTAGCAAAATTCATCCCTTCCTTTCTACACATACTACTAAGACACTTATCCACTATTTAGTCACCTCCAGTCTAAACTTCTGCAACCTCCTCCTCGCTGGTCTCCTCCTGAATCATCTCTCTCCCCTTTAATCTGTTCAAAAATCAGATGCGTGGCTGATCTGCCAGCCTTGATATGCTCATATAACCCCTTGTCTCAAGTTGCTTCATTGGCTCCATTTCCGTATTCAGTTCAAACTTCTCCTACTGACATAAATGCACTTATTCTACTGCTCCTCACTACCTTTTCTTCTCTTCTCTCTCCCTACACCTCTTTTAGGAACTCCGCTCTTCTGGCAGATCACTTCTATCTGTGCCCTTCTCTTCTACTGCCAACTCCAGACTCCGATCCTTTCACCTTGCTGCTCCTTATGCTTGGAACAAATTACCTGAGTCTATGAATCAGGCTTCATCTCTGGCCCTTTTCAAATCCACACTGAAAACTCACCTCTTCGAGACCACAATGCCAAACAAATGATGATCAGACTACTTTAAGCAAAGGATCCTTAAAAGCAGCCCACTTTAAGGGTGCAAAAAGAGAAGACAGACCTGAAGATGACCCAAATCCCATAGCGATATAATCGACTGTAAAGGAACGTAAGAACAAATGCCATACTGGGTCAGACCAAGGACAATCAAGCCCAGTATCCTGTTTCCAACAGTGGCCAATCCAAGTCACAAGTACCTGGCAGGTTACCAAAAAGATACACAGGTTCCACAATGCTTGTCCCACTGTTAGCAGTAGATTTCCTGGGTAATCTTTAATAATGGTATATGGACCTTTCCTCCAGGAATTTGTACAAACCTTTTATTTAAATACAGCTGTACTAGCAGCTTTAACTACATCTTCCGTTAAATTCCAGAGTTTGATTATGCGTTGAGTGAAAAAATATTTTCTTATTAGTCTTACATGGATTACATTGTAGCTTTATTGCAGGTCCCCTAGTCTTTCTACTTTTTACTGGCATAAAACAACCGAGCTACATTGAACCGTTCTACTCCATTCATTAATTTATAGAACTTTATCATATCTCCCCTCAGCTCTCTCTTTTCCAAGCTGAAGAGCCCTAGCCTTTATCATTTTGGTGGCTTGCACACAATATTCAAGGTGTGGTCGCACCATTGAACAATTCAGAGGCATTATATCATCCTTTGTTTTATTCTCCATTCCTTTCCTTATGATTCCTAGCTTCTACTTGCTTTCTTGGCCACCGCTGCACATGGAGGGTTTCAAAGTATTATCCACAATGGCGCCTAAATATTTTTCCTGGGTGGTGGTTCCTAATATGTAACCTTACATCGTCTAATTGTAGCTTGGGTTGTTCTTTCCTAGGTGCATAACATTGCACTTGTCCACATTAAACCTCAGCTGACATTTGGACATCCAGTCAATTTATCAAGATCCTCCCGCAATTTTTCACAATCCTCTTGTGTTTTAAGAAGTTTGAATAATTTTGTGTTATCTGCAAATTTCATCACATCACTCGTTATTCCCATTTCCAGATCATTTATGACATGTGGCTCCCCCCCCCCCCCCTCAAGGAAGCAGGCCACATCCAGGTATAAGATTATGGAGCTACTGGCTACAAGACCTCTAAAGCAAGATAAAACAGCTACAACTACCCTCAAGGAACTGAAGGATAGACCTTTTCAAACCTATCCTGCAGAAAGGCAAACGAGGACAGCAATTCCACCTTCCAAGTGGACAAATTGCGCTCTCTACACCAGCCCTCAAAAACACATCATATGCGTACATAGGCAAGGCAGGTGGAACCTCGTTTCATCTTCAGGAGAATCAAAACCACTGCCAGTGAGTAGACTGTGTACTAAGTGCCACTACCTCTCAAAGGCCAAGCCATAAGTAAGAAGGGAGACAGGTGTCCATCAGAACTGGCCCCTGGCACAACAGATCCAGACTCTGCAGAAGGCGCAGAAGTGATCCCTCCAGGAGCCATTATCAATTCCATGAACCAAGGTCTCTGCGACCAATCCACTACTACTAGAATCATTAAGCCCAGGTGAAACTCCATTTAGCGAATCACTTACCCTACTACCAGAGACCACAGTAAACATGTACAGAAGGGGCTTTTGAAGTCAGAGCATCTGCCAAAGGGCAGAACACAGAAATGAAAGTTATTGCCCACAATGGCAAAGCATGGAAACCTTTGCTTCTCCTCCTGAATGGGAATGTGGTACACCTCCAACAGCTACGGAGAGGAATGCCACTCTCCACTGCAAACCACTTGGACTGTCCAGAACATATCCGCACTGATTATAATAGCGCAACCGCACTGATTATAATAGCACGGTATATAAGAAATGCAAATAAATAAATAAAAATAAAATAAATCCATCTGGAACTCTGAGGGAGGCAATGATCCCTTTAAGGTCAAGGATGGGCCTGAAGGAACAATTCCCTCCTTCAGCACAATAAAGTAAAAGGAGTACCTTCTGCAGCCCATTGGGCAGGGGGATACAGGAACAGCCTGGAGGCCCACCAGCTTTTCTGTGGTGGCCTGAACCACAGCCTTCTTAATTTTGGAGCCTGCAGTCCAGAATTTAGCCATGTTGATCATCAAGCACCCATCGATCGTCAGTGACCCGGTCCAATTCCTGGTGAAAAAGGTGTAGATGGCTACCCACTGGAGGCACCTCAGAATAAGCCCCTCACCTGTCACTGCACTGGGCGGGAGGCATTGGCCCTCGAGGAGAAAGTCACTGGACCTGGGTGTTCCATGAAAGGCCAGAGTCCTGGCCCAGAAACAGCTTTCCTGACTGATACTGCAGAGTCTCAAGAAGGTGTAGTTGCTCGCCTGTAATGGGTGTTCTCCGAGGACAGCAGGAATCAGTCCTCATATGGGTGACCTCTGCACCGACAGAGCCTGTACGGTAACCTCTCCCCAACTTTCAAAGAAAACCTTTGGGAGATCCACCATGCATGCGTGATTGCTTTCACGCCCAAGGGTGCCATCCTACCTCAGTATCACAGGTCAAGACGGCAATAAAAAGAAAGCAACTCCACGGGGAGGAGGGAGAGTTGCGAGGACTGATCCTTGCTGTCCCTGGAGAACACCTGTTACAGGTAAACAACTATGCTTTCTCAGAGAACAAGCAGGAAATCTGTCCTCAGATATGGGACTCCCTAGCTACAGGCTACCAAAAACACATGTAAGCCACAGGCAGCCCCCTAAAAAACAAACCATGAGAAACAGTGAGAGTACAGTTCGGCTGCAAGACCTCAGTAGCAACCCCAGTGTTGACTAGGAAGCCAGCTCTCTGGTATCCTGAACACACAGAAGGGCCAAAGGGCAGGAGTAGCCTTAAACACCAAACAAATGATGGGAGTACTGCCTGGCTGAAAGTGCTTTCCTGCCGGAATGCCTCCTCCAGGCAGTAATGCCCTGTGAAGGTGTGAACTGAGGACCAGGTGGTGGCCCGGCAGATCTCTGTTAACCAAGCAGAGGTTCGGCACAGAAGCTGTCATGGCCAGGATGCTGTGCGCCGAGATGCTCAAGTGAGAGATCAGCCTGACCATACGTGAAGCCAATACAGTCTGCCATCCAGGTGGACAGAGTACACTTGGAGACTGCTACGCCGAGGCAATTAGAGTTATAAGAAATGAAGAGCTGTAAGAAGCGTCCACTCTAAGTAAC
The DNA here is from genome assembly GCA_033557465.1 of Ichthyophis bannanicus. Taxonomy (NCBI): domain Eukaryota; kingdom Metazoa; phylum Chordata; class Amphibia; order Gymnophiona; family Ichthyophiidae; genus Ichthyophis; species Ichthyophis bannanicus. Next base: position 1,056,850,878 of record CM066032.1, read on the forward strand.
AAGCCAATGCCCATTTACAGTCCAGTGTATGGAGAGCAGCCTCTGCCCTACTGGTGTGAGGATGTGGGAAAAGGATGGGAAGAACCATCTCCTGGTTGAAGTGGAACAGAGAGATCTTCGGGATGAACTTGAGGTGCATCCAAAGCACCACTCTGTTCCTGTGAAACCTGGTATGGGGGGCATGAGCCACCAGTGCTTGAAGCTCGCTGACCCTGCAGGCAGACGTGAGCATAATGAGGAAGACCACCTTCCAGGACAGCGGCTCAAAGGGTGAAGTGATGAGCTTTGAGAAGACCAAATTAAGATCCCATGCTGTCACCAACGGATGAATGGGTGGTAGAGAGAGAGCAGGAGGCACCTCTGGAAGTGAGCCACGAGAGGCTGGGCAGAGAGGTGCACACTGAAATGAGCTCTGATGGAGTCAGATGTCAAACCAGCATTGGACAGATGCAGCAGGTACTGCAGCATCAGCTGAACAGACAGGAGAAGAGGTTGGCACCCCTTTCTACACACTAAACCAAGAAGTGCGCCACTTGAAGGCGAAGACACGCCATGTGGAGTCCTTGTGTGAAGCTAGTAGGACCTCTTCCACCTCTCTGGGCAAGTAGAACTTAGCCAGGGCTATCCTTTCAGCAGCCAGGCTGTCAGAGTCAGGGACCCCGGGATGGGGTGCAGGAGAGCATCTGCCTCCTGCAAGAGCAGGTCCAGGGCAGTCCTCAGGGGGATCTGGGGGTGCCTGAGGAGCAGAGGGAACCAGGGTTGCTGGGACCACCAGGGTGCTATGAGGATCAGGGTGGCCCGGTCGAGCTGGTTTTGAGTGGCATAGGAGGGAAAATATAAAGGAGCCCTTCCATCCATGGAATGAGAAATGCATCAGCTGCCACCCGGGAGAGTTGCAGCATTCTGGAGCAGAATCTGTCAACCGAGCATTGGCCAGGCTGGCGAAGAGATCCAGCACAGGAAGGCCCCACTGGTAGAACAGTCGAATGGCCACCTGCGGGTTGAGCCGCCACTCGTGGGGCTGGAGAACCCCACTCAGGCATAGTGTCTGGGAAGGTACACCAACCCGAGGAGCATTCTGTTCTTGCTGGCGAACGCAGAGAGATGGACTGCTTCTGAGCATAGGAGGTACAATCCCATGCCCCCCTGCTTGTTGATGTAAAACATTACCACCTGATTGTCTATCTGGATTGAGACAGCTTGGTTCCGCAGGTAGTGATGAAAAAACTGGAGGGCGTGGGCAATCGCTCAGAACTTCAGGAAGTTGATCTGTTGAAGGCTCTCCAATGCTGACCACAGGCCCCGAGTGCAGAGGACATCGCAATGGGCCCCCTCAGTCCAACTTGGAGGCATCTGTGGTGAGGAACCTCTGAGGAGTCAGGACCTGGAAAGGCATTCCCGCCTACAGGCTCAGTGGCTGCTGCCACCAGTCGAGGGACTTGGCAAGGGGTTGGTTGACAGTCACCCCGTTGCCTGGGACTACTGGAAGCAGAAGGCCCACTGGACCAGCTGCATGTGGAGATGGGCGTCGGCTGTAATGTGCACTGTCGAGGTTATGTGCCCCAAAAGGTGCAGCATGAGCCTGGCGAAGGCTGAAGGTCAGCCCTGAATCTCCCCTGTGAGGACATCAGGCACTGGGCTCTGTGTCAAGGGGGAGAAAGGCTCGAGCCTGGACCGTGTCTCAACATCCTTATGAACTCCAGGCTTTGGGTTGGCTGCAGGTGAGAGTTGGGGTAGTTGATGACAAACCCTAGGCGCTCCAGAGTAAGAATGATGTGGTGTGCAGCCTGCTGCACCTCTACCGTGATGCTGTCTCTGACCTGCCAATCACCTTTCGGTCCATCGCGTGCTCTCCCAGGAGGGATCGAGCAGGAGCATCGCCAGACCGCCTCCCCCTCATCAGCTGCCCAATCGGGGCAGTTCAGGCCGCTATAAAGGAGGGCGACAGCAGGCGCACCCGCGCCTTGCGGGCCCGCGTCTGAGGGCCTCGTTAGAGGGCCCTTTGGTGTGGCCCTTAGGAGTGGGCCGCTTGAATCTGTCCGTGACTGACCGAGCCTCACAACACCCTTGCACAGCAGCTACAAGGCAGAAACGCAGTGAGCCTCAACCCAGCGCCCAAACCGGCACAATCGATGAAACGGACACTGTACGGTACTTAACTATTCTAATTAATCCATATAATAGCTTCAACACAGGCTGCACCTCATTGTGGCCCTGAATATAAGTCAACTAGAAGCCTCCTGTAAAGATCTGTTATACGTAACTCAGCTTAACAGCATATTAATTGAACACAAAGTAGTGTCTAGCTAAATGTCAGATTTTAGTTTCTGCTCAATACATGCCTCACTTGTAACATAGTATCCTGCTCAATACATGCCTCATTTGAAACATTGTATTCTCTCAGTACCTTTGCTGGTTCAAAAGATGTTGTTTAACTATGTTGATTGAAACAAAGTATACCCATTCATATATGCCTGCTTAACAAAACTTTAATTTTCAAAAGTAACCACAAGCTAATATTGTTCATGCGGTACCCGTGAGATAGTAACTTCCACCTTGAGCTATTAAAATATTCGCCTTCCCACAGCACACTAAGTCAACGCTATGCCATTAGGTCACCTTTATCCTCCACTGTGATCCCACAATCCCAAGTTATCTAATAGCACAAGAAACAAAGCAGTTATTATAGTATTAACCTGCACACAACAAAGAATCATGACCTTTTCCATACTTGCCTTCGCATGCCTTTACCTATTTTCCAGTGCCATCTACGAATCTAATGCCCTCACTCATGACCACAACCAGATCCCACTACTTCACAGTACAAGCAAAAAACACTACCGTAGCCATTACCATCCTCCACAAAACCCAAGCTACAAGAGAGAGTCTCACTTGCTCCACATAGCATTAGAGCACACAACCAACACAAAATGCAATGAGTCAGATGTTCAACATGAACTTAGGTGTGCACTCATCAACGCTCGCTCTGCCCGCAAGAAGTGGCCAGCCATCACAGATCTCTTATCCAATTTCAATCTAGACATTTTAATGGTCACTGAAACTTGGCTCTCCGACACTGACACTGTCATATTAAACCAACTCACACCCCCCAACTACTCTATCTACACATGTAACAGGGCAAACAAAAGAGGTGGGGTCTTCATTATAGCAAAAACTGAACTCCAATACCGAACGATCCTAATTAGAAGCAGACAACAACTAGACACAATCACCATATCTAATAAATATAACACTATCAACCTTATTTATAGAGCTCCAAGCTCGTCAGCTGAAGAACTATCCATCATAATTGACTAAGCTTGTAATCCCGAAAATCCAAACAAACCAAACTGGCTACTGGGTGATTTCAATCTCGCATCCATCCAACCTGCCTTATCTAACACCTTCCTCGATGCAATGTCCAACCTCAACTACAAACAGATTGTAAATAATCCAACCCACCAACGAGGGAATGTTCTCGATCTTGTCTTTGTTCCACCCAATGACACATTCACAAAGTGCAAATTTGATCTTTCAATCACCCCAGTCCCCTGGTCAGACCACAGCCTGATAACATTTAAGATGCCATCACAAGAAGATATCATCAGCCGTACAAATATACGGTCAACAGCCAACTCAGTACGATTCAAACCATTTGACAAGGAAGATATTATGAAACACGTTCTCCCAAAACTTGCTCAGCCATCATACATGACATGGTTGCTAATTGGAATGACACCCTTAACCGGTACTCAAAACTGCCTTCCACTGACAATCAACACCAGTTATCCGTGCAGATAAAAGGCGGTCAGCCCTGTGGTTCTCTCCGGAACTTAGGAAGTCCCTTCTTCTTCTGAGGAAACTTGAGAGAAAATGGCGTAAATCCCATAACACCGTAGACCAAGCCTCATACTTAACCCATCTGAAAACTCATCGTGAAGCAGTCTGGGACAAGAGAAAAGCTTTCCATTCCAAGCTCCTCAACCGCTCTTTAAGCAAGCCACGAGACCTCTTCAACCTAGTAAAATCTCTAACCACGGAACCATCACAACCACAACAAGAACATATATATTCCCAAATATACGCCAACTATATCCAATCTAAAGCCATCAAAACAACAGCCTCCATTTCAGAAACTACCCAGCATCCTTGGCACCAGAATCCACTCAAGCTCTCATCTCCTTCCGCAAAAAGCATTGAAGACATTATCACCAACATAAATACCACCACGGCACCAAACGACCCATGCCTAGCACACTGGATAAGAGCAATGCGTTCCGAACTCAGCCCAATCATATCAGATATCATAAATCAATCCTTCTCAACAGGAATATTCCCATCTGCTCTTAAGCAGACGTCCATCAGACCACTGCTAAAGAACAACCAACTTGACCCAACGAAGGAGGAATCCTACCGGCCGATCTCCAGTATCCCACTACTATCTAAAATTATTGAAAAGGTGACCCAGAGACAGATCCAACAATACATTGATACCGCATCACTATTAGACCCCAGTCAACATGGATTCAGGGAAGCCCACGGAGTTGAAACACTTCTGACCTCGCTAACATGCTCATCTGTGGGATTGATAACATCAAAAAGGGCTTCACGCTAATCTTCCTTGACATTTCCGCAGCGTTTGATTCAGTGGACCATGACAAACTCCTAACCTGACTCCATGAGAAGGGACTTCATGGGTTAGCATGGGATTGGTGTAAATCTTACCTAGAAGAGCGATGGCAACAAGTTCGGATTGGATCAAATACATCTGAACCTTTCCAGCAGAAGCAAGGAGTACCCCAAGGCTCCTCCCTCTCGGCGCTGCTCTTTAATATATGCAGCCGATCTGCGAAATCACCCGCTCCTATGGCATATCATGTCTAATCTACGCAGACGATGTGCTGATTTTTACACCGATCAATGTCACGCTCCCAGATTATACAGGACTAGTAGAGTGCTTCAACGCAACAGACTGGGCTCCTCACTCAAAACATGCAAATAAATTTCAAAAAAACCTGAGGCACTAATCGTTACGAAAAACAAAGGATTTTCACACCCAGCGACCCTAAAAGTACGGGACGCAGATCTGCCAATCAAGTCCACCATGAGATACCTAGGTATAACATTGGACCATCATCTGGACTTCAAAGAACACAAACCGCACGGTAAAAACCATTTACTTCAAGATCAGGACCCTCCGACATCTGAAAAACATGCTCGACCCTGACAACTTCCGAACAATATTCCAGACGATAGTCACCCCACACTGACTACGCAAACATCATACTCCACGGCCTCCCAAAAAGCACCATAAACACACTACAATAAGCCATGAATGCCGCTGCCCGGGTCCTGTATGGAGCATCAAGAAGAGACCACACGACCCCTATCCTAAGGGAGCTACACTGGCTCCCGATAAGCTGCAGGATTGCATATAAAATACTGCTCATCACATTCAAAGCCATCAACAAAATAGCCCCCCCTCCCCCCCCCCTCAATCACAACACTCCTCAATCACACCTCCAATATTAGACCTAGGAGATCAGTAGCAGCTAATACACTAACCATACCTACAGAAGCCACAAAATGTACAACCGCAACTACTGACAGAGCATTCGCACTCTATGCCCCCAGACGCTAGAACAACCTTCCACCCACCATTAGATCAATCACTGACCTCAAGCAATTTCGAAAAGCCCTAAAGCACCACCTGTTCCTTATACACTTTTCCCAATACCATAACCACTCACCGACCCCAACACAACCGAATCCCTCAGTATGAAGTTGCAATTGTCTGTCACACGTCGCACATTATGTAAATATAATACTATCACTGCATATAGTTGTATAACAAATGTACAAAGTCTCCCAAAGTTTTTTGTCCTGGTTAATTTCCCTGTTATATGTAAACTCATGCTGGCCTATTGCTGTCCGTGAGTCGTTTTGTTCACTGTAAACCGCATTGATGATAAAGAGCGCGGTATAAAAGAACTGTTAAATAAATAAAATAAAATAAATCTAGGTAAGGAAACAAACACCTCCTGCAGTCACAGGTGAGCAGCGACCATCGCCAAGCACTTGGTGAAGACCCTTGGGGCTGAGGTCAGGCCGAACGAACACCAGAGACACACTGTCAATGTCTCTGGTGGATCAGAGTGTGTGTGTATGCGTCTGAGAACCAAGTAATATAGCCAATCTCCCTGGCGGAGGTAAGGCAGCAATATTCCAAGGAAGAGCATCCTGAACCTCTCCACCAGGAACTTATGGAGATCTCGCAGATCCTGAATAGGACGAAAGCTGTCAATCCTCTTGGGAATCAAGAAGTACCAGAAGTAAAACCCCTGGCCCCAGAGATGGGGCGGGACCCGTTCCACTGTCTTGTCAGCTATGTTCTCTAGGAAGGAGTCAAAAACTAAGAGCAGCTTGAGTCTGCTGAGCCAGATGCGTTTTAGGAGTCTTATTTCTTTTGTTGATTTGGAGGCTGTTACCCCTTCTGAGTAGCATGATGCTGATAATTGAGAAGCAGGGGTGTTAAGGAAGATACAATTTTTTCTTCTTACTAAAGGCGGCTTTCTTTGCTGCTGCCTTCTTTTTAGCTGGGTTGGCTGTAGATCTAAAAAAAAATATTCAAGATAGTGTTCTCAGATTCTGAGACACTTTGTCTTGCCAATCCTTGCCAAAAAGGTTTTCACTGGTGCAAGGATTACCCAACTTATCTTTAACCCATTGTTCAAGATAGCATAGTTACTCACCTGTAACAGGTGATCTCCAGGAACAGCAGGAACTTAGTTTTCACATATGGGTATCGTCGGTCCCCTGCGTGCTGCCTTCCCGCCTTTCCCAACTATCCCTCTCCAGTTGAGTTTAAAGCTGAGAAAAAAAGAGAGAGGGAAAGAGAAAGAGATAGAGAGATACAACTCCTAGGGGAGGTGGGTGGGTTGTGAAGACTAAATTCCTGCTGTTCCCGGAGATCAACTGTTACAGGTGAGTAACTATGCTATCTCCAGGAATAAGCAGGAATGTAGTCTTCACATATGGGGACTCCCTAGCTGCAGATGCCAGGGAGAAGGCCCCAGAGGTTGTGTGCCCTTGTGAAAGGACTCCACTTCCCCCCATGGATCTCTGGCATCCTACCAGGGCTGGTGGGTAGGAGTTGATTAAGTCTGGAACAGGTGTTGAAGAACAGCCTGACCAAACAAGGCATCCCGGCGGGAGTCCTTGTTTAGGCAGTAATGGGCTGTGAAGTTATGAACCGAAGCCCAAGTAGCTGCTCGACAGATGTCGTCGATAGAAGCAGAGTGAAGATGAGCCACAGAGGCTGCCATGGCTCTCGCATTGTGAGCTGTGACATGGCCTTCAAGAGGAAGGTTTTTACTCTCATATTTAATTAACTGTATTTATATCCCGCTTTTCACCAGGTCAAAGCAGCGTAACATTAAAAGGGGGGGGGGGGGTGGACAATAATCAGATTCTGGGGTTGGGGCTATCACTGGGTGGCCAACATTGATGATTTCAACAAATAATTGTGACAGACAGACACTGCATTTCAGTCTCTTAGAAAATATGTTCGGGGGGGGGAGGGGGTTTGGAGGTAGTCAGTGGTGGGTGCTTGTTTCTGGTCCGAAGTATTCCTGGAATAGGACGGTTTTTAGTTGTTTCCTGAATGATAGGGGATCTCTGTTGCCACTGATGTGACTTGGTAGAGAGTTCCAGAGGGATGGTGCGTATAGTTCGAAGGCTCTGTTGCAGGTCCGTTGGTTGTATTTGGTTTGTTTATGGGGGATGGTGAGGGAGTTGCTGATGGTTTGTCTGGTTGTTCTGTTGTGGGCTGGTCGGGGCAGTAGTGTGCAGAGCTGGGAAGTCTGAGTTTGGTAGAGAGCCTTGTGAGTAAGTTGGGCGGATTTGTATTTTATTCTTGCTTCGAGGGGGAGTATGTGCAGCTCCCTCAGTATTGGGGTGATGCAGTCTTGTTTTTTTGCTTTCTGGATAATCCTTGCTGTGGTATTTAAGGCAGTTCGAAGTGGGTTGGTGTGGGTGGCTGGTAGTCCGTGGTAGATTATATTGCAGTAGTCCAGGTGGGGGAGTGTCATGGCTTGCATCACTGTTCTGAAGTCCTGTGGTTCAAGGAGAGGTCTGAGGCGCTGTACTGTTTTAGCCTTGTGGAATATTGTTCCGGTGGTTTTTTTGATTTGTTGCTTGAGTGTGAGTGCTTGGTCTATGATGATTCCTAGATACTTTATATGCGGCTGTATTTGTATTTGTGTGGTTCCAATGTTGAGGTGTGTAGGTGGTGTGAAAGTCTGGGTCCTTTGTTACTATGAGGGCTTCTGTTTTCTTTATGTTGATGGATAGGTTGTTCTTCCGTAGCCAGCTGGATACTTCTGTGAAGCATTCTGATAAGTGGTTGTTTGTTGGGTTAGAGGTTGCAATTGGGGCATAGAGCATTATGTCATCTGCATAGATGTGATAGTTGATGTTGTGGGTGCGTATGATTGAGCAGAGTGGTTGCAGGTAGATGTTGAAGAGCATGGCAGATAGTGTGGATCCTTGGGGTACTCCTTAGTGTTGCTGGAAGGGGGGTGAGGTTGATGTGTTTGTGCGGATCAGTTGTTGTCTATTGGTTAGGTAGGAGTGGAACCATTGAACTACGGTATCTTTGAAGTCAATTGCTTGTAGTCTGTGTAGGAGGATGTTGTGGGAGATGGTGTCGAAGGCTGCTGATATGTCTAGGAAGATCATGGCATATCCAGAGTGTTTGGCTTGAGTTCCTATGATGAGGGTGTTCATTAGTGATGTCATGAGGGTCTCGACTCCGTGGAGTGGACGGAAGCCATGTTGTTGCGGGTCCAGTATGTTATTGATATCTAAATGTTCTTGGAGCTGTTGCTGAACTACCTTCTCAATGATTTTGGCGGTGAACGGGAGGCTTGCTATAGGTCTGTAGGAGGCAGGGTCCAGGGGATCCAGGTTGTGTTTTTTTAGGGTTGGCCAGATGACTGAAGTTTTGAGGAGGTCTGGCATGCGTCCCTGGCTGAGGGATTCATTAACAATGCAGGTTAATGGTGTGCTCAGGTCTTCTTTGGTTTTCTTTATCCATTCTGTAGTGCAGGGGTCTAGCGGAGAGGTGGTGGTATTCAGGCAGGAGATGGTGGATGTTATTTCTTCTTTCATGATTGCTTCGAATGTGCGCCATTCTCTGTCTATGGTGGTGGGGTGGTTTGTTGTTGTCTCTGTGTTCAATTGTGGATTTTGTGGCTGTTGAAGCTGCTTGTATTGTCGTGCTAATAATTCTGGTGGGATGTTTGGTAGTTGGTCGGATTGGTTGGGCGTTTTTGTTAGCTTTTTGACAATCTCAAAGAGTTCTCGTACTTTGTTTATTGATGAGTTTATGATCTTTGAATGGTAGGTCTTTTTTGCTTTGTCGGTTTGTGTGTGGTACGCATCTAGTTCGTTTTGTCATCCTCTTTTTTGGTTTTTCTCTTTTTTATTTCCGCTCTGCTGAGTTTGGTCTTTAGCTTCCGGAGGTTGGGGGTGAACCATCGGGCTTTTGTGGAGGTGTGTCTGGTTTTAGTCTTGTTTGTTGTTGCGCTGGATGCAGAGGAGATTGTGGTGTTCCAATTGTAGATTAGGTCATCGTTATTGTTGGAGCTTGTTTGGAGTTTAGGTAGAGTTTGTGCCAGGAAATCTTCTTTGATGGGCCTAGGCAAAAGATATACATTGTGCAATCCAGCTGGACAGTGTTCTTTTGGAGACTGGAAGTCCCAAATGACTAGGATCAAAAGCAACAAAGATTTGAGAGGACTTTCTATGTTGCTGTGTCCTTTGCAAGTAAAAGGCCAAAGCCCTTTTACAGTCCAAAATATCAAGATTCCTTTCTGCATTTGAGGTGTGAGGTCTTGGGAAGAATACAGGAAGGTAAACCGCTTGGTTTAAATGAAAAGGTGACATCACTTTTGGCACAAAGTGTGGATGAGTCCTAAAGACTACCTTATCATGATGGAACCTTGTATAAGGAGGATCAACACTGGCAATTCACTGATGCGACGTGCCAATGTGATTGCAATAAGAAAGATGACCTTCCAGGAAAGGAATTTCAAAGAGGTAGTGGCTAATGGTTCAAAGGGCGGTTTCATGAGCTGCCCAAGAACCAGATTTAAGTCCCATGCCACCGGTGGTGGGTTAATGGGAGGCTTAGTTAAAAGGCGGCCTTTCATAAATCTCGCTATGAGAGAAAATAGGTTGTCCATTTAGAGGCTTGAAAGAAGCTGCAATAGCACTCAAATGAACTCTCACTGAATTGGTCTTAAGCCCTGCATTTGATAAATGAAGGAGATACTGCAGTAATGATTCCAGAGGTATCGCAAGAGGGTTAAGACCCTTCTGCGAGCACCATAAGATAAACCTTTTCCACTTAAATGCATAAAAGTGTCTTATGGAAGGCTTCCTGGAAGCATAAAGGATATCCCTTACCTGCTGGGAAAGGTTAATTTATTTATTTAGCTGTATTTATATCCCGCTTTTCACCGGGTCAAAGCGGTCAATTGGGAGATACATTTAACACGAGGGGATATGACACACATACGCTAATACTTAAAGGGAACATGGGCAATGGAGAGTTAAGTGGCTTGGCCAAGACCACAAGGAGTACCTATAGGACTAGAAATCCCAGTCCCTCTGGCCTGAGATTGCTGTCCCCAGGTGGGACTTGAACCCCCGGCCCTCCGGCCTGAAGTACCTTGTCCTAACCACTAGGCCACTCCTCCCACGTGAAGACCGTGAAGTTCTAGGCTTTCAGCAACCAGGCGCTGAGATGCAGAGACTGGGGATTGGGATGCCACAGCATCCAGTCCTCTTGAGAAAGGAGATTTGGAGCATATCCTAACTCCAGAGGCGGAGCTTGAGAGAGATGTAGGAGCAGAGGGTACCACATTTGCCACGGCCAACGTAGAGCTATGAGAATCATATGACCTCTGTCTCTCTGAAGTTTGAACAGGGTTTTGGGAGTTAGGGGAATGGGTGGAAAGGCATACAGGAAGTCCTGACCCCAATGGAGGAGGAAAGCATCCCTGGCCTGACAACCCTGAGCCGGAATTCTGGAACAGAACCGGGGAGGTTTGGCATTCAGCGGACTTGCAAAGAGGTCTATGTATGGGGTTCCCAAATTTGAAAACTTTTGGCCCCCTGGTCTGCATTGAGAGACCATTCATGTGGAAGCAGAACTCGACTGAGTCTGTCTGCCCAGGAGTTTTGAATGCCTGAAAGATACACCGCAAGGAGATGAATCTGATGCTCTCTGGCGAGGGCTCATAGTCGCAAAGCTTCGTTGCAGAGCGACAGAGAGCCTGTTCCGTCCTGCTTGTTCACACAGAACATGGCTACTTGATTGTCCGTTTGAACTAGGACTGTCTTGTAGCTGAGCTGGGTGTGGAATATTCGAAGAGCAAGGAAAATTGCTCCGAGTTCCAGGAGATTGATGTGTAGATAGGCCTCCTGTGGAGTCGAGGTACCCTGGGTAAAGGAGGCCTTACAGGTGGGCTCCCCAACCCACCTGTGAAGCATCTGTTGTTAGAGTGGCTTGGGGTGGGGGCTGCTGAAAAGGAGACCCCACCAGAAGGTTTTGGGGTGACTGGCACCATTGGAGGAACAAAATAAGGCGATCTGAGTTTACTATTTTGTCTGACAGGCAACCTGACGCCTGAGTCCACTGAATGGATAAAGTCCACTGGGCTGCCCTCATATGGAGGCGAGCATAAGGAACCACATGCACGGTGGATGACATGTGGCCTAACAACTAACATTTCTCGATCAGTGAGGTGAGGTTTTAGCACTGCTTAGGAAGCTAACTGCACAATGCGAAGGCAGCAGAGCTGTGGAAGGTAGGCCCTTGTCTGTCTGGTATCCAGCAGAGCTCCTATAAACTCAAGGGACTGAGTGGGAGCAAGGTTGGATTTTCAGAAGTTTATGACAAGTCCCAAATACTGAAGGATGCGTATTGTGTGAGAGAGAGAAACCCTGGTCTCTGGCTCTGAAGGGGCTCGAATGAGCCAGTCGTTTAAGTAAGGGAAGATGAATATTCCCAGGGTGTGGAGAAATGCTGACACCACAGCCATGCATTTTGTGAACACCCTTGGTGCAGAGGCCAGGCCAAGGGGAAGAACCCTTTATTGGTAGTGCTTCCCTCGAAACAGAAAGCGAAGGAACCTTCGGTGAGTTGGGTGGATGAAAACATGTGTACGCATCCTTGAGATCTAGAGAATAAAGCCAACCCTGACTCTGAAGGTATGGCAGCAGAGTTCCTAGAGAAATCATTTTGAACTTCTCTTTGAACAGGAATTTGTTCAATTCTCTGAAGTCTAAAATGGGTCTGTCCTCCTGTTTTCTTTGGAATAAGGAAATAGGAGGGAGTACCCTGTACCCCATTGGGGAATGGGTACCTCTTCTATTGCCCCTTGAGCAAGGAGCACAGTGACCTCTTGACCTAACTGGTTGCTGAGAAAGGTCTGAGAATCGAACTGTCTTACCACTGTAAGAGGGGGCATGCTGAGGCAATGAAGCTTGTACCCCTCTCTTACAATAGCCAGAGTCCAATTTTCTGCTGTTATCTGACACCATCTGGGGGCAAAATGACATAACCTTCCTGGGATGGTGGAGGGTTCTGGGCCGTTCAGGGCCAGGAAGGCAAAGTTCTCTAGATAGGAGTCAAAGCCCCTGTGGAGGCAGAGTCTGCTGAGCCGGTTGAGGCTTAGCTGCTTTTGTCTTTCTTTGCCTAGGTTGTTGCTGCTGTCCCTTTTGGGCAGACTGACCTAAACGATGCCCCTGCTGGATATAGGAGGGATAAAACTTCTTACTGAGGATTTTTTCCTCGCAGGATCAGCTGTAGATTTAGACAATCTATCCAAAGTGATATTGTCAGCATCTATCTCATTAGCTTTTTCCTGCCAATTCTTGCCAAAGAGATTCTCTCCTGTGCAAGGAATATTCCCTAGTTTATCCTGTACCCAAATTTCCAAGTCAGATGCCTGGAGCCAGGCAATCCTACGTGCACCTATGGCAAAGGTTCTGCTTATGCACTCAAAACAGTCAAAGGCTGCACGATTCACAAACTTGGAAACATCCTAAGCATGTTTGACAAGGGTGAGGTAATCTTGCCTCTTATCAGGAAGGAGAGGGCTCATAACCTCAATCTCCTGTGACCTCCTTAAGGAACATTCCCATATACAAGATATAGGAACGGATCCTAGCAGAGAGCATGGAAGCCTGGAAGGTTCTACGTCCAAAGGCATCAAGAGTCCTACACTCATGTCCTGGAGGATTAGATGCATGCCTTTTGCACTCTTTATCCTTCTCATAGCTGATTCCACCACCATGGAATGGTGTGGCAGCTGAGTCTTCTGAAACCCAGGACAAGGAGGAACTCGATACATGGTGACGAGTCTTCGAGAGTGAGGAGATGTGGTTAGAGGCGATTCCCACATCCTTAACATGAGATCATGCAAGATCTCATGAATAGGTAAGGTAGCTGCCTCCTTGGGAGCTTTAGGGTATTGTAGGATTTCTAATTCCTTTGCCCTAGGCTCTTTTTCAGTAGCTATTGTGATGGAAAAACCTCGGGCCACATCTCGGATAAAGTCCTGAAAGGACATATCCTCTGGTGGAGACATCCTACGCTGAGGAGAAGAATCATCCTCCGGAAGAAGTATTCTGGCATCAGCAGAGCTTTCAGTCTTCAGACTCATCCGAGGATTCGAAGTATCTCTGATCCGGGTGATCGTGCAAGGCACGGTACCAGTACCGATCGATCGAAGTCAGCATCGGAGTGGTCCGGTACCGACCTATCGATGATGGATAGACATGCATGACTCGGTCCCTGTAGAATACCTGCCGATGTTGATGCAGTCGGTGCCGGTTGAGTTGTCTGAAGCCGTTTCAGGGGCATCGAGGCCGTGAGAAGAGCTGCCAGACTGCGTTCAATAGCCAAGAATCTCTGGTCTATCGATGCTGCTGATGCTTGGGTATCGGTACCGGAAGAAGCGGCCGGCACCCCAGAGCACAGCACCAGTAGTTCTGCCGATGTTGAAGCCTCGAGAACATCCTGGAGCCCCGTTAGTGCTTTGGAAGCCGAAGCCTCCTGATGGGGCAATTTTGCCGGTGAAAGTCCCTCAAGGGCAACGCCAGAGGCATCTCGATGTCTAGAAGGAGATCTACCCTTTGAGGACCGGCTAGATTTATGTTTAGTTACCTGAGATCCATGTGAGGAAGACGAAGCCCTGGAATGACCTAGATTGGCCACTGCTAGAAACAGGATACTGGGCTTGATGGACCTTGGTCTGACCCAGTATGGCATATCTTATGGAAGACGTCGATGCCACGGAGGCTGTATCGGAGGGAAAAAGGGTTCTACGTTTAGCAGCTCGGTTTTGCCAGCTCCTTTTCATCATCCCCCCACCACAGGCAACACACTCTAAAATAGAGTGGTCAGGACCTAAACATTTGAGGCACCACTCATGGGTGTCGGTGACGGAGATGGTACCGCCACACTTGGAACACATTTTAAAACCTGAAGCGGGTTTTTACATTTTGAAGGAAAAAGTTGGGTCTTGTGCCCAAAATGGTGCGTGGCACCTGAAGAGAAAATTACTGGAAAGACTCCAAAAAGAAAGGTTTGGGTGTTTTTGTGGTTTTTTAGAGAAAAAAGAAAGAACCACCGGCGGTACCGGTGTAGCGTCGAGGGAAGGCAGACGCGACCACAAAAAAATAAGAATAGAAGGGATTTTTTTCTGTGGCTCCGTGGAAAATGAAAAACTGGAGAGGGACAGTTGGGAAAGGCAGGAAGGCAGCACGCAGGCACTGTGGGATACTCCCAAAATCTTTCCTATTGGACACTGGGGAGCATTCCCGCGCAGGCTCCATCGGTACCGACAATACCTATATGTGAAGACTACAATCCTGCTTGTTCCTGGAGATCTGATGCTTGAAGCCATGCAATTCTGCGTGCACCAATGCAGATTGATGTAGCTCTACTGGTGTACTCAAAGCATTCAAATGTTGCTCTATTGACAAACTTTGAGACGTTCTGAGCATGTCTGAATAGAGTGAGGTATTCTGCTCTTATCAGGGAGAAGAGGAGCCATTGATTTTTTTTTTTTTTTTATAAGTTTTCAATTGATACAACAACCAACCAAAGAAAAGGACAATCCTAGGATACAAAATAAGTACAACATTGTACAAAAAGAAAAATAAAGGCAATTTCAATATCGATTAAGCCCACATTACTGGGACCTGAGAAGTGATATATAAAAGGAAAAAGAGGAAAGGAAAACAATGCTTTAAGAAAACAGCCTACAACAGGGAGGTACATTTAATTACTCATCCTCTACTGCCTGCTCTAAACCCTGCCTATCTACAATAAACTGCTCCAAGTGGGCAACGTCTGAGAAAACATAAGTTGCACCACTATAAGTCACAACACATTTACAGGGAAATCGTAGGAAAAACGTAGCACCCAACTTAAGGACACGAGGCTTCAAGGTTAAGAAAAGCCTCCGTCTAAGTTGGGTGCTACGTGCCACATCGGGAAAGATATTCACTCTGTGTCCACAAAAAACCATCGACTTATATTTGAAAAAGGCTTTCAAAATTCTTTGTTTCAACTCCAAAGATTGCAGGACAACAATTAGTGTGGACCGAGAGTTAATCACATCGGTAGAGTCTTCAAGAAAAGCTGTTAATTCTGAAATGGAAGGCTCAAGCACATCGAGCCCACCTTCAGAGTTCACAGTTCGTTTAAAACGTGAAACATAATATAAATGAGACACCTCTACAGGATCCATTATGAGCAAGACTTCCTTCAGGTATTTCTCAAATAAAATATTTGGAGAAAGAAGAGAAGTACACGGAAAATTCAGGAGTCGAAGATTATAGGCACGCAGAGAATTTTCAAAAGCCTCCAATTTAGCATGCATTATCAGGGAATCTTTAATACCCCCACATTAGTCGATTGTAACGTGGAAACCTGTGACTCTAATCTAACAGCCGAATCTACTGAAGACACTATCACTTAACTGTTGAAAAGTCGAAACTGCTTCTTGCGAAAAATCACACAGGGAACCAAGAGTAGAGGACAATTTAATATTAATACCCTGTATAGCAGCCCAAAGATCCTTTAAAGTGATCTCCTTCTCCGGTAACTGAGGGGGAAGACCAGAAAGGTCTCCCTCCTTTGCTAACCTAACAGGCATAGGCAAGATAACCCCACAATTAAGAGTTACTCTTGCCGAATCAATATCTTTCCCCGGCGATAAAAAGGATACTAATGTAGCAGGGCAGGAAGGCGGGGTCCTCCCTCCAGAACTGAGAGAAGGACCCTCCGGAGAGGACTGTGCTACCGGTCGGGAGATAAAATGCCTATCAAGAGGGCCCACAACAGCGGGCATACCTTCTACTCGCCCCACTTTCACTTTCCTCTTCCCCATTAAGATCTCACAACATGGAAAAATAAACAGCAAAACAACAAAAAACCTTCTCAAGCGTCTTCCGCCTCAGTGACGCCGAAGGGGCGCCAAAGGGGCGTGCCCAGCCCCTTTGAACACGCCCCTTCGAATCACGCTCCGCAGTCAAAACCATGCAATCATATATACACACAGGGTCCTCGCTGAAGATAGGTGTCCCCACGCTGCCCGCCCAGCAATTAAGGGAGAGGCAAGCGTCTCAGAAAGGCACCGAACGGTAACAGTTCCCGGGGCTCACAGTCACGCCCCTTTCACCTCCAGCTCGAATCACACCAGGTCCACTGGATAGAAGGTAGAGCAGCTTTTATCCTCTCAACAGGGTCCTCGCTGAAGATAGCTGTCCCCACGCTGCCCGCCCAGCAATTAAGGGGGAGGCAGGCGTCTCAACAAGGCACCGAACGGTAACAGTTCCCGGGGCTCACAGTCACGCCCCTTTCACCTCCAGCTCGAATCACACCAGGTCCCGAGGAGCCATTGATTCTAAATCCCTAGTCACCACCTTGAGAAACATACCCATGTAGAGTATTGTAGGAACTAATCCTGGCTGATAGCATGGAAGCTTGGAAACAACGGCGGCCAAAACATCAAGGGTTCTCTATTCTCTAATTGGAGGGTTAGAGAAATGTGTCAGAGCTTTTAATTCAACGCATCACCGATTCTACCACCATTGAATGGTGCTTTGTGTCCTTTGAAAACCAGGACATTCCGGTACCTGGTACTGAGCCATCCAGTATGCGGAGAAATGGTATGGGATATGGGGTGACCCACATATGGAGCATGAGATTGAGGAGAATGTGGTGAATGGGAAGTGTAGCTGCTTCCTTCGGAGCTGTTGGGTATTGGAGAATCTCCAATTTTTCATCTCTAGGCTCTCTCTCTGATCTTACTGTTATAGAAAGGCCCCTCACAACATCATGCATGAAGTTTTGAAAAGACATGTCCTCTGGCAGGGACATGCGGCGTTGCGGAGGAGGAGACTGGTCCTCCGGTAGACTCTGTAGGCCTCAAGTATCGGCCGACTTGAATATGAAAGGGAGGAGTGTTCCTTCTCCGCCAGAACCCGGTACCGATAGAAGTCTGTTTTGGTACGTGGAATCGGTTTGGCAGGAACCTTGGTACAGGAAAGGGACTCTAGTGCAGGGATTAGTGATAGCATAGCAAGCAGCATATAACCTGGTGTAGTTTGCATCAGTACTTAAGACTGTGCTGGCGTTTGCAGAACAGACTATAAAGGTTTTCCTGGAACCGAAGCTGCCAGTAAGGCCGCTAAGCTCCGCTCGATGGCCAGGATATGCTGATCCATAGAGCTTGCCAATGCTTGGGTATCAGTACTGAAATTGCAGGCCACGATCCATGAGCACAGCACCAGGAGCTCTCTGGAGGTTGAGGCGTCGGGAGCATCCTGGGACCCCTCAATGGCTTTGGAGGAAAGGTCCTCCCATCAGGGTTGTTTGGCCAGTCTATCCCCCTCTGGGGCAACGCTCAAGGCATTTTGATGTTTAGAAGGAGATCTACCCCTGGGGGGACGACCAGTCTTCATTGAAGACTTATGTTTCCATACCTGAGATCTATGGGAGGAAGACTATGCCCTTGATGACACTGATGTTAGAGAAATGGTGTCTGAGGCAAAGAGGGTGCCTAGCTTTGCAGCCAGATTCTGTAGGCCTGTCTTCATCAACTTCCTGCAGAAGGGACATTCTAATGGTTGGTGGTCAGAACTTAGGCATTTTAGACACCAGTCATGGGTGTCGGTGGCTGAGATGGTACGGCCACACAGAATATTTCTTAAAACCACTAGCTGGTTTTTCCATAGTGTCAGTGACAAAAATGAAAGACCTGGGCCTAAAATGGCATCAATGTGCCTGAAGAAATTTTTTTTAGGAAAGAATAAGAAAGAAGAGAACCAACAGTGAGTCGGTACCTGCGTCGACGGAAAGGGAGACACGAACCATAAAAAATAAGAGAAAATAACTTAAGAGGTGACAGGATTTGCTTCCTGCCAGCTCCATGGAAAACAAAGAACTGAGGAGGGGAGTGGAAAAGGCAGGAAGGCAGCTACGCAGGCACAGTGGGATGCTCCCAATGGAGATAAGGGGGAAAAAAAGAGCAAATAGGAAAAAATAAAACAAAACAAAACATACAACCGTTTTCTGGATAGAGCGAATGTCCAATGGGTTCCGTGAAAAAAAGTAGACTAAGGCAAGATGACACCCTTGGGCAGGAAGGTAATCGCATGAGTGGTGGATCTCCCAAAGGCTTTCTTTGAAAGCTGGGGAGAGGTTATCGTGTGGGCTCCATCGGCGCGGATGTCACCCATATGTGAGGACAGAGCTCCTGCTTGTTCCTGGAGAATCTCAGGAGTCCCGAAAATGAGATCAAGTAAAATGTGAGAAGGAAAAGGATGAAGAGGGCACATACCTCCAAGATCCACCAGGCCTATTCTCGAGGTGGTGTCTGCCAGATCTTTTATCAGCTTCAAGGCGCTTGCCGAATAGCTTTCCCTAAAGGTGAGCTTGGTCAGATGGGACTTAGAGACTGTGTCCACCACCCAATTCTGCAGACAGAGCCACTGTGGTCACAACGTCCCTGGCCGCTAGCCAGACAAGATCATACATGGTATCTGCCAGATAGGTCACAGCCTACAATCAAGCAGAAGCATCATCTGCAACTGCACCCACTAAAGAAAGGCCTACTCGGTCAAGCCTCTGTAACATGCTGCCTAAAAGGATAAGGCCAAGGACTCAATCTTGAGTAGCACCTCCACCTTACAATCCAGCTGATCTTGCAGGGTAGCCCCAACCTATACTGGGATGGTGGTATACCTGGTGATAGCTGCAACATGTGTGTCTATTTTTGGAAAACACAGCCAATTATCCAACTCCTGCTGAAGGGCATACAGCTTGCTCAGGACTGTACGCCTTTCACTGAGGCATCTGGAGAATCTTACTCAGATATTGTCCTGGAGAACCTGCAGAAAAGGCCTCAGTAGGTCTACAGACTCTTGAAGAAGAGGGTGACCCTGTGAAAAAAAATCAGGACTGTCAACTCATAACTCCTAAAAAGGCGGGTAGTGCGTGAATCTTCCCACTCTTCCTCCTGCAGAGAAAGCATACTCACTCACCTGTAACAGGTGTTCTCCGGGGACTGTAGAAATCAGTCCTCACATATGGGTGACGTCGACGCCAATGGAGCCCTTGTGCGGAGCAAATCCCCAGCTTTTAGAGAAAGCCTTTCCCATTCAGTCGCCGGAGGGCGAACCGGAGGCTTCAGTAGAAGCAAACCTCTCAAGAATCGAGAGACCAAGGGATGGGCAGAGAGGTTTCCCCTCTACTGGGAAGTAGTTTGCTGCAAGAGCACTGAAGTGAACTCTGACAGAGTTGGACTTAAGGCCCAAATCCGAAAGGTGGAGAAGGTACTGTAAAACCACTGCAACCTGGCAGGAGAATGGATGTACACCCTGCTCCTCGCATCAAGTCACAAACCTACACCACTTCAAGGCATAGGTCCGTCTAGTCGATGGCCTCCTTGAAGCCAGCAAGACCTCTTCAACATTTTTTGGAAGAAGGAGTGGTGCGAGTATTACCCTTTCAGCAGCCATGCCATCAGGTTGAGAGAGCTGAGATTGGAGTGCAGGAGAGTGCCCCCCCTCCTAGGACAGGAGGTTTGCAGAGGATCCCAGGGGAATGGGGGCCTCCACCGCTAGCTGAAGTAGAAGTGGAAACCAGCGTTGCCTTGGCCACCTTGGGGCTATCAGGATGACCGAGGTTTTGTCCTGAAGAATCTTGAATACAGTCTTGGCCACCAGAGGCGTCAGAGGACACGCATACAGGAGGCCTACAGACCATGATATCAGAAAAGCATCGGCAGCCACCCTGTGAGGGTGCGGTTGTCATGAGCAAAACCGGGGTAATTGATGATTGAGCGGACTGGCAAACAAGTCCATCACTGGCCATCCCCAGGTCGGAAAAAGGCAATGGACTACTCCCCTGTCCAGCTGCTACTCGTGGGGCTGAAGAATCCTGCTTAGCATGTCGGCTAAGTAGTTGTCTTGGCCTGGCAAGTAGACAGTCCACAGATGAATGCCATGCCGGGTCGCAAACAAGCACAGATCCAGGGCTTCCTGACATAATGGACGGGACCCCGTGCCGCCCTGCTTACTCACATAGAACATGGCCACTTGGTTGTCTGTCTGTACCAAGACAGGTTCGTGAGCCAAGGGTCACCGGAATACTCTTAGAGCTAGGCGGATGGCACGGAGCTCCAAGAAATTGATTTGTTGTGTTCTCTCGTTTGGGGACCACACTCCGAGTACAAAGCCCCTGGCAGAGACGCATCCGTGGTCAGGATTCTTGTGTGTCGGGGAGTCTGGAAAGGCATTCCCACCTCCAAGTGAAGTGGTTGAAGCCACCAGCTCAGGGACTGTACTAGTTGCCTGGTCACTGTGACTCTGTCTCTGAGGCAGCCTGTGGCTTGTGTCCACTGGTCCCTGAGGCACCACTGAGCAGTTCGCATGTGGAGGCGGGCATCTGGTGTCACATGAACTGTAGACGCCATGTGCTCAAGAAGGTGCAGAAACTGTCTTGCTGACACTGTAGATCTGTGACTCACCTGACGTGCCAAAGCCAGAAGCCTTTTTGCCCTGTCTGTTGGCAGGTAGGCCCTTGCCTGAAGGGTATCGAGTCTGGCCCCAATGAACTCTAGCTGTTGAATGGGAACAAGGCTGGACTTGGGGTAATTAATTACCAACCCCAGATGCTGGAGTACCTGGATTGTGCAAGATGTGGCCTGATGGACACCTCTGGCTAAGGTGCCTCTGATGAGCCAGTCGTCTAGGTAGGGAAAGAGACTCCCTGAAGTCTGAGAAAAGCAGCCACCACTGCTAGGCACTTTGTGAATACCCTGGGTGCGGAGGCCAGGCCAAAGGGGAGTACCCTGTGCTGGTAGTGATTGCCCCCGACCACACAAAGCGAAGATATTGCCTGTGGTCTGGGTGTATGAGGATGTGTGTATATACATCTTTTAGATCTAAGGAGCATAGCCAGTCTCCCTGGTGGAGGCAAGGCAGCAATATTCCAAGTGAGAGCATTTTAAACAAATTCCTGGTGAGGGAGAACAAGTTGCGCAGGTCGAGGATGGGTCTGAGGCCTCCTGTTCTTTTTGGTACCAGAAAGCACCTGGAATAGTAGCCCTTGCCCTGCAGGTGGTGGAGCACCGGTTCTACTGCCTGATCCTCGATAAGACCTGCCAGCTCCTTCAGAAGGAGGTCCCAGTGAAGGGGAGACCTGAGGGGCTCTCCTGGGAAATGAGGTGGTGGTACCTGGGCCAGATGAAGGAAATAGCCCTGATGGACTATCTGCAAGACCCAGGCATTGGTGGTAATGGCTGTCCACTTGTGGGCATACAGGGCAAGCCTTCCTCCTGTGCACTGCCTGGTCCCCTGTGGGGAGAGGGGCCATGCTATGAGAGTCAAAAGCCACTACCAGGCTGGGCTGGAGCCGGTGCCTGGGGTTTGGGGGCTTTCTGCTTACGCAGGCCATGCCCCTGTCCCTTGGCCTGCTGCCCCTGTTGGGGAGCCGGGGAGGCCTGAAAATGGGGGTAGCTTCGATAAGCAACACCCTTCCTCGGGTAAAAGGGCTTCTTACCTGAGCCCTTCTTTCGAGAAGGGGCAGAGGTCTTCTTTGGGAGTCGTGTCCTCGTCATGTACTCGGACTCTATTTCCGCAGCCTTGTCAGTCATGGGTTTTCCAAAGAGGTTCTCTCCTTGGCATGTGACATCAACCAACTTGTCCTGAACCCATTGCTCAAGGTCCAACAACTGTAGCCATGTTTGGTGGCATGCACCGATGCCCGCCGCAGCTAGCCAGGCCACCGTCTCGAACCCGTCATAGGCTGCTTGAGTCATGAACGTTGAGCACTCACTGATGCCGGTGGACAGGCTCTTGAAGCGCTGCAAAGGCCCCTCGGAGAGACCACCCGAGAACCTGGTGAGTTCCTTCGCCAGGTCTCTCAGGTACATGCCCATGTACAGCTGGTAGGTCTGGATCCGACAAGTCAGCATTGAACCCTGAAAGCACTTTTTGCCGAGGGCGTCCAAGTTGCAGACCTCCCTGCCAGGAGGCAATGAGGAGTGCGTCTTCTGGCTCTTCAGCCTGCGTATGGCCAATTCCACAACCATGGAGTTGTGCGCAATTGTGCTTTCTGAAACCCAGGACTCCGGTGGACTCGATACATCGAGTCGATCTGCCTGCTGATTACTGGCACAGACGCCAGTGTCTCCCACATGTGGAGCATCAGTTGTTCCAGGATCCGAGGCACGGGTACAATAAGGGCCTCCCGAGGGGGGGAGAGTCATACTGCAGAATCTCGAGCTCATTGGCTCGAGGATCCTCCTTGGACTCCATGGGGAATGCCAAAGCCTTGGACATATCCCTCACAAAGTCCAAGAACCTCGTGTCCTCCGGAGGGGACCTTCTCCGAGGTTCGGACACCGGGGAATCGCACAGGACATCCCTGTGCTGACAGGTGTCCGGTGACTCCTTTTCTTCCGTCTCCCATCCCGATGCCTCCGAGGAGGAATCGATGGGTTCCGACATCGACTGCCCCGATGCCAGGACCACCAGCGGCGAAGACCTCGGCTGAGGATCAACTCGAGTCTGCATTGTCTCGAGGATCGGCTCGGCCTCCGGGGTCGACTTAGTCGGTGACCTGGTGGTTGGGGCGGAAGAACCGGTCAGACCGGCAATCAGCGCCCGCTGCTGCTCCATGAAGGCAGACATACTGCGCTCCAGGGCCACCATTCTGAACCCGAGTTCAGAAGGCTCCACAGCCAATGGGTTGGGTCCCGACACCATTGGGCCCAACGTCAGTTCCCCCAGAGGGAAATCCTCAATGAGGACAATTGTTACACCTGCCTTGGCTGCTCCGTCTCCCGGCGAGGAGGTTTCACTGGACGCTCCATATCTCTGAGGATCTGAGCCAGCGCTCGGGGATCCTCAACTGGTCCTGGGAGGGACCAGGCTGTTCAGAGCCATCCAACACCGCCGCCTTCGAGGATTTTTTCTTCCTTCGATGTTCCCGAGAGGAGACCCCCTCTCCGAGGAACCTCTACGATGCTCGGGCTCAGTTTGTTCCCCCCGAGATGTAGATGCCTCAGTTGAGGTCCGGGCTCGTGAAGATACGGACTCAGGAAAAACCCTATCATGCTGCTGCTGGCGGCTTCTCAGGGCCTTAGAGGAAATCTTCCTACACGGGCCACAGACCATCGGGTCGTGGTCAAGCCCGAGGCACGAGAGACAGCAATCATGTGTATTGGTGAGGGACATTAGTTTTGCACACTGATCACTTTTTAAACCCGCTGGCAGCCATCGGGGGAAAAAGGGCCCCTGCGAGGTCGAAAACCCGTGCTGCCAGTGAAAAAGAAAATGGGTGCGAACACCAGTCACGAAGGACAAAAACGAAAAAATCAAGCAGAACTCGATACCGGTGTACCGAGCCGAAGGCGGGAAGAAGTACAGATGTTGACCCGGTAAGGGAAAGAGTAATTACTCACCTGTAACAGGTGCTCTCCAGAAGCAGCAGGAATCAATCCTCACATATGGGTGACAGAGCCCCCGTGCGGAGCACTTCCCCAGCTTTCAAGGAAAGCCTTTGGGAATGCAGCGTGCCTGCGCGGTCCCCTTCCTGCCCAAGGGTGCCATCTTGCTCAGTCTGATGACATAGCTAAAAGACAGCAAAAATCAAAATAAAGTATATGACTGCAACTCCAGGGGAGGAGGGAGGGTTGTGAGGACCGATTCCTGCAGCTCCTGGAGAACACTTGTTACAGGTGAGTAACTACTCTTTCTCCAGGACCAAGCAGGAAGTCAGTCCTCACATATGGGACTCCCCAGCTCTAGGATACCGGGAATCCAAGCTGAAAAAATGGCTCCCTCTGCAGAGCCTCAGCATCCGTGATAAGAATATCCTCTGAGAACGACCCCGTACGGTAGCCCAACACAAGGGCCGGAGGGTAGGAGTTGCCTAAACCTCAAAGAGATTACAGAGTACCGCCTGTCTGAAAGCACTGTCCCTTCGGGACAGTAGTGGACCGCAAAAGTCTGGCTTGAAGACCAAGTAGCGGCCCGGCAGATGTCTGCCAACGGAACAGAGCAGAAATGAACTACTGACGTGGCTTTCGCCCTGACACAGTGGGCAGTGACTCAACCCTGCAGGAGTTTGGACCCTGTGCCCCCCTTGCCTGTTCACATAGAACATTGCTACCTGATTGTCTGAACTAAGACAGACTGGTGAGAGGGGGCATGAGAAAAAGCCTGTAGGGCCAAGCGGATTGCTCGCAGCTCCAAGAGACTGATTTGGTGTGTGGCCTCCCGAGACCAGAGGCCTTGAGTGCACGTGCCCTGACAATATGCACCCCAGCCCTTTATTTATTTATTTACCGCACTATTCCGCATCAGTGCGGTTTACATTGAACAAACTGAAATTACATTGAACAGGGCATTATAACTTGGAGATAACTATTTTACAGGGAACATGGGCTATGGAGGGTTAAGTGGCTTGCCCAAGACCACAAGGAGCACCTGTGGGACTAGAAACACCAGTCCTTCCGGCCAAAGGTTGCTGTCCTCTAGTGGGATTTGAACCCTCGACCTTCCGGCCTGTGGTACCTTGCCCCAACCACTAGGCCACTCCTCCACTCCTTTAAAGAAGCATCTGTTGTCAGCACCCTTGTGTGTGCTGGGGCCTGAAAGGGTACCCCCCTGAGAAGGTTTGGGAGATGTAGCCACCACTGCAAGGAGTCCAAGAGTGGTTTGGACACCCTTACTCTGTCTCGGAGGTCGCCTGTGGCCTGCGCCCACTGAGCTCTGAGGCACCACTGAGCCACCCACATGTGCAGATGGGCATTCGGAGTCACATGTACCGTGGATGCCATGTGGCCCGGGAGCCGCAGGAAGTGTTTGGCGGGGACCTGGGAACTGCTTAGGAACTGGTTGGCCAAGTCCATCAGTCTGTGGGCCCTGTCCTTGGGCAAGTAAGCCCTTGCCTGCAGGGTGTCTAATCTTGCCCCTATAAACTCTAGGTTCTGTGAGGGGAGCAAAGTGGACTTTGCGTAGTTTATGACAAAGCCCAGATGCTGAAGAGAGACTGGCCTCCTGGAGAGACTGGCCCCTGATGAGCCAGTCGTCCAGGTATGGGAAGACAAAAATGTCCTGATTCCTGAGATAGGCCGCCACCACCGCCAGACATTTGGTGAAAATCCTGGGGGCAGAAGTTAGGCCAAAGGGAAGTACTCTGTACTGAAAATGGTTTCCTCCCACCACAAATCTGAGATATTGTCTGTGGTCTGGATGGATGAGGATGTGAGTATAAGCATCCTTTAGGTCTAAGGAGCATTGCCAATCTTCCCTGCTGGAGGTAGGGCAGCAGTATCCCAAGGGTAACTGAACCTTTCCCTCTCCAGAAACATGTTTAGGTTTCGCAAGTCTAGGATAGACCAGAGGCTTCCTGTCCTTTTTGGTACCAGAAAGTACCTGGAGCAAAAGCCTTGCCCTTTCAGGTGGTGAGGCACCAGTTCCACCGCCTGTTCCTTTAGAAGACTTGCCAACTCCTGAAGGAGGAGGTTTCTGTGCAGAGGGAGTCTTGGAGGCTCCCCTGGTAAGTAGGAGGGGGGTAGCTGGTGGAAGTGGAACATGTAGCCCTGTTGGACTATGCTGAGGACCCAGGTATCCCCTGTGATGGCTGGCCACCTGTAGGCATACAGGGTCAGTCGACCTCCTATGCTGAGTGGAGCCAGCTGTGGAGAAGAGGCTATGCTGTGGGAGTCAAAACCCCACTCCCTGCTGTGCAGGAGCCGGAGCTGGCGGCTTGGGGGTCTTCTGCCTACGGGGCCCATGCCCCTGCCCCTTGGCCTGCTGGCCCTGTTGGGGAGCTGGAGAGGCCTGATAGTGAGGGTAGGATTTGTAGGCAGCACCCTTCCTCGGGAAAAAGGATTTTTTCCCCGAGCCCTTCTTTTTCTGAGAAGGAGCAGATGTTTTCCTGGACAGCCTTGTCCTGGGGTGAGTCTCTGTGTCTCGATTTCTGCAGCCTTTTCACCTCGGCAGGGGACATCGAACAACTTGTCCTGCACCCATGGCTCCAGGTCTGATGACTGTAGCCAGGCTTGATGGCGTGCACCAATGCCGGCCACGGCTACCCGGGCCGAAGCCACGAAGCCATCATAGGCTGCTCGAGAGATAAACTTCGAGCACTCTCGGATCCCTGTTGACAGCGCCTTGAACCTCTGCAAAGGTTCCTCGAAGAGGCCAGCTGAGAACCCGGCAATCTCCTTTGCCAGGTCTCTTAAGTACATGCCCATGTACAGCTGGTAGGTCTGGACATGGCAAGACAGCATAGAGCCCTGGAAGCACTTTCTACCGAGGGCATCCAGGTTCCCGGCCTCCCGGCCTGGGGGCACCGAGGAGTGCATCTTCTGACTCTTCAGACGGTGCATGGCCGATTCCACAACCATGGAGTGGTGAGGTAGCTGCGCCTTTTGGAACCCAGGGCTCTTACGGACTCGATAAATAGAATCGACCCGTTTGCTAAGAACCAGTGCCGAGGCCGGTGCCTCCCACATACAGAAGAGCAGCCGTTCCAGTATCAAAGGAATCGGTACAGTAAAGGCTTTCTTTGAAGGAAAGAAATACTGGAGGGCATCGAGCTCCTCGGCATCCGCAGGGAAGGCCAGGGCCTTGGCCATGTTCCTCACGAAGTCCGAGAACCGGGTATCCTTCAAGGGGGGGGGGGGACCTTCTCCGAGGCTCGGACTCCAGTGAGTCCGAAGGGACGCACCGGGTCCGGAAGGTGTCCGGGGACTCCTCGTACTCCGTCTCCCACTCCGACTCCTCCGAAGAGTCATTGAGCGGTTCCGGCCATGTGGGCCTCGGTGCCAACCACCCCGATGCCGAGGGTATTGGCATCGACGACCTTGGCCCCGCATGGGAGGTCGAGGGGGACCGTGACCGAGGATAGACTCGAGACTTCATCGACTCGAGGATTGGCTCGGTCTCCGGTGTCGACTTAGACGTCGAGGTCCTGGTGGTCGGGGCAAATGCACCGATCAGACCGGCGATCAGCACCCGCTGCTGTTCCATGAAGGCAGCCAAGCTGCTCTCCAAGGCCGTCAACCTGAGTCCAAGCTCATGAGACTCAGCAGCCCCTGACTCGGGCCCCGACGGCATCGGTCCCGTCGTCGGCT
This sequence comes from Ichthyophis bannanicus, assembly GCA_033557465.1. Lineage (NCBI taxonomy): Eukaryota > Metazoa > Chordata > Amphibia > Gymnophiona > Ichthyophiidae > Ichthyophis > Ichthyophis bannanicus. Next base: position 1,056,878,618 of record CM066032.1, read on the forward strand.
CCCCCGGAAGAGAGTCCACAAGGACAACTGCACTTACGTGACTCAGGGACTCCGGCTCCACACGAGGTAGTTTGGAAGGCCTCTGACTCCGAGAGCCCGGGGCAGTGGTCAGGGCTATGCGACCTGGCCCTCGAGGAACCAGGAGCCTCCACCGACACTCACGAGCTGCTTCTTCCTTCGGTGCTCCCGCGAGGGAAACTCCCTTTTAGAGGACCCCCGACGGCGCTCGGGGTCAGACTCCCGAGATGTCGAGGCATCTGACGAAGTCCGGGCCCGGCCGGACGCAGAATCAGAGAATATTCTCTCATGCTGACGCTGACGGCTCCGAAGCGCCTTCGACGACATTTTGTTGCACAGTCATGGTCAGGCCCGAGGCATCAGAGGCAGCAGTCATGTGTGTTGGTGATAGACATAGGTTTCTTGCACCGATCACACTTTTTGAACCCGCTGGTAGCCATCGGGGGGAAAAGGGCTCCTGCAAGGTCAAATGACCTGGCTGCCAGTGAAAACACAAAAAGAGCACGAATGCTAGTCACGAAGGACAAAAGCCGAAGATCACAAGTCCGGATTCGATACCGGTGTACCGAGCCCAGGCAGGAAGGGCAACCGGCGTCGAACCGGACAAAATAATGCAAAAATTGCTGGGAAAAAAAAAAAAAAAACTTTTCCCGGTTGACACAAACTCACGTCCGTCGGGCTCCGCAGAAAAATGTGAGGACTGACTTCCTGCTTGGTTCTGGAGAAAGAAATTACTACTAAACTTTTCAAACTTTATCCACGGAGACATGAGGACAACACCCGGAGGGCTCCGCAGAAAAAAGGAGACTGAGCAAGATGGCACCCTTGGGTGGGAAGAGGACCGCGCATGCATGATGCAATTCCCAAAGGCATTCTCTGAAAGCTGGAGATTTGCTCCGCACGAGGGCTCCATTGGCGCTGACGTCACCCATATGTGAGGACTGACTTCCTGCTTGTTACCGGAGAATCCTTGTCAATCAGTCCTGGTTCTTCATCTGAGCTAACCTCAGACCCTGACTCCTGAGAGAGATGCGAGTCATCTGAAGCCTCTTATTGACTCAGGTGCTTCCAGGAAATAGGCAATACTATGGCCTGGCTGCACTCTGGGGTAGAGGAGCCAAGCTGCTCCGACTCCCACTGCCTTGCCAGAAACTTGCTGAAAGAAAGAAAAAGAATCAGGCGATAAGGACGATGAACTTGAGAGCAGGGCCTTAGTTGCTCTCCCCTGCCCACTTATTTATTTATTTTTATTTTATAACTTTTATATACCGCGCTATTTGTTATCAGTGCGGTTTACATACAACAAGGGTGCAGTCAGAAGTCTGTTCTGTGCTTACATTGTAACAGGAGTTTAAACTTGGAACATATGGTGGAACTTATGGAACTTATGGTGGCATCTCTTTCTTGGAGCCTGGGGAAGCAGATGAGGATGAGAAGAATGTACAGGGCTGAGCAAGAGCTCCACACTAGCCTTTCCAGATGAGAATCCAGACTTGGAAGAGAATCTTTGTCCGCAGGGTCCAGCACCAACTGCTCATCTTGTTCTGTCATACAGTTGTCATGCATGAGATCCACAGGACTGACTTGGCGTTACTGCAGTCTAGACAGTGCTTATGTACTGACATGTGGCATCTCTCCCACTTAGCACAGCAGTGTTTAACAGATTTGCAGGTGTAAATTTACATGTGGACCTTTTGCACTTGTAAGCGTGCACGTATAACTTACACATGCATGCGGTGGTACAGGAGTTGCACATGTGTAGCCGCAGGATCCATGTGCAGCAGGAAAACAGCACTTAAACATATACCAGTGCTGAAACAGACAAAAGACCGTGCACACATGTCAGGCTGCCCCCCGCGGCTGTGGTTGACAGATGCAGGCACATAAACAAGGTCAAAGACTGCACTTACCCCTATGGGGCCCAGGACCAAAAGATGGTGCTGGGCTCAGGCTGCTCCTAGGTGTTCTGCTCTCACCTCAAATACCTTCTTCTGAACTCTGCTCATGGGGATCAGGGAGGGAGGCTGAAGAGTGTGTGAACACAGGGTTTTGATCCAGCTCAATCTCTGGCTCTCAACTGGTCAAGAATACAGACAGGGATGACAGCCCTTTCCCCCCTCCAAGCTGGAAAAATCAAGCAGGGTATCCTTAGATATGCTCTGGAGACATCTGTTTGAGCTCCACTGGGTCCATGAACATAAGAACATAAGATATGCCATACTGGGTCAGACCAAGGTCCATCAAGCCCAGTATTCTGTTTCCAACAGTGGCCAATCTAGGTCATACGTACCTAGCAGTTTCCCCAAGGGACACATGGTGTCCCTCAGGATGGCTGCCTGGAAGCTAATCCATTTCCAAAGCTAAGCTGCACTGATCCAGCATCCACCATCTTCTGGAGACGAGAGAAATACTGAAGTATGCCCCTAGCTGCACTGGCTCAAATAGTAGGATGTCATTAGGTTGTTCTGCCTCCAACTCTGCTGGCAGGGGGACAACCCATTTGTCTTGACTGTTCTAGTAGGACTATCTGGAACATAATTACACTAGAGACAATTAACACACATCACCTGAGGATTAAACTGAATTTGAGCACAGGTATCAAAAGATAAAATACTTATTTCATGTTACAGGCAGAAATATATGAAAATAAGGCACAGCCACTCTTTATATTGGAAAAGCTATTTATTACTTATAAAAAAAATTACCTTGGCTGCAGGAATCTCTAACAAAGCTCCAAGCTCTTCAAAGGTAATGTTGTTATACAGTTTGCTTGCAGACAGCAAATTGTGTTCTATTACTGCTCTGTCCAAAATACTAGAACCTGAAAGTGAGCACAAATAGCATACAAGTGTCCTCAGTTTTAAGCTCATTTAATGAGGCAATTTTCAAGCTACCCACATTGGGAGATTTGGGTGCTTTCCTTGTGAATTTTGCACCAGTTTTCATTGAAACTTTTTGAAACTTCTGTGGGATAACACATCTGCTTTTTTTGTGCAGACACACTGTGAATGAAAAATGAAAACCACACCACACCACACCACTCCTCAGATTTCAAAGTTATCAATACTTATTTTCCTCTCCTAAAACAGACCCTGGAGAATCCCTCCTCCTAACAGCTAAAAAACCCATGCTTTTAAATGCACAAATGTTTAGCTGCACTGAGAGGGGGCAATTTGTGGATGGCCAATTTACAGAGACAGAAAACTATCTGTGTAAACATGATCTCCCTTTGTATGCCACATTTTCTGACTCTCTCCAAATCTATTATAGCTAAAAGGGAAGTGAACAAAAAATCCTCTAAACAGCTACTTAAAAACATCCCTCAAAAGGACAATCAAATCCTTGAAGAGCCAGGTTTTCAGTACTCTTTAGTGCTTTTAAGTATTATAGCTGCTATCCAATTTTGACAACTTACTGAAAGGAATAACTTTATAGGAGGCTTTTTTTTTTTTTTAACAAAATTACCTTCTGCAGGATTTCCAAGTGCGACTTTAGTGCAGATGTTTTGCTCAGCAATGCTGTAAAACAGCATGCAAAATGAATTGTGCACAAAAAGTCTCTGCTAAACAAAGAAAGCCAGATACAAGCACACATGGGTCTGTATTCTGTGCGCGCGCACACAAAAAAAAACCACAACTCCTCACCCCCCCACCCAGCACACAGTTTGGCACATGTGCACCTGTGCTGAATTGCTTTTTGGCATTCCAGCACACTTTTCCTAATGTTTGTTTTTTTCAGCACTCTTCAGCAAAACCAGAAAAAAAGTTGCAGGTGCTGTAACCCTGAAGAGACAGGCACTGACTGCAGAATTCTGAGCTATCCCTTAGCTTCTCCTCACGTTAAAATGCCAGCATCAAATGCAGCCTTCTGGTCATCTGCGCACTTCACATCTGCACTAAATGATTAATTACCATTTATTTATTTAATTGGATTTGTATATCGCTTTATCATATAATCAAAGCGGTTAAAACAAACAAAAGTACAAAACGTGAAGGTGAACATGAACAATGAAAATATATACATAGTTTGCTGAAAATAGGATATAGTGTAAAAGAAACAACTGTACTATCTACATTGTGAGCTATATTAAAGTATGAGCTATTATACAATATATATTTGATTGGTCTTTCTAAAAACCGTAGTATTCAGTAAACAGAACAGTTTTCAGTTGCTTCCTAAAGTCGTTTAGGTCTTGATTTGCTCTTAAGTCACTTGGTAGAGAGTTCCAAATTTTAGGCGCCGCAAAAGAAAATGCCCTCTCTGATGTCTCCTTACGAGATTTTCTAATATCATTTGATGTGCTGAATCTATTGGAAGAACCTCTTCTTCTTGGTCTATTGCTTATATCTGACTGAATAAGAGAATTTAGGCATTCTGCAGAACAGTGCTGCTTGATCTTAAAAATATAAATTATTGTTTTATATTTGATCCGAGACGCTATGGGTAGCCAATGAAGCTCTTTCATGATGGGAGTAATGTGCTCACTACTTGATAATCCAAAAATAATCCGTGCAGCAGTGTTTTGCGCGAGTTGCAAAGGCTTAATAGATTGTTTAGTTAAACCCAGGTATATGGGATTGCAGAAGTCAAGTAGTGGGGTGATTAATGCTTGACAAACATTTCGGAAATGAATTGTCTCAAGAAGAGGCCTTAGTCTTCTGATAATCTTTATTCTGTAATAGGCACTTCTGATTGTTTTACTTGTATGCGATTTTAGATTCAATTCAGTGTCCAGTGTCACACCAAGATATTTTACTTCAGATCTGATAGGAATAATTGAATTTTTTATCCTGATGTCAGGTGGATGTGCAAAAGCATGATTACGAGATACAAATAAAGCTTCTGTCTTGCTAAAATTGATATCCATGTTATTGGCGTTACACCATTGAGACATTTCTGAGAGACATTCAGTAATTCTTGAATAGTCTGGGTTATCAATAGAGATTGTAGTAAATATCATAATGTCGTCAGCATAAATTGTATATTTAATGCCATATTTCGTTGGAATGTTGCATATTGGCTGAATGTAAATATTAAATAGAAGAGATGAAAGTGCTGAACCTTGTGGTACTCCTTGAGTAAGTCTTATGCGTTGAGATGTTTTTTGCCCTATCTTTATTTGTAAGTGTCTTTCTGTCAGATAGGAATGAAACCATTTTAATGTGGTTCCATAAAGACCAATCTCCACTAGTCTATCTAGTAACCCTTTGTGATCTACAGAGTTAAATGCAGCAGAAATGTCTATAAAAATCATTATACCCTTCTTGAGGTCATCTAAGATACGGAGTGTGCAGTCAAAAAGGTAAATCATTAAAGTTTCCACTCCGTGGTTTGGGCGAAAACCATGTTGGTTGTCATCTAAAGGCGCATGAACATCAATGTGATCTTGAAGTTGTAATTGCACTGTCTTTTCAATGATTTTCGCTAAAAAGGGTATACTAGATATTGGTCGGTATGCAGCCGGGTTATTCTGGTCTAGTATTGTCTTTTTTGGGATTGGTCTAACAGTTGCAAGCTTTAATTGCTCTGGTAAAAAACCTTGAGTGAGAGAACTTTGCACAATGTTATGTATGTAGTGAATGAAACTTGACTTTGTGGTCTTAATCCATGAAACTGGACATGGATCAGTGGGAGAAGTGCTTGCATTTATGGAAGAAATGATATGAGAGAGTTGCTCATTTGAAGGAGAGTGGAATGTATCCCAGATTCTGGTATTTGAGACTGAATGCAAGTTAAAACTACATATTGTTTGTTCCTTAGAGTGAAACTTTTCCATGGATTTAAATGCACAGTGCACTGCCATTAACACAGGCATTTTCATATTGATTATGCTCCTTTGATTCTTTTCCTGCATTCTGTGCCCACACTAGCACAGAAACATCTATGCAAACACTGCATGCTATTGCCTGCTGCATCAATCCCCTACTGAGACAGTGGGAACTTCGCTTCTACTATCACAAAATTCCCACCTCCATCGAAAGACAATTTTGTTTAACAGAAGCCATTTCCAAAACCATATTATCTTATAGTCTGAATCACTTTCTTGTTGTGGCTATAAAAAAAGTGCCAGGAATATAAAACAGAGTGCTATACCCATTTTTTCAGCTGGAAGGAGACCCACAAGTGCATTTCTTGCAAAGTGTTTTACACTGTTAAGTCAGTGATAGTTCTGTACTTTAGAATTGTTGTCTTCCAAGCCTAGAGAGCCACAGACATCAAGGAGGGGTGGAGTCTGCGCTAGACGAAGCAGCAGAGGAAACCACAGTTGACAGGGCCAGTAAGGGGCTATCAGAATCATGAAGCCCTTGTCAGCCTGCAGTTTAAACAGAGTTTTGGGTATCGGGGGGCGTCAGTGGGAATGCATAAAGCAGGCCTGAGCCCCAATACAGAAGAAAGTCATCCGCTGCCTGAATGCGTCAGGAGGGAAATCTGGAGAAAAAGAACAGTAGTCACGCATTCTCCTGAATGGCACACAGATCTATTCTGGGGGTCCCCTACATGTGCAGGAGTGGAGTAGCTGCCTAGTGGTTGGGGCAAGGAAGGTCGGGGGTTCAAATCCCACTAGAGGACAGCAACCTTGGGCCGGAAGGACTGGGGTTTCTAGTCCCACAGGTGTTCCTTGTGGTCTTGGGCAAGCCACTTAACCCTCCATAGCCCATGTTCCCTGTGAAATAGTTATCTCCAAGTTATAATGCCCTGTTCAATGTAATATCAGTTTGTTCAATGTAAACCGCACTGATGCAGAATAGCGCGGTATATAAGAGAATGTAAATAAAGAAATAAATGTGGACGATCCAAGATGCCGTCTCTTGTTTTAGAGTCCACTCGTTGGACGGAGGATGTGGCTGAGTCTGTCTGCCAAGACACAGAGCTCACCTAGGAAATACACTGCCCAGAGATGAATGCGGTATGCAATGGCAAAGAACCAGAATCAAAGGGCCTCCTGACAGAGGGGGTAGGAACCAGTTCCTCCCTGCTTGCTCATGCAGAACAGCTACTTGGTTGTCCATCTGGACTAAGACGCATTTGCCTGATAGGTTGGGTTGAAAAACCCGGAGGGCATTCATGAGAGCATGTAGCTCGAGGAGACTGATCTGCATTTGGCATTCCCGTTTTGTCCACTTCCCCTGTGTAGTGAGATTATTCAGATATGCTCCCAACCCAAGTTTGGAAGCATCCGTTGGTAGGGTGCATTGGGGTGGAGGCATCTGAAAAGATGACCCTCCAAGAAGATGTTGGGGGGAGCACCACTACTGAAGGGAGTTGATAAGAGGAGGAGTGATGCAAATCTTGTCCGAGACGCATCCGGTTGCTTGACTCCATTGAGACAAGAGTGTCCATTGGGCCTATCATGTGTAGATGGGCATATGGGATGATGTGGACCGTGAGGCCATTTGTTCCAGAAGACGTGGCATGTCTCGAACTGTCATGGCACACTGACCTTGTATGGTGCGAGTCAGCTTGATGAAATAAGCAGAGAGATCCTGAGGAAGGAAAGCTCGGCCCTGATGAGTACTGAGAAGTGCTCTGATGAACTTGAGTTGCTGTGAGGGAAGCACAGGCCACAGGGATTCTGGAAGGTTTAACACAAAGCCTAGACTTTGGAGCACTGTGATGATGCGAGAAAGTGACTGTTCACAACTTGTCAGCCAATCGTCTAAGTAGGAGACGACACAGATCCCCAAAGTACACAGGTATGCTGCGACGACTGCCATGCATTTTGTGAATACTATGGGTGCGAAAGCTAGTCCGAAGGGAAGCATCCGATACTGGTAATGGCTTTACTGAACCCAGAAGTGCAGATATTGTCTGTGGCAAGAGTATCAGCAAATGGGTGTAAGCATCTTTGAGGTCTAGAGAACATAGCCAGCCATTCCTCTGAAGGTAAGGCAGAAGGGTGCCGAGGGAAATCTTGAACTTTTCTTGAACGAGAAATTTGTTGAGATCCCTCAGTTCTAGAATTGGTATGAAGCCTCCTGTTTTCTTTGGGATAAGAAAGTAAGGAGAGTAGAAACCTTTGCCTTCTTGGGTGGGAGGGACTCTTTCGACAGCCCCCTGAGCTAACAGGGTGGCCACCTCGGAGGACAGGAGATTGTCCTGCAAATCCTTTGCAGGCCATTTCTCTTGAGGTGGTTGGGGGTAAGCTTTGAAAGTGAAGCAAATAGTCATGTTGAGAATCCACTTCTCTGATATGATGAGATGCCACCTGTGGGCATAAGCATGAATACTGCCTGTTATGTGAAGGGGCTGGAAACCCTGCAAAGGCAGAGCAGTTATACTCTCTAGGAAAGTCAAAAAACAGGTGCTGGCTGTGGCAGAGCAGCTAGTTGGGATTTGGCCTTCTTAGGTAGACGGGGGGGGGGGGGTGGGGGGGGGGGGGGGGACGACCCTGTAGCCTTTGCTGTTGTTGCCGAGAGAATTGGTAAGAAAACTCTTCTTTTTGGTGTAGAATGACTTCTTTGTAGCAGCCTTCTTTCTAGAGGGGTCGTAAGTCTTTCTTGAGAGGTGCTTGAGGGTGAGATCATCCGCCTCAAGCTCTCCTGTCTTCTCTCCAACCTTTACGGAACACGTTTTCCCCAGAGCAAGGAACATTGGCCAATTTATCGTGAACCCACCGCTCAAGGTCCAATGCCTGAAGCCAGGCCATCCTATGAGCCCCTATGAAAACTGCAGCAGCTCTGCTGATAGACTCAAAGCTATTGAAGGCTGCCCTGGTCAGGAACTTGGAAGTGTTCTGAGTCTGCGTGACAATAGTCAAATACATCACGCTTGTCATCTGGGAGAATAGGAGAAAAAATTCCTACATCCCTAGAGAGGTCCTTGAGGTACATACCCATATAGAGGGTATAGGATGTAAACCTAGAAGCAAGCATACATGCCTGGAAGCAGCGATGGCGGAAGGCATGGAGTCTCCTGGCATCTTTGCCAGGAGGTACCGTTGAATGAGCTTTTGAACTCGATGTGTCGCATTGCTGATTTTACTACCATAGAATGGTGTGGTAGTTTAGGCTTTTGAAACCCTGGGCATGGTGGAACTCAGTACATAGTATCAAGGCGTTTACTGATAGGCAGAACCATTAGTAGGGCCTCCCACATATGTAGCATTAGATCCTGGAGGATCCGATGCACCAGTAAAGTTGCTGCATCCTTTGGCATCGAGGGGTACTGGAGGATTTCCAGATCCTCAGTCCTTGGTTCAGTTTCCAATGTTAGTGTGATTTGGAGACCCACTGACATGTCCAGAATGAAGTCCTGAAAGGACATGTCCTCTGGCGGGAATTGACTGCTCCCATCAGGAGGAGAGGGATCAGAGGGGATATTGCGGGTGGCTCTGGAATCCTCCAATGTCTCTTCAGAGTCAGATGACGATGACGACTCCAATTTGGAAAGAAAATCAACGTATTGATAGTCTCGAGCCAATGTCGATGCTCAATGCCAATGTTCAGCCTGTGAGGTGCTTGAACCGGGAACCGGTTGGGTACCGATGATGTGGAGGAATCTGAGGGAGGGGTCCCATCAATACTGGTTTAAGGGCTAGCATCGGACTCAGAGGTAATGGTGCTGATCTGGAAGGCGTGCCGGACTCGCCAGGGCTGTCAATACCTTTGGTATCGCAGCAGCCAGGAGTGCTGCCAAGGCCTTCTTAATAGCTAAGAAACACTGACTGATGGAAGACACCGATGCCTGGGTGGATTAGAGTATGGGGCTCTGTGCCACCGTCCCAAAGCACGGTATCAGTAACTTTCCAGAGGACGATGCCTCAGAGGTGTCCTGGAGCCTGTGTGGCTTTGGAGGGTGGTCCTCCTGCCAGGGCTGTTTGGCAGGCCGGTCAGCATCAGATGCCCTTTTCGGTACATCTCGTGGGGACTTCGATGCTCAGTATCGGATTTTGATGCCGAGGACTTGGTCTTTAATTCAGGTTTGAACTTTTTGGAGACCTGGGAACCAGCTGAGGAGGCAGACATTCTCGATGATGCAGAGATCACTGAAATGGAGTTCGGGGCGAACAGTGAGTCATATTGCTTGGTCCTGTTCTTTAGGCCTCATATGGTCAATTGTTTGCACAAAGAACAATTGTCTGGTCTATGGTCTGGGCCCAAACATTTCAGACAGCAGTCATGGGAATCAGTGACTGACATTGTGCCGGAGCACTTGGAACATTTTTAAAGCCACTGATGTGTTTGTCCATGGTGACAAACATGAAAGTTTAGGCCGAGGCCTATGGTGGTAGTGAACCACCAGAAAGAGAAGAAAAAAACTAAAAGAAAAAGAATGGGGATGGTATCAAGGAAGGTACCAGCTTCAACAGAAAATGTAGTTACTCACCTGTAACAGCTGTTCTCCGGGAACAGCATGAATCAGTCCTCACATATGGGTGACTTGGCACCAACTGAGCCAGTGTGGAAGCATCTCCCAGCTTTCAAAGAAAGTCTTTGGGAAATGCACCATGCATGCATGGTCCTCTTCTGCCCAAGGGTGCCAACTTGCCTCAGTCCAATGACATAGCTAAAACAGCATAAAGAAATAAAATATGGTAAAGGAACAACTCCAAGGGGATGAGGGAGGGTTGTGAGGACTGATTCCTGCTGTCCCCGGAAAACACCTGTTACAGATGAGCAACTATGCTTCATCTGGGAACAAACAGAAGTCAGTCCTCACATATGGGACTCCCCAGCTACAGTCCACTGGGAATCTGTAAAAAAACGAAACGGCGATCTGAAAATGCGAGCCATGAGCAGCAGAAGTTGAGTCCCTACTGAGAGACTCTCGCAAGACCCAAGTGTCTGGCAGGGAACCAGAACTACGGTAGCCTGAACACAGAAGGTAAGGGGGCAAGAGTTGCCTACACCCCAAACAGATTACAGAGTATGGCCTGGCCGAAGGAGGTAGCCATGGCCCTGACGCAGTATGCCATGACCCAGGATAATGCAATCTGCCACTCAAGCGGACAGAGTTTGCTTAGTCACCGAGATCCCCAGGCAACTGGGATAGCGCAGTTACTCACCTGTAACTGGTGTTCTCCAGGGACAGCAGGAATCGGTCCTCACATATGGGCGACGTCGACGGAGCCCTCATGCGGAGCAAATCCCCAGCTTTCTAAGAAAACCTTTGGGAATTGCACCACACATGCGCGGTCCCCTTCCCGTCCAAGGATGCCATCTTGCCCAGTCAAATGACATAGCTAAAAAGACAGCAAAATGAACAAAATATAACAGGACTGCAACTCCAGGGGAGAAGGGAGGGTCATGATGACCGATTCCTGCTGTCCCTGGAGAACACCCGTTACACAGGTGAGTAACTACGCTTTCTCCAGGAACAAGTAGGAAGTCAATCCTCACATATGGGACTCCCTAGCTATAGACTACCAAGAACCCATAGCTGAAAATAGGTTCCCTCTAGAAGAGCCGCAGCAGCCATTATAGGAGTTCAACTGAGAACGTAACACTCTGGTAGCCTGACACCAAAGGGTCGGAGGGTAGGAGTTGCCTAGACCTTGAACAGGTTACGGAGTACCGCCTGGCCGAAAGCACTATCCCATCAGGGCTCTCTATCCAGGCAGTAATGGGCCACAAATGTCTGACCTGAAGACAGGTGGTGGCCTGGCAGATGTCTGCCAGCAGAACAGTGCGGAAGTGAGCCACTGATGCTGCCTTAGACCTGACCCGGTGGGCCGTGACTTGACCCTGCAACGGAAGATTGGCCGTCCTGTATGCCCAGGCAATATAGCCCGCCACCCAAGTGGACAAGGTACCCTTGGAGACAGGCATCCCTAGCTTACTGAGGTCATAAGAGACGAAGAGCTGAGAAGCCCTTCTATGTCCCTGCGTACGCTCCATGTAGAAGGCAAAGGCCCTCTTACAGTCCAGGGTATGCAGAACTGCTTCTGCCTGACTGGCATGTGGCCTCAGAAAGAAGGTCGGAAGTACCAACCCCTGGTTGAGGTGGAACAAAGAGACCACTTTCTTAAGGAACTTGGGGTGAGTGCGAAGCACCACCCTATTCCTATAGAACCGTGTGTACAGTCTATCGGAAACCAGAGCCTGCAGCTCTCTCACTCGTCTGGCTGACATGAGCGCCACCAAGAAAAGCACTTTCCAAGAGAGGAAACGCAGATGGCAGGTAGCCATCGGCTCAAAAGGTGGGCGAGTAAGCCGCTTTAAGACCACATTCAAATCCCACTCTGTTGCCGGGGGGCGAATCGGGGGCTTCAGCAGAAGCAAACCTCTCAAGAACCTGGACACCAAAGGGTGTGCAGAAAGAGGTTGTCCTTCCACTGGAGAGTGGTGTGCTGACAAGGCACTAAGGTAGACTCGGACAGAGTTTGACTTGAGGCCTAAATCAGAGGTGAAGCAGGTACTCCAGCACCACTGCCATTTGGCAGGAGAAAGTTTTCACTCTGCTTATCACACCACACCTCAAACCTATGCCACTTAAACGCATAGGTCTTCCTAATCGATTGCCTTCTTGAGGCTAGCAGTACGTCTTCTACATTTTTAGGGAGAAGTGGTGCAAAGACTACCCTTTCAGCAGCCATGCCATCAGGTTGAGAGTGCCCCCCCCCTCCTGCGACAGGAGGTTGGGAAGTAATCCCAGAGGAATTGGGGCCTCTGCTGCCAGTTGAAGCAGCAGCAGAAACCATGGCTGCCTCGGCCATCTGGGGGTTACCAGGATGACCGAGGCTTTGTCCTGCAGGATCTTGAACAGAGTCCTGGCCACCAGAGGTGTGGGAGGAAATGCATACAGGAGGCCCATAGACCATATTAGAAAAGCATCTGCAGCCACCCTGCATGGGTGTGGCTGTCTGGAGCAAAAGCGGGGCAACTGGTAATTCTGTGGGCTCGTAAACAGATCTATGGATGGTCGCCCCCAGCACTGAAACAGCTGCTGGGCTATTTTGGGATCCAGTTGCCATTCGTGTGGTTGGAGAATTCTGCTTAGATTGCCGGCTAAAGTTCTCCTGACCTGGCAAGTAGACTGCTTTGAGATGCATACCCTGCTTGACTGCAAAAGAGCACAGGTCCAGGGTCTCTTGACATAGGGTGCGAGACCCTGTGCCCCCTGCTTGTTCACATAGAACATTGCCATCTGGTTGTCTGTCAATTAAGACAGGCTGGTGAGCGAGGGTTTGACAGAAAGTCCGTAGAGCTAGGCGGATAGCTCGAAGCTCTAGGAAGTTGATCTGTTGGGTGCTCTCCTGTGGAGACCACACCCCACTGAGTGCACAATTACTGGCAATGGGCCCCCCCCAGCCCAGCAAGGACGCATCTATAGTCAGCACTCTCGTGTGCGGAGGAGGTTGAAATGGCACTCCCTCCAGTAGGTGGTGTGGTTGAAGCCACCAGGTCAACGACCGCACCAGTCATTTGGACACCTTGATCCTGTCTCTTGAGTTTACCTGTGGCTTGTGTCCACGGGTCCCTGAAGCACCACTGAGCTGTTCTCATGTGGAAGCGGGCATTGGGTGTCACATGCACCATGGAGGCCATGTGACAGAGGTGGCGCAGAAAGTGTCTTGCTGAGATCTGGGATCTGCAACTCACTTGCTGCACTAGGGCCAAAAGTCTCTGTGCCCTGTCTTCCGGTAGATAAGCCCTTGCTTGAAGGGTGCCCAGCCTTGCTCCTATGAACTCCAGCCCTTGAGTGGGAACCAGAGTGGATTTCGTGTAATTTATCACAAACCCTAAATGTTGTAGCAACTGGATAGTGCGAGACGTGGCCTGTTGGGCTTCTAGGGCTGACTGAGCTCTGATGAGCCAGTCCAAGAAGGGGAAGACAAATACCCCTTGATTTCTTAGGAAGGCCGCCACCACCACTAGGCACTTTGTGAACACCCTGGATGCAGAGGCGAGGCCAAATGGAAGTACCTTAAACAAAGTGGTTTCCTCCCACCACAAATCGTAGATATTGTCTGTGGTGTGGATGAATTAGGATGTGTGTGTAAGCATCCTTTAGGGTCTAAGGAGCATAGCCAGTCTCCTTGGCGGAGGTAAGGCAGCAATATTCCAAGGGAAAGCATCTTGAACTTTTCCCTCACCAGGAACTTGTTTAAGTTGCACAGGTCGAGGATGGGACTTAGGAATCCAGTTCTCTTTGGTATCAGGAAATACCTGGAGTAGAAGCCCTTTCCCTGCAGGTGGTGGGGCACCGGTTTTACCGCCTGATCCTTGAAAAGACCTGCTAACTCCTTCAAGAGGAGGTCCCTGTGAAGAGGGGGTCTGAGAGGCTCCCCTGGAAAGTAAGAGGGAGGTGCCTGGGTGAGATGTAGCTGATAGCCCATTTGGACTATCTGGAGAACCCAGGCATCTGTTGTGATGGCTGGCCACCTGTGGGCAATACAGGGTCAGCCTTCCTCCTGTGCATGGCCTTACTTCTTTGGAGAGAGGGACTATGTTTTGGAAGTCAAAAACCCCCTCCAGGCTGGGCTGGAGCCGGGGCCTGGGGCTTGGGGGCTTTTTGCTTACACGGGCCATGCTCCTGTCCCTTAGCCTCCTGCCCCTGTTGGGGAGCTGGGGAGGCCTGATGTGTGGGGTAGTTGCGGTAAGCAGTACCTTTCCTTGGGATAAAGGGCTTCTTACCCGAGCCCTTCTTCTTAGAAGGTGCAGATGTCTTCTTCGAGAGCCGTGTCCTGGTCAGGTACTCGGACTCGATCTCAGCAGCCTTCTCTATCATGGGTTTGCCAAAGAGGTTTTCACCCCAGCAAGGGACATCGACCAACTTGTCCTGTACCCATTGCTCCAGGTCTGACGACTGCAGCCATGCCTGGCGGCATGCACCGATGCCAGACACAGCTACTCGGGCCGACGCCTCGAAGGCGTCATAGGCTGCTCGAGTCAAACTTCGAGCACTTCATGGACCCCAGTGGACAAGGTCTTGAAATGCTGCAAAGGTCCCTTGGAGATACCAGCTGAGAACCCAGCAATCTCCTTTGCCAGGTCTCGCAGGTACATGCCCATGTACAGCTGTTATGTCTGGATTCGGCATGACAGCATTGAACCCTGGTAGCACTTCTTGCCGAGGGCATCCATGTTGCGGGCCTCCCGGCCAGGAGGCACCAAGGAGTGCATCTTCTGGCTCTTGAACCTGTGCATGGCCGATTCCACAACCATGGAATTGTGCGGCAGTTCTTTTTGGAACCCAGGGCTCTTGCAAACTCAGTAAATGGAATCGATTCGCCTGCTGAGCACTGGCATAGGGGCCGGTGTCTCCCACATGTGGAGCATCAGCCATTCCAGAATTGGAGGTACCGGTACAGTAAGGGCTTCCCGAGACAGACAGTCATACTGGAGGATCTCGAGCTCTTCGGCTTGAGGCTCCTTCTCAGCTTCCGCCGGGAATGACAAAGCCTTGGCCATGTCTCGGACGAAGTCCAAGAACCGAGTATCCTCTGGTGGGGACCTTCTCCGAGGTTCAGATCCCGGGGAGTCCGAGGGAATGTACTTGGTCCGATGGGTATCCAGTGGCTCCTCGTCTTCCGTCTCCCATCCTGACTCCTCCGAAGAGGAATCGAGCGGCTCCAGCCTCGACCGCCCCAACGCCGGGGGAATCGGCATAGACGACCTCAGTCCCGAATGGGAGGTCGAGGGGGACCTCGGTCGAGTAGACTCGAGTTCTTAGGGTCTCCAGTATCGGCTTGGCCTCCGGGGTCGACTTGGACATCAAAGTCCCGGTGGTGGAGGTGGATGGACCGGTGAGACCAGCAATCAGCCCCCGCTGCTGATCCATGAAGGCAGACATGCTGCGCTCCAAGGCCACCATTCGGAGACTGAGCTCAGAAGGCTCCGCAGCCCCCAGGTTGGGTCCTGACACCAGTTCTCCCAGAAGAGAGTCCACAACAAGGACTGTGATTAGCTGCCTCGGCGTGTCTGGTTCCTTACGAGGGAGTTTCGCTGGGCGCTCTGACTCCAAGGATCCAGGGTGGCGGTCAGGACTCTGCGACCTGGCCCGCAAGGGACCAGGCTGCTCAGAGCCATCTGACGACGACGCCCTCACAGATTTCTTCTTCCTCCGGTGTTTCCACGAGGGAGACACTCCCTTTCAGAGGACACCCGAGACTGCTCAGGATCAGAGCGCTCCCGAGACGTCGAGGATTCTGATGAGGTCTGGGCACGGGCGGGTGCGGACTCAGGAAAAATCCTATCATGTTGCTGCTGCCTGCTCCTCAAGGCCTTGGAGGACATTTTCCTACATGGGCCACAGACCTTTGGTCGTGGTCGGGCTAAAGCAATGGAGGCAGCAGGCCTGTGTGTCGGTGAGGGACATTAACTTTGTACACTAATCACACTTCTTAAACCCGCTGGCAGCCATCGGGGGAAAAAGGGCCCCTGCGAGGTCAAAGGATCGGGCTGCCAGTGAAAAAGAAAAGGAGTGCGAACGCTAGTCACGAAGGACAAAAACCAAAAATTTAGACTGGACTCGATACCGGTGTACCGAGCCGAAGGCGGGAAGGGGAACCGGCATCAAACCAGTCAGGCAGAAAAGAATTTTTCTGACTTTTAAGCACTTTTTTCACATGTGAACTTGGACAACATCCATTGGGCTCTGTGGAAAAAAGGAGACTGAGCAAGATGGCACCCTTGGGCGGGAAGGGGACCACGCATGCGTGATGCAATTCCCAAAGGCTCTCTCAGAAAGCTGGGGATTTGCTCCACATGAGGGCTCCGTCGGCACAGACATCACCTATATGTGAGGACTGACTTCCTGCTTGTTCCTGGAGAACATAGGATACAAGAAGGTGAGGTGCTTTGTGATGGCCCTGAGTCTGTTGTGGATAGAAAGGCAGGACCCTTTCACAATCCAAAGTATGGAGGACGGTCTCCACCCTGCCGGTGTGAGGCCTTGGAAAGAAGGTGGGATGCACCTCCTGATTGAGGTGGAATAGGGCCATCACCTTTGGCATAAACCTGGGGTGTGCGAAGCACTACCCTGCTCTTGTAGAACCTCATGTAGGGGGGTTCTCCCATCAGAGCCTGGAGCTTGCCGACTCTACGAGCTGATGTGAGTGCCACAAGGAAGATGACCTTCCAGAAGAGGTAAATCAAGTGGCAGGCAGCCAGGGACTCAAATGGTGGATTAGTGAGCTGCGAGAGCACCACATAACATAACATAAGATATGCCATACTGGGTCAGACCAAGGTCCATCAAGCCCAGTATCCTGTTTCTAACAGTGGCCAATCTAGGTCATACGTACCTAGCAGTTTCCCCAAAAGACACAGGTTCCACAATGCTTGTACTTGTACCACGTTGAGATCCCATTCAGCCACTGGAGAGCAGACGAGGAGTTTGGATAACATGAGACCCAGCAAGAACCGAGGTACATGGGGTTGAGCTGAGAGGGGCTTTCCTTCAACTAAATGGTGGTGTGCTGCGATAGCACTCATGTGCACTCAGAGTTGGACTTCAGTCCCACCTGCTATAGGTGGAGCAGGTACTGGAGTACCACTTGTAGCGAGGAGAATGTGTTCACCCGTCTTTTGGCACACAAGAGACCAGAACCACCTCTTCCATGTCCCATGGGAGGTTGAAGGGAGCTAGAGCTACTTTTTCAGTAGCTAAGCTATGAATGACAGGGACCCAAGGTTGGGGTGTAGGAGAAAGCCCTGCTCCTGTGAGTGTAGTCCTGGGGGTCGGCCCAGGGAAAAATCAGCAACACTGCCAATAGGAAGAGGAGCAGCAGGAACCAGGGCTGTCTGGGCCACTGGGGAGCTATCAGTATTCGTGCTGCCCTGTCACACTAGACCTTGAAGAGGGTCAGCGACCAGGTGTGTCGGCAGGAAAGCATAAAGGAGGCCTTCCGTCCATAGGATGAGGAACATGTCTGCAGCTGGATGGAGCAGAAGAGGGGCAACTGTATCTTGTCTGGGCTGGCGAACAGGTCCACCAGGGGGACATTCCAGAGTCTAAACAGCCGGGAGGCCACTTCAGGATCCAGGTGCCACTTGTGTACCTGGAGGACTCTGCTCAGCTTGTCCGCCAGGGCACTTTGGCCCAGAAGGTAGACCGCATTTAGGAGCATCCCTCTGCGTGTCACATAGGAGCAGAGGGCTACAGCCTCCTGGCAGAGGAAGTATGGCCCCGTGACCCCTTGTTTGCTCACGCAGAACATTGTGGCTTGGTTGTTGGTCTGGACAAATAGACTGGTGCTGCAGTCAGTGGTAGAAGGCTCAGAGAGCCAGAAATAGTTGCCCAGAGCTCCAGCAGATTGATTTGCATATGGGATTCCATTTCAGACCAGCTACCTTGTGTGTCTGGAGGGCCTCACGCCGCCTCCTTACTGGGCTGAGGAGCACATGCGTGGTGAGAACCCTCTGGTGGGTGAGTGCCTGGAAGGGGATCCCGGCCTGAAGGTGATGAGGCATGTGATGAGTCTGTCAGCTGGCAGGTCACTCTCACTCTGTCCCGGAGCCTGCCTGTGGCTTATGTCCACTGAGGGCAGAGGCACCATGGGGCCGCTCATGTGCGGTCAGGCGTATGAGGTCACATGAACCATGGAGGCTATATGACTCAGCAGGCGGAGAAGACGGGCAGGAAGCACCCGGCGTTGTTATACCTCTGCGGTTAGCCCCCTGAGACGTTGAGCTGGAGAGAGGTAGGACTTGGGGTAATTGATGAACCCCAGATACGGCAGGGCGTTGATGGTATGCGTTGTAGTGCACTGTGCTTCTGCAGCTGTGCCTTCCCTTATGAGCCAGTCATCCAGGTAGGAAAAGATGAACGTCCTTGGAGACCGAGGTGGGCTTCAACCACCACGAGGCACTTGGTGAAGACCCTTGGTGATGAGCCCAGTCTGAAGGGCAGCACCCTGTGTTGGTAGTGCTCTCCCCCCACCATGAACTGGAGGTATTTTCTGAGGCTGGGATGGATTAGGACATGTGTAGGCATCCTTTAGGTCTAAGGAGCTTAGCCAATCTCCCTGCTGGAGGAATGGCATTAATATTCCAAGAGAGAGCTTTTTGAACTTTTCCCTTACCAGAAACCTGTTCAGATCCAGGATAGGTCTGAGGCCCCCTGTTCTCTTGGGGACAAGGAAATACCTGGAGTAGAAGCCAGTGCCCCAGAGATGTTTTGGCACTGGCTCAACCGCCTTGTCCTCAAGGAGACCAGCAAGCTCAATGAGGAGCAGGGTCTGGTGGAGGAGATGTCTTAGCTAAAACCCTCACGGTACCCATTCCGCTGATCCTACAACACAGTCTTCTCCACATGTGGGAGACACCAGCATCGATGCCCATTGTCAGCAGGTGACTTGACTCCATATATCGAGTCCAAGGCCCTGGATTCCAAAAAAACCAACTTCCCCACAACTCCTGGAAAGTATGAAGATGGCGTCTGCTGTAGGTGGAGAAGATAGCCCTCCTTGATCACTTGTAGGACCCAGGTATCTGTGATGATGGTGTACTACCTGTGGGCAAACAGGGCCAGTGGCCCTCTTGGGCTGTAGGGGACCTCATGGGGGACAGGAAGCCATGCCCAGAGTCAAAAGTCCCCCAGGGCTGAGCTGGGGCTGGCGCTTGGGACTTGGGAGTCTTTTACTTAAGAGGGCTGTGCCCCTGCCCCTGCCCCTTGTGTTGTTGGCTGTGCTGTGGGGCCGAGAAGGCCTGGAACTGTGAAGTGTTGCCAAAGCCCCCTGTTTTCCTCAGGAAAAGGGGTTTCTTTCCTGGGGTCTTCTTACAGGGCTGCTGCACAGAGGTCTTTTTTTGAGATCTGGTCCTCATTAGGAACTCAGTCTCTATCTCTGCTGCTTCATCTGCCATACGTTTCCCAAAGAGATTCTCTCCGATGCAGGGGACATCAATAAGTTTGTCCTGAACCTATTGTTCTAGGTCAGACGATTGCAGCCATGCCTGGCATCAGGCCCCGATGCTGGCGGCAACCACCCTGGCGGACTCGAAGTTATCGTAACCTGCTTGAGACAGGAACTTCGGGCACTCTTTGACCACTGAGGACAGTGACTTGAACCTTTGTAGGGGGTTCCCCGTCAAGACCTGCATAGAACCCACTGAGCTCCTTCGACAACTCTGAGGTACATGCCGATGCAGAGCTGGTAGGATTGGACCCAGCATGTCAGCATCGAGCCCTGAAAGGCCTTCCTGGCTGAGAGCATCGAGGAATGGGTCTTTTGGCTTGTGTCTGCGCATGGCAAACTCAATGACCATTGATCCTTGTGGGGAAATTTGTTTTTTTTGGAACCCAGGGCCTCAGCCGACTTGATACATAGAGTTAAATCACCTGCTGACAATGGACACCGACGCCGGTGTCTCCCACATGCGGAGGTGGTGGTGGTGTAGGATCAGCAGAATGGGTACAGTGAGAGCTTCCTTCAGAGAGGCCTCATACTGGACGACCTCCAGTTCCTCTGTGCAAGGGTCGTCCTCCTCTATGGAAAGCGCCATAGCCATATCCCGCACAAAGTCGAGAAAGACAACATCCTCTGGTGGGGAATAGCATTGGGATGCTATATGGGGGGGGGGGGGGGGTCTGAAGTTACGTCTCGGTGGTGCAGAGTGTCCAGGAACTCCTCGTCCTCGGTCTCCCACTTGGAATGGAAGTCAGAGGTTGATTCAGAGGCTTCATGGTCACCACTGTTGAGGTCCGAGCCGAGGGGCCCAGGGCCTCCGGAGGACCTGTGTTCTCAGCCACATGCACTTGCCAGAGGGGACCAGTGACCCAAGGAATGGAACAAGGACCTCATCCAATGCCGATGGGTCTCTCAAGGCTGGTGGCACTCTAGGATCAGTTCGACATCCAGAGGCACCCTCGATGTCAAGGGCCCTGTCATCAGGGCAGATGAACCAGACATGAACACCCGCTGCTGGGCCATGAGTGCAGAGATACTGAGCTCTAAGTCCACCATCATGGTCTCCATGCCAGTTGGCTCCACAGTCTTCGATGCAGAAGCCGAAGGTTCCGGGACCAGAGTTGGTTACATCAAGGGTGAGTCCTCAATGATGATCTTGGATGTCCAAAGCCGGTTGGTGGTACTGGCAAATTTTCAGGGCAGCTTGTGAGTCCACGTCCAGCAGCTGAGGACTGAATCTTATTCAAAGACTTGCTGACAGCCTGCTTCGCTCCCCCTGGTGTCAGAGTCAGTCTACCAATGTCAAAGCAGCCTAAACACTAGAACAGTGTTTCCCAACCCAGTCCTACGGGGCACACCAGCCAGTCAGGTTTTCGGGATATCCCTAATGACTATGCATGAGATATATATGCATTAGAGATATCCTGCCAACCTGACTGGTTTGTGGCCCTCCAGGGCTGGATTTGGAGACCCCTGCCTTACACCTCTGTCATTTAAGATTGTGAGTGGGCAAGGTGCAGATGTCCTAGACATCGAAAGGGTATATAGAATGTGACACATTCCTCCTCGATTCTCACCACCACCAAAATATTGTCTATTAGACAACTTTTTGGTGGTGGTGAGAATTGAGGAGGAATGTGTCACATTCTATATACCCTTTCGATGTCTAGGACATCTGCACCTTGCCCACTCACAATCTTAAATGACAGAGGTGTAAGGCAGGGGTCTCCAAATCCAGCCCTGGAGGGCCACAAACCAGTCAGGTTGGCAGGATATCTCTAATGCATATATATCTCATGCATAGTCATTAGGGATATCCCGAAAACCTGACTGGCCGGTGTGCCCCGTAGGACTGGGTTGGGAAACACTGCACTAGAATACCTTACTGTTACTTGAACTTCAGTAACTAAGCCAACCAAAGAAACAAAAAAACAACAACTGCAGCGTTATAACTCCTATGGACTTCCCCCTTCTTTACCTTTCTGCTACTTGTGCTCTTTTTTTTTGTTTGTTTGTTTTTTTTTGTTACAGCGGCTGATGATAGTTCTACCGCTGAGCACTTCAAGGGAGCCCCCTAGCTAGCTCTCCCCCCGCCAGAGCCCGCAGACCCCTGAACTTACTGTTACCGCAACGCGCTACGCAGTAGGCCCGCCTATGAACCAGTCTTATAAAAACGACACGTCGCAGAACTGATCCCGTTCCGAACCTGGGTGGGTCCTGGATTGGCCCGGAGAATACTCAAGGAAAGACAATTAGCAGGTAAGGCCTAATTTCTTCTTCCTCTTCGTCTCTCCGGGCCAGTCCAGGGACAGTAGGGCAGTACCAAAGCAGTACCTACTCTCGGGAGGGTCCCGCTAGCCCTGCCAGAATGGCCGAAGCTCCAACTTTAGCATCCCCCACCGCCTGAACATCCAACCGATAATGCTTTGCAAACGTATGCAAAGAAGACCAAGTAGCTGCTCTACAAATATCCACCGGCGGGATCAAGGCCATTTCGGCCCAGGATGTTGCCTGCCCCCGAGTAGAATGAGCTCGTAACCCCTCGGGCGGAACCTTACAACGCGACTGCTATCCTCCGAATGACTCGACCGATCATCAGCCACGGCGGAAATACATAAAGCAGTCCTACCGCCTGCCAAGGCTGAAACAGGCCATCGAGCCCCTTCGACATGTGCTCTCTGCGCCTGCTGTAAAAACGCAATGCCTTGGCGTTGTCGTACATGGCCATGAGATCCATCACTGGCTGCCCCCAGCGCACCGTAATGTCATGGAACACCGCCGCGTTCAACTCCCACTCGCCGGGATCTAGGGCATGCCGGCTGAGGAAAATCGGCCTGTACGTTGTCCTTCCCTGCCACATGAGCTGCCGATAGCGCCAATAGATGGGATTCCGCCCACTGTAGTAGCTCCAGGCTCTCTGCTAACAAGACTGCACTGCCCATGCCTCCCTGCCGATTGATATAGGACAGCGTCACCGCGTTGTCAGAGAAAACTCGCACTGCTCTCCCTACCAGAAGAGACTCGAACTCGTGCAGCACCAGCCGCACTGCTCTCATTTCCAGCTGATTGAACAACCGGACATCTCCGCCTCCCAGCAACCCTGAGCTACCTGGGACA
This sequence comes from Ichthyophis bannanicus, assembly GCA_033557465.1. Classification (NCBI taxonomy): domain Eukaryota; kingdom Metazoa; phylum Chordata; class Amphibia; order Gymnophiona; family Ichthyophiidae; genus Ichthyophis; species Ichthyophis bannanicus. The sequence continues at coordinate 1,056,901,545 of CM066032.1, forward strand.
AACAATGCACCCCCCAACCGGAGAGACTGGCATCTGTGGTGACTAGCACCCACTCTGGAGCGTTCAGGGGCACTCCTGCCCGGAGGTGCGAGGGGTCCAGCCATCACTGCAAACTGTCGCTGACTTCTGAAGGACATACCAACTTTCGATCTAATGGGTGCTCCTGCAGAGACCACCGGGACAGCAATGCTCGCTGAAGAGGCCACATATGCGCCCTGGCCCACAGTACCAAGTCCAAGGTCGCCGCCATGGAGCCTAGCAGCTGCAAGTATCTCCACGCCGTTGGAGCCTTGAGGCGCAAAAATGCTGAGATCTGTTTCAAAATCTTTTGTACTCTGTCTTCTGGGAGAAACACTGCTCCGATTTTCGTGTCGAACAAGGCCCCCAAATATACGAGACGCTGCACCTGTGTCAACTGACTTTTGGCTCGATTGACCACCCAACCTAGGCTTCCCTGAAATTGTACCACGCGAGAGGTGGCCGACACCGACTGTTACAGATGGGGCTCGGATCAGCCAATCGTCGAGGTAGGTATGCACTTGAATGCCCTCCTTTTGCAGGGCCGCTGCCACCACGACCATTATCTTCGTGAAAGTGTGTGGCACCGTAGCCAGGCCGAACGGTAACACTCGGAACTGAAAATGCCCCATGTGCACAGCGAAGCGCAAAAATTTCTGATGCTCTGGTCTGATGGGGATGTGCAGATACGCCTCCGACAAATCTATGGACAATAGCACCTCGCCCGGCCTCACGGACCGGATAACTGATTGCAGAGTCTCCATACGAAAATGCGGCACCCTGAAACAGCGATTCACATGCTTGAGATCTAGAATCGGCTGAAAAGCACCCTCTTTCTTGGGCACCACGAAATAAATCGAGTAGCGACCTAAGCCGTATTGTTCGAGGAACCGGCGCGACCACTTGAAGATGCAGCAACCTCTGCAGGGTATCGTTGATTGCTTTTGCCTTTGCAGGCGACCCACATGGAGACACCACGTAAGCTCCTGCCAGAGGACTTTCGAACTCCAACGCATACCCATCCCGAATGACCTCTAGGACCCACCGGTCTGACGCCACTGTGGCCCAAACGGAGTAAAACCTCTGCAATCGACCTCCTATCAGCACCTCAACTTGGGCCCGCTCTATTTCATTGTGGGTTTTTTTTTTTTTTTTTTTTAAGAGGAGTTCGGCTGGGAGCTAGCATAGCCCCTTCTGAAACCCCTCGCTCCCCGAAAGGACTGCCCCCTGGCCTGAAAGCAACCTCTTTGATAAGGAGCAAAACGAGTCCCTTGGAACCTACGAAATTCTCTACCTTGACCTCTTTGTACCGAACCCAGCCTTGGCCCCTTTGGATGGTCCTCCGGTAGCCGGCCGCCTTTGGAGTCTCCTAAATTCTTTACAATCTTTTCCAACGCCTCCCCAAAGAGCAGCTTGCCCTTATAAAGGGAGCTTACTAAGGCACGCCTTAGAAGAAGGGTCTGCCGCCCAGTTCCTCAGCCAGAGGAACCTCCATGCGGCAATCACTGACGCCATTGACTTAGCAGAGATCTGCACCAAATCATAGAAAGTGTCAGCAAGATACACCAATGTCGATTCCAATTTTGCTCCTTCCTGTGCCAAGACTGGCTCTCCATCCTGCACAGGAGCGGCCTGTAACCATCTAATCGAAGCCCTGGACACATGTTCCACAAATAGAAGCCTGCAGCGCTAGAGCACAAGTATCAAAAGTCTGCTTGAGCAGAGACTCCAACTTTCTATCCTGCAGATTTTTAAGAGCTGCTCCACCCTCTACTGGGGTATGGTAGTCTTCTTTGTCACCGCAGACACTAACGCATCCACCTTTGGCATCTGCAGCAACAACTCCTCCTCGTGCGAAATCAGATAGAGGTGACCCCTGGACCGCCCGCCTCTCAGGGTGGCTTCTGGACATTCCCATTCAGACTCCACCATCTGTCTAATCACCCTGTGGACCGGGAAACACTTCTGCTCTGTTCTAAACCCTGAAGCAACGGGTCCTCCAGGGGTTCCGCCTGCACCGTCGGCAAGGAAATATTGAGAGCCGAAAGAGAATGAGTAATAAGAGCCCCAAGCTCCTCCTTACGAAATACTCTGAAAATATTCGGGTCCTCTCCTGTACTTAACTCCCCCTCCTCCAGCTCTCCTGGCCAGAGATCCATGCCGGGTTCTGAAGGGAGCTCCCCTTCCTCCTGTAACTGAGAATCCAGACCCAGAGCAAAAACATCCGCCGCTTCCCCGACAGACTGGCCCCCCCTTTGAAGTACCTTCTCCCGGGTCTTCAGCTGTACTCCCTGACTGCACAGAATCAGCCAGGACCGAGGAACTACTCTTACTATTCACCTGCTCTAATTTCATACAATATGCCCGATGGAGGGAGAGTATAAAATCTGCAGAAAACAAAGATTGCAAACATCCTTGTCCCTCTGAAACCGGGTTCTGGCTCAAAACTGCTGTAGGGACTGTTTTCCTGGACTTAGCCTTCTTTTTCAAAGATTTCTCCCTGCTGCACGGGAACGCTGTCTGAGCCCGCTAAAATGGCGGCCGTTCCCGCCTTATCTGAAGGGGCATGCCGCTGTGGAGATGAACCCTGTACTGCCGACCTGTCATCCATGCTGCCTCCGATCAAACGCTCGAACTTAGTGCCCCTTCGAATACAAAATCTACACCAACCGGAACCTGCCAAACCCCGACGGCTCCCGCACGCCGCCGGACCGGGCAGCATGCGCGCTCTCACACACCACCGCTCCTCCCGACAGCGATCACGGCTCTCCCTTAGCAAGCCTAAGTAAAGTTACCTGCTATTAATTGGTGCTGTTCCCGATCTGCCAAACCCGCTGCTAGCGGGTGAGCAGACTCGGGCTCTGGAGGCTGAGAAGTGGATTCTGGGGCTCCCAGCTCCTACTCGGCTCTCCTCCACGGGTCTAGCCAGCGAGGCAGGCCCTGCCCCTACTGCCTCTGCACAAACACGGCAGCCGGCCCCCGTGTAATCTTTTCCCATTAATTTAGTTGTAAGCCAACCTTAAGTGCAGCAGTTCCCCTGGCTTTACACCCTGCTAGGGCTACTCAGGGAAAAACACTCTTTCTAAAAGCAAATCTTATCTTTCTTCTTCTTTTAACCGGAGCCAGTCAGCAACACCTCTACCCCAGCTGCTGAGGACTGAAAGACTGACTCTCTGACACCAGGGGGAGCGAAGCAGGCTGTCAGCAGTCCTCAGCTGCTGGAGGTGGTCAAATGGAAATTACACTTACCTGGTAACTGATGTTCCTTGAGGGAGTACAGTTCAGTCCTCCACCACTGGGTAGTGCACCTCCTCCTGCAACATGGAGACTGGACAAGTCAAACTTGTGACATAACCGGGTATATCCTGCTGGTCTTCTCCCATGATCCCCCAGTGACCTACTGTCAAAGCAGACTCAAAGGAGCAAACAACCAGTTAAAGTACTAAATACAAAGCTATGCTCAAACTTCAACTTTAAAATCACAGAGCCCCAAAAAGAAAGGCCGAAAACACCCTCCTCCGTGCCCCTGTCCCCCTGCGCACCAAACAGCGGAAGACAGAGAGTTAGAAGGAAGGAGAACTAAGGAAGAGTATAGGCAGAAAAGGTTGCTCTCGCGATTACCTGCCAATCAGAGCCCGTTGCCGAATCTAGGATCCGAAAGCATACTCGGAACTGACGCCTCGCGTCTGAAACATCCATCCCCGGGCGGGAATGAGGACTGAACTGTACTCCCTCAAGGAACATCAATTACCAGGTAAGTGTAATTTCCATTTCCTTATCGGTCCTACAGTTCAGTCCTCCACCACTGGGATGTACCAGAGCAGTAATCATTGGGAGGGACCTATCCAGTCGGCTCGGCCCCTAAACGAACAGAGCAGGCACCGACCCCAGCCCGCTCCTCACGTCAACAAGCGGTAAGCCAACCAGGAAGACACGACCGAGAGCCCACTTGGATCCTCTTCACTGGTGAAAACAGCACAGAACTCTGCCCCAAGCAGCGCTAGTGCTTCAGAAAGACAAACTCGCCATCGCAAACACACTGAACGCCCTAGAAACAGACCTACTGAGAAGGCTACCGGAGCTCCGCCTGAAAAATCCGCTTGAGCTCCCCCTTGGCTCTCGACTCCACCAGGGTGTCAAGTGTTAGCAACCGCTGCTCTCCCGCAGAACCCGCCTCCACGGAGGGACAGGCAGCGAAGAGACCTCCCAGAAAGCGACGGAACCTCACCTAAGGTCCAAGGAACGCAGGTTACAAGCAAAGTGTTCTTGCGTAAGTCCCAAACCGACAACTAAACAGGCACAGCCGGAATCCACGAGGGAGAACGGAACCGAGGTCCATCCAGACAGAGGTGGGAAGCAAAATGAGGGAAATGGAAAAACCACCAGTGTCAAACACCCTATTTGTCACAGCTCTTAAGGGCTTTATTCTTTGCAACACAAAGTAGCTCTACAGCTATGTCCTGGACCAGTTGGAGTCTTTTTAATTGAGAATGTGGAATGCAGCTAAGCAATGAGTTGCAATAAACCAAGCGTGATCCACCAAGGGCATATAAGAGGGTGTCAAGTGCCCCAGAGTCCAGCGTTGTTTCAGAAGATGTGGAGTCTTACATGGTGTGACAAAAAAGAAAGGAGACTCTGGTAGCCACGCCCACGACGCAATGCCAGTAGGCCAACCGTTTACATCACCTGGATATGCCCTCCGGAATTGGAGGAACCATGCAGAAGTAGCAATCGCCGACGTGATCCATGGGCCCTCTCCAGATCATTGGAACCGCAAAAGACTGATGGTCTTTTCCCATCCATCCACAGCCTGAGATCTGCTACACATGTATTGCAGCATATGTGTGGCGCCTAGCTTTTATCCTGATCTTTTATTCTGCAGCCAAAGTCACATCACCACAACTAGAGCAGAAATTATCTGCATGATTAACACCAGGACGAGGAATCGCCAAATATGCTGTGAGTGACCTATCGGTATAAAATAAATGTCTTTTTTTTTTTTTTTACTGTCAAGCGAGGCAAATTTAAGTAGTGACTGCATCAACTGGTTTTGGACAGTTATTTCGATTGGTTGCAAGTAAAGATTATTTAAGCTCACGCAAATGTTGCAGAATACACTGGTAATGGTCCCACTGACTAATGAAGAGCACATATCTTAGCAACCAGACCCAGTCGGCCATTTTCACTATGACCTCTGAAAGGCATAGAATGGACCGGGCCACGGCCCCGTACCAATGCGTCGACGCTATCCAGTAGCCTCATATGTCCTCTGCTAAACATCGACCCGTCGCCGCAGACTGACAGGTCGCCATGAGGTCCAATATGGGCTGACCGCATCTGAGCACACGCGGCACGCACACTGCCTGATGCAATCTCACTCCTCCGGCAAACACTCGGACCCCGCTAAGGACATTAGCCACCACAGTGTCCCCACCGAAATGCAGGCTGCCAAGGCTTCAACCGCGCATGCTGTCCCTTCGCTCGGGCCACCCTGACCACCCGACCGACTCCACCCTGCCGATCGAAATAGGCCACCATCCCGGAGATCTCAGACAGCACCTACAGCACTCGATCCGCTACCGTGTCCGTGAACGCCTGCCACGGCTGACATACCGCGTACCGTTCCAGTCAGACGATGGAACACTGGGCGTGCTGCGTACACTAAAACGCCTTGTACATAAAGGATCCCCAAAATGTAGCTGAGTCTAACCACGCTCCGGCCAAGCTCCCGGAAGAAAGGGACAGAACCTTATAAAAAAGAAGTGGGGACAATTAGGAAGGCTGTCCTGTTTGATTATTCTTTTTTTTTTTTTTTCCCTTTTTACAACTCCATAAGGGCCACAAGGCACACAACCGAACAGGGCATTGTCCAGAGAATGCAAGGCCCCTCCTCCAGGCTGACTCCACAGCCTAAAAACGGCAGTCACCTTGGCTGATGCCGAGCAGCGCGGAAGCCAACTTGTAAGCCCAGCATATGAAGTATGCCTACTAGTACAGCATTCCACAATGGAGGGACATGTAACCGGACGGCTTTGAATATGAACCTACAGATATCCCGCGCTTGCTCCAAGACAAGCACTGTGCAGCCTACTGGTCTTCTCGGAGCACCGCCACGACCCGAAGACCTAAACCGGCCAGCAAAAGACGACGTACGCTGGGCCCGAAGGAACCTGGTTGAACGGATCCCAGCACTCCCTGTATCGTTAGGATCGGAGCCTCCCCCCAAGGACTCAGCCCTGGCTGGAACCGGCTGAGCATAACTCCAGGCCCTGCGGCGAGCCCCCACAAAGAAGTGGGACGCAACGATGCCTTGAGGAAAGGGAAAGCCCAATGGGTGAAGCAAGTTGCTAGCCGACCAAGGGAGTAAACCCCACACGCGCACCTCAACGGAAGGTCGGAAGAACCGAGGATTCTGGTCCCACAGGTGCGCCTGCTAGCCTTTAACATACACCTCCGCAGGTACAAAAAACTTAAATTGTGAGCACCTTCAGGGGTAAGGGGAATAGATGACAGCCTCCGACTGTTGACCACCTTGTCTTGCCCAACAGACAGCAGCACCCCACCAAACAAATGATTGGGAATATATGACCTCAGAACCCCAAGACAGAGGTAAAACAGTAGAACGTGCAGTGGATGTGAATTTCCAGATCTGCCAGCCCCCCTGCCCACATTGAGAAGAGGCAGAGAAGAACTGAACCGGCGGATCTGGAGGGGTGCCTCCTGGACAGCCGGGCCACCGAAGGGAAAGCTGATGACTGAGGCCCAAACTCCTCAGGATGGCCCCGTCTTGCATTGGCAACCCCATGACAACCCCGCTCACGATATCCCAAGCGATCTCTGTCATTGCTGCAACAATCACCTGAGCATGAGATCACAGACGGAACACGGACATGCAGACGCACTCAAGGAGAGTGCACCTAAGTAGTATGAGTCTATCCAACATCCAGCACCACATGTCCAGGTGTCCCACTCCTGTCACCCAAAACACAGGATGCTTGAACCTAGGTGACCGTCATAGCAAAGACAGGGAGGCCTGACTGCCGCTATCAACCCTTCCAGGACCCTGGAACACTAAGCCCCGGACTGTGCCATCCAGCAACACTTCTCACGATCCCCAGCAGGGGCCTTTCCCCAGATGGGCATTGTTCCCGCCAAATGGGCAAGCTGCGCTCTGATAACATAGTGCAGAAAACCAAATCAAAGTGTCTTAACCTAGCTAATTTTTGTCTAATAGCGATCATTCATAATATCAGCCAGGCTCAATCATAACATTAGTATTAATGATCTCTAAAGATTGAAGAATTACTAATGTAACACTAATTGGTTTTTGTTTTTGTTTTGTTTTTTTAAAGAGCTTCAAAGGCGATCTTGGAAACTACAGACCAATGAATCTGAGTTCAGTGCCAATTAAATGATAGAACTTGTTCTGAAAAGCAGCACCAAGCTGTCTTTTCAAAGGGTTAATAAACATGTGAGTAAGCCAAATGATATGTATCTGGATGTTTTAGAAGGTACTTGACAAAGACCCTTATGAACTTCTCCTGAGGAAGGAGATGATGTGCTATTATAGAATGGGAAATGGATCAAAAACAGGTACACAATAGGACTAAATGGCCAGTTTTCTCACAGGAGACCCGTAAATAGTGGAATGTCTCGGGATCTGCACTGGAACTGGCATCTGGTAACATCTACTGCACTGAAATGATCTGGAAAATAGATCAGCAAGCATGGCGATCAAATTTGCAGATGGCATAACGACATTTAGAGGCTGTCTGCACAATTTCCAAGCGTATGAACATGGAAATAGCATCCTTATGTAAATGACAATTTCAGAAAGGGCTCAATTTGTAGGTGGTTGTGCCGCCGATGACCCTGAAAGGCCAAATCCTAGCACGGAAACCTGCTGCTGACAGACGTCGCTAACTGCCAGAATGCAGACAAAGGTAAAGGCACCCCCCAAGAAGTAAAACCCAAACCAATCACATTGCATTCAAAGAACTATAAACTATCATGAAATTAAAAGGAAATTAAAATTAGAATTAAAATTAAAAGTAACAGCAAAAGGAAGTCCTTATCTGGGTGTAGCCACGTGGAACAGCGTCGTCTGCTCAAACGCGGGGCTGCTCCGCTCTCCGCCACGAGGCCTCAGCCCTGCCGAGAAAATGGCGCCAATCCGAAGCAGGCCCGTTTGGCACCAAACACCACAGAGGCGGCAAGAGCTCAGAGCCCCTCCATGCGGACTCGAGAGACTCCCTTGTGGTGTCGGGATGCAGCAGTTACCCCGCTGTAGCTGCGGGGTGAAGAGCTGTCCAGACACGCTGCTGCCTCGCGCCACCAGAAGTAGCAGACGCTGCGAGCCCCGGCCCACCGGCTAAAGAACCTCGAACGGCCTGAGGCTCCCGCCGCGATGGGAATCTGCCGCATGGACACTGCCAAAATGCAGGTGTTCCACAGAGCTCTCCCCCGTACAGTCCTGGGGGAGAGATCATCACCGGGCACAGAGACCGAAGAATCCCAAGCAGAGAGGCTAGCTGGCAGCGTGAACTTTGAAAAGGGACAGAACCCCCCTTTACACTAAGGCAGACTAGGTGAAAATAAATAAAGTAAAAGTAAATGAAATGAAATTAAATGAAAATGAATTCAATTTACAGGATTACACCTAATGAAGGGCAAAAGAAATGCAAGGTAAATCAAATCCTGACTAACTGCTCCTAAACTGCTTCTCAAGTGAGCCCAGCACCTAGGCTCACTACGTCCTCATGCTGCATGGAGACTGGACACACTGGGGGATCATGGGAGAAGACCAGCAGGATATACCCGGTGATGTCACAAGTTTGACTTGTCCAGTCTCCATGTTGCAGGAGGAGGTGCACTACCCAGTGGTGGAGGACTGAACTGTAGGACCGATAAGGAACTACCCTACTGTCCCTGGACTGGCCCGGAGAGACAAAGAGGAAAGGAACCTTGCTGCTAGGCAGGAGAATGCCAGTATAGAGGGATCATACACAGCTGGTAAGTAAGGCCTTGGAAATACCTAGCAGAATCCCCCCGATTGTCCACACAACTAACCCTATAGCATTACCTGACAATATATAATGCCAATGTCCATCTTAAATTTTAGCTTGCCGATTTACTTTTACTCCATAATATGCAAATTAGTCATCATTTGAAAATATAAAAGATATAGTAATTGTCAAACTAATAAGTTAAAGTTTTTCAAAACAAAATGAACTTTCACATGAACAGCAACCACCCCTCTGAACATTGTATTTTTACCCCTTACAAAATAAAATCAGGATTTCCACTGTGAGGCTGCAATTTCTAGCATACTCCTTTGCTGTCATGGTGAAATTTCAAGCTCACACATTACCAGGTAATCCATACCATCTGCTGTGGTTGCTTTCTGATGAGGCATCAGCATGGCTGCAAACTCTTGCAGCTGGTTTCCTCGGATAATCCTGTCTAGGTACATTTTCTCCAGAATCCCATAAGCTGCAAGCTGCTGGCACCTTTCATCTTTGAACAGGGTGGCAAGCATACGGGAACGCTGCTGTCCTAGGAAAAGCACAAACATACTAAATTTTGGCGACATTAAATGATAGCACAATTGAGAAAGGGGTTCTTATAGTGTAGGGCTGACAAGAGCCACAAAACAAAAAGAAAACTAAGATAACAGACCTTTAATCAACTCACCAGATTTCTTAGAAATAATGAACTTCTAGAAAAGCTCCCACACCAAGGGACATTAAGATGGAAAATATATTTCCAAAGCAGGGGAACAAATTTACGCTCATCATCCTGTACTCTATTTTATGAATGTGTTTAGGGTTTCTGATTTTCAGCTATAAAATCAGGGGTGTTTATCTGGGTTTTTTGAAGGGGAATATGGAGTTGTCGGTTACAACCGAAACCCACTGAAACAAAAAAAGTCACCTTTATTCCATTTGATTATATGCATCCTCAATATTGTTTGAAGCAAGATAGTTAAACAAACCAACCAAAAGCCTCCACAATAATCCCTAAAGAAATTAATTCCCCCATCCCCCCATCTTTTTTTAAACCTGTAAAGTATCTGAAAGCCTTTCCCTCTGGCACTCCAAATGATATCTGGCAGCTGCCATTGCAGCCAGGTAACTAAGCAGTCAGAGCCACCTTGACAGTTTTGCTTTGTGGCACTAGCAGTTTGTGCTTTATTTCTTGCCACTGGCAGAAAAAGGTACTTCCTGTTCTCTTGTTTCAAATCTTCCCACAATAATCAGCTGAAGCAGCAGAGAGCAGCAGGAACAAAAGCAAAGCTCCCACCCCTGTAGCAGGTTGGGAAGATGCTGTTTTGGGAAAAAGGGGAGGCACTGATACAGGGGCTGGGAGAAGGGGGATGATGCTGTTGCAGAAGCTGGAAGAAGGGCATGGGGGAGGGGGGGGAAGAGGTTGCTGCAGAGATTGTGTCCATTAATCCAAGAAGGGTTAAAGTATCTTCCGCAGCAAACTGGCTAACCTACTGAGAAGGGCTTTAAACCAAATTCATTAAGGAATGAAGAAAGTCCCCAGGTAGAAAAAAACACATTAAAACGGGAAAAAAGGGCAACAACTGGAAAGCGGTGTGTATTAAGGTTCGTGGTATTGGAAATAAAGCCTCAATATCTAGAATCTTAATAGGGGGGTCTGACCTGATTTAGCAGTGGTCTCAGACACAGTTCTCAGAGAACCACAACTAAGTAGTAATTATACTGGGCTACAATTTATTCATGAAAGACAGGGCAGAAAGAAAAAGAGGAGTGGTACTATATGTAAAAACAATATTAAAAGCTACAGAATTGTTTCTAAGGGAAGGAGGTGTCACTATAAGTTAAATTGGAAAGAAGGAAAGAAGCATCATTTGCATTGGTGTTGTGGCAGGTGAAGGCCTGTGATCCACATTGTCTGATATAAGCAAGCAAGCCTAACTAGCTTGACCTGTAAATGAAGCTTGTGCAGAGGCCCATAGGAGTTGCACATCCCCCAATATGCAGCTGTAGAACTAGAACTCAGTAAAAAGTATTGAAATAGCTTAGACAAGCAAAACAGATGGAAAAATACAGAAATTCATGTTTAAAACTGCTGAAAGATTAGTTATAGAGCCCTGCTTCCCTACACGTACAAACTGGCTCAATAGACTTGAGAGAAGGAAAGTAACAAGTTGGCGAACAGGCCATTGTAATTGGGACTAGAAGGGGGATAAGCAGGTGCTGAGCCCACTGAAAGAACATAATTGGATAATCATATCAGTACCGGGACCAATAGAAGGGGTACGGGAGGTACGGGAGGTTACCGGGACCAATGAAATGTTTTTCTATACCTAGAATGAAGCTAAAGTCTATAAAAGTTGTTGTATTGCTAGAAAACTTTGCTCAGCCATTTTGAAATTGACTTTGCTTGAGACTTGTGCACAAATAAATGATTTGGTCCTTCTGAACAGACTCCTGGTATCATTGGTTTGTCTGCGCTCTGCTGCTACAGTGTGATATACAGAGCACTTTCATAGAAGAAATGGACAGATTTCACTGAAGACATTCGCAGTACTGCAATGAAAGCAGATGTGCTACTGATAGGCGATTTCAATATGCTGGATATTGATTGGGATATCCCTGTTGCGGTGTCATCTAGAAGTAAGGAGACCATGGATTCTCTACAGAGAGAACTTACCAGCAACTAGTAACAGAACCCACATAGGAGAGGCCACACTAAAGGGGAGAATATTTTTCATGTTATAGTGGGTGATCATCTTATCTAGCAATGGTGTGGTTGATTATTAGGACAAGGGCTGACATGGTTCACTCTTCACTCAAAAGTGTGGATCTTTGATTTAAGGAAAACATTAGCAGAATGGGGAACAGCTAGGGGATATTTTAAGGGTAACAAACCTTTTTGACAGGAAAAAGGAGGCCACTAAGGTTCTCAAAAGAAGTAGCTGAAAAAAAAAAGATTGAAAAAAAGAGGGTGGTCTTCATAAAATCCAAGAGATCATAGAAAGAGGAAGACAAGCATCAATATTTGGAAGAGCTAAGAAGCCAGGAAAGCAAAGTTACAATGCAGTAAAATGGGGAGGGGAGGGGGGGAGACAAAACATTTTTCAGATATATTATTGAGAAGTGCAAAAGTGGTATTGAGAAACTCAAGGATAAAGCAGAAGAATATGTAGAAGCTGATGAAAATTAAGCAGAATTGTTTAACAAATATTGCTGTTCTATGTTCACAGATGAAGGGCCAGGGGCAGGAGCTCAGAAAAACGCCCACAAATAGAAATTCGAGAGGGGCAGATTTTGAATAATTTTCAGAAGACTGTTTGTGAGGTGCTAGCTCAATTGAAAGTAGACAAAGCGATGGGGCCAGATGGGATACATCCGAGAATTGAAGGACTTAGGAAAGTTCTGGTGGCTCCACTGTCAGACCTAAAGATGGACCCTAAAAATGACCGAGTGGGTTAGGAAACTGGTCAAGTGGGAGGCAACGAAGGATACAGGTAAATGGAGTTCACCAAGAACGACATCTTCAGTGATGTGCCCCGGGGATCTGTCCTGCATCCAATTCTTTACTTGGCAGCCCTTCTGCAATATCATCTACAAAAATATTAAAGTTTTCCTTTTTGTGGATGATACCAAAATCTGCAATACTATAAACACCCAGGAAGGTGTAGATAACATGAAAAAGGATCTAGCAAACTTTGAAGAATGGTTGAGAATTTGGCAGCTCAGATTTAATGCTAAAAAAATGCAGAATCATTTATTTTATTTATTTAATTCACATTTATATACCGCATCTTCCAAAGTTCAGTTGCAGTTTACAGGTAACAATAATTTACAAATCAAGTTTGTTTTACATGGAACAATGAAATATAATAGAACTTATTTACAAGGAACATCATATGAACATCATATGAAATCATGCATTTGGGCTGCAACAATCTAAGGAGTGGTTCTGCATAGGGAGTGAAGAAGAGTGGGACCTGGGAGTAATTGTTTCCAATGATCTTAAGGTGGCTAAATAGGTAGAAAAAGTGACTGTGAAAGCCAGAAGGATGCTTGGGTGCATAAAGAGGAAAGGCGAGCAGGAAGGTGGAAGTGATAGTGTCTCTGTATAAATCTTTAGGGAGACATCATTTGGACTATGTGCAATTCTGGAGACTATACCTTAAAAAGATATGAAGATGGAGTCTGTGCAGAGGGTGGCTACCAAAATGGTCAGTTGTCCAGGGAGCACCAGACTGCTGGCATTAATCTTTAAAAAGGAGATAGGGGAATGCTGACAGTTGCCCAAGAGTGAATGATGGTTTGGAGTGATGTCCCCTTGAAGGATGCTAGCAAAACAGGGAAGTTAGGGCATCCTGACAGAGAGGGTCAAATAATATGCTAAATGTAACCCAGATGCCTTTAAGTAAAGAGCAGATAGAGTTGAAAAATTACGAGTTACCCCGTCAACTGATAACACAGGTACACTAAAAACTTTTTTTTTAAACTGCCTCTAATGTTTCGATTGATTTTTACGTTTTTTGGTGCGCTGAATCCAAATCTGGTAACCAATTTGCTCCATCATGTACAGATTTTTTGCTACATTGGGTTAGCAGTTTGAGGTGAACGTTTCAGATTGAATGTGATCGAGATAAAAGTTTCTTGGATGAATTCTTTATACTAATTGTTTAGTAGTTATTCAAATAAGAATAAAGAAAATTGTAACAAGGCAGCACATAAGAATAGAGTAATGTCAACAAAACACACTGCGATGGTAGCAAAATTGTCTGCACTTAAAACAGCCACATACATGTGCACAAACATTGAGCATATAAGAGAGAGGTTAGACACAAAGCAAAGCAAAGAAATGTGCAGAAAATGTTGTACAGGTATGTATGTAAGAATAGAAACCGCAAACCGCACCATTGCAATACATGAAGACAAACACCCGATGGTGTGAAAATAAAATTCTAATAAATGAGATCCGACACTGTGGTAATAACTAGCAAATTTTTATTTCAAAGTTTAGTAAAAACACGATATTTGTCAACACAGTTTAGATTTTAAAGTCATTCTTGGGTCAATCAATCTCCTGGTGGGCCCGTTTCTTCTTCCCCCGAATGCTTCTCTTGGTGCGCTGCTTGGCGTATTTTTCATCTGGGGTTTCCCGCAGCAGCAACCAGCAGAAATCAGCCATCATAGTGGTGTTCCATCTTCCTTGGTACCTTCTCTCTGCGTCCTTGATGTCCTGGTGAAACCTTTCACCTTGTTCTTCACTGTACGCCCCCAAGTTTTTGGGAAAGTAGTTCACATGGGAGTGCAAGAAATGGACTTTCAGGCTCATGTTACAGCCTTGTTCTTTGAAGGCATTGAGCATCCTGGCAACAATATCCTTATAGTTCTCATCCCGCCTGTTCCCCAAGAATTTGAGAACATCCTTCTTGAAGGAATCCCAGGCTTCTTTTTCCTTCTCAGACATCGTTTCAGCGAATGCTCCATCTGAAATGAGTTTCCTTATATCAGGGCCAACAAACACTCCTTCCTTTAGCTTTGCTTCAGAAAGTCGGGGGAACTTTGAGCAAAGGTACCGAAAGCACTCACCATCTTTTGGAAGGGACTTGATGAATTGCTTAATGAGACCCAACTTAATGTGGAGAGGTGGTAATAGAATTTTATCACGAGGTACCAAGCTCTCATGAAGAACATTTTTCTCACCGGGTCTCAAATACTCCCGAATTGGCCAGTCTTTTTTCCCCCAGTGTAGGTCGCGGGCCCGGCTATCCCACAAGCAAAGGAAGCAGGGATATTTGGTGAAACCGGATTGCTGCCCTAATAGCATGGATAGAATTTTAAAGTCTCCACAAATCATCCACTTATGCTCATCATAACGAATCTTCTGAAGAATCAGGGCCAAATTCTCGTATTTTTCTTGGAGAGTAACAGAGTGAGCAATAGGAACTGAAGCGAATGTGTTGCCATTATGAAGAACACCTTTTATGCTGTCTTTTGACGAATCAATGAACAGCCGCCATTCAGCAGGATCATACTTGAGTTTAAACTTTTCCATCACTCCGTATATATCGTTGCAAAATACCAAATCTTCCTCTTTGCTGAAATACTTCAAAAATTGTGTCTCACGGTTGCAGTACCAATAAAAAGTTGTTCCTGGTGACAATAGATTTTTCTGTTTAAGCCGAGAACCAAGCAGTTGGGCAGCATCTTTTGGGAGTCCTAAATCCCGGACTAAATCATTCAATTCAGCTTGAGAGAAAAGTTCAGGTTTCGGATCTGGTTCAGTTTCAAACTCGGAAATACTGGACTCATCGGGAAAAGCCATCTGATGAGTCTCATCATGATCAGAACCGTCCACACAAATATGATCCAAAGATTTTGGTGGTTCAGGCACAGGTACTTCTTTGCTATGAGGCATAGGCCTAATTGCTGAGGGAAGGTTGGGGTAACTTATTACGTTCTTATTTTTTAAGTTGTATCCCTTCACAATGCAAGAGCAAAAATAGCAGTCACTGCTGTGGTCTCTTTGTTCACGCCACATCATAGGTATTCCGAAACGAAATGCTTGTTTTTTACCTTTCATCCATAAGCGTAGATCTTCCTCACATGTCTTGCACACTTTGTGAGGAGCCCACGGTTTGTCTTGATCGCCTAACTTCAAACCGAAATAGGCGAAATATACTTTTTTAATAAATGCAGAAATGTTCCTCTGCCGCTTTTTCATGGTATATTCCCCACAAATAAAACAAAAACTGTCCGGAGAGTTGACGCAACCTCTGGCTCTGTAAGCCATCACAAATACACAGCACTGCAAACTACAACTGTAGTGAACCACTTCGGAATAAAGCTGGATTACGACTGAGCAAACAAAAGGTAATAATGAACTTGCAAGAAACTGAAATTTGACAGGAACGTTCATGTCGCAACCACCGTGTTTGAGCGAGCGAACGAGGCGAACAGGAAAGAACATGCGCCAGCGCGAGTACTGGATTTAGCCCCCCGCCTCCCAATTGTCCTGTTAATGTATAAAATGAATACAAAACACTCTAAAATATCATGAGGGAGTGTTTCTAGTTAGTTAACCATTACAACCTCTATTTTGGGCCAAGAAAATAAACTGCAGTCGGCTAAAAAGAAATTATGTGAACATTCCTTATATGGGTAAGAAATCTAATTTTGCAAGAAAACGTGACGTGATGGAACATTTTGGCTATTTTTCCTGGATTCAGCACCCCAAAATCTATAGGAATCAGTTGCAAAACTGGAGGCAGTTTTTTGGTAGTGTACCTGTGTAATCAGATCAGTAATATGAACAAAATAAAACTTCTGAAATGCCTATATGCAAATTTTAGAAATCTAAAAAAATAAGATGAGAGAGTCAGAATACAGGCGTAGTTTGGGGGAGGCATGGGGTAGGGGGGGCAGTAGCCTTCCAAAATGTTGCAGGCACTAATGGTGGTGGATCTGGTATGCCTGCCCCCACTGTCAGTATGACTTTCTTACCCTTTGCCTCCCAAATGTAAGACGACAAACCACACCAAAAAGTTAGAATACATAGCACTAAATTAAACTGTTAAAGGTTAGATATAATTGGCAGAGACCTGATGGAAGGAGGACAACCAATGGAGCACTGTGATACCTGGGTACAAATTATATCGCAATGATAGGATAGATCAAATTGGTGGAGGGGTTGCGTTATGTGTTAGAGACAGCAACGAGTCAAATGGGATAAAACTTTTGTAGGAAATAGAATGCACTGTAGAATATCTATGGATAGAGATTCCATGTAAAAAAAAAAAAGGGGGGGGGGAGGTAATGAGAGTAGGGGGTCTACCACCATCCACCTGACCAAAATGAACAGATGAAGAAATGCTAAAAGAAATCAGGGAAGATTAAAAAAAAAAATTAGAACACAGTAATATTGGACTATTACAAATGACCCGGTATTGACTGGGTCAATGCCATAACAGGACATGCTAGAGAGATAAAGGGGCTTGTTTACAAAGTCGTGGTAGCAGTTTCTGATCGTTATCGGAGCCGCGGCCCCACCGATTTCAATGGGGCCGTGGCTCCGATAACGATCGGAAACTGCTACCGCGGCTTTGTAAACAAGCCCCAAAGTTTCTAGATTAAATGACTGCTTCATAAACTAACATGAGGGGAAGCAATTTTAGATCTAGTCCTTAGGGGAACACAGGATTTGGTGCGAGAGATAATGGATGTTGGGACCACTTGGCAATAGTTACCTTGGTATGATTCTGGACTCAGCATTATCATTTCAGGATCACATTTCTGCCCTTGCCCATCGTTCCCACTTCATCCTCTGCCAAATTTGAGTCGTCCGGGACATTTTGACAATCCCTGCCCTAACCACCCTTCTGCTGGCTTTGGTCATCTCTAGGACTGACTACTGTAACACCATTTTTGTAGGTCTTCACCAACATCAGCTTCACAGTCTCCAACTGATCCAAAACACAGCAGCAAGGATCCTCTCTCATACTTCCCATTTTTCTCACATTACACCACACCTCATCAACTTACATTGGTTACCTGTCTCGCACCGCATTATGTATAATGTACTGATATTCACTCATAGGCTTTTCATACCCACACTCCCCAGTACCGGGTTGATTCCCTTCAATTTTGTTCTATTCCATGAAGCCTTGCTCTGTCCATAATCATCGGCTGCACCTCCCTTTTCCGGCTCAGGCCCACCTACAACAAACTTGTCATGCTGCCTTTTTCTTTCTGACCGCTTTACTTTGGAATTCCCTCCTGCTCACCCTCCGTCAGGAACAGTCCTATTCTAGATTTAAGGCTTTACTCAAAACGCACCTTTTCTGTCTGGCCTATGACCTCCCTTCCCCGAACCATAACGAACCTCATTTCTGTTTCTCACTACTTTCTCTCTCTGTGGTATGAATGTGCTCTGTCCTGTCAATATTGTAGTTCTTTTCTTATTCCGGCTTTGGCCATTCTGCATTTTGCAATTCTGTACATTGCTCTGATGTTTACGAAGGGTGGTTAATCAAGTTTTGTAATAAAGATAAAGTTAACATAATGATCACATTTGAGTTAATAAATAGAGAGAGGACAGCAAGGAAATCCATTGCACTAACATTTACCTTTTAAACAGGAGACTGCAATAATAAGAAAAATGGTTAAGAAAAAACTAAATGGAGCAGCTGTAAAGATTAAATGTTTACATCAAACATGGGCGTTATTTAAAAATACTAAGCCCAGATCAGATATATTCCATGCTTTAAGGTGGAAGGAAAGCCAAATAACAGAAGGCATGATTTAAAAGTGAGATCAAAGAGGCTGTTGTGGTTAAAGCAACTTTCAGGAAATGGAAAAAAGGAGCCAAATGAGGAAAACAGGAAACATAAGCACTGGCAAGTTAGATGCAAGGCATTGATAAGACAAAAATTTTGAACAGAAACTAGTCTTGGAAGCAAAAACTTATAATAAAATTTTTCAAGTACATTCACAGCATAAAAAAAATCTGTGAGTTGGTTGGACCATTAGATAACAGAGGGGTAAAATGGGCGCTAAGGGAGGACAAGGCCATAGCAGAGAAATTGAATGAATTTTTTGCTTTGATCTTTACTAAAGATGACATAGGGAAATTATCCATGCCTGAAATGATATTTAAAGGTGATGCATTGGAGGAATTGAAACCAATCACAATAAACCAGGAAGATATAATACAACTATTTGATAAAGCGAAGCAAATCACCTGGGGCGAATGGTATACATTCCAGAGTGTTGAAAGAACTGAAATATGACAATACAGACTTACTATTAGTAATCTGTGAATTATCATTAAAATCATCTGTAGTACCTGAAGACTAAACAGCGGTCAAAGTAACACCAATTTTTAAAAAAGGATTCCAGGGATGATCCGGGAAACTACAGTCTGGTGAGCCTGACATCAATACCAGGCAAAATGGTAGAAACCATTATAAGAACAAAAGTACTGAATATAGATCTAGCCAAGGAAAGTATTGACTAACTAACCTGTTTTTTTTTTTTTTTTAAGGTGTGAATAAAACAGGTAGATAAAAAGTGAACCAGTTGATATAGTGTATCTGGATTTTCAGAAAGCCTTTGACAAGGTCCCTCATGAGAGGCTTTTGGGGAAATTAAAGAGTCACAGGACAGGAGGCAGTGTACTATGGTGGATCAGGAATTAGTAAAAGATAGAAAGCAGAGAGTAGGGCTAAATGGTCAATTTTCTCAATGGAGAAAGGTGAATAGTGGAGTACCCCAGTGATCTGTGCTGGACCTGCTGCTTTTTAACATATCCATAAGCGACCTGGAAATGGGAATAACGAGTGAGGTGAACAAATCTGCAGATGACAAAATTATTCTTAGTTGTTAAAAAATAGAAAAGGATTGTGAAAAATTGCAAGAGGATCTTGATAAACAGGGAAACCAGGTGTCCAAATGGCAGTTGACATGTAATGTGGACAAGTGCAAAGTTATGCATTTAGAGAGGAACCACCAAAGCTACAGTTACACAATGCAAGGTTCCACATTAGGAACTACCACCCAAGAAAAAAATAGTGTAGTTACTCACCTATAACAGGTGTTCTCCAGGGACAGCAGGAATCAGTCCTCAATTATGAGTGATGTCAGCACCGACGGAGCAATTCCCCAGCTTTCAAAGAAAGCTTTTGGGATTGCTGCCACACGTGTGGTCCTCTTCCCGCCCAAGGGTGTCATCTTGCTCAGTCAGGTCCCTTAGCTCAAGCCCTAGCAAGTAGATGGCAAGGGAAGGACAAAAATTTAGCAACTCATCAGGGGAGGCGGGAGGATAGTGAGGACTGATTCCTGCTGTCCATGGAGAACACCTGGTACAGGCGAGTAACTATGCTTTCTCCAGGAACAAGCAGGAAGCCAGTCCACACTTATGGGACTCCCTAGCTACAGGCTACCAGGAACCTGTAACCAAAAAACGTCTCCGTGAGGCCATAAGCAGAAGCCAAAGCCCAAAGGAGTCCGAGTCCTCGGGTCGAAACCCTCGGTAGCTGTGAAGGAGGATTGGAGGGCAGGAGTTGCTTATACCCCGAACAGATTACGGAGTACAGCCTGGCCGAAGGTGCTGTCCGGTGGGACTCCCTCTCCAAGCAGTAGTGGGCGGCGAAAGTGTTCATGGAAGACCAGGTTGCCGCCTGGTAGATGTCCATCATGGGCACGGAGCACAGCGAAGCCACCGAGGCTGCTTTGGCTCGGACCCCTTGAGCAATGACTCAACGATCCAGAGGGAAGACCGCCTTTGTATGGGCGAAGGCGATGCAGTCCGCCACCCAAACGGAGAGGGTGTGCTTGGTGACTGCTTTCCCCTGCCTATTGGGATCGTAGTCCACGAAAAGTCTGTCAGACTTGCGGTGAGTCTGGGTGCACTGCAAGTAGAAGGCGAGGGCCCGCTTGCAGTCGAGGGTGTGGAGAGCCGCCGATGACTGATCGGGTATGGGGCCTCGGGAATAAAGTTGGGAGCACTATCTCTTGGTTGAGATGAAAAGCTGACACGATCTTAGGTAAGAACTTAGGATGGGTCTGGAGGACCACTCTGTTCCGATAAAACCTAGTGTAACGGGTGCCAGTCATGAATGCCTGAAGCTCACTGACTTGGCGAGCTAAGGTCAGTGCCACCAGGAAGACCATCTTCCAGGACAAGTGCCGGAGCGAACACGTTGCCATCGACTTGAAAAGTGAATGAGTGAGCTGCGTGAGCACCACGTTCAAGTCCCATTCGGCCAGAAGAGGGCAGATGGGTGGCTTGGATAATAAAAGGGCATGCATGAAGCGAGAGACTGGTGGCTGCCCCAAAAGAGGCTTTCCCTCGATAGGGAGATGATTAGCCGATATGGTGCTCAAATGAACTCTAACAGAGTAAGACTTCAGCCCTTCCCTCGAGAGGTGGAGGAGGTACTGGAGAACCCACTGAACCGGGCAGGAGAAGGTGTCAATCTGGTGATCCGAGCACCAGACGGAGAAGCGTTTCCACTTGAAGGCGTAAGCCCGCCTGGTGGAGTCCTTCCTCGAGGCAAGGAGGATTTCCTCAACCTCCTCCGGAAGGGCCAGAGAGGCTAGAGAGACACATTCAAACCAGGCCGTGAGGGATAGGGAGGGTAGGTTCGGGTGCAGCACCCAACCCTCCTCCTGCGTCAGGAAGTCCCTGGCAGAGCCTCCGCCAACAGCCGGAAGAGGAGCGGGAACCAAGGCTGCAGAGGCCGCGAGGCCATGAGAATCAGTGATGCCCTGTCCCTTTGGGCTTTGAACAGAGTCCTCGCAATGAGGGGGAAAGGCGGGAATGCATATAAGAGACTGGAGGACCAGTCCAGGAGAAATGCATCGGGACCCTCCCTGCCTGGGTGCGGCATCGGGCCACAGAAGCGAGGGAGCTGTGTGTTCTGGGGGCTGGCGGAAAAGTCCATCACTGGAGTGCCCCAGCACAGGAACAACCAGCCTGCCACCCTGGGATCCAGGCGCCACTCATGGGGGCAAAAGATTCTGATGAGTCTGTCCACCAGGCCATTCTCCTGACCCGGGAGGTACGTCACCTTGAGGGACATTCGCCATCGGGCAGCGAAGGAGCAGATGAGGACTGCCTCCCTGCAGAGGGAGCACGACCCTGTGCCCCCCTCTTTGTTGATGTAGAAGATCGCTAGCCGGTTGTTGGTCTGTACCTGAACCGACTTCCTGCTGAGGACATCCTTGAAGGCCCTCAGGGCCCACCAGATGGCCCGGAGCACAAGCAGATTTATCTGCTGCTGAGCCTCCACAGGCGACCATTGTCCCTGTGTGCAGAGGAACCCGCAATGGGCCCCCCACCCCAACAGGGAAGCATCCGTGATTAGCACCACATCGTGCTGTGGGGCCACGAAGGGCAACCCCCGCAAGAGGTTGCGGGGGTTTTGCCACCAGTTCAGGGACAACCGAAGATCGGGAAGAATCCTGATGGGGTCCCTGAGGTATCTGAGGGATTGACTCCCATTGGGAGCTGAGACACCACTGGGCCGTCCGCATGTGCAGGCGGGAGTGAGGAACCACATGTATGGTCGAGGCCATGTGGCCCAAGAGATGTAGCATGGACCGAGCGGTGACCTGGTGGGCACTCTGGAGGCGAACCGCCAGAGCTCGGAGGCGGGTGGAGCGATCCACCGGCAAGAAGGCAATGGCCTGCCAAGTATCGAGGCACACCCCCATGAACTCGAGAGCCTGTGTCGGCTCGAGACGAGACTTTGGGTAGCTGACCAAGAACCTCAAGCTCTCCAAGAGGACAGTGCGCGACATTGCCCGCTGGGCCTCCTCAATGGAGGAGCCCGTAACGAGCCAGTCGTCGAGGTAGGGAAAGACCGGCACGCCCCGATGTCGAAGGTAAGCGGCGGCCACAACAAGGCACTTCGTGAAGACCCGTGGGGCGGATGCAAGACTGAAGGGGAGCACCCTGTACTGGAAGTGCTCTTCCTGCACCCTGAAACGCAGGTACTGCCTGTATTGGGGGTGGATCAAGATATGGGTGTAAGCATCCTTCAGATCCGAGGAGCATAGCCAGTCCCCCTGCCGGAAGAAGGGCAGCAGCACGCCAAGAGATAGCATCTTGAATTTCTCCAGCACCAGGAACTTGTTCAGCTTGCAGAAGTCGAGGATGGGCGGAAGACCCCCCGTCTTTTTCGGGACGAGGAAGTACCAGGAATAAAATCCCCAACCTTGAAGGTGGGGAGGGACCTTCTCGACTTCCCGTTGGACAAAGAGGGAGTGAAATTCCCACTACAGCAAAAGCTGGTGTGCGGGAAGTCTAGGAGGCTCTGCCGGGGAGAAAGGGGGTGGAAGCCTGTCAAAATGGAGGTGGTAGCCCTCCCGGATGACCCAGAGGACCCAGGTGTCTGAGGTAATAAGTGCTCACGACGGGGCGAAGCAGGACAGGCATCCCCCCACTGGCTGCTGCATATCCGGAGGGTGAGGGGCTATGCTGCTGGCGTCAAATCCCCTGCGGGGGCTGTTGGAGGAGCTGGCATCTGGGCCTTTGGGCCCTATGGCTTAAGGTAGCCCTGGCCGGGCTTCCCCTGCGTGGGAGTGGTTAGCACGGGGGTAGCAGGGTATGGGGGGTAGCCACGGTACTGGAGGCCTTTCCTGGGGAAGAAGGGCTTCTTGGTAGGCTGCTTCTTCGGAGGCAGCATAGAGGTCTTGCGAGAGAGACGGGTCCTAGTGACATACTCCGTCTCTATCTCAGACGCCTTCTCCTCCATTGGCTTACCAAAGAGTTGTTCGCTGAGGCAGGGCATGTCCAGGAGCTTCTCCTGCACCCACTGCTCCAAATCCGAAGATTGGAGCCAGGCCTGGCGGCGGGCTCTGATACCTGCGGCCGCCACCCAAGCCGATGTCTCGCAGCCATCATAAGAGGCTCGAGAGATATACTTGGAGCAGTCAGCCACTGATTTCAACAGGGTGCGGAACCTGAGGCTCGCCCTCGAGGCTCGCGGAGAAACCACCAAGTTCTTTCGCCAAGTCGTGGAGGAACATATCAATATATAGTTGGAATGCCTGGATGCGACAAGAGAGCATAGAACCTTGATAGGCCTTGCGGCCTAGAACATCAAGGACTCTCGATTCTCGGCCCGAAGGAACCGATGAATGGGACTTCGGACTTTTCTGCTTCCTCATGGCTGATTCCACCACCATCGAGATGTGTGGAAGTTGGGTCTTTCAGAAGCCTGGTTCTCGCTGCACCTTGTACCTTGTGTCAAGGCGCTTCCTCACAATGGGAACTGAGGCCAGGGCCTCCCACATGCGGAGCAATAGCCGAGATAGGATCAGCGGCACCGGCGCAGTGAGGGATTCCCTAGGCGAGGCCTCGTACTGAAGAATATCTAGTTCTTCAACACAAGGGTCCTCCTCAGGCTGGGTGACTAGGTTGAGGGCCCAAGCCATGTTCCGAACAGACACCAGAAAGGAGATGTCCTCAGGCGGTGAACGCCGCTGGAGACCAGGCAGCGAGGGGTCCGACGGGAGATCCCGGTGGGTGCGAGTCTCCAGGGAGGTGTCCCCATCGGATTCCCAGTTCGAGAAGTCAGTTGAGGGATCTGAGCAGGGCGGTTCGCTCTGTCCGATAGCCGGCAGCCTGGAGCCGGAGGCCTTGGACGATCTCACCCCCAAGGAACGGGGAAAGCAAGCGAGACCGACGTCGAGGACCCTCACAAGGCCCGTGGCTCTCGGGGGTTTCCTGGACGGATTTAGGTGTCCCACACGAGGGGCCCGCGGTCTGTGTGCAGGTCAGCGAAGCTGGCCATGAGCACCTGCTGGGAAGCAATGAACGCAGAAACACTGCGTTTGAGAGCCAGCATACGGGACTCCCACGCAGGCGTGGGGCCCTGCAACGCCGATACCAGAGTCACTGGATCGGGTGTCGAGGAGGAGAGGGTTCCTTACTGGGACGACCCTCAGGAGACTGGGTGCTTTCGCCAGAGGCCTCTACTTCTCTGTGAGGTACCTTGCGGGCTGCTCCTTGTGCGACTCCCGGAAACGCCGAAGATGACTGAGCAACCAGGCGCGGGAGCGCTCACGCTTGTTGGGGGTCCCAGACAGCGACTTCGAGGCCTTCTTTTTGCGCCGTTCCACCTCAGGGGACCACTGGTCAGAGTGCCGCCTGGAACGTAGTGCTGCAGGGGGAGAAACCACCAGAGGGGAAGATGACAGAGGGTGCCACTGGAGACTGAGAGGTGGCCTTTCGAAAAATGTCTTCAGACTTCTGCTTACGGCTGAGCAGGGCCTTAGAGGACATTTTCTTACAGAGTGAACAGAGCTCTGGGTCATGGTCGGCTCCCAGACACCTTAGACAACAGTCATGAATGTCTGTAAGCGACATGTTCCTAGAGCATCTATCTCATTTTTTAAATCCAGTGGCCATGGGGGAAAAAATGGCTCCTGCGAGGTCGAAGACCCACGCGGCCAGCGGTTAAGAAAAAAGGGTGCGAAGCCTATAAAAAAAATATTTTCAAAGTCATCCCCGTAAGCTCCAAAAAAGAGAGCAAGGGGAGGATGGGTAGAGGACCGGTGCAACCAGCAAAAAGAAAAAGAGCCTGTTAAGGCAAGGAAAATGAAACTTTTTCCAAGGGATGAGGATGTGTGTCCGAAGGGCTCCGCGGAAAAAGGGAGACTGAGCAAGATGGCACCCCCTTGGGCAGGAAGAGGACCATGCATGCGTAGCAGCAATTCCAAAAGCTTTCTTTGAAAGCGGGGGAATTGCTCCGCACAGGCTCCGTCAGTGTCAATGTCACCCATAACTGAGGACTGACTTCCTGCTTGTTCCTGGAGAACTAGGCATCATCATGGATAAAGCATAGTTACTCAACTGTAACAGGTGTTCTCCAGGGACAGCAGGAATCAGTCCTCATTTATGGGAGACGTTGGCACCGACATAGCCTGCGCGGAGCAATTCCCCAGCTTTCAAAGAAAGCCACGCATGCATGGTCCTCTTCCCACCCAAATGTGCCATCTTGCTCAGTCAGGTCCCCTAGCTAGAGCCCTACTAAGCAGATGGCAAGGGAAGGAAAAAATCCTGTAACTCTTAAGGGGAGGTGGGAGGGTAGTGAAGACTGATTCCTGCTGTTCCTGGAGAACACCTGTTACAGGTGAGTAACTACGCTTTCTCCAGGAACAAGCAGGAAGTCAGTCCTCACTTATGGGACTCCCTAGCTACAGGCTACCGAAGCTGTAACCCAAAAACGCCTTCGTGAGGCCAAGAGCAGAAGTCAATGCCCGAAGGAGCCAGAGTCTTCGGATCCCCAGGGCGAAGCTCTCGGTAGCCGAAGAAGGGTCGGAGGGCAAGAGCTGCTTATACCCCAAACAGATTGCAGAGTACAGCCTGGACGAAGGCGCTGTCCTGGCAGGACTCGCTCTCCAGGCAGTAGACGACACCCGGCAGATGTCCAATAGAGGCACAGAGCGCAGCAAAGCCACCATGGTGACCTGCCGACCCAGCGGGGTGCCCGCTTTTGCTTGGGCGAAGGCGATACAGTCCGCCACCCAGATGGAGATGGTGCACTTAGTGACCGCCTGCACCAGGCGATTGAGGTCGTAGGTGACGAAGAGCTGATCAGACTTGCGGTGACCTTGGGTACGCTGGAGGTAGAAAGCAAGGGCCCTCTTGCAGTCAAGAGTGTGTAACCTGGTCAGCATGGTGTCTCGGGAAGAAGGTCGGTAGGACTATCTCTGTTAAGATGAAAATCCGAGACCACCTTCGGTAGGAATTTGGGATGGGTGCGGAGGAGCACCATATTCCTGTAGAACCTGATGTAAGGGGACTCAGCCATGAGGGCCTGAAGTTAACTGACTCGGCGAACCGAGGTCAAAGCCAATAGGAAGACCACCTTCCAGGAGAGATGCCTAAGCAAGCACATCGCCATTGGCTTGAAGATGTATACAGAGATGTAGCCCACTGGTTACTTCACTGACTGTGGGGGCAGAGGTCATGGGTTTGATCCCACAGTGGTGTTACTTGATAGGGCTGTCTGAGGCATTTCCTGAGTCTTGAAGGACTAGAAAAGGGGACTGTTACTTCTGGAGAGAGATCTGCAATTGTGAGTATATACTTCTGGGAATTTTTCTGAAAAGAATTCTTTGTATTAAAGCTAATTAATCTGTGAACCCACTATTGTTTGTTAAATCAGTCAGGGCCTAGTAGCAGCAGTTTAAATTTAACACACAGAGAGCTTTCTGGTTAAATTTCATACCCAGCAGAGAGCTTGTAGTTTAAATTTCATAATAAGTTAGAGCCTAGCAGCAGCAAAGAGCTATAATTTAAATTTATTTATTTATTTAGCGTACATTTGTATCCCGCTGCTTCCAGTGATCAGCAGCGGTTGCTATACATGGTGAGATTGGCTGTACGGGCCAGTAATTAGGGATATGTACATATGTAAATCAAATCAGAATATAGCTTACCTCAGCAGCAAAAGACAGGGTACTGTGTAGCAGCCCTCTTTTAATAAGTGTTCTTTCCCTCCCTCCCTCCCCAACACCCACCCACCCCTGGGATAAACATAGCTTTATAGGTACCTACACATCTTAAAAGACAGGAGGTGCTTTCAGGTGAAGTTCGTTACCCAAATCAGTCATGCACTAAGGACCTGAGATTAATTAAGCTTCAGGTGAACAAGGTAGATTAAACATATTAGGTACAGTTTTATTAGTATAAATATCCATATCAACCCTTAGTAAGTAAAGAACTTAAAGATCTAAACACAAACTTAAAACTAAGATGCAGACAGCAGTCCAGCAGCGAGATGGGGGCTTTCCAGTCTTTTGCATTGAGTGTCACATGTATGATTTTCTCCCAGATGGTGAGAGGTCTTACGTGTGCACTAGGTGCAATGAGCTCTTTACTCTCAGGGAACGAGTCCGTTCTCTAGAGGCTAGAGTAGCAGACTTGGAAAACATAAGACAGAGGTAAATAGATGAGACCTACAGGGATATAGTCCTGAAGTCCTACCTCCAGTCTGGCAGCATCCCTGTTGCCATGGAGGAGAGAGGTCACGTGACAGGAGAGCATCACCCTGGTGTGGCAGGAAGTGATCCTGTAACTAGGACCTGTCCTCCAGGTGATGTAAAACAGTCTCGCACCGAGGAAGTTTCTCCAGGGCCATGTGCCCATGAAGGAAGGGTTAGGACAGCCGTTATAGTTGGTGATTCGATCATTAGGCATGTAGATAGCTGGGTGGCTTGTGGACGTTAGGATCGCCTGGTAACATGCCTGCCTGGTGCGAAGGTAGCGGACCTCACGCGCCACCTAGATAAGGTCTTAGATAGTGCTGGGGAGGAGTCTGCTGTCTTGGTACATGTCGGTACCAATGATATAGGAAAATGTGGTAGGGAGGTTCTGGAGGCTAAATTTAGGCTTTTAGGTTGAAATCCAGAACTTGCAGGGTAGCGTTCTCCGAAATGCTTCCCGTTCCACGCACAGGACCCAAAAGGCAGGCAGAGCTCTGGAGTCTCAATGCGTGGATGAGACAATGGTGCAGAGATGAGGGGTTTGGATTTGTTAGGAACTGGGGAACATTCTGGGGAAAGGAGAGGCTCTTCCGAAGGGATGGGCTTCACTTTAACCGGGATGGAACCAGGCTGCTGGCATTAACCTTTAAAAAGGAGATAGAGCAGCTTTTAAACTAGATAATAGAGGAAAGCCGACAGTCGCCCAAGAGCAGATGGTTCGGAAGAATGTATCCGTGAAGGATACTACCAAAAGCAGAGAGGTTCCAAAAAAGAGTAAAGTAGCCCAAATGCCCTGGGTATGGAGCAGACAGAGCTTAAAGATCCCAAATTACCCATGTCTACCAATAGCCAAATTAATATGAATAAAATACAGTCTCTAAAATGCTTGTATGCAAATGCTAGAAGTCTAAAAAATAAGATGGGAGAGTTAGAATATATAGCACTAAATGAAAGGTAAGATATGATTGGAATATCAGAGACATGGTGGAAGGAGGACAACCAGTGGGACACTGATACCTGGGTACAAACTATATCATAATGACAGAGCTGATCAAATTGGTGGAGGGGTTGCGCTCTATGTTAGAGAGGGCACTGAGTCAGAAAGGATTAAAGTTTTGCAGGAAACAAAATTTGCTTTAGAATCTCTATGGATTGAAATTCCATGTAAAAAGGGGAAGGCGATGGCAGTGGGGGTGTACTATCGACTGCCTGGCCAGAATGAACAAATGGATGATGAAATGCTCAAAGAAATCAAGGAAGCTAACAAAAGTTACAGCGCAGTAATAATAATGGGTGATTTCAATTACCCCTGTATCGACTGGGTCAGTGTCACGGCAGGACATACTAGGGAGATAAAGTTCCTAGATGAAATAAATGACTGCTTCTTGGAGCAGCTGGTTCATGAACAGACCAGAGGGGAAGCCATATTAGACCTAGTCCTTAGTGGAACACCAGATCTAGTGCAAGAGATAAAGTTGTTGGGGGCCACTTGGCAATCATGATCATAGCATGATCGCCTTTGATTTAATTAGTGGAGGAGGGATAGTAAGGAAATCCACAGTACTACCTTTTAACTTTCGAAAGGGAGACTATAATAAAATGAGGAATATAGTTAAGAAAAAACTAAAAGGAGCAGTTGTAAAGGTTAAAGACTTACATCAAGCTTGGGTGTTGTTGAAAAATACTGTCTTGGAAGCCCAGACCAGCTGTATTCCACGCTTTAAGAAAAGTGGAAGGAAGTCCAAAAAACTGCCAGCATGATTTAAAGGTGAGGTCAGAGAGGCTGTTGTCGCCAAAAAAGCATCTTTCAGGAAATGGAAAAAAGAGCCAAACGACGAAACCTGGAAACAGCACAAGCAGTGGCAAGTCAAATTCAAGGCATTGATAAGGCAGGCAAAGGGAGAATTTGAGAAGAAGCTTGCTGCGGAAGCAAGAACGCGAAATAGACTTTTTCAAGTACATTCGTAGCAAAAAAACCTGTGAGGGAGTCAGTTGGTTCATTAGATGATAGAGGGGTTAAAGGGGCACTAAGAGGCGACAAGGCGATAGCGGAGAGACTGAATGAATTCTTTGCTTCGGTCTTTACTGAGGAAGATGTAGGGATGTTACCCATGACTGAAGTGGTATTTAAAGGTGCGGAAGAATTGAAGGAAATATCGATACATCGGGAAGATGTATTACAACTATTAGATAAACTGAAGAGTAGCAAATCACCTGGGCCGGATGATATACATCCAAGGGTGTTGAAAGAACTGAAATATGATATTGCAGACCTGCTATTAGTAATCTGTGAACTATCATTAAAATCATCTCTAATACCTGAAGATTGGAGGATTGCCAATGTAACAATTTTTAAAAAGGGTTCCAGGGGTGATCCAGGAAACTAGACCGGTGAGCCTGTCAGTACCGGGAAAAATAGTAGAAATCATAAATAAAATTATTCAGCATGTAGATAGTCATGGCCTAATGGGAGACAGCCAACATGGCTTTAGACAAGGAAGATCTTGTCTTACTAATCCGTTGTTTTTTTGAAGGTGTGAACGAACAGGTGGACAAAGGTGAGTCAGTTGATATTGTGTATCTGGACTTTCAGAAAGCCTTTGACAAGGTCCCTCATCAGAGACTTTTGGCAAAACTAAAGAGTCATGGGATAGGAGGCAGTGTACTACTGTGGATCAGGAACTGGTTATAAGATAGAAAGCAGAGGGTAGGGCTAAATGTTACTGTTATGCTGCTTGTCCAAAGAGATGGACGGCAGTTCCTTCCAAGGTATTTGATATCGCTTCCTCACACGTTTGGTCTTATCCTCGTTTATGGAGTTATGGGGTATAGACGAGTGCCTTCGTTTCATTTGTGGGATTCCCCCTTTTTATGGTTGAAAGTTGGACTCATGCTATTTATATGCACAGTGTACCTACGGTTCTTTGCTTTCTATCAGTTTTTATGCTAGATCTTACACATGGTTAATGACACTTTAGCGGCTGCTCTTTATGTCTTGAGGGGGGTTTACACACTTTTCTTTTTATTCTGCCATGTTCATATTTATTATGTCTTGCAAAGGACACTTTTTATAAAGAGCATATCAATATTTTATTATATACAGCATGTTTTATACATCGTTTTCTTACAGTTGTAAGCCTCACATTTAATGCCATTAAACTTATGATGGTATCATAGATTATAATTCCCCCTCAGTTTTTATCCTTTTTGTACAGATCAATGAGTAATGCTTTGGTTAACATTGCACGGTTTGGCTTGTGACTATTGATAGGGACCTCCTGGCCCACTCCTGCTACCACACTCCTCTAACATAGGTTTGTCAATGTAAGTTTATTTATTGAAGTTTTATATGGTATCCATGTCCTGTCTTGTTTTTCCTCGTTTTTTTCCACCTTTTTCTTTCACTTTAAGTTAATAAAAGTTTTTTTTAATTATCCTGTTTTTATTTCTCTAGTAACAGTGTCCTTTTAGATTTTACCACAACAAGAGTGGTGTGATATTTTCCCAAGTTCACAACAGAGCTTGGTAAACTATTTTATGCATATATATGTTCTCATGATGATTTGAACCCTCGAGCATTTTGTATTATTTATTGATTTGCTGTATTGAACATTAGTTTTTTAAATGTTTTTAAAGGTCTTTTCATGATGTTTTGTATCCCTGAGCACTCTTATTTTTTTATA
Source organism: Ichthyophis bannanicus (assembly GCA_033557465.1). Lineage (NCBI taxonomy): Eukaryota > Metazoa > Chordata > Amphibia > Gymnophiona > Ichthyophiidae > Ichthyophis > Ichthyophis bannanicus. The sequence goes on from CM066032.1 coordinate 1,056,932,740, forward strand.
TTATTTATTAGTTTTACTGTACCGCATATCGGTAGTTTTTAATGTTTTTAACATTTTAATATTTATAACTATGATGTTGGTTTTTAAGTTTGTCAGTCTGTTCCTTTATGTGATTGTTGTTTAATGATTGTTTATGATTTTAGATGTTTGTGCCTGGCCAGTCCCTGACGAAGGGTAGCGAAACACAGCCTGTGTCGGGCGGCCTGAGTTTCAATAAAGGACTCTGTCTTTCCCATCAATCACGCCTTTGGTTGGTTTGTTTGCTTCAGCGTGATCACTGCTCCTTAGTGTCGTACTATATGTACCGTGGAGGCCATGAAGGCCCAGGAGGCGTAAAACGTGTCTCGCTGAAAGCCAAAACCTGTGCCTGAACTGCTGTGTCAGCGCTAGCAGCCTCTGTGCCCTGTCCTCCGGCAGGTAAGCCTTCGCCTGAAGGGTGTCCAATGTTGCTCCTATGAACTCTAAGTTTTGAGTGCGAAGCAAAATAGACTTTGCGTGACTTATGACAAAGCCTAGACGTTGCAATAGGTGGATAGTGCGAGAAGTGGCCTGTTGGGCCTTCTGAAGCAACTGGCCCCTGATGAGCCAGTCGTCCCGGTAAGGGAAGACAGATTCCCCGACTTCTGAGGAAGGCCGCCACTACAGCCAGGCATTTTGTAAACACTCTGGGAGCAGAGGCTAGGCCAAAGGGTAGAACCCTGTATTGGAACAAATCTCAGATATTGTCTGTGGTCTGGATGTATGAGGATGTGTGTGTAGGCATCCTTCAGGTCTAAGGAGCATAGCCAATCTCCCTGGTGGAGGTAAGGCAGCAACATTCCAAGGAAAAGCATCTTGAACTTTTCCCTCACCAGGAACTTGTATAGGTTTCTTAGGTCGAGGATGGGTCGGAGGCCTCCTGTTCTCTATTCTTTATTTAGGAACTTAATATACCGCTCATTGCAATAGCGTCTGAGCGGTTCACAATTTGCATAAAAAGCTGCTTAGAAAAAAGAAAGGAACGCCAAAGTCCGAGAACCAGGTATCCTCCAGCAGGGACCATCTCCAAGGCTCAGAACCCGGTGAGTCTGATGGGACATACCAGGTCCGATGGGTGTCAGGAGATTCCTCACCTTCCGATTCCCATGCCGATCCCTCCGAGGAGGAATCGAGGGGCACTGGCCGTGAGGGCTTCGGCCCCGACTGCCCCGACGCCGAGAGCACCGGCGTCGACAAACTCGGTCCCGAGCGGGAGATCGAGTGAGACCTTGGTCAAGGAACGACTCGAGAATGCCGAGTTTCGAGGATCGGCTCGGCCTCTGGGGTCAACTTGGATGTCAAGGTCCCGGTGATCGGGGCAGATGGACCGGTGAGACCAGCTATCAGCGCCCGCTGCTGCTCCATGAAGGAAGACATGCTGCGCTCCAGGGCCATCATCCCGAGACTGAGCTCAGAAGCCTCCGCAGCCTCCAGCTCGGGCCCCGACATTATCGGGCCCGACACCGGCTTCCCCGGAGGGAGTCCACGAGGACAACTGCACTTACCCGCCTCGGCGTCTCCAGCTCCTTGCGAGGTACCTTAGCAGGCCACTCTGACTCCAAGGACCTGGGGCGGCGGTCAGGACTCCGCAACCTGGCTTTCAAGGGCCCAGGGCGATCAGAGGCATCCAACGCCGCCGCCCTCACGGGCTTCTTTTTCCTCTGGTGTTCCCGGGAGAGACACCCCCGTTCAGAAGACACCCCGACGCTGCTCGGGTTCAGACAGCTCCCGAGACGTCGAGGCTTCTGATGAGGTCTGGATCCAGGGGGATGCAGAATCCGAGAAAATACTTTCATGCTGCTGCTGCCTACTTCGCAGTGCCTTAGAGGACATTTTCCTACACGGGCCACAGACCTTTGGGTTGTGGTCAGGCCCGAGGCATCGGAGACAGCAGTCATGTGTGTCGGTGAGAGACATTAGCTTTTTACACCACACTTCTTAAACCCGCTGGCAGCCTTTGGGGGAAAAAGGGCCCCTGCAAAGTCGAAGACCGGGCTGCCAGTGAAAATTAAGAGCGCAAACGCTAGTCTTTAAGGACAAAAACGCAAAAATTGACTGGACTCGATACCGGTGTACCGAGCCGAAGGCGGGAAGGGGAACTGGCATTGAACCGGTCGAAGATCCAAAATTTCTTCCAAGTTTTGGAGCACTTTTTCTGTGAGGAATCAGGGACAACATCCATGGGGCTCCGCGGAAAAAGGGAGACTGAGCAACATGGCACTATTGGGCGGGAAGGGGACCGTGCATGCGCAATGCAATCCCAAAGGCTTTCTCTGAAAGCTGGGGAATTGCTCCGCACAAGGGCTCCGTCGGCGCCATCGTCACCCATATGTGAGGACTGACTTCCTGCTTGTTCCTGGAGAACTGAGTATACCCCCAGTTCATAAGGTCTACTGGCCAGGGACACTTCAGTTCCTGCCCATTCACCCCAGGGTTGCCTTGCCTATATAGTTGTCATATACACTGACATCTGTCCTTTAATTAGGTGTTACGCCCACTTTTTCTCCTTCTCCTAGGACCGCTAAATCAGCATGTCGTGTATTCAATGCAGTAATTATGGTGCTTTCATTGTGAGAATAATCACTTGGAACTTAAGAGCTTGCCCTACATGCCTCAAGTTAGCTGCTATGTATAAAGAATTGACTTTAAGGAAACAATTAACTGCAATTAAACACACCTCTTCTAGGGTACAAACTGAACAAAATCCATCACCGCTCCCAAAAAGAATCAAAAAGCCGAAGAACAAATGAATCACAGTAGGCTCTGGTAGGTTGCGACCTGTAAAGCAAGACACCCTATACATCAAGGAATATCTCTGCAAAATGCCTTCTCTGCCTTGGATAATGAGGGTGCCCAATCAATTGAAACTGAAGTGCTCTTAAAAGAGAGGGTCAATGCCCAATCTAATGATAATGCACCAAATATGAAGAAAAACAAATTCACAAAACAGAGAACTACTACTGCTTTGAGATTCCATCATCTGAGGAACCAACTTGGGAACACAGTTTAAAGGAGAGAAGATAGTCAAATGCCTCCCAGGCTCTTCAGCCAGCAGGAATATGAACCAAAAATTGTTGGTAGTTAGTGCAGAAAGTGAGCATTCCAAAACTGATGTTGTCATCCACTTGGGTACAAATGTCCTGGCTAGAAACAGTGCCTCTACAGTTCTAAAGGGACATCCAGACTCTGGGAGAGAAACTCAAGCCCATTGCTAACACTATAGCATTCTCAGACGTTCTACCTGTTCTTGTTAAGGGGGCAGAAAGGCTGCATTGCATAAACAACTTTAATACATGGCTCCAAACCTGGTGAAAAGCAAGAAGGATTTAGATATATAGGTGAATGGGGAAACAGATGGTTCAACAAGAGACTATACTGTGCTGATGGACTACATCTCTCCGTCACAGGGAAAAGGATACTAAGTGAAAAATTCAGGCAGTACATGGACAGGCATTTAAACTAGGTAAAGAGGGTGATGGATGGAGAAGGACAAGTTCAGAACATCACTCCCAGCAAAAGCATAACATTGGAAACAGCTACACTTTTAAACCATACATCAATGGCAAGTGGGAAGAGGTGCGTAGAACAAAGTCCATGCAAAATACAGGCAAGCCAGTCAACAAATGCTGGAAAGCAATGAGCACAAATGCTCGGGGTCTAGTCAACAAAGTTCCTGATCTGGAAGCCCTAATTGTGGAAATGGACTTGGATATTGTGGCCATTAGAGAAACATGGTTTAATGAGTTGCATGAATGGGATAAAGCCATAGCTGGCTATAATATATTTAGAAGAGATAGAGAGGGTAGTAAAGGAGGAGGAGTAGCCCTATATGTCAAAATCAATATTAAAGCTTCTAAAATGCAGGGGACGTGGAGAAAAGAAGAAGTGCTGTGGATTGTATTGGAAAGAGGAGAGGGCACTATCATCCAAACTTGGTGTAGTCTACAGGCCTCCAAACTCAAACCAAAGAAATGGATAGCAAATTGATTGTTGATATGGCAAAGATAGCCATGAAGGGGGAAGTGATCATATTAGGTGATTTTAATCTACCCAATGTGGATTGGAATATTCCTTCTGCAAATCTGGAAAAAAGTAAAAATATTGTGGATGCCTTCCAAGATGCATTACTTAAGACATGTGGTGATGGAACTGACCAGGGAAAGCTTGATGCTTGATTTACTGCTCACCAATGGAGATAACGTGTCAAACATCCAAGTGGTTGCCCATGTGAGCAGCAGCGATCATCACACGGTGTGGTTCAAGATAAAAGCCAAGTGGAGTCCAATCACAGCAAGCTCAAGTCCTAGACTTCAAAAACACTGACGTCAGTAAAATGGCCAAGTACCTGAAGGAGAGTGGAAGGGGATAAGGGAAGTGGAATTGCAGTGGGCTAAATTAAACTAAAGGAGGCAATAAAGGGGCAACAGATACATATGTAAGGAAAGTAAATAAAAACAAGAGGAAAAGGAAACCTATTTGGTTCTCCAAAGTGGCTGCACAAATAAAGGCAAAAAACACCGTTTTCACAAAATTCAGAAGTTCGCAAACACAGGAACACAGAAAAAAATAATAGGATCAAACTACAAGAGACAAAAAGAGAAATAAGGATAGCAAAATCGAAGGCAGAAGTAAAGATGGCTAAAAATGTGAAGTGTGGCAACAAAACTGTTTTCAGGTATATTCGGGAGAGGAAGAAAATTAGATGTGGAATTGCAGGACTCAAAAGTGCTGTGAATGGATTTGTGGAAAGTGATATTGAAAAAGTGAAAATGCTAAATACTTATCTGTTTTTACTAAAGAAAATCCCAGAGAAAGACCACCTGTGATTGACAAATATACAAATGGGAATAGAGTAGATACTACATCATTCACAGAAGATGATGTGTTCAAACAGCTTGCAAAACTGAAAGTGGACAAGGACATGGGACTGGATGGGATACATCCCAGGATACTGAAAGAGCTCAGAGAGGTTCTTGCAGGGCCATTACAGGATGCTTTTAATAGATCCTTGGAGACAGAAGAAGTTCCACAGGACTGGAGAAGGGCTGATGTGGTACACCTCTTCACAAAAGTGGTAATAGGGAAGAAGTGGCAAACTACAAGCCAGTAAGCTTTACCTTGGAGGTGGGAAAAGTAAAGTAATGGAGGTGCTCCTGAAAGAGCAAATAGTGGACTCTCTCAAAATCAACAGGTTGCATGATCCGAGGCAATATGGTTTTACTAAAGGACGATCATGCCAAACAAATCTGATTGTTCTTTGACTGGGTGACCAGAGAACTAGATCAAGGGCATGCGATTGATGTGATCTACCTGGATTTCAGCAAAGCCGTTGATACTGTTCCTCACAGGAGGCTTATCAAGAAACTCAACAGCTTGGCGATGGGTCCCAAGGTGGTGAACTAGATCAGGAATTGGTTGACTGACAGTTGACAGAAGGTGATTGTAAACTGAACTCATTTGGATGAGAGGAAGGTGATTAGCAGTGTGCCCCAGGGTTCGGTTCTGGAACCGGTACTGTTCAATGTATTTGTGAGCGATATTGCTGAAGGATTGAATGGAAAAGTCTGTCTTTTTGGAGATGACATGAAAATTTGCAAGAGTGAACTCCAAGGGGGTGGAGAACATGAGGAAAAATCTACAAAAGCTGGAAGAATGGTCTAATGCTTGGCAGTTAAGATTTAAATATGAAGAAGTGCAATTGGGAAGCAGAAATCCAAGGGAACTGTATGCGAAAGGGGGCAAGAGGTTGGTGTGCACAACCCAGGATTAGGACTTCTGAGTGATTGTTTCGGAGGATCTCAAGGTGGCAAAACAGTGTGACAAGGCGGTGGGTTGCATACAAAATAGAAATTACACTTACCTGGCAATTGTCGTTCCTTGAGAATGTGGAGCGTGTAGATTGATTGTTCCTTGAGTGACAACAGTTTAGTCCTCCACCTCTGGGTTGTGTACCACCTCCTGCAGCTTGGAGACTGGGCATGTCAAAGTCGTGACATCACTGGATATAGCCTGCTGGTATCTCCCATCAGCCCCCAGTGTACTATTGACAAAGCAAACTCAAAGGAACAAAGTAGCCATACCATAACTTTAAATAAACTATCCATTCCTCAACCTGAGGAACCTTTTTAGTTTTATTTATATTTATATTTATATATATATATTTTTTTTTTTTTTTTTTTTTTTACTTTACGTTCACGTCTCCCCTATGCAATCACTTTTCCTGTACCACCCACTCACTTAAATAAGAGAGAAGGAAGAAACAGATCAGAGAGGGATATTCACTGCGATCCAGAATCTGAAAGGATCTCTCCACTCCTTGAAATTGATGCTCCACTCCGCCTGAAAATAAACTCTGAAGAAATCACACCCCTGGGCAGGAATGAGGACTAAACTGTCGTCACTCAAGGAACAACAATTACCAGGTAAGTGTAATTTCTATTTCCTTATCGTTCCTCCAGTTTAGTCCTCCACCTCTGGGATGAAACAGAGCAGTAATTACTGGGAGGGACCCTTCCAGCCGGCATGCAATACCGCCGATTCAAAAAAGTCATCATTTGCTGTTAAGTCCTCCAGACAGTAGTGCTTACTGAAAGAACAAACAGCGGACTAGAAGGCCGCTCTACAAACGTCTCCTGGCGGAACTAAACTGTACTCTGCTCGAGAAATTGCTTGCGTTCTGGTAACATGCTTTCATAACCCCGTTAACGCCGAACGGCCCCGCAGCAGATCTGCTGCACCAATCGCCTCTTTAATCCATCTAGAAATGGATGCCTTCGCTGCCGCTGCCCCATTGCGAGGAACTCCTAACACCACGAACAGATGGTCCAAAGTGCGGTAAGTCTCCGAAATATACAAGTACTGCCGCAGCACCCACTTTATGGCTAAACGGTGCCACCCCCGGCCAGACGCGGTTCCCCCCAGCCACCGTAACACTGGAAGAAATCCCGTCAGAACGAGTTGAAACAGACACAACCTTAGGTAAAATGGATGGCACTGGCTGCAACACCCCCCCCTTTTCCCGAGAAAAGGACAAGGATGGTTCTCCATGAGACAGCACCTGCTGTCCTGAAATCCGGCTCGCCGACCAGCTGGTTATCAAAATTACCGTCCTCAAAGACAAAGTCCTAAGCAATGCCTTGTGTAAGGGCTCAAAAGGTTCCTTAGTCAACGCCACCAAAAGCAATTTGAGACCCCACGGGGGACCTACGATTCCACTCGAGGACCACAGCCAGGTCACCGCTCTCAAAAAACGTGACACTTCTGCATGGATCCCGAGAGCCAGACCTTGCACCTTGCCTCCCTAGCAAGACAACCCTGTCAACTTAACTCTCAAGGCACTAGCCGCCAGTCCCTTAAGAAATCCTTCTTGTAGAAAACTTAAAAATACAGAAACTAACGCAGCCACAGCCGGCACTTGCTCCGCGAGCACCAATTCTCAACCTTGAGCCATAAGCGACCACACGTCTCGCCCTTCCAACGGCCAGACTGTAAGCGAGAATCAAACCACCCGAGGCCGCCGAAGCAGACCTGGTAGTAACCAAGTTTCCACTGCCGGCAATCTCCACAGCTCCCCCATATGAGCTCGGCGTACCACGGCCGTCTGGCCTGTCCGGAGCCACCCGTAACACTCTCCCCCGATGAGCCTTGCTACGCTGAACCACTCGACCTATGAGCGCCCCTGACGGGAACACAGAGAAGACCCAATGCCGTTCAACACTGCCCCAGCGCGTTGCTCCTCTCCGACATTCACTCTCGCCGTCTGCTGAAGAAAAGATTTGCTTTGCTGACCGAAGGGTCGCCATGAAATCCATGACTGGTGGCCTCCGGCGTGCGAACTACTTGCGCCAACACCTCCGGATGCAACTCCCCTTCTCTGACATCCACTTGAACCCTGCTGAGAAAAGTTGCCATCAGCGATATCCTGCCCTGCCAGGTGTGCTGCTGAAATGCTGGCTGTCGCATATCTACCCAAGCGACCCATGCCTCTGCTTCTTCCTCCATGGCCGCCCTTCCTGCACCACCCTGTCGAAAGATGTAGGCTACCTTCGTGGAGTTGACTGATAGCAGTCGCACCGCCCAACCTGTCACCACCGCTTCAAATGTGTGCAGCGCCAGAACCACCGCTCTCAGCTCCAGCCGGCTGACCGAGCAGTCGCTCTCAAACAGAGAAAACACCTTGCTCCAAAAGCTCTCCACAATGTGCCCCCAATCCTACGAGGCTCGCGTCCATCAGCGATGGGAGCCACTCCGGCCATTCCAGAGACATCCCTGTCTTCAATAATACTGGAAGTAGCCACCACCGCAGAGAACACCTGACCCCGAGAGAACAGGGAAGTCGTTTGTTCAGCAAGACATCCTGAGAGAACTAGAAGTGAAGTACAGCTCACAGCCATGGCCGCATATGAGAACATGCCCATGGCACCGATTGCAGGGTTACAGTCATCTTTCCCCGCACGCGCCGGAAACTCCACCGCGAAGGTGCCGGCCTGGCTCTGCACCTGCGTACCAGATGTCTAAGGGCTGGAACTCCAAAAACCGGCAGAACACCGCCCCTGTCCGCGTGTCGAATTGCATCTCTATATATCCGAGCTCCTGGAAAGACACCAAGTTACTTTTGGCCAAATTGACCACCCAACTGAGACTCCCCAAGAACTTCACTACCGCGTCTGCCACGCTGACGCTATCGGCTTTGGATTTTGCTCGAATGAACTAAACGTCAAAATAGGGACGTACCCGAAATGCTTCCTTTCGTAACGCTACTGCTACCACCCCCAAGAACTTGGTGAGAGTGCACGGTGCCTTCGCCAGCCCAAATGGCCATGCTGGGAACTAATAGTATCCCCAAGGAAGACCGACACACAAGCCTTTGGTGGGCTGCTGTGAGGGATGTGTAAATCCGTTTCAGCCAGATCGCATGACGGAAAGCACTCCCCCTGTCGCAGTACCCCCATAACAGACCGTAACGTTTCCATCCTGAAAGGAGACCCGCGGAGACAACTGTGCACTCCTCCTAGATCCAAGAGATGGCGGCAAGTGCTGTCCTCCTCTGGCACCACAAAACAAATGGAGGAGCTACTCCTGCCATATTCATGAATTAGCACCGGCGTGGCCTCAGATTTGTAACAGTCTATTTAAGGTGCGACGGACCGCTAAGGTTTTCCTTTGTCCTTTGCAGGGAGATGCCACCGACTCTTGAACTGACTTCGCAAATTCCAGCACCTAACCATCGCAAATTATCTCTAATACCCACTGACCTGCCCGTTATGTGGGTCCAGGCAGGCAGAAGAACTCCGAAGTAGCCCGCCTCTCTGTACTGCAGTTTCTGAGTTGTTGCTACCCAATTAACCAGATAGAGCCAAAAGTGGCACCCCCGAGCACTGTTGAAGATCCCTGTTCACATGGTCAGACACCTGCCGACGTGGGAGGCTACCACCGACTGCAAGGAGACCAGGGAGCTCTAGTTGAACAAAGAATATCTTGTTAAGGCAAGATTATTCCATTATGTTTCCATTCAATACCACTAGCGGTCTTGAACATAAACCTAAGAGGCATCTCTTTCAGTTGGTAATTCCCACTTCTGACTTAAGGCAACTGGGAAGCTTGACCCGGAGACCTGAGCACCAAAACAATTGTCAGTACTGATGTCCTGTGTTTGAGCGGTACCCAGCATATAGGAACATACAGCATCACAAACCAAGCCAATTTACCAATGCCCCTCAGAATCATGAGCCAATGTACAGAAGAAAAACCCAAAGTACTATACTTGGCTTTTTTTTTTTTTTTTTTTAGCTTTACCGAAAGAATAATGTTGGATGGGACTGAACTTAACTCCTTTGCTACCAGTCTTCAGAACATGTAACATTTCAGAAACAGAACATACCCTATAAATCCAGATCACCTAACTGACAGGGATAATGTAATGTAACATTGCAAAGAATTCCACCGAAATAACCTCCGCTAACATAATGAATGACAAATGCCATAAGGTCTCCAGGAACTCTTCAGTACTGGAGGTTGGCAGTGCAATGAATAGACAATGAGAAGGGAATAGCTAGAGACAGGTACATACCTGGCCTTCTAACTTCTAACCACAACATAAAGCCAAATAAATTTGTAAACATTTAAGCAAGGCAGATATGCTGAAGTTTAAAATATATACCTTGGAAGGCAAACCTCAAAAAGACTTTTTTCTTTTTTTATAATGGCACTAGAACCAGATAAACGATACACAAGATAAGGGTTTTAATTCTTGGGCATATACTCTCTTGACTAGCAGAATATGACCATTGCTTGTTTAGCGCTAAGCCCCCTTTTTCTGCCTTGCAGAGATTAGTCCGAGGATTGCTGTCTATACTTAGCCACAGAAAGGCACTATTGACTGTACCAGCTGCCCTCTGGTGGCTAAAGACAGTAGTACAGGCCTTTCTTGGTTTACAGTTTAACTCTTAATTCTACTGCCATCTTAAATCTTTGGGAGCAGATTAGATTTACCTTCCAGAAACTCATCTACCTTATGAGACGTGTGTCAAGTCTTAGAATGAGTGATTACAGCACCATGTTTTTCCCCCAGAGGTTAAGAAAAAAAAAAAAGGGTAAACATCCTTTCCTTCCAGGAAGATTTACTAGTACAAATCTTGCAACAGCAATCAGACCAGGAGGGCAGGAGACCTTAATGGCTTAATCCAATTACTGCTCCCTGATTCTGACAGGACCTGTTAGCTGCCAGAATGCGGACAACAGGCACAAAACTATACCAGATGAAGTCACCCCCCAAACGCCGAATTGACAAGGGATTAGAGAAGGAAATGAGAGATTAAATACAAAAATAAACTAAAGTATACATTATTAACTGAAAAATTAATAAATTAAGGAATTCCTTATCTGTTTAGCCCAGCGTCGTCTGCCCAAGCGCAGGCCGCCGTGTCCTCCGCCACGAGGTATCAGCCGTGCCAAAATGGCACCCATCCCAGGCAGGCCTGTTTGGCGCCAAATCCAACTGCCGCTGCAACAGCCCCAAGCCCCTCTCTCGGGCTCGAGGTCCTCCTCTGCGGCGTCGGGACTCAGCCAACACCCTGCTATTGCTCCGGGGTGAACAGCTTCCAAGCCACGCTGCTGCCCTGCACCGCCGAGAGCAGCAGCTGCAGCGAACACTGCCCTGCCGGCTGAAGAGACCCTAAGAGGCTGAGGCTCCCGCCGTGTCGGAAATCTGCCGCCAGGCACACACCGCGTGCAGGCATGGGTCACAGAGCTCTCCCCCGTACAGTCCTGGGGGAGAGATCTTCACCGGGCACCGAGTGAGCGCAAGGAAATAAGAGCGGAGATGCTAGCCGGCAGAACGCAAATTTAAAGGGACAGATACGCACTTTCAAGTAATTCAAATTAGAATTATAAAATTAAATTAAATTAAAATTAAGCAGGGACACTGATAGCTTGGATTTTTTCTGAAGCAATGGAGAGCTAAGGAACTTGCCCAAGGCCACAAGGAGTGCCAGTAGGACTCTGGCCTTCCAAGCCAGTGCTCTAACCATTAGGCTACACCTTCCAAATAAATTAAAATTAAAATTTAACCTAAAGAAGGAAAACACTAGGAAGTTAAATTAAATTAAAACTAAATCCTAACTGCTCCTAATCTGTTTCCCAAGTGAGCCCAGCACCTAGGCTCACTACGTCATCCTGCTGCATGGAGACTGGACACACACTGGGGGCTGATGGGAGATACCAGCAGGCTATATCCAGTGATGTCACAACTTTGACATGCCCAGTCTCCAAGCTGCAGGAGGTGGTACACAACAGAGGTGGAGGACTAAACTGGAGGAACAATAAGGAAGAGGAATTACCAGCAGAAAGGAAGAGGTACTAATGCCACAGTACAAGTCACTGGTGAGGCCTCATGTGGAATATTGTGTTCTGTTTTGGAGACCATATCTTGCAAAGGATATAAAACGACTGGAAACGGCCAAAATGATTTGGAGCCTGCATCAGAAGACTTATGAGAAGAGACCTGAAGACCTAAATATGTACTGTACACTCTGAAGGAGAGGAGGGACAGAGGAGATATAATTCAGACTTTACATACTTAAAAGAGTATTAATGAACAAACCTTTTCCAAAGATAGGGAAGCTTAAAACTAGAGAGCATAACATGAAGCTGCAAGGGGTAAACTGAAAGGCAAGGTCAGCAAATACCTTTTCACTGAAAGGGTGGTGAATGCTTGGAATGCCCTCCGGATGAAGTGGTGGGGGCAAATACAGTGTAAGAATTCAAAATAGCATGGGACAGACACAGTGGATCCCTGTATAGCAACAGGATAAAATCAAAAACATGACCATCTCTTATGTCTCAACAAATAGGGGTGACCTACATGGAGCGGTGGGTACACCCCTAAACAAAGGCATGGGGAGGGGTGACCTGCAAGGAGTGGCAGGTGTACCTACACTTGCCACCTTGCAGGGCATACTAGATGGACCATACTGGCCTTTATCTGCCGTCATATACTATGCTACTATGTAAAAAATAGGATGGGAGAGTTAGAATATATAGCGCTAAATGAGAGATTAGATATGAATGGTATCTCAGAGACCTGCTAGGAGGAGGACAACCAATGGGACACTGATACCTGGGTACAAACTATGTTGCAATGACAGAGTAGATCAACTTGGTGAAAGAGTTGAACTCTATGCTAGAAAGGATATTGAGTCACACAGGATTAAAGATTTGCAGGAAAAAAAACACACACACACTGTAGAATCTCCAAGGATAGAAATTGCATGTAAAAAAAAAAAGGGGAAGGCAATAGGAGTGGGGCTGTACTACTGACCACCTGGCCAGAATGAACAAATGGATGATAAAATGCTAAAAGAAATAATGGAAGCTAAGAAAGCATAGTTACTCACCTGTAACAGGTGATCTCCGGGAACAGCAGGAATTTAGTCTTCACATATGAGTATCGTCGGTACCGACAGAGCCTGCGGGGGAACACTCCCCAGCATCCAATTAGAAAGCTTTTGGGAGCATCCCACAGCACCTGCATGCTACCTTCCCGCCTTTCCCAACTGCCCCTCTCCAGTTGAGTTTAAAGCTCAGACAAAGAGAGAGGGAAAGAGAGATAGAGAGATATAACTCCTAGGGGAGGTGGGTGGGTTGTGAAGACTAAATTCCTGCTGTTCCCTGTTCCCGGAGATCAACTGTTACAGGTGAGTAACTATGCTATCTCCAGGAACAAGCAGGAATGTAGTCTTCACATATGGGGGACTCCCTAGCTGCAGATGCCAGGGAGAAGGCCCCAGAAGTTGTGGGCCCTTGGGAAAGGGCTCCACTTCCCCCCATGGATCTCTGGCATCCTATCAGGGATGGTGGGTAGGAGTTAAGTATGGAACAGGTGTTGTAGAACAGCCTGACCAAACAAGGCATCCTGGCGGGAGTCTCTAATACCTGAAGATTGGAGGATCGCCAATGTAACACCAATTTTTAAAAAGGGTTCCAGGGGTGATCCGGGAAACTACAGACCGGTCAGCCTGACGTCAGTACTAGGAAAAATGGTAGAAACCATCATAAAGAATAAAATTACTCAGCATGTAGATAGTCACAACCTAATGGGAGACAGCCAACATGGCTTTAGACAAGGAAGATCTTGTCTTACTAATCTGTTATGTTTTTTTGAAGGAGTGAATAAACAGGTGGACAAAGGTGAGTCGGTTGATATTGTGTATCTGGACTTTCAGAAAGCCTTTGACAAGGTCCCTCATCAGAGACTTTTGGCAAAACTAAAGAAATTAAGAAATTAAAATAAAGAATGAAGTGAGATACTTAGGAGTCATTTTAGACAAACATCTCACTCTAGATACCCATATCAGAAATACCACAAAGAAAATTTACTACAAACTTAAAATACTTAAACAACTTAGACCTCTTGTTTACATACATGATTTTATCAGTATAATCCAAGCCACTATAACCCCCCACTTTGATTTTGCGAACCTTATACTATTAGGTACATCAAAACAAAACATCAAAAGACTGCAACTCGCACAAAACTCAGCAGCTAGGATAATAACAAAAACACACTCTCATCAACATATAACACCAATTCTAGCATCCCTTCACTGGCTTCCAATTCAAAACCGAATAACATATAAAACACTAATAACAGTATTTAAATCACTATTTGATTTGACACCATCTACTTTAAGTAACTTAATTACCAAAGAACATCCAAAACCTACTCAAAGAAAAAATCAACTAAACAAACTTAAAACCCCCATAGATTTCATAAAAACAAATAAATCAACAAACAGAGCGTTCTCACATGCAGCCCCAACAGCCTGGAATTCCCTCCCTGTTGAACTAAGAATATTAACAGAGATTAATGAATTCCGAAAAAAACTGAAAACACACCTCTTTACAATGCACTACAACACTATAGAACAGCCATCAAAAGAATTAGACAAAGGCTAAACAGTTTTATCTACATCTCACTATAACAGAAAAGAAAACCTGCCCTATCTGCATCTGTACTACTCATAATGATTATATCCCACATAACTTGTATATGTATTTAATATAATGTTAATGTACATAATGTATATAGTGTTGCACTGTTCAGTGCTATCTGTTCAACATTTCTGTTTAATGTACATTGGTTATAGTTATATGACGTTATATGTAAAACAAATCCATGATTTGTTGCCTGTTATTTGTGAACCGCAGCTGATCTTAGGAAGCTGCGGTATATAAGAGATTGTTAAATAAATAAATAAATAAATAAAGAGTCATGGGATAGGAGGCAGTGTACTATTGTGGATCAGGAACTGGTCAAAAGATAGAAAGCAAAGGGTAGGGCTAAATGGCCAATTTTCCCAATGGAGAAAGGTGAATAGTGGTGTACCCCAGGGATCTGTGCTGGGTCCGCTGCTTTTTGACATATTCATAAATGACCTGGAAAGTGGAACAACGAGTGAGGTTATCAAATTTGCAGATGACACAAAACTATTTAAAGTTGTTAAAACCCAAGAGGATTGTGAAAAATTGCAAGAGGATCTTGATAAATTGGAAGACTGGGCATCAAAATGGCAGATGAAATTTAATGTGGACAAGTGCAAGGTTATGCACCTAGGGAAGAACAACCCAAACTATGGTTACACGATGCAAGGTTCCACATTAGGAACCACCACCCAGGAAAACGATTTAGGCGTCATTGTGGATACCATGTTAAAACCCTCGGCCCAGTGTGCAGTGGCGGCCAAGAGAGCAAATAGAATTCTAGGTATGGATAAGGAAAGGAATGGAAAATAAAACAAAAGATATTATAATGCCTCTATATCTTTCCATGGTGAGACCGCACCTTGAATATTGTGTGCAATTCTGGTCGCTGTATCTTAAAAAGGATATAGCGATTTAGAAAAGGTTCAGAGAAGAGCCACCAAAATGGTAAAGGGGATGGAAGGATACTCCTATGAAGGAAGGCTAAAAAGGTTAGGGCTCTTTAACCTGGAAAAGAGACGGCTGAGGGGAGATATGATATAAGTCTATAAATTAATGAACGGAGTGGAACGGGTAAACGTAGATAGATTGTTTACATTATCAGTATATAGAAAGACTAGGGAACATGCAATGAAGCTACAGGGTAAACTATTTAAGACTAATAAAAGAAAATATTTTTTCACTCAACGTGTAATGAAACTCTGGAATTTGTTACTGGAGGATGTAGTAAAGGCTGTTAGTGTAGCTGGGTTTAAAAAAGGTTTGGACAAGTTCCTGGAGGAAAGGTCCATAAACCATTATTAAGAAGTGACCGAAGATATCAATGCTTGACCCAGTACAAGCATTGTGGAAATTGTGTCTCTTGGGGAAACTGCTAGGTACATATGACCTAGATTGGCCACTGTTGGAAACAGAATACTGGGCTTGATGGACCTTGGTCTGACCCAGTATGGCATATCTTATGTTCTTATGAGTCCTTGTCTAAGCAGTAATGGGCTGTAAAGGTATGAACCGAAGCTCAAGTAGCTGCTCGACAGATGTCGTCGATAGACACAGAATGAAGATGAGCCATAGAGGCTGCCATGGCTCTCACATTGTGAGCTGTGACATAACCTTCAAGAGGAAGGGTTTTACTCTGAGGCAAAAGATATACACTGTGCAATCCAGCTGGACAGTGTTCTTTTGGAGACTGGAAGTCCCAAATGACTAGGGTCAAAAGCAACAAAGAGTTGGGAGGACTTTCTATGTTGCTGTGTCCTTTGTAAGTAAAAGGCCAAAGCCCTTTTACAATCCAAAGTATGAAGATTCCTTTCTGCATTTGAGACGTGAGGCTTTGGGAAGAATAAAGGAAGGTAAACTGCTTGGTTTAAATGAAAAGGTGACACCACCTTTGGCATAAAGTGTGGATGAGTCCTAAAGACTACCTTATCATGATGGAACCTTGTATAAGGAGGTTCAGCCACCAACCCTTGCAATTCACTGATGCGATGTGCTGTGATTGCAATAAGAAAAATGACTTTCCAGGAAAGGAATTTCAAAGAGGTAGTGGCTAATGGTTCAAAGGGCGGTTTCATGAGCTGCCCAAGAACCAGATTTAAGTCCCATACCACCGGTGGTGGGTTAATGGGAGGCTTAGTTAAAAGAAGGCCTCTCATAAATCTCACTATAAGAGGATGAGAGGAAATAGCTTGCCCATTTAGAGGCTTGAAAGGAGCTGCAATTGCACTCAAATGAACTCTCACTGAATTGGTCTTAAGCCCTGCATTTGATAAATGAAGGAGATACTCCAGTAATGATTCCAGAGGTATCGCAAGAGGGTTAAGACCCTTCTGCGAGCACCATATGGTAAACATTTTCCACTTAAATGCATAAGAGCAACTTGTGGAAGGCTTCCTGGAAGCATAAAGGATATCCTTTAGCTGCTGGGAAAGGTTAAGACTGTGAAGTTCTAGGCTTTCAGCAACCAGGCCCTGAGATGCAGAGACTGGGGGATTGGGATGCCACAGCATCCCGTCCTCTTGAGAATGGAGATTTGGAGCAGATCCTAACTCCAGAGGCAGAGCTTGAGAGAGATGTAGGAGCAGAGGGTACCACATTTGCCGTGGCCAACGTCGAACTATGAGAATCATATGACCTCTGTCTCTCTGAAGTTTGAACAGGGTTTTGGGAATTAGGGGAATGAGTGGAAAGGCATCCAGGAAGGCCTGACCCCAATGGAGGAGGAAAGCATCCCTGGCCTGACAACCCTGAGCCGGAATTCTGGAACAGAATCGGGGAAGTTTGGCATCCAGCGGACTTGCAAAGAGGTCTATGTCCGGGGTTCCCCAAATTTGAAAAATTTGGGCCACCTGGTCTGCATGGAGAGATCATTCGTTGGAAGCACAACTCGACTGAATCTGTCTGCCCAAGAGTTTTGAATGCCTGGAAGATACACCGCAAGGAGATGAATCTGATGCTCTCTGGCAAGGGCCCATAGTCGCAAAGCTTCATTGCAGAGCAACAGAGAGTCTGCTCCGCCCTGCTTGTTCACAAAGAACATGGCTACTTGATTGTCCGTTTGAACTAGGACTGTCTTGTAGCTGAGCTGGGTGTGGATTACTCGAAGAGCAAGGAAGATTGCTCTGAGTTCCAGGAGATTGATGTGTACATAGGCCTCCTGTGGAGTCCAGGTACCCTGGGTAGAGAGGCCTTGCAGGTGGGCTCCCCAACCCACCTGTGAAGCATCTGTTGTTAGAGTGGCTTGTGGTGAGGGTTGCTGAAAAGGAGACCCCACCAGAAGGTTTTGGATTGACTGCCACCACTGGAGGGACAAAATAAAGGCGATCTGAGTTTGCTATTTTGTCTGACAGGCAACCTGACGCCTGAGTCAACTGAGTGGATAAAATCCACTGGGCTGCCCTCATATGAAGGCGAGCATAAGGAACCACATGCACGGTGGATGCTATGTGGCCTAGCAATTGTAACATTTCCTGAGCAGTGAGTTGAGGTTTTAGCACTGCTTGGGAAGCTAACTGCGCAATGCGAAAGCAGCGGGGCTGTGGAAGGTAGGCCCTTGTCTGTCTGGTATCCAGCAGAGCTCCTATAAACTCTAGGGACCGAGTGGGAGCAAGGTTGGATTTGGGGAAATTTATGACAAGTCCCAAATACTGAAGGATGCACATTGTGCGAGAGAGAGCAACACTGGCCTCTGGCTCTGAAGGGGCTCAAATGAGCCAGTCCTTTATGCAAGGGAAGACGAATATTCCTAGGGTGCGGAGAAATGCTGCCACCACAGCCATGCATTTTGTGAACACCCTTGTTGCAGGGGCCAGGACAAAAGGAAGAACCCTGTATTGGTAGTGCTTCCCTTGAAACAGAAAAGGAAGGAACTTCTGGTGAGTTGGATGTATGAGAACATGAGTGTATGCATCCTTGAGATCTAGAGAATAAAGCCAATCCTGACTCTGAAGGTATGGCAGCAGAGGTCCTAGAGAAATCATTTTGAATTTCTCTTTGGAAAGGAATTTGTTCAATTCTCTGAGGTCTAAAACGGGTCTGTGTCCTCCTGTTTTCTTTGGAATAAGGAAATAGGGGGAGTAAAACCCTGTACCCCATTGGGGAATGGGTACCTCTTCTATTGCCCCTTGGGCAAGAAGCACAGTGACCTCTTGACCTAACTGGTCGTTGAGAAAGGTCTCAGAATTGAACTGTCTTACCATTGTAGGAGGGGCCATGCTGAGGAAATGAAGCTTGTACCCCTCTCTTACAGAGTCCAATTTTCTGCTGTTATCTGACCCCATCTGGGGGCAAAATGACAACCTTCCTGGAATGGTGGAGGGTTCTGGACCGTTCAGGGCCAGGAAGGCAAAGATCTCTAGATAGGAGTCAAAGCCCCTGTGGAGGCTGAATCTGCTGAGCCGGTTGAGGCTTAGCTGCTTTTGTCTTTCCTTGCTAGGTTGTTGCTGCTCTCCCTTTTGGGCAGACTGACCTACGCGATGCCCCTGTTGGTTATAGGAGAGATAAAACTACTTCTTCTTACTGAAGAACGGTTTCTTAGAGAATCCTTTCCTCGCAGGATCAGCTGTAGATTTAGACAATCTATCCAAGGTGATATTGTCAGCATCTATCTTATTAGCTTTTTCCTGCCAATTCTTGCCAAAGAGATTCTCTCCTGTGCAAGGAATATTCCCTAGTTTATCCTGTACCCACATTTCCAAGTCAGATGCCTGGAGCCAGGCAATCCTACGTGCACCTATGGCAATAAGAGAGGTTCTGCTTATGCACTCAAAGCAGTCAAAGGCTGCACGATTCACAAACTTGGAAACATCCTGAGCATGTCTGACAAGGGTGAGGTAATCTTGCCTTTTATCATCAGGAAGGAAAGGGCTCATAAGCTCTAAATCTCCTGTGACCTCCTTAAGGAACATTCCCATATATAAGATATAGGAACTGATCCTAGCAGAAAGCATGGAAGCCTGGAAGGTTTGACGTCCAAAGGCGTCAAGAGTCCTACACTCACGTCCTGGAGGATTAGATGCATGCCTTTTTGCACTCTTTATCCTTCTCATAGCCGATTCCACCACCATGGAAAGGTGTGGTAACTGAGTCTTCTGAAACCCAGGATAAGGAGGAACTCGATATATGGTTTTGAGTCTTCGAGAGTGAGATGCGGTTAGAGGTGTTTCCCACATCCTTAACATGAGGGTCATGCAAGATCTCACGAATAGGTAAGGTAGCTGCCTCCTTGGGAGCTTTAGGGTATTGCAGGATTTCTAATTCCTTTGCCCTAGGCTCCTTTTCAGGAGCCACTGTGATGGAAAGACCTCGGGCCACATCTCAGATAAAATCCTGAAAGGACATATCCTCTGGTGGAGACATCCTACGCTGAGGAGAAGAATCATCCTCAGGAAGAAGTACTCTGGTATCGGCAGAGCTTTCAGAGTCTTCAGATTCATCCGAGGATTCGAAGTATCTCCGATCCAGGTGATCGTGCAAGGCAAGGTACCGATCAAAGTCAGCATCGGAGTGGTCCGGTACCGACTTGTCGATGCCGGATGGATACGCATGACTCAGTCGCAGTTAAATACCTACTGATGTCGATGCAGTCAGTGCCGGTACCGGTTGAATTGTCTGAAGCGTTTTCAGAGGCATCGAGGCCGTGAGAAGAGCCACCAGACTGCACTCAATAGCCAAGAATCTCTGGTCTATCGACGCTGCCGATGCTTGGGTATCAGTATTGGATGAAGCGGCAGGTACCCCAGAGCATGGCACCAGTAGCTCTGCCAAGGTTGAAGCCTCGAGAACATCCTGGAGCCCCGTTAGTGCTTTGGAAGCCGAAGCCTCCGCTGGGGCAATTTTGCCAGTGAAAGTCCCTAAAGGGCAACGCCAGAGGCATCTCGCTGTCTAGCAGGAGATCTATCCTTTGAGGACCGGCTAGATTTATGTTTAGTTACCCGAGATCCATGGAAGGAAAATGAAGCCCTGGAAGACATCGATGCCACGGAGGCTGCATCGGAGGGAAAAAGGGTGCTAAGTTTAGCAGCTCGGTTCTGCCGACCCCTTTTCGACATCATCCCACGGGCAACACACTCTGAAATAGAGTGGTCAGGACCTAAACATTTGAGGCACCACTCATGGGTGTTGGTGACGGAGATGGTACCGCCACACTTAGAACACTTTAAAACCCAAAGTGGGTTTTTCCATTCTGAAGAAAATGTTGGGCCTAGTGCCGAAAATGGCACGTGGCCCCCCGAGAGAAAAATTACTGGAAAGACTCCAGAAGTTTGTTTTTGTTTTTTTTAAAAGAAAAGAAAGAAGAACCGGCGGTACCGGTATAGCGTCGAGGAAAGGCAGACGTGACCACAAAAAAAGAAGAGAATTTTTTCTGCGGTGACAGGATGTGCGAGCTGTCGGCTCCATAGAAAAAGAAGAACTGGAGAAGGACAGTTGGAAAAGGCGGGAAGGCTGCACGCAGGCGCTGTGGGATACTCCCAAAAGATTTCCTATTGGACACTGGGGAGCATTCCCGCGCAGGCTCTGTCAGTACCGACGATACCCATATGTGAAGACTACATTCCTGCTTGTTCCTGGAGATAAGTTGCAACACAGTAGTATCGACTGGGTCAGTGTCATGGCAAGGCATGCCAAGTTGATAAAGTTTCTAGACGAAATAGATAACTGCTTCTTGGAGCAGCTGGTTTGCGAACCAACAAGAGGGGAAGCTATTTTGGACCTAGTTCTTAGTGGAAAACAGGATCTGGTGCAAAGGGCCACATGGAAACTGATAGCAGCATGATCGCATTTGATTTAATGCAGGACGGATAGGAAGGAAATACACAGCACTACCTTTCAACTTTCAAAAGGGACACTATGATAAAACAGTTTAAAAAAACCCAAACAGCTGCAAAGGCTAATAATTTACAAAAAGCATGGGTGTTTATTAAAAGTACTATCTTGGAAGCCCAGACCAGATGTATTCCATGCTTTAAAAAAGTGGAAGGAAGTCCAAAAGACTGCCAACATGGTTTAAAGATGAGGTCAAAGAGGCTGTTATAACAGAAAAAAAGCATTTGTCAGGAATTCGAAAAAGGAGCCAAATGATGAAAACTGGAAACAAGCATTGGCAAGTTAGATGCAAGGCACTGATAAGGCAGGCAGAGAGATTTTGAATGAAGCTTGATGTGGAAGCAAAAACGCATAATAAAACCTTTTTTCGGTATATTTGTAGCAAAAAAAAAAAAAAAAAATCTGAGAAAGTCAGTTAGACCCTTAGATGATAAAGGGGTAAAAAGGGGCACCAAGAGGAGACAAGGCCATAGTGGAGAAACTGGATGAATTCTCTGCTTCAGTTTTTACTGAGGAAGAGGCAGGGAAGTTACCCATGGTTGTTCCATCTTTGCAATACCAGTCCCACCTTCACTGGAGAAAGAGAAATACTGATATGCCTCCCGGCTGCACTGGTTTATGTAGGGAGGTGGAAAATTCTCTCTGCTTGCTGGAAAAGGCACTAATGAACCCCACTTGTCTGGAAAGGGATAAGGAAAGACTGGTAGAGAAATAAACTCCATTTTGTTTTCCATTCATTTTCAATGTCTGCCTCTATGTGTCCCTGGTGCAAATACACCTTGAGTACTGTGTGCAGTTCTGGCTGACACCATATGAAAAAAGGATATTGCAGAACTAAAAGGTTCAGAGAAAGGTGACAGAAATAATAAAAGGGGATAGAACTCCTCCCTTATGAAGAAAATCCAAACAGGTTAGAGCTCTTCAGCCTAGGAAAAAAAAAAGACAAAAGTGGTATGATAGGAGTTTATAAAATCATGAATGGAGTGGAACAGTTAAATAAAGGACCACCACAAAAACAAGAAGAAATACAATGAAACTAAAGACTACCAGACTGAAAAATCACAGAAAGTTAAACACAAAACACAAGCTGTGGAATCAGTTGCTGGAGGATGTAATCAAAATGACCAACAAGGCAGGGCTCAAAAAGAGGAGGTTTGGACGAGTTCATAAAAAATTATCAATCAGGTCAAAATGGGAGAGGGGTTTCTCTTCCCGGGAAATGAACTATGTGAAAGATCTACTTTTTGGGATCTGGCTGATGCTTGTGGCCTAGACTGGCCACTGTCAGACAGGATGCTGCATTCTGTGCATCCTGATCAGTCTCAGCATGTTTTTTCTAATATTCACATATTGCATTCTAAGGGTGCTTAGTTCTACAATATATTAACAAATCTTATGCTCTCCTCCCCCCAATAGTCATACACACATACACACTCTTGTGTGTTAGAGCTTCATAAGAGTATTTATGCTCATTCTCAGAGGCTAACAGGTCTGCAGCTGATTGACTGAAAGGCTCCTGCACCCATATTGATATTTCATTCCCTAGAGTCTAGACTTTTCATACAGGACCTCAAAATGGGGGCTTACCTGCTGATGCCAGGATAGTGCAGTGCAAGGCGTGTTTCAGCGCTTCCAGCCTCTCACTCTCATGCACAATAGTCTTGTAAGAAAGCTCATTATATCGCTGGGCAGCTTCAATAAACTTCCTTCGATAATCAAGAACACGAGCATAGCAAACCTAAGGCAAAAGGACAATTTTCTATAAGCAGAAATAGTCAATAACAAAGAGGAAACAAACCATCCTAATTAACAGAGGTAAATAACAGTCGCTTAATTTACTACTAAATCTTTTCTTTCTTAGGTTGTGGGATCCCATATTTCCTTCTTCTCCAAAAATGTTTTCACTTCAAACTTAGAAGCCTCTTCCCTTCTTTCACTGCATTAGTGTCATGGCTAGTTGGAAGACTGCTGGGCAAGTGACACTAGCTGGAACATTAACAGGTATGTTCACTAAACAGCAGCAGTGGCTTCCGTGCGATATTGGAGCCGCAGCTCCATTGAATTCAATGGGGCCACGGTTCCAGTATTGCACAGAAACCTTAGTTACTCACCTATAACAGGTGATCTCCGGGAACAGCTGGAATTTAGTCTTCACATATGGGTATCGTCGGTACTGACGGAGCCTGCGCGGAAATGCTCCCCAGCATCCAATAGGAAAGCTTTTGGGAGCACCCCACAGCACCTGTGTGCTGCCTTCCCGCCTTTCCCAACTGTCCCTCTCCAGTTGAGTTTATAGCTGAGACAAAAGAGAGAGGGAAAGAGAAAGAGACAGATACAACTCCTAGGGGAGGTGGGTGGCTGTTCCCGGAAATCACCTGTTACAGGTGAGTAACTATGCTATCTCCAGAAACAAGCAGGAATGTAGTCTTCACATATGGGGACTCCCTAGCTGCAGAAGCCAGGGAGAAGGCCCCAGAGGTTGTGTGCCCTTGTGAAAGGACTCCACTTCCCCCCATGGATCTCTGGCATCCTACCAGGGATGGTGGGTAGGAGTTGATTAAGTATGGAACAGGTGTTGAAGAACAGCCTGACCAAACAAGGCATCCCGGCGGGAGTCCTTGTCTAAGCAGTAATGGGCTGTGAAGGTATGAACCGAAGCCCAAGTAGCTGCTTGGCAGATGTCGTCGATAGACACAGAGTGAAGATGAGCCATAGAGGCTGCCATGGCTCTCACATTGTGAGCTGTGACATGGCCTTCTAGAGGAAGATTTTTACTCTCATAGGCAAAAGATATACACTGTGCAATCCAGTTGGACAGTGCTCTTTTGGAGACTGAAGTCCCAAATGACTAGGATCAACAGCAACAAAGAGTTGAGAGGACTTCCTATGTTGCTGTGTCCTTTGTAAGTAAAAGGCTAGAGCCCTTTTACAATCCAAAGTATGAAGATTCCTTTCTGCATTTGAGGCATGAGGCCTTGGGAAGAATACAGGAAGGTAAACCGCTTGGTTTAAATGAAAAAGGTGACACCACCTTTGGCATAAAATATGGATGAGTCCTAAGGACTACCTTATCATGAAGGAACCTTGTATAAGGAGGATCAGCCACCAATGCTTGCAATTCACTGATGCGACGAGCTGATGTGATTTCAATAAGAAAGATGACCTTCCAGGAAAGGAATTTCAAAGAGGTAGTGGCTAATGGTTCAAAAGGTGGTTTCATAAGCTGCAAAGAACCAAATTCAAGTCCCATGCCACCAGTGGCGGCTTAATGGGAGGCTTAGTTAAAAGAAGGCCTCTCATAAATCTCGCTATGAGAGGATGAGAGGAAATAGGTTGTCCATTTAGAGGCTTGAAAGAAGCTGCAATAGCACTCAAATGGACTCTCACTGAATTGGTCTTAAGCCCTGCATTTGATAAATGAAGGAGGTATTCCAGTAATGATTCCAGAGGTATCGCAAGAGGGTTAAGACCCTTCTGCGAGCACCATATGGTAAACCTTTTCCACTTAAATGCATAAGAGCAACTTGTGGAAGGTTTCCTGGAAGCATGAATGATATCCTTTACCTGCTGGGAAAGGTTAAGACCGTGAAGTTCTAGGCTTTCAGCAACCAGGCCCTGAAATGCAGAGACTGGGGATTGGGATGCCACAGCATCCCGTCCTCTTGAGAAAGAAGATCTGGAGCAGATCCTAACTCCAGAGGCGAAGCTTGAGAGAGATGTAGGAGCAGAGGGTACCACATTTGCCAGAGCCAACATGGAGCTATGAGGATCATATGACCTCTGTCTCTCTGAAGCTTGAACAGGGTTTTGGGAATTAGGGGAATGGGTGGAAAGGCATACAAGAAGTCCTGACCCCAATGAAGGAGGAAAGCATCCCTGGCCTGACAACCTCGAGCCGGAATTCTGGAACAGAACCGGGGAAGTTTGGCATTCAGCGGACTTGCAAAGAGGTCTATGTCCGGGGTCCCCAAATTTGAAAAATTAGGGCCACTTGGTCTGCATGGAGAGACCATTCGTGCGGAAGCACAACTCGACCGAGTCTGCCCAAGAGTTTTGAATACCTGGAAGATACACCGCAAGGAGATGAATCTGATGCTCTCTGGCGAGGGCCCATAGTCACAAAGCTACGTTGCACAGCAACAGAGAGCCTGTTCCGCCCTGCTTGTTCACATAGAACATGCCTACCTGATTGTCCGTTTGAACTAGGACTGTCTGTAGTTGAGCTGGGTGTGAAATACTCGAAGAGCAAGGAAGATTGCTCTGAGCTCCAGGAGGATGATATGGAGATAGGCCTCCTGTGGAGTTCAAGTACCCTGGGTAGAGGCGCCTTGCAGGTGGGCTCCCCAACCCACCTGTGAAGCATCTGTTAGAGTGGCTTGGGGTGGTGGTTGCTGAAAAGGAGACCCCACCAGAAGGTTTTTGAGTGACTGCCACCGTTGGAGGGACAAAATAAGACGATCTGAGTTTGCTATTTTGTCTGACAGGCAACCTGATGCCTGAGTCCACTGAGTGGATAAGGTCCACTGGGGGCTGCCCTCATATGGAGGCGAGCATAAGGAACCACATGCACGGTGGATGCCATGTGGCCTAGCAACTGTAACATTTCCCGAGCAGTGAGGTGAGGTTTTAGTATTGCTTGGGAAGCTAACTGCACAATGCGAAGGCAGCGGGGCTGTGGAAGGAAGGCCCTTGTCTGTCTGGTATCCAGAAGAGCTCCTATAAACTCTAGGGATTGAGTGGGAGCAAGGTTGGACTTTGGGAAGCTAATGACAAGTCCCAAATACTAAAAGATGCGCATTGTGCGAGACAGAGCAACCCTGACCTCTGGCTCTGAAGGGGCTCAAATGAGCCATTAATCTAAATAAGGGAAGACGAATATTCCCAGGGTACGAAGAAATGCTGCTACCACAGCCATGCATTCTGTGAACACCCTTGGTGCAGAAGCCAGGCCAAAAGGAAGAACCCTGTATTGGTAGTGCTTCCCTTGAAACAGGAATCGAAGGAACCTTCGGTGAGTTGGATGGATGAGAACATGAGTGTATGCATCCTTGAGATCTAGAGAAAAAAGCCAATCCTGACTCCGAAGGAATGGCAGCAGTTCCTAGAGAAATCTGAACAGGAATTTGTTCAATTCTCTGAGGTCTAGAATGGGTCTGTCCCCTCCTGTTTTCTTCGGAATAAGGAAATAGGGGGGAGTAAAACCCTGTACCCCGTTGGGGAATGGGCACCTCTTCTATTGCTCCTTGAGCAAGGAGCATTGTGACTTCTTGACCTAACCGGTCGTTGGGAGAGGTCTGAGAATTGAACTGTCTTACTATTGTAGGAGGGGGCATGCTAAGGAAAAGCGTAGTTACTCACCTGTAACAGGTGTTCTCCAGGAGCAGCAGGAATCAGTCCTCACATATGGGTGACGTCGGCGCCGACGGAGCCCTCGCGGAGCAATTTTCCCCAGCTTTCAAAGAAAGCCTTTGGGAATTGCAGCGCGCATGCGCGGTCCCCTTCCCGCCCAAGGGTGCCATCTTAGCCAGTCAGATGACATAGCTAAAAAAGACAGCAGAAAAATTTGCATAAAAACTTAAGCAGATGATTGCAACTCCAATGGGAGGAGGGAGGGTTGTGAGGACTGATTCCTGCTGCTCCTGGAGAACACCTGTTACAGGTGAGTAACTACGCTTTCTCCAGGACCAAGCAGGAAGTCAGTCCTCACATATGGGACTCCCAAGCTTAAGGCTACCGGAGACCCTAAGAACAAAAATGAGCTCCCTCTAGCTCAGCAGCACAGAAGGAAGGAATCTTCGCTGAATTATTACCCACCGGTAGCCCACATCCGGGATGGAGGGTAGGAGTTGCTCAAACCTCAAAGAGATTACGGAGGACTGCCTGTCCGAAAGCACTGTCCCTGCGGGACTCCCTCTCGAGACAGTAATGGACCGCAAAAGTCTGGCTCGAAGACCAAGTAGCGGCCCGGCAGATGTCTGCCAGCGGAACAGAGCGGAGGTAAGCCACTGACGTAGCCTTTGCCCGAACGCAATGAGCCGTGACTCGACCTTCCAAGGAGAGTCCGGCTGCCCCATAAGCCCAAGTGATACAGTCCGCAACCCAGATGGACAGAGTACGCTTGGAGACCGGGAGCCCCAATTTATTGGGGTCAAAAGACACAAAAAGCTGGAGCAGCTTTACGGTGCTCCTGCGTACGGTCAAGGTAGAAGTTCAATGCCCTTCTACAGTCCAGGGTATGGAGGACCGTTTCAGCTCGGCTGGAGTGTGGTCTGGGAAAGAAGGTTGGAAGTACCACCTCCTGATTGATGTGAAAAGGGGAGACCACTTTTGGAAGAAATTTTGGGTGAGTCCGTAGGACTACCCTATTTTTGTAGAACCGAGTGTAAGGGGGATCAGACACGAGGGCCTGCAATTCACTCACGCGTCTAGCGGAAGTGAGGGCTATCAAGAACAATGTTTTCCAAGAAAGAAAACGGAGAGAACAGGTAGCCATAGGTTCAAAAGGCGGACAGGTGATCCGCTGTAAAACCACATTCAGATCCCAGTCAGGCGCTGGCGGGCGCAGAGGTGGTTTAAGCAGAAGGAGACCTCGGAGAAACCTCGCTACAAGAGGGTCGCTGGAAAGAGGTCTGCCGTCCACCGGCACATGATGTGCCGAAAGAGCACTGAGGTGAACTTTGACGGAGTTGGACTTAAGTCCCAGATTAGAGAGGTATAGCAAGTACTGCAGGATCACCGCCACCGGGCAGGAGAAGGGATCCTGAGACTGTTGGGTACACCAAACGGAAAAGCGACGCCATTTAAGGGCGTAGCATTTGCGGGTAGAGGGTCGCCGAGAAGCTAGGACGACCTCTTCCACCTCTGCCGGCAGGAGAAGGGGAGCAAGGACTACCCTCTCAGCAGCCAGGCCATTAGATTGAGAGATCTGAGGTTGGGGTGTAGCAGAGACCCCTGATCCTGAGTGAGGAGATCCGGTTGTAACCCCAGAGGGAAGGGATCCTCTACCGCCAATTGCAGCAGGAGTGGAAACCACGGCTGTCTGGGCCAGCGAGGGGCCACCAGGATCATGAAAGCTTTGTCTTGGAGAACCTTGAAAAGAGTTCGAGAGACTAGCGGGATGGGAGGAAAAGCATACAGAAGGCTCTCCGACCATGAGAGTAGAAAAGCGTCTGCCGCAACTCGAAGGGGATGTGGCTGACGAGAGCAGAAGCGAGGAAGTTGCCGGTTTAGAGGGCTGGCAAAGAGATCCATCGTGGGGAGGCCCCACTTTAGAAAGAGCTTCTGAACTACCAAGGGATCCAGGCGCCACTTGTGCGGCTGGAGGATCCTGCTGAGTTTGTCCGCCAGGCAATTTTCTTGGCCTGGGAGATAAACTGCCTTGAGAAGAACGCCGTGACTGACGGCCCAAGAGCAGAGCTTCTGTGCTTCCCGACAGAGAAGGAAGGAGCCCGTGCCCCCCTGCTTGTTCACGTAGAACATGGCAACTTGATTGTCTGTCTGGACAAGGACGGACTGGTGAGAGGTCAGGTGGGAGAAGGCCTTGAGAGCCAGGCGGATCGCTCTGAGCTCCAGGAAGTTGATCTGCTGAGCAGACTCCCACGTGTTCCAGAGGCCCTGAGTACGTGCCCCTTGGCAATGTGCTCCCCAGCCCAGGAGGGATGCATCTGTTGTCAGCACCTGGGCCGGCTGAGCTGACTGAAAAGGCATGCCGAGTACCAGGTTCGGCCGATGAAGCCACCACTGGAGAGACGAGGCCAGCGGCTCGGAGACGCGCACTAGGTCTGCTAGGCCGCCTGTGGCCTGTTGCCACTGCTTG
The DNA here is from genome assembly GCA_033557465.1 of Ichthyophis bannanicus. NCBI lineage: Eukaryota > Metazoa > Chordata > Amphibia > Gymnophiona > Ichthyophiidae > Ichthyophis > Ichthyophis bannanicus. The sequence continues at coordinate 1,056,961,877 of CM066032.1, forward strand.
CGAAGACACCATTGAGCAGGCCGCATATTCAGGCGGGCATTGGGGGTCACATGGACGGTGGAAGCCATATGGCCGAGTAGTCTCAGGAAGCGCCTGGCGGAGACCAGGGGCTGGCTGCGAAAACGGTCGGCTAGGTCCATGAGCCGTTGAGCCCTGTCGAGCGGTAGGAACGCTCGTGCCTGAGGAGTGTGCAGCCTTGCGCCGATGAACTCGAGATCCTGTGAGGGGAGCAAAGTGGACTTTGCGAAGTTTATAACAAAGCCCAAGTACTGCAGAAGAGTCACCGTGCGGCGTGTGGCGTTGGTGACCTCCGGAGCGGACGCTGCTCTGATGAGCCAGTCGTCGAGGTACGGAAAGACATAGAGGCCGTGAAGCCGGAGATGGGCCGCCACCACCGCGAGACATTTTGTGAAGACTCGCGGTGCGGAGGACAGGCCAAAGGGCAGTACCCTGTACTGGTAATGATTTCCTGCCACCACAAACCTTAGGTATTGGCGGTGGCTTGGGTGGATGAGGATGTGCGTGTAGGCATCCTTTAGATCCAAGGAGCATAGCCAATCTCCCTGCTGGAGGTAGGGCAGAAGGATTCCAAGGGTAAGCATTTTGAACTTTTCCCGCACGAGGAACCTGTTGAGGTTGCGCAAGTCCAGGATGGGTCTGAGGCCTCCTGTCCTTTTTGGCACTAGAAAGTACCGGGAATAAAAGCCTTGACCTCTCAGGTGGTGGGGCACCGGTTCCACCGCCTGTTCCTGTAGAAGACCTGCTAACTCCTGAAGGAGTAAGTCCCTGTGCAGAGGGAGTCGTGGAGGTTCCCCCGGGAAATAGGGGGGAGGGACCTGGTGGAAGTGGAGAAGATAACCTTCTCTTACGACTTGAAGCACCCAGGCATCTGAAGTGATGCTGGACCACCTGTGGGCGAAGTGAACCAGCCGGCCTCCGGTGCTGGGAGGAGCCAGCGGAGGGGGAGAGGCTATGCTTAAGGAGTCAAAAGCCCCCACCCTGCTGAGCAGGGGCTGGTGGTGCAGGCTTGGGGGCTTGCTGCCTACGGGACCCGTTACCCCGTCCCTTGGCCTGCTGGCCCTGTTGGGGAGCTGCAGGGGCCTGATATTGGGGGTAGTGTTTGTAGGCAGCCGCCTTTCTCGGGTAAAAGGACTTCTTTCCCGAGCCCTTCTTCTTCTGGGAAGGGGCGGAGGTCTTCCTAGAAAGCCTAGTCCTGGTGAGAGTCTCCGTCTCGATTTGTGCAGCCTTTTCAGCCATGGGCTTGCCAAAGAGGTTTTCACCTCGGCAGGGGACATCGACCAACTTGTCCTGCACCCAGGGCTCAAGGTCAGACGACTGAAGCCAAGCCTGTCAGCGGGCACCGATGCCGGCTGCGGCCACTCGAGCCGATGCTTCAAAGCCATCATAGGCTGCTCGGGATATGAACTTTGAGCATTCCCGAATGCCAGTGGACAAGGCCAGGAACCTCCGCAAAGGTTCCTCGGACAAACCAGCGGAGAATCCGGCTAGCTCTTTAGCCAGGTCTCGGAGATACATGCCCATGTATAGCTGGTAGGTCTGGACACGACACGCAAGCATAGAGCCCTGGAAACACTTCTTACCAAGGCCATCCAGGTTACGGGCCTCCCTGCCAGGAGGCACCGAGGAGTGCATCTTCTGGCTCTTAAGACGATGCATGGCCGATTCCACTACCATGGAATGGTGTGGTAGCTGTGCCTTTTGGAAGCCAGGGCTCTTGCGGACTCGATAGATAGAATCGACCCGCTTGCTCAGGACCGGCGAGGAGGCCGGACTCTCCCACATGCGGAAGAGTAGTCGTTCCAGCATGGGAGGAACCGGTACAGTAAAGTGTTCCCTGGCGGGAGAGTCATACTGGAGGGCGTCGAGCTCTTCGGCTCGAGGCTCCTCCTCGGGATCCGCAGGGAAGGCCAAAGCCTTGGCCATATCCCTGACGAAGTCCGAGAACCGGGCATCCTCCGGGGGGGACTGCTTCCGAGGTTCGGACTCAGGTGAGTCCGAGGGGACACACCGAGTCCGAAAAGAATCAGGTGACTCTTCCTCTTCCGACTCCCAGACCGACTCCGACGAGGAATCGGTGGGGTCGGCCCGGGCAGTCCGCGGCGCCTGCCGCCCCGACGCCGAGGGAGTCGGCGTCGGCGACCTCGGTCCCGAACAGGAGGCCGAGGGTGACCTCGACCGAGGATCGACTCGAGTTCGCATGGACTCGAGGATCAGCTCGGTCTCCGGGGTCGACTTAGACGTCGACGTCCCGGCGGTCGGGGCAGCGGCGCCAGCGAGGCTAGCGAGCAGTGCCCGCTGCTGGTCCATGAAGGCAGACAGTCTGCTCTCCAAGGCCGTCAACCTGAGTCCGACCTCAGGTGACCCAGCAGCCCCCGACTCGGGCCCCGACGGCGTCGGGCCCGACGTCGGCGGTCTTGGAGGCGAGTCCAGGAGGACCACAGGACTTACCCGAGCAGGCAGCTCCGACTCCAGGCGAGGTCGCTTCGAGAGGTGCTCCTTCTCCAAGGACCCGGGACGGCTATCGGGGCTATGCGACCTGGCCCTCGCGGAGCCAGGAGCGTCCACCGACGCCGCCCTCGCGGGTTTCACCTTCCGTCGATGGTCCCCTGAGGGAGAACCCCTGTCGGAGGAACTCCGGCGACGGTCCGAGCTGGAACCTCTGGACGCGGAGTCCTCCGACGAGGTCCGGGTACGGCTGGGGTCAGCGAAGATCCTATCCCGCTGATGCCGCCGACTTCTCAACGCTTTGGAGGACATTTTGCCGCAGGCCCCACAGATCATTTCTTCATGATCCGGGCCCAGGCAGCGGAGGCAATTGTCGTGTGTGTCAGTTAGTGACATATTTCGGTCACACTGACCACACCGCTTGAAACCACTGGCAGCCATCGGGGTAAAAAGGGCCCCTGCGAGGTCAAAGGACCGGGCTGCCAGGGAAAACCCGAAAACGAAACTGACTAAGTCAGAAAAACCGAAAAAGAAGAAGAGGACTCGTGACCGGCGTCGCGAGTCCGGGCGGGAAAAAGACCGGCGTCGAACCGAAGGAAAAAAGAGAAAATTATGAGTAAAATCAACTTTTTCGTGGGGACACGACGGGTACGTCTGTAGGGCTCCGCGGAAAAAAGACGACTGGCTAAGATGGCACCCTTGGGCGGGAAGGGGACCGCGCATGCGCGCTGCAATTCCCAAAGGCTTTCTTTGAAAGCTGGGGAAAATTGCTCCGCGAGGGCTCCGTCGGCGCCGACGTCACCCATATGTGAGGACTGACTTCCTGCTTGGTCCTGGAGAATGAAGCTTGTACCCCCTCTCGTACAATAGACAGAGTCCAATTTTCTGCTGTTATCTGACACATCTGGGGGCAAAATGACATAACCTTCCTGGGATGGTGGAGGGTTCTGGGCCGTTCAGGGCCAGGAAGGCAAAGTTCTCTAGATAAGAGTCAAAGCCCCTGTGGAGGATGAGTCTGCTGAGCCGGTTGAGGCTTAGCTGCTTTTGGCTTCCTTTGTTGCCTAAGTTGTTGCTGCTGTCCCTTTTAGGCAGACTGACCTGAACGATGTCCCTGCTGGGTATAGGAGGGATAAAACTTCCTCTTCTTACTGAAGAATGGTTTCTTAGAGGATCTTTTCCTCGCAGGATCAGCTGTAGATTTGGACAATCTATCCAAAGTGATATTGTCAACATCTATCTCAGCAGCTTTTTCCTGCCAATTCTTGCCAAAGAGATTCTCTCCTGTGCAAGGTATATTCCCCAGTTTGTCCTGTACCCAGATTTCTACGTCAGAGATGCCTGGAGCCAGGCAATTCTATGTGCACCTATGGCAATAGCAGAGGTTCTGCTTATGCATTCAAAGCAGTCAAAGGCTGCACGATTCACAAACTTGAAAACATCCTGAGCATGTTTAACAAGAGTAAGATAATCTTGCCTTTTATCATCAGGAAGGAGAGGGCTCATAAGCTCTAAGTCTCCTGTGACTTCCTTAAGGAACATTCCAATATACAAGATACAGGAACTGATCCTAGCAGAAAGCATGGAAGCCTGGAAGGATCGACGTCCAAAGGCGTCAAGAGTCCTACACTCACGTCCTGGAAGATTAGATGCATGCCTTTTTTCCACTCTTCATCCGTCTCATGGCTGATTCCACCACCATGGAATGGTGTGGTAATTGAGTCTTCTGAAACCCAGGACAAGGAGGAACTCCATACATGGTGTCGCGTCTTCGAGAATGAGGAGATGTGGTTAGAGGTGTTTCCCACATCCTTAACATAAGATCATGCAAGATCTCATGAATAGGTAAGGTAGCTGCCTCCTTGGGAGCTTTAGGGTATTGTACGATTTCTAATTCCTTTGCCCTAGAGGCTCTTTTTCAGGAGCCACTGTGATGGAAAGTCCTCGGGCAACATCTCGGATAAAATCCTGAAAGGACATATCCTCTGGTGGAGACATCCTACACTGAGAAGAGGAATCCTTGGGAAGTAGTACTCTGGTATCGGCAGAGTTTTCGAAGTCTTCAGACTCATCCGAAGATTCGAAGTATCTCTGATCCGGGTGATTGTGCAAGGCACGGTACCGGTACCGATCAAAGTAGGCATCGGAGTGGTCCGGTACCGACTTGTCGATACCGGATACAGACGCATGACTCGGTCCCAGTAGAATACCTGCCGATGTCGATGCAGTCGGTGCCGGTACCAGTTGAAACGTCTGAAGTGGTTTCAGGGGCATCGAGGCCGTGAGAAGAGACGCCAGACTGCGTTCAATAGCCAAGAATCTCTGGTCTATCGACGCTGCCGATGCTTGCGTATCGGTGCCGGTTAAAGCGGCTGGAACCCCAGAGCATGGCACCAGTAGTTCTGCCGAGGTTGAAGCCTCAAGAACATCCTGGAGCCCCATTAGTGCTTTGGAAGCCAAGCCTCCTGCCGGGGCAATTTTGTCAGTGAAGTCCCTCAAGGGCAACGCCAGAGGCATCTCGATGTTTAGGAGATCTACCCTTTGAGGTCCGGCTATATTTATGTTTAGTTACCTGAGATCCATGGGAGTAGGATGAAGCCCTGGAGAACGTCGATGCGACGGAGGGTGCATCGGAGGGAAAAAGGGTGCTGAGCTTAGCAGCTCGGTTTTGTCGGCCCCTTTTTGACATCATTCCACAGGCAACACACTCTGAAATAGAGCGGTCAGGACCTAAACATTTGAGGCACCACTCATGGGTGTTAGTGACGGAGATGGTACCGCCATACTTAGAGCACTTTTTAAAACCCGAAGCGGGTTTTTCCATTTTGAGAGAAAAAGTTGGGCCTAGTGCCCAAAATGGCGTGTGGCACCCGATTAGAAAATTACTGGAGAAAGACTTCAGAAACAAAAGTTTTTTTGTTTTGTTTTGTTTTTTAACAAGAAAAGAACCACCAGCAGTACAGATATAGCGTCGAGGGAAGGCAGACGCAACCACAAAAAAGAAGTATACGGGAACTTTCTGCAGTGACAGGATGTGCGACCTGTCGGCTCCGCGGAAAACAAAGAACTGGAGAGGGACAGTTGGGAAAGGCGGGAAGGCAGCCCGCAGGCGCTGTGGGATGCTCCCAAAAGCTTTCCTATTGGACGCTGGGGAGTGTTCCCGCGCAGGCTCTGTCGGTACCGACGATACCCATATGTGAAGACTACATTCCTGCTTGTTCCTGGAGATTGCTTAAAACTACCCCGGCTCCAAGTAGATGCAGATCAGACGCATGCTAATTTCTACTAACAAAAGACAGAAACGGACAGAAAATGTTGAATTGGCTGACTCTCCAGGGACAAAGTGAATAATATTCATTTTCATAACGGCATAAAATATCCAGAGTGTACTGAAAACAGTTTTTTGTGGAATATTTCAGCGGAAGAGTCCCACATTAGTGCATCTCCCTCCAATCCATTAGTGATGGACATTTATATTAAAAAAAGACCCCAAACCCAATCCCAACAAGCAGGTACAAAAATTTTTTCATTTAAGAATGTCGGAGAAAAAGAGAGCACAATTTTTTGTACCTGCTTGTTGGGGTCTTTTTTGTATGAATTTTGGTATTCGACCACTGTTTTGGTTTTTTTTTTTAATCCTTAGTGATAGGCAGACATGCCAACTACAAAAGCTATAATTAAAACCCAGGAGACATCTTGGGTGAAGACCAATCTGACTCACAGCTCACTGAAGTACTACTTGGATGGTAAAATCTGGATTCTAACCATTTTGTAGGATAATCTAAGATCTTGCTTTCATATTCTCTCCTCTCTCATAGCCCCCACAGCAGTCACCACCCAGTTTTCTCTCTCTCATAGCCCCCCTGCCAATCACACACACAATATTTCTCTTATAACCCCCCCCCCAGCCTTCATCCAGTTGCTCTCATAGCCCCTGCAACTTGCCTTCATCCAGTCTCTCTCTCTCTTCTTGCCTTGCTGTTTGCAACTGCAATAAAAACAAGATATGCTTCTAACTTTCTCACCCTAACTACATCTCCGCAAGCAGCTTGATCCATATGGTAAAGAAAGTCTGAGCCTCAAAACTACTAGATTAGCCCAAATGTCTTTCACCACACGGCTCAAGCTGTTTTCAGAGCACGATTGTGGTAGGTAAGAAAGGTGGTGACATTTTTACTACCAGATAATGCCTTGACTGGTATAGCAGGACAAAGGACAAGTTGATTGTGTCCCCATACTAGCAGATGTGGAAATAGAGGAAGCTCCCAGAGGCTTCTTCAGACATGCCAAAATTAGCCAGAACCTATAGACGGAGTCCTCAGTATTCATATCAAAGAATATGGTGAGGAACCTCAGAACGCATACAACCTCAGTGAAGGGTAACCAGGTTCAACAGAATAACCAGCATAACTGTTGTATAGTATCAGATTCAACAGAAGGATTATCAGATGAGTATGAGCCCACAGGGCCAACAACAAGAGAAAAAAAAAGCAAGCAGTTATCCAGAACAGGTCATGGACTGGTCTAGCAAAAAGCAAGGAAAGGACATTATCTGGTCAGTAAAATGTCACCTTCCATATCATTCTGCTAGACCAGTCCAAACAAATAAGATGTACCAAAGCTATGATGCCAATGGCTGGGAAGAGGATATGGCAGCTTTTGAGACCTCTAAGCCAAAGGCCATGTCTGCCATGTCCATTCAAGTGGTAATGCTCGACAAAAGTGAAAAGTTATGCCCATGTTGACGCCCAAAGGTCTGAGGGGCTACTGAGCTACGCTACGCTAGGCCCATGAGAGCACTTGCACACAAAGGGAATGCACATGCAAACCCTCCATAACCAGTTTGCTTGGCAACAAACACAGAGGCAATCACCTCTTTGATCCAGTGCCTCAAAGTAGACTTGGCAGCCATACCACCATTAAGTGGTCCCACAAACAAATCGATGGTCTGATTTATGGAAAGTTAACCTTCAAGTACTAAAGTACTCTCTGGACAAACACAAGGTGCAGGTCCTTACCCTTCCCTTGAAACTGCTCCTTAAAAAGAGGATGGCAGACTTCCTGATTCACATCGAAGGCAAGAAGGAACAGACCGAATGCACATGACATCCGATGAGAACAAGAAGGATCCCTGCACGACAAGGCTTGTAGCTCAGAGATATGTCTTGCCGAACAGATTGTGACCAGACAGACAACCTTGAGGGTCAGATATTTAAGTGTAGCCCGCTTCAAGGACATGAAGGGCTCCAATGTCAAGGCCCGGAACACCAGGCAGTGAAATCACAGAGGAAAAGTTGAATGCAGGGGAGAGGGGGGAGGGTGGGGGTGGAGACAGATGTTGTACTCCATGAAGAAAAACTGGAAACATCAGGATGTGCCTGCCAATGGCCCTCTGAAGCAAGAGAGGGCCGCCATCTGAAACTTCAGTAAACTAAGAAAAAAGAGCTTTGCCTAGACCCTCCTGAAGGGACAGCAAGTCGTATCAGGTCTAGCCTGACACTGACAGCACCAGTGCTCAAAAGGACACCAGACGTGCACATAAGCCAGGTTGTTAGATCCTCTCCTAGCTTTAAGCAAGGAAAACCGTGGCAGGACAGTATCCCTTATGTGCTAAGCAGTGCTTCTCAAGAGCCAAGCCAGGTCAACCAGAAGCAGTCCTTGAAATAGCAGCTCCTGAGCTTGGGGCAATTGCAGAGGAGGATCTTGCAAATGCCTCATCAGACCCCAAAACCACAGCCTCCGTGCAATCTGGCACCACAAAGATCACGCAACACGGATGCCATTCTATGCATCAAAGCACACGGCCCACTAGCAGCAACAGAGGAAACACATACAGCAGGCCACACTTCAGCCAGGGCTGAATTAAGGAGTCAATGCCCTTGTATCCTGTTTCTATGTGGTGACTGAAAAAAAGTGTTCTGCTGTAGCACTGGAACAGAACACCAACAGGTCCATCTCGGGACAAACCTAGAGGCACATTATATGCCGACAGGCTGTTTTGACCCCATTCCCACGCCCCAGAATCAAGAAAGCGATGACTGAGAAGGTCCGCCTTCATGATGTGAACGCCAGCGATGTGTTGCATAGACAGAGCTAGTAGGTTCCTTTCCACCCAGGACAGTCATCTCTAGGGCCACTCCGGCACTCTTTGTGGCCCCTTGACAACTGATGTATGTCACTACAGTGACACTGAGTAGACACAGACCTCTTTTCCCTTGACCAGAGTCCAGAAATGCAAAAGGACCAATTGAATGACCCTTGCCTCGAGGTGGTTGATAGGCCATGCCGCCTCATGGCTGTTCGACAACCCTGAGCTGTCCAGGTCTCGCACTGAGCTCCCCAGTCATCCGTTAACAGAAGCCACAAGTGATCATCCAGTGGCATACCCTTCCTCAGGTGCTGTGGACTGCTGTCACAACTGCAGGCTGGACAGCACCCTCTAGCTTGAGGGGCAGCCTGACCTCAAACCTCTGAGAGCTGGGAGACCCGAGAAAGCAAGGACCTCTGAAGTGGCCTCATATGAGCGCATGCCCCAAGCACCATGTCTATCACCGCTGCCATCAAAGCGAGAAACTGCAGATAATCCCTAACTCTGGGAACCTACTGAGATTGGAAGGCTGCCAATTGAGCCAACAGTTTTCTCTCTCCTCGCACAGGAAAACACTACCTACTCGAACGTCAAAACACACTCTCAGGTGTTCCAAATAGGTGGGAAGGCACCAAGTGTCTCTTTCCTTGATTTATCACCCAATTGAGACTCTCCAGGAACTGCACTAGTCGGACTGAAACCCAAGACGCTTTTGACTGCGATTTGGTCCAAATGAGCCAGTCGTCTAGAAATGGGTACACAGATCCTCTGACACATCAGCAAAGTGGCTGCCACCACCATCATCACTTTTGAGAATATCCTTGGGGTGGTGGAGAGGCCAAAGGGGAGAGTGGCGAACTGAAAATGAGAGCCAAGAATGACAAAATGAAGAGTGAGCTGCTGATCCTCTCAGATAGCAGATGTTTACTCCTACATCCCTAAGTCCAGAGATGTGAGGAACTCTCCGTGGTGTAATCCCTGAATTACAGATCACAAGGTCTCCATATAGAAGTGAAGGGTGCGCAGGTGAGTGTTAACTTCCTTGAAGTCTAGGATTGGCCTAAAAGAACCCAACTTTCTTTGGCACCACAAAGTAGATTAAGTATTGGCCCTGGTCAACCAGGGAAACTAGGACCATCACCCATAGATAGAGGTCTGTACAGAGTACACACCTGCCACACTTAACCGGCTTACGTGGATGTCCAGAATACTTAAATATTGCAAGGGAGCAAGGCAGGGCTATGATTTGTGCATGGTCTAGATGGGTCAAATATTGTTATTGCATAGTATTTAGCTCAAGCCTTTCCAGTAGTAATTAAAGGTATTACTTAAGTTGTTAGCCCTCCAGTGACAGGGAAATACCTATTTACAATCAGGTAAGTAGGTATTTCCCTGTCACTAGAGGGCTAACAACTTACGTTTGTATCTGAGACAATAGGGGTGGCAGTGGAATTCAAAGTCTTGTGTCTCTAACCACTAGGCTACTCCCCCACTCTGCACAAATATTCATCATTTCATATAGGGAATGTACATGTATGGTCAAAATTGTACATGTTGGAATTTACAGCTGCTCCTTGGTATGTACAGGTGTTTTAAAAAACTGCTCGTTTTAGCCAGCTTTTTACAGAAGGGATTTAGCACAGTTACTTACCCGTAACAGGTGATCTCTGGGAACAGCAGGAATAAGTCTTCACATATGGGTATCGTCGGTACCGACGGAGCCTGCGCTGGAACGCTCCCCAGCGTCCAAAAGGAAAGCTTTTCGGAGCATCCCACAGCGCCTGCGCGCTACCTTCCCGCCTTTCCTAACCGCCTCTCTCCAGTTCGAGTTTTAAAGCTGAGACAAAGAGAGAGTGAGGAAAGGAAAGAAAGCTAGAGAGAGATACAACTCCTAGGGGAGGTGGATGGGTTGTGAAGACTTATTCCTGCTGTTCCCAGAGATCACCTGTTACAGGTAAGTAACTGTGCTATCTCCAGGAACAAGCAGGAATGAGTCTTCACATATGGGGACTCCCCAGCTAGAGATGCCTGGGAGATCACCCAGGTTGTGAGTCCCTGGGAAGGGCTCTACCTCCACCCATGAATCTCAGGCATCTAGCCAGGGATGGAGGGTAGGAGTTGGTTAGGTATGGAACAGGTGTTTGAGAACAGCCTGACCAAACAAGGCATCCCGGCGGGAGTCCTTGTCCAAGCAGTAATGGGCTGTGAAGGTATGAACCGAGGCCCAGGTGGCCGCTCGACAGATCTGGTCGATGGACACAGAATTTAGATGAGCCATAGAGGCTGCCGTGGCCCTCACATTGTGAGCTGTGACATGGCCCTCCAGAGAAAGGTTCTTACTCTGGTAGGCTAAAGAAATACACTGAGCATTCCAATTGGACAGAGTTCTCTTAGAGCTGGGGTCACCAACCTCCAGAGGGCCGCGGGCCGCACAGCCGACTACCGGGAGCCTCGCGGGCCGCACCCCCCCTTCTCCCCGCCCCCGCGAAAAAAAACAAACGCAAAATTATGAAAACAATGGCTGATCACCTTTATTGAATTTAATGAGATGGCTGATGATTCATGCTAGCAGACAAACACTTAAAGTCCGGCTTCACAGATGGCACTGACAGGAGAAGGGACGCTTGCAGGTGGTCGTCGGTGAGCTGCGAGCGCGTGGATACAATGGCGGGAATCCTTGGCGGGCCGCACGTAATGTTAACCGGGGTAGAGCCTCGCGGGCCGCACGAAGGGACCTCGTGGGCCGCAGGTTGGTGACCCCTGTCTTAGAGACTGGAAGTCCTAAATGAGAGGGATCAAAAGCAACAAAGAGTTGAGAGGACTTTCTATGTTGCTGTGTCCTTTGTAAGTAAAAGGCAAGAGCTCTTTTACAATCCAGGGTATGAAGATTCCTCTCTGCACTTGAAGCATGAGGTCCTGGAAAAAAAGACAGGTAAATAAACCTCCTGGTTCAGATGAAAAGGTGAGACCACTTTAGGCATAAAGTGTGGATTAGTCCTGATGACTACCTTGTCATGATGGAACCTTGTATAAGGAGGATTAGCCACCAAGGCTTGCAGCTCACTGATGCGGCGAGCTGAAGTGACTGCAATGAGAAAAATAACCTTCCAGGAAAGGAATTTCAAGGAGGTAGTGGCCAAGGGTTCAAAGGGTGGCTGCATAAGCTGGCCAAGAACCAGATTCAAGTCCCATGCCACTGGAGGTGGTCTGATGGGAGGTTTAGTCAAAAGAAGGCCTCTCATGAATCTTGCTATAAGAGGATGAGAGGAAATAGGCTGTCCATTGAGAGGTTTAAGGGATGCTGCAATAGCACTCAAATGGACTCTTACTGAATTCGTTTTAAGGCCTGCATGGGATAAATGCAGCAAATACTCTAGTAAAGAATTCAGAGGTATTGCAAGAGGGTTAAGACCCTTCTCTGCACACCAAATGGTAAACCTTTTCCATTTAAAAGCATAGGAACGTCTAGTGGAAGGGTTCCTGGAAGCATAAAGGATATCCTTCACTTGCTGAGAAAGATGCAAATCTTGAAGGTCTACGCCTTCAGCAACCAGGCTCTGAGGTGAAGAGACTGGGGATTTGGGTGCCACAGCGTTCCTTCCTCCTGGGACAAGAGGTCTGGAGCAGATCCCAAGTCCAGGGAGGGAGCTTGAGAGAGATGCAGAAGTAGAGGGTACCACACTTGGCATGGCCAATGTGGTGCTATGAGGATCATAGACCCCTTGTCTCTCTGAAGTTTGAAGAGTGTCTTGGGAATTAGGGGAATGGGTGGAAAGGCATAGAGGAAGTCTTGCCCCCAGTGGAGGAGGAAGGCATCCCTGGCCTGAACTCCCTGACACGGAATTCTGGAACAGAACCGGGGAAGTTTGGCATTCCATGGACTTGCAAACAAGTCTATGTCTGGGGTTCCCCAAATTCGAAAGATCCTGGCTATCTGGTCCCCATGGAGGGACCATTCGTGTGGAAGCAGAACTCGACTGAGTCTTTCTGCCCAAGAGTTTTAAACCCCTGGAAGATACACTGCCATGAGATGGATTTGATGCTCTCTGGCGAAGGCCCACGATCTCAGAGCTGCGCTGCAAAGCGACAGAGAGCCAGTCTCCCCCCTGCTTGTTCACGTAGAACATGGCTACTTGGTTGTCCGTGTGGATGAGGACTGTCTTGTAGCTGAGCAGGGTGTGGAAAACTGAGAGCCAGAAAGATTGCTCTGAGCTCTAAGAGGTTGATATGTAGAGATGTCTCCTGTGGAGACCAGATGCCTTGGGTGGAGAGGTCTTGTAGATGAGCTCCCCAACCCTTTGGAGAGGCATCTGTTGTAAGGGTTGCCTGGGGTAGCAACTGTTGAAAGGGGGACCCCAGCAACAGATTGTGAGTGGACTTCCACCACTGGAGGGACCAAAAAAGGCGACTGGAGGTTGCTATTTTGTCTGACAGGCATCCTGATGCCTGGGTCCATTGGGTGGATAGAGTCCACTGAGCTGCCCTCATGTGCAGGCGAGCATAGGGGACCACATGCACGGTGGATGCCATGTGGCCTAACAGTTGTAACATCTCTCGAGCAGTTAAATGGGACTTTTAACTGAATCTGGGAGGCTAACTGCACCAAGCGTAGGCAACGGGCCTGGGGAAGATAGGCCCTTGCAGTGGTGGTATCCAGTAAGGCCCCTATGAACTCTAGAGATTGAGTAGGGGTGAGATGAGATTTTGGTATGTTTATTACAAGTCCCAGATAATGAAGGATACGCCTTGTGCAGGCCAGGGAAGCCTGGGCCTCTGACTGGGATGGAGCTCGGATGAGCCAGTCGTCCAGATATGGGAATACAAATATCCCTAGAGTGCGGAGAAATGCAGCAACTACTGCCATGCATTTTGTGAACACCCTTGGTGCAGAGGCCAGACCGAAAGGAAGCACCCCTGTATTGATAGTGCTTTCCTTGGAAAAGGAACCAAAGGAACCTTCTGTGTGTTGGATGGATGAGAACATGGGTGTACGCATCCTTGAGATCTAGAGAACAAAGCCAGTCCTGACTCTGGAGGTATGGAAGGAGAGTACCGAGAGAAGTCATCTTGAATTTCTCCTTGCATAGAAACTTGTTCAATTCTCTGAGATCTAATATGGGTCTGTAGCCCCCTGTTTTCTTTGGTATGAGAAAGTAGGGGGGAGTAGAACTCTGAGCCCTGTTGAAGAAGGGGTACTTCTTCTATTGCCCCTTGGGCAAGAGGGGTAGCAATTTCCTGACCCAGAAGGTCGAGGAGAGATGTTGGGAGAATTGAACTGTCTCACCATGGTGTGAGGGGGAAGGTTTAGGAAATGAAGCTTGTAGCCCTCCTTTATGATGGAGAGGATCCATTGCTCTGCTGTGATTTGTTCCCATCTGGGAGAAAAGTGAGCTAACCTTCCTGGAATGGTGAGAGGCTCTGGATGTTCTAGAGCCAGAAAGGCTAAGTTCTCTAGTTGTAAGTCAAAGGCCCTGAGGAGGCTGAGGCTGTTGGGCTGTAGCAGTCCTAGCAGCCTTAGGCTTGGCCTGTTTTGGTTGTTGCTGTCTCTTTGTAGCAAAACGACCTGCAGAAGAGGCCTGCTGACCATAAGCAGAATAGTATCTGCCTTTTTTGGGAAAAAATCCCTTTATGAACAACCTTTTCTTAAAAGGAGCAGAAGTAGATTTTGAAAGTCTATCTAAAGCCGAATTTTCAGCATCCATCTGGGTGGCCTTTGCTTGCCAATCTTTACCAAAAAGGTTTTCACCTGTACAAGGAAGGTTGCCTAGGTCATCTTGAACCCAGGGTTCCAAATCAGAAGCCTGTAACCAAGCAACTCTACGTGCTCCTATGGCAATAGCCGAGGCTCTGCTGGCACCTTCAAAGGAGTCAAAGGCTGCACGGTTGGAAAACTTGGAAACATCCTGGGCATGTTTGAGCCAAGTGAGGAACTCTTCCCTTTTATCTTCCGAAATAAAAGGAGAAAGTTTGCAGGTGATCTGTAACCTCTTTAAGAAACATCCCCATATAGAGACTATAGGAGTTGATTCTAGCAACAAGCATACTGGCTTGGAAAACTTCCTGGAGGAGCAGAAGAGTGCCTTTTTGTACTCTATCTTTTTCATAGCAGACTACCACAATGGAGTGGTGAGGAAGCTGAGTCTTATGGAAGCAAGTACAAGGAGGAACACGATACATGATGTCCAACCTGCGAGAATGAGGAGAAGTAGTGAGAGGAGTCTCCCATATGCCCAACATGTGATCATAAAGAATCTCATGTATTGGTAAAGTGGCTGCCTCCTTAGGAGCCTTAGGATATTGTAAACTATCTAATTTTTTGGCTCTAGGCTCTGTTTCAGGGGCCACTGAGATGGAAAGGCCCCTGGCCACTTCCCTAATGAAATCCTGAAAAGACAAATCCTCTGGAGGAGACATTCTCCTTTTTGGAGAAGAGGGCTCCTGAGGATGGATCACTGATGCTTCCACAGAGATCTCTGATTCATCGGAGTCTTCAGAGGAATCGAAGTATCGTCTGTCTGGATGCTCCTGCAGAGCCCGATACACGTACCGGGTGGTATCGACATCGGGAGTGATCGGTACCGGTTCGGAACCGATGGGCATCACAGAACAGTGTACCGCTGCAGTCGACACCGAAGCGGATGTCGACGCAATCTGTACCGGTACCGGAACCGATGTCAGTACCGGTGCCGGAGTCGGTACCGGCAACGGGGTTTGTTGCGGTACCGAAGGCGTCGCAGCTTGTATAAATGCCGTGATGGTCAGAATATTCTGATCCATCGACGCCACCAATGTCTGGATGTCGGTACCAGTGGGAACCACCGGTGCCCCAGAACATGGCAACAGGTGATCGGTCGAGGCCAAGCCATCGATGTCAACCTGTGACCCCATAGATAAAGCTTTGGAAGCCGGAGCCTCCCGCCGGGGTAATTTTGCCGGTGCGGATTCCTCGAGGGCAAGCCCGGAGGCATCTCGATACTTAGAGGGAGATCTACCCTTCGAGGACCGGCTGGATTTAAGTTTGGTTACCTGAGACTCATGTGAGGAAGAAGCAGCCCTGGAGGACGTCGATGCAACCGAAGCTGCATCCGAGGGAAACAGTGTACTGAGCTTAGCTGCTCGATTCTGTAGACCTCTTTTAGACATCATGGAGCAGGACTCACAATCCGCAATGGAGTGGTCAGGACCTAAACATTTTAGACACCATTCATGGGTGTCCGTGACAGAAATAGTGCCGCTGCACTTCGTGCATTTTTTAAACCCAGAGGCGGGCTTTTCCATGAGGAAAAATGTCCTAGGCCTAAGGCCAAAGAAGAAAATGCACTGAAGTGAGCAAAAACAGAGTTTTTTTTTTAAAAAATAAAGAAAGACCGGCGGTACCGGTCCAGCGTCGAGAAGGCAGACGCGCGACCAAAGAAATAAAATAAAGAAATTCTTCAGCGGTGACAGGAACACGACCTGCTGGCTCCGCGGAAAAGAAGAACTGGAGAGAGGCGGTTAGGAAAGGCGGGAAGGCAGCGCGCAGGCACTGTGGGATGCTCCCAAAAGCTTTCCTTTTGGACGCTGGGGAGTGTTCCCGCGCAGGCTCCGTCGGTACCGACGATACCCATATGTGAAGACTCATTCTTGCTTGTTTCTGGAGATAAAGAGGTTATCCTCCTTAATGCAGTTTATTTCCTCCTCCAAATGTAAATTAAGAGACAGCGGCCTTTGTAGTTAACTGGTGGCATTTGTATGTGTAGGTTTGCAAAATACCCACTCGTGTATAAGTTGCAGAATCCCAAATTTACATGTATAAGTTGCTGAGTTTCCCACACGGATTTTTCCCCACATGTAGATTTGTAAAATGGCAATACATGTTAAAGGTATAAGGACACGCATAGCAGTTACTTACCTGTAACAGGTGATCTCTGGGAATAGCAGGAATAAGTCTTCACATATGGGTATCTCGGTACCGACGGAGCCTGTGCGGGAACGCTCCCCAGCGTCCAATCAGAAAGCTTTTGGGAGCATCCCACAGCGCCTGCGTGCTGCCTTCCCGCCTTTCCAACTGTCTCTCCTCAGTTGAGTTTTATAGCTAAGATAAAGAGAGAGAGAGGGAAAGGAAGAGAGAGAGGGAAAGGAAGAGAGGGAAAGAGGGAAAGGAAGAGAGGGAAAGAGAGAGAGAGAGAGAGAACTCCTAGGGGAGGTGGGTGGGTTGTGAAGACTTATTCCTGCTGTTCCCAGAGATCACCTGTTACCTGTCACCTGTGCTATCTCCAGGAACAAGCAGGAATGAGTCTTCACATATGGGGACTCCCTAGCTTTTGATGCCAGGGAGAGAGCCCATAAGTTGTTTGTCCCTGCGACAGGACTGCCCTTCCCCACCTGGATCTCTGGCATCCCATGAGGGATGGTGGGTAGGAGTTGATTAAGTATGGAACAGGTGTGTGAGAACAGCCTGACCAAACAAGGCATCCCGGCGGGAGTCCTTGTCCAAGCAGTAATGGGCTGTGAAGATATGAACCGAGGCCCAAGTGGCTGCTTGACAGATGTCGTCGATAGACAGAGTTCAGATGAGCCATTGAGGCTGCCATAGCTCTCACATTGTGAGCTGTGACATGGCCTTCAGAGAAAGGTTCTTGCTCTGATAGGCGAAAGAAATGGGCAATCCAATTGGAAAGTGTTCTCTTGGAGACTGGTTGTCCCAAATGAGAAGGATCAAAAGAAACAAAGAGTTGATAAGACTTTCTATGTTGTGTCCTCTGTAAGTAAAAAGCTAGAGCTCTTTTACAGTCCAGGGTATGAAGATTCCTCTCTGCACTTGATGCATGAGGTCCTGGAAAAAAGACAGGTAGGAAGACCTCTTGGTTGAGGTGAAAAGGCGAGACCACCTTAGGCATAAAGTGTGGATTAGTCCTAAGGATCACCTTGTCATGATGGAACCTTGTATAAGGTGGATTAGCTACTAGTGCTTGCAATTCACTGATGCGGCGTGCTGATGCGATTGCAATGAGAAAGATAACCTTCCAAGAAAGGTATTTCAAGGAGGTAGTAGCTAAAGGTTCAAAAGGCGGCTTCATAAGCTGACCAAGAACCAAATTTAAGTCCCATGCCACCGGAGGTGGTCTAATGGTAAGCTTTGTTAAAAGGAGGCCTCTCATGAACCTTGCTACAAGGGGATGAGAGGAAACAGGTTGTCCATTTAGAGGCTTGAGGGAAGCTGCAATAGCACTCAGATGGACTCTTATTGAATTTGTCTTAAGGCCTGCATTAGACAGATGGAGATACTCCAGCAACGATTCCAGAGGTATGGCATGGGGGTTAAGACCCTTTTCAGAACACCAGATGGTAAACCTTTTCCACTTGAAGGCGTAAGAACGTCTAGTGGAAGGTTTTCTGGAAGCATAAAGAACATCTTTCACTTGTTGAGAAAGATGAAGATCTAGGCCTTCAGCAACCAAGCCCTGAGATGCAGAGACTGGGGATTGGGATGCCACAACTTTCCGTCCTCCTGAGAAAGGAGGTCTGGAGCAGACCCTAACTCCAGGGTGGGAGCTTGAGAGAGATGTAGAAGCAGAGGGTACTACACTTGCCGTGGCCAATGTGGAGCTATGAGAATCATGTGGCCTCTGTCTCTCTGAAGCTTGAACAGGGTTTTGGGAATTAGGGGAATGGGTGGAAAGGCATACAGGAAGTCTTGACCCCAATGAAGGAGGAAAGCATCCCTTGCCTGAGCCGGAGTTCTGGAACAGAACCGGGGAAGTTTGACATTCCATGGACTTGCAAAGAGGTCTATGTCCGGGGTTCCCCAAATTTGAAAAATCTTGAGATACCTGGTCCATATGTAGGGACCACTCGTGTGGAAGCCGAACGCGACTGAGTCTGTCTGCCCAAGAGTTTTGAACACCTGGAAGATAGACTGCCAGAAGATGAATGTGATGCTCTCTGGCAGGGCCCACAGTCGCAGAGCTTCGTTGCAAAGCGACAGAGAGCCAGTTCCTCCCTGCTTGTTTATACAGAACATGGCTACCTGATTGTCCGTGTGGACAAGGACTGTCTTGTGGCTGAGCAGGGTGTGGAAAACTCAGAGCAAGGAAGATTGCTCTGTGTTCCAAGAGATTGATATGTAGACAAGTCTCCTGTGGGGACCAGATGCCCTGGGTGGAGAGGTCCTGAAGATGAGTTCCCCAGCCCATTGGAGAAGCATCTGTTGTAAGAGTTGCCTGGGATAGAGGCTGTTGAAAGGGAGACCCCAGCAACAGGTTTTGAAGGGACTTCCAGCACTGGAGGGACAAAATGAGGCAACTTGTGCTTGCTATTTTGTCTGACAGGCAGCCTAATGCCTGGGTCCATTGGGTGGATAAAGTCCACTGAGCTGCTCTCATGTGAAGGCGAGCATATGGTACCACATGAACGGTGGATGCCATGTGGCCTAGCAACTAACATTTCTCGAGCAGTTAGTAGGGGTTTTGACTCTGCTTGAGAAGCTAACTGCATCAAGCGAAGGCAACGGGCCTGAGGAAGATAGGCCCTTGCCCTTGTGGTATCCAGCAACGCCCCTATAAACTCCAGGGACTGAGTAGGGATCAAATTGGATTTTGTAATGTTTATTACCAGCCCTAAAAATTGAAGGATACGCATTATGCAGGTTAAAGCAGTCTTGGCCTCTGAGTGGGAGCTCGAATGAGCCAGTCGTCCAGATAAGGGAAGACAAATATTCCCAGGGTGTGCAGAAAAGCAGCAACCACTGCCATGCATTTCGTGAACACCCTTGTGCAGAGGCCAGGCCAAAGGGGAGCACTCTGTATTGATAGTGCTTCTCCTGGAAAAGGAACCTTCTGTGAGTTGGATGGATGAGAACATGAGTGTACGCATCCTTGAGATCTAGAGAACAAAGCCAATCCTGACTCTGAAGGTATGGCAGCAGAGTTCCTAGAGAAACCATCTTGAATTTTTCTTTGACTAGGAATCTGTTCAACTCTCTGAGATCTAAAATGGGTCTGAAGCCCCCTGTTTTCTTTGGGATAAGAAAATAGGGGGGGAGTAAAACCCTGTGCCCTGTTGTTGAGAAGGCACTTCCTCTATTGCCCCCTGGGCTAGAAGAGTGGCAACCTCCTGCTCTAACAGGCTGAGGAGGGAGGTTGGAGAATTGAACTGGTGCACTCTTGTGAGAGGGGCAAGCTGGAAAAATGAAGTTTGTACCCCTCTCTTATGATGGAGAGTGTCCAATGCTCTGCTGTGATTTGCCCCCATCTGGGAGCAAAGTGGCATAACCTTCCTGGAATGGTGGAGGGCTCTGATCCTTCTAGAGCCAGGAAGGCTAAGTTCTCTAGCAGAAAGTCAAAGGCCCTGAGGGGGCTGAGATTGCTGGACTGGAGCAGGCCTCGCAGCCTTTGCCTTGGTCTGTTTGGAGGATTGCTGACGTTTGGAAGGGAACTGAGCTGCAGAAGATGCTCTCTGACTATAAGCAGGATAGGATCTTCCCTTTTTAAAAAAGGTGTTTTCCTGAACAACCTTTTCTTAGCAGGAGCAGCTGTAGATTTGGATAGTCTATCCAAAGCAGAATTTTCATCATCCATCTGATTGGTAAGGATTGGCAAGCAAAAGCCAAACAGATTCTCACCTGTACAAGGGATATTTCCCAATTCATCTTGGACCCAGATCTCCAAATCAGATGCTTGAAGCCAAGCAATCCTACGTGCATCTATAGCTATAGACGAGGCTCTGCTTACGCATTCAAAGGAGTCGAAAGCTGCACGGTTGGAGAATTTGGAGATATCCTGGACATGTTTGAGCCCAGTGAGAAATTCTTGCCTTTTATTGTCAGACATAAAAGGACTTAAAGTCTGCAAATGGTCAGTGACTTCTTTTAAGAACATTCCCATGTAGAGACTATAAGAATTAATTCTCGCAGCAAGCATGGAAGCTTGGAAGACTCTTCTACCAAAAGCATCCAGGGTTCTACATTCACATCCTGGAGGATTAGAGGCATGTCTCTTGGCACTTCTAATCTTTCTCATTTCAGACTCAACCACAATAGAGTGGTGAGGAAGCTGATTTTTTTGGAAACCAGGACGAGGGACACGATACATGGTGTCCAACCTGCGAGAATGAGGAGAGGTGGTTAGAGGTGCTTCCCACATCCTTAACATGAGATCATACAGAATCTCATGAATAGGTAAGGTAGCTGCCTCCTTAGGAGTTTTAGGATATTGTAAAATATCTAACTCCTTAGCTCTAGGGCTCTGACTCTGGGGCCACTGTAATAGAGAGGCCCCGAGCCACCTCTCTGATAAAGTCTTGAAAAGACAAGTCCTCTGGATGAGACATTGTTTAGGAGAGAACTCCTCTTTGGAAGAAGCATCACTGCATCGAGAGACTCTTCAGAATCCTCAGAGGAATCGAAGTATCGTCTGTCAGGATGGTCTTGCAAAGCCCGATACCTGTACCGATGGGATTGGTATCAGGAATCACAGGTACCGGGGTATCGGTACTGGAGGGCTGCAGAGGGCAGAGTACCGGCATAGCGGACACCGATGCCGACACCACCGGTACCGGGATCGGTGCTGATGGCGATGCCAGAGCCGGTACTGGCTGAGTAGTCTGTTGCGGTACCACGGGCGTCGATGACACAAGGAAAGCCGCCAGATTGCGTTCGATGGACAGAATCCTCTGATCCATCGACGCCACCAATGCCTGTAAGTCGGTACCAGTGGAAGCCACCGGTACCCCAGAGCATGGCACCAGGAGATGTGTCGAGGCCACGCCATCGATATCATCCTGGAACCCCGATGATGATGATGCTTTAGAGGCCGAAGCCTCCCGCCGGGGTAATTTTGCCGGTGCAGAATCCTCGAGGGCAAGGCCAGAGGCATCTCGATGCTTAGATTTGCCCCTCGAGGACCGGCTGGATTTATGTTTAGTTACCTGAGATCCATGTGAGGAAGAAGCAGCCCTGGAAGACGTCGATGCTACCGAAGCCGCATCAAAGGAAAACAGGGTACTGAGCTTGGCAGCTCGGTTCTGTCAACCTCTCTTAGACATCATAGAACAGGACACACAATCTGTAATGGAATGGTCAGGGCCTAAACATTTTAGACACCAGTCATGGGTGCTGGTGACGGAGATAGTGCCGCCACATTTTGTGCACTTCTTAAATCCTGAGGCAGGCTTTTCCATATTTAAGGAAAAAGGTTTTGGGCCTAAGGCCCAAAACTGAAGTGCACCTGAAGAAAATAAATGGAAAAAAAAAGGGATTGTTTTTTTTGTTTTTTGTTTTTAAAAGAAAAGAACGACCGGCGGTACCGGTAGAGCGTCGAAGAAGGCAGACGCGACAGAAAAGAAATAAAGAAAAAAATAAGGAAATTCTTCTGCGGTGACAGGAACACGACCTGCTGGCTCCGCGGAAAAAGAACAACTGAGGAGAGACAGTTGGAAAGGCGGGAAGGCAGCACACAGGCGCTGTGGGATGCTCCCAAAAGCTTTCTGATTGGACGCTGGGGAGCGTTCCCACGCAGGCTCTGTCGGTACCGACGTACCCATATGTGAAGACTCATTCCTGCTTGTTCCTGGAGATAACTTATTAGAAAAGGCTCCACATTTGGCAGATCTTGTCCAAACATCAGGGTAACTATATGGCCCAACCTGGACATCTCAATTCCCATATCCATGCAATATCTAAAATTTGCCCGTGTGTGTTTACCAAATACATCCATGACTCCACACACTCACTAAAAATTACACATGCCCAAGAAATGGTTTCACCTTATAATGTATCTGCAGTTGTTCATTAGTGGATTCATTCTGTAACAGTGACGCTCTGTTAATATATGCTTCTGCCTGAACTGGGTCATCATCTTCCAGGTACAGGCGAGCGATTTTCAGATATGTCTCCAATTTGTAATCCACATTATACTGCCTGTCCAAAGGGGGAAAAAAGGCACACGACTAAAAAGACAGCTCTAGATTGGAAACCTGATCATTTGAAACTGGTTCATAAAGGTATTCAATACACAGTCTTTAATGTATTTGAACATTCAGGAAGTAGATTTATAAATTCTGAGCACACTGTATAATGTAGAATTTGCAGTGCAATGTGTGCCTTCGAGTCAGTCCTGACTCCTGGCGACCCAGAAGCTCCTGGGTTTTCTTGGCAGTGTCACCGGAAGTAGATTGCCAGGCCTTTCTTCCGAGGCAATGGAGGGTTAAGTGACTTGCCCAAGGCCACAAGGAGTGCTAGTGGGAATCGAACCCTGGCTGCTTGGTTACCAAGCCAGTGTTCTCACCACTAGGCTACTCCTCCACTCAATGTATAACTTACACAGTCACATTCCCTGGTTCTGCCCCCCCCCCCTTCCCGCTCATCCATGTTGATTCTCTGTCAATATGCATATTTGTTCCTATCTGTTCATATGTAACTTCAATGTTCTTGTTAATCTGTTAATATGTAAAACCACCCTGACATTCTGATAAGGCAGTATATAAAAGTGATTAAGTCAATTTTTTGCACGTGTGCCAGGATACACAAAATGCCTTTTATAAGATTACCTCACATGACTTCCGGTTTTGGCAATGAGCTGACCTGACAGGGGTCGATCGGCTCCGGGATATCTACCCCACAAACCTGCAACATTTCTTTTATAAACGTGGTGGATCATCGCGATCCTCTTTGACTCATATTCACTGAACCACCGGGTGCACAGAGGAGGAAAATCCGAGTGCTAACGATGGCCACAAAAGCACCTCGAAAAGAAAAACCGCGTGCCCCGGAGAGCAAGATGGTGGAGGGGTCACCTCGCAGCCCTAAGCCCGGGGAAAATCAGAACCTGGTAGCCGAGGTCAGTGCCGCGGTGGTACTAGCCCTGGACGCCCGCTTTCAAGACTTAGCGGAGACGCTGCAGAATGTCAGCCAGCGATTCGCAGAATTCTCAGGGCGCATGGAGCAGGCAGAAACAAGAATTTCGGCTGCCGAGGACACGCAACTCTCTATGCGGGCCCAGATTGAAGCGCTCGAAAAGACGGTGAAGCAACAGGGTGAAAAACTTGACGACCTCGAGAATCGGGGTCGTCGGAAGAATCTCCGCTTCGTCGGCATCGCCGAAACCGTGTCAGATGGAGCCCTGATGGGTTTTGTCGGCGCCTGGATTGATAAACTCCTGAGCGGCAGAGGAGAAGGCCCCATTCGTTTGGAGCGGGTCCACCGGCTGGGCCAGAAGCGTGACCAACCATTGAAGCCGCGTGCGGTCATTGCAAGGTTCCTGGATTTTCGCCAGAAGGAGGAGGTGCTAAGGGCTGCCCGAACCCGCAAACAGCAACCTGGGGATCCGGATCGGCTACTCGTCTTTCAGGACTATTCTGCTTTGGTGAGTCAGCAACGCCGTGCCTTCTCCCTGTTTGTACCCACCTGATCAACCGGGGAGTGCGTTTTTCTCTGCTCTACCCAGCTCGTCTGCGGGTGGAGTTTCAAGGCCGGACCCGATTTTTGTTGACTCCAAGTGAGGCCCAGTCCTTTCTGGATGGTCTGCCAGCCACGATGGACGCTGCCCAGTGAGCGTGGGGGAGAATGGAGCCGCTTGATGAAAGCTTGATGTAGGCCTGGTCCCTGGACTTGGGTTGCCAACATTGGAGGGCCTGCGCAGCGTTCAGGGCCCTTCCTGTGCTCCGGAGCCGGACCCTATCAACGGGGGAAGCCAGGCCTGCAATCAAAGAGGGAGGACTGGGGATCCTAAGGGGCTGTGTGTGCTTAGTTAACCTTGGTAGTGTGCTGTGTGTGTAGTGAGAGTGCTTCTTTGATACCTTTTGATACATTTTGTTACATGTCTCCCATTGC
The DNA here is from genome assembly GCA_033557465.1 of Ichthyophis bannanicus. NCBI lineage: Eukaryota > Metazoa > Chordata > Amphibia > Gymnophiona > Ichthyophiidae > Ichthyophis > Ichthyophis bannanicus. The sequence continues at coordinate 1,056,986,236 of CM066032.1, forward strand.
TTCTTTGTATATCCTTCCCTGGGTCATAGTAGCTACATGGTTGATTACATTGTATCAAGAACAGTTTCTTTTTATTTTTCATTCTAAGAGGGGTAGCGAAGATTGACAGGGTGTTTGCTATGGGTGGAATGGGGGATTGTTTCGACTGTAAGGGGTTCTTATTGGGTTCCTGTTGGGGGGGGGGAGGGGAGGCACTCACTGTTTAGGCTGTTCGGGGAGGGTGGCACAGGCCTGGGGTCTTGACGAGGGATAGAGGTGGCCCTAGCATAGATACCATGGGCCCCGGTGTTAAGATCTGAGGTGATCTGGGAAGCGGGGTAGACCCGACTGCCGTAGGAAGTCAGCACGGTCCATGGAGGGACGTAGGGGGTATGCAGAGGGAGAATAGGAGGAGTAAAAGGGGGAGGGAGGGTAGGGAGGGGAGGGGGCTATGTGGGTGGGGTAGCATACACTCTGTTATTCTTTTCTGGTCAGCTTAGTAGACAATTAACTTCTAGAGGGAGGAGACTCCAGGCTGGGGGGGCCCCCTCTGGGCAGGTAGGATTTGGCTTACTGACACATCGTGACACTGCCCCGTGCCACTGAAGATCATCACATGGAATGTCTGTGGGTTGGGGAATCCCATCAAACGTTATAAAATATTGCAGGCATTAAGTAGGCAACGGTGTGACATAGCATTTATGCAAGAGACCCACCAGACGGCTGAAGAGCACAGCAAACTGCGTAGAGACTGGGTGGGACAAGTGTGGGGTTCACCTGCTCGGGGTAAAAAAGGGGGCGTAGCTATTCTAATCCATAAACGTATTCGCTTCGAAATGATCTCTGCTGCAGGAGATGACGAGGGGAGATTTATGTTGGTGTATGGGAACTTAGAGGGTAAACCCGTGATCTTAGGGAATCTTTATGGCCCTAATGTGCTCGATCCCAGTTTCTATAGTGCTTTGGCCTCGCGGGTGGAGAGCTTACCGGAATGTCCCCTGCTTCTTGGCGGAGATCTCAATGGAGTCCTTGATGTGGACTTGGACACATCTCGGGGAGAGGAGGCGAGAGAGCGTGTCCCCACAGCTCGGATGTTACAACGTTTTTGTAAAAGGCTGGGCTTAGTGGATCCATGGAGGTTGGTCCACCCACTAGAGCGGGATTATACTCATCAATCTCGAGCCCACAGCTCCAGTGCACGTATTGACTATTTGTTGTTATCCGGGGGCTTATTCGCCCAGGCGGGCGATGTTCAGATTGGTCCCTCCGAGATTTCCGATCATGCGTGGGTCTGGATGGAGTTAAGTTGGGGGACGAGGCAGGGGCGACCACAACTATGGCGCTTCCCGTTGGAGCTCTATCATGATACTCGATTCCGAAGCTTCCTCCTTCAGAGATGGCGGGAGTTCGAGAGTGATCATGACTCCCATAAAGACGACCCTGAATTAGTCTGGGAAACAGCTAAGGTGGTGTTCCGGGGCGAGATCATTGGCTACATGGCTCGGAAGCGTCGGTTGATCGCGGAGCGTATCATACGTTTGGAACGTCAGGTTTCTGGTCTGCGACGACTGTCTGCGCGCAACCCGACGGGGGGAAATAAAAAGAGGTTCTGGGAAGCTCAGGCGGATCTAAACGAACTTTTACACCAGAGGGCCAAGAAATCGGCCCTCTATTATCGCCACCAGTTGCATTGCCATGGAGATAAACCAGGGAAGATGTTAGCTAGATGCCTTAAGGGCCATAGAGGCTCCTCATTGGTTGCGGCGCTTCGAGATGGGGGGGGAACACTTCATCGGGAGAGCGCTGAGATTGCTCGAGCATTTCGTGTGTTTTTCCAATCCCTCTATACGGCGGAGCCTGCTCCGGCTGCGGAGCTACAAGACTTTCTGAGCAAGTTGAATTTGCCCCAATTGTCTGAGACTCAGCGAGCGCTCTTGGAGCAGCCGATTACCGGTCAGGAGATCTGCTCGGTTATCTCTAGTGCTAGTTGTTTATAAGGCGCCAGGACCAGATGGCCTCGGTGCAGAGTTTTATAAGATTCTTCGGGAGTCTGTCAGTCCAGTCTTGGCTGAGGTGTTTGGACGCCGTGCAGAGCAGGGAGGGTTTCGGTGGGGGCAGAATCAGGCCCATATCACACTCATTCCCAAACCGGGTAAAGATCCCGTTCAGGCCTCGTCATATCGGCCTATCTCGTTGCTCAATTTCGACCTCAAATTATTAGCAAAGATTCTTGCAGTGCGCCTAGCCGAGGTGCTGGGTGAACTGGTACATGAATCCCAGGTGGGTTTTGTCAAGGGGCGTTATACAGTCCGAAATATGCGCAAGTTGCTGACTTCTTTGGAGTGGGTGCAGATCCATCAGTTGTCCTCTCTGTTAGTTAGTTTCGATGCCGAAAAGGCTTTTGATAGGGTTGACTGGCGGTACCTGCATTGCCTGCTCCCACAATATGGTCTGGGCGGCTATTTTTGTCGCATGGTGGATAGCTTATATGCGCAGCCGACGGCCAGGGTTCTTTGTAACGGGGTGCTCTCCGACATCTTTCCGTTGGAAAGAGGCACCCGACAGGGCTGCCCTCTTTCACCCTTACTGTTTGTCCTTTCTCTTGACCCCTTGATTCGGCTCATAGAGGCTTCTCGGGAGATAAAAGGAATCCGGATTGGGACGACAGAGTTCAAGATCGCGGCCTTTGCCGATGACCTGCTGGTGCATTTGCTTGTCCCTGATCGATCGTTGCCGTGTTTATTGATGGACATTACACGTTTTGGACGAATTGCAGGGTTGCGCATCAACAAAGATAAATCTGAGGCTTTGGATATCTCGGGTCGGCTGCGAGGGGGGTGGGAGGGGTTTCCCCTCAAATGGGCCGATACGGAGTTTAAATACTTAGGTATCGTGTTGCCCCGGCAAGTTAACACCCTATATGGGCGCAACCTAGACCGCATCCTCAAGGGCCTGCAAATCCAGTTGAAAGACTGGGGTCACCTCCCGCTTTCTTTGATGGGACGGGTAGCAGCCGTCCAGATGGTGATACTTCCGAGGATCCTATACTGGCTGCAGACGCTACCGGTGTGGCTGTTGAGCCGTGATTTGCGCCGGGTGGAAGCCCTCATAAGGGCATTTTTGTGGAAGGGGGGCAGGGCCCGTATACCTTGGAATCGGATGCTGGGGACCTGTAGGGAGGGGGGACTGGGATTGCCCAATCTGAAGGTCTATGCTTTGGCTTGTCAAGCCAGACATCTTGGAGACTGGCTGGGAGGGACCGAGGTGTATACGCCGAGAGCGATGGAAGAGGGGTTGGTGGCCCCCCATACTTTGCTGGGAGTCTTACATGGGGCGGACCGCGATTTGCCTCACCGGATAGTGCAGAGTGCATTGATTAGTTCGGCCCGACGAACCTGGAGACACCTCAATAAACATTGGCACACTCCGTGGACCGCTTCTAGCTGGCTACCATTACAAGGGAACGTGCAATTTACCCCGGGCTCTGAAACGGCGATTTTCCGGGACTGGAGTGACAGAGGCATTCAGAAGCTGGGGCACTTAGTGGATCCCACCGGTTCCTGTAAATCTTTCTCAACTCTGCGCGGGGAATACGATCTCTCCTCTCGACATTGTTTTGCGTACATTCAGGTATCTCACTATGTATCCTCTTTGCCGAAGGCAGCGCTCAGCGTAGAAAGATCAGCACAGATCATGGAATTTTTTGGGATAGAGGGGGATTACCCGCCTTCGATATCGATCCTAAAGAGCCGCTTGGATCGTAACGGGGAGCTCCCAGATTACGGACCAGTGGAGGAGGCCTGGGCGGCGGAGCTACATGGGCAGGTACTTCCAGGGACGGTTCGTATGGCTTTAAAACGGATAGTCAAACTTACTTCTGGGGCGCGCTGGAGAGAAGTACAGTTTAAATGTATCACTAGAGCCCATATGTCCCCACGGCGGGCGTTTCGGTGCCGCATTACAACTGACGGCCGTTGCCCTCGCTGTTCTGAGGTTATGGCCACTCTATTGCATATGTGGTGGGAATGTATGTTTTATCCGGCCCTATTGGGCTAGGATCTCAAGGTTTATGGGGATTCTCTTGCAGCAGAGATTGCGGTGGTCTGCCTCCCTGGTAGTGTTAGATTGGTTGGACTCCCCCGGTCTCTCCTCGCGCGCTGGGGAACAGCTGCTGGTGCGCAAAGCCTGTCTGGTGGGGAAGGGGCCTATTCTTCGCCTGTGGCGAGACAGGGAAGCCCCTACCTTCGGGGAGTGGCGGAACCATTTTCACCAATTCATGTTGACGGAGAGATGGGGTGCACGGGGTAGTGTCAAAAGATGGATGGCCTTCATGCGTGTCTGGGAACCTTACATTCAAAGCCTGGGGGCTCGGTGCCGGAATGAAGTGTTACATGTAGGTAGTTGATGGAGGTCTTGTGGGAGGATGGGGGTGGATGCTGGTTGACCTCATGCTGATAGTTCTTTTTTGTCTTCTGGAGGAGTGTTGCTACGGGTGGGGGTGGGGGGTAGAGGGGGGGGTAGGGAGGGAGGGGGGGAGGGTTTCATGGGTTATAATCCACCTGCTCTTATCGTTTTGTTGTAACTCTCTGGAGGGGGATAAGAGTTCCACCCCCCCTGGAGAGTCTTGTTTTCCTGTATATTGTACATTTTTCTTTGGTGGTCTATAAATAAAGTATTTAAAAAAAAAAAAGATTACCTCACATGTAAAAAGCATGTGTGGTACAATCAGGCACAAAGTTGTACATGACTGTAGAATAGGTATGCTCAGGGGAGGAGTTTGCACAGAGTGCAGGCAGTCATGATTTACACACATTTGATAAACTTTATATGTACTGTACTTTACACACTGACCTTTATATGTCTGCCCCCAAGCAGGCACAGATGTCCACAGCTTCAATCTAGCTACTGTTTCTGCCAGATTTGTACTAGTAATAATTTAGACACATGGGCTAAAAATAAGTGCTTATTTATTTATTTATTACATGCATTTATATACCGCGCTATTTTCTGATAAAAAATAGCACGGTATATAAGAACTGTTAAATAAATACACATCTCAAAACTTTTGATTTGTGTTTACAATTAACAGGCAACAGAACTTGGATAGATAACAAGGGGGTAACTATTTACAACTGTACAGAGAGAGCGGGCTGAACGTCTGTTTGAAGTGGTTAGTTTACTGATGAGGCATTTGAGGTGCTGTCATCCGGGTAATGCTCGAGGAAAAGGTGGTATATTTCAGAGCCTTCCTAAACTGCATTAAATTAGTGATTGCCCGTATACTAGGAGGGAGGCTGTTCCAGCATTTTGGTGCAGAGAATTTGAAAGCCCTGTTCACTGTTGTCTGGCAGCACTTGGTTGTTTCTCTTGGGACTATTAGTTTATTGTCCTCAGGGGATCTTCTAGGTCTGTTCAGGGGGGTTATCTGAATGAGGTCTGCTAGGGTTGGTGGAGCGAGCTTCTTTATGATCTTGAAGGTCAGAATTATGGTTTTGAACGTAATTCTGCCTTTTATGGGGAGCCAGTGGAGTTGTTTAAGGATGGGTGCAATGTGTTCCCACTTTGAAGCACCCTGGAGCACTCTTGCAGCAGAGTTTATTGCAAGCTGTAAAGGGTGTAGCATGGATTGCGGGAGACCGTGGAGTATGGCGTTTGCATAGTCAAGATGCGGTATGATCAAGGCTTGGTATAATGTGCGGAAGTCGCCAGGTTCCAGTAAGGTGCGTATGTGTCTAAGTGATCGTATTTATGGTATATTACTCTTGCTACATTGCCTATATGGGTCTTATTTATTTATTTACATTCTCTTATATACGGTGAAATTAGACTTACCTGCTAATTGTTGTTCCTTGCGGAACTTTAGTCTAGTCCCGGACATCTGTGTTTTAATTTTAAGCACCTCCTCCCGCAGCCTTGGAGACTGAGCCCATCACTCTTTTTGACGTCACCAGTATAAGTAGAAGTGGAACCGCCTCCCTACTCCAGTAACCTATTGACAAAGCAGACTCACCAGAGGAATAATTAAACAGATACAACATTATGAAAAGTTAACAGCAAATATCTGTACAGAATAAGCAAATGTGGTCATGCACCATCCAAGGCTCATGGCAGCATGCACTCAGCCTTGTGTGGCCCTCTGTCCCGGATCGCCCCAGAGGCGCCGGAAACACTACCCCCGACCTACTGAACCTCCCCGCCCCCCCCCCCCCCCGCAGGATCGCTGGCCATACAGGCGCCACTGCAGCGCAGAGCCACCTACCGTTAAACTTCTTCAGGCCACAGATCCACGTCAACAGAAGGGAGGGTCACGGGACTAGACTAAAGTTCCGCAAGGAACAACAATTAGCAGGTAAGTCTAATTTCACCTTCCTTGTCGTCCCTTTAGTCTAGTCCTGGACATCTGGGGATGTAACAGAGCAGTAAGATATCAACGGGAGGGACCCGCCAGACCAGCCTGAAGAACTGCTGATCCAAAACGAGCATCCCTGTCTGCATGCAAATCGATCCTGTAATGCTTAACAAAGGAATGCAACGACAACCAAGTCGCCGCTCTACAAATTTCCGCCGCAGGAACCAAATTGCATTCCGCTCAGGAAGCCGCCTGAGCCCTAGTGGAATGGGCCCGCAAGCCAGGTGGCACGGTCCTGCCCTTGAGAATATACGCCGATGAAATGGCCTCTTTAATCCATCGAGCAATCGACGCCTTAGACGCCGACTCTCCCCGCCTGGGACCTCCAAACAGAACAATCTATCCGTCTTTCGGAAAACCGCCGTTCTCCGCAAATAAATCCGCAAACGCGACTGACATCCAAGCGATGCAACTTCACGCCAGTACGGGCGACGCTTCCTTCTCAAAACTCGGCAAAGAAATGGTTTGATTCACATGAAAAACAGACACCACCTTTGGCAAAAAGGAGGGCACTGTGCGCAAAACCACCTTATGGTCATGGAAGATCAAAAACGGCTCTCTGCACGACAACGCTTGCAACTCCGAAATCCTGCGCGCCGACACAATGGCCACCAAGAACACCGCCTTCAACGTGAGATCCTTTAAAGTCGACTTAGACAAAGGTTCAAAGGGTCTATGCACCAACGCCTCCAGCACCAAGTTAAGATCCCACGTCGGCACTTGAGCCCGGTAGGGAGGACGCAACAGGGAGGACGCCCTCAAAAACCGCTTTACGTCCGGGTTAGCCGCAAGCGCAACGCCCTGCACCTTTCCTCGATAACAAGAGCGAGCTGCCAACTGTACCTTCAAGGAAGCAGCCGCCAACACCTTGTCAAAACCGTCCTGCAAAAAATCCAGAATCTGCGGGATAGAAGCCCGCAACGCTCCCACTTGCCGCAGGTCGCACCAAGACTCAAAAATGCGCCAAACCCGAATATAAGCCAACGAAGTAGAGCGACGCCGGGAACTCAGTAAAGTGGCAATCACCGGAGCCGAATAGCCCCTGGCCCTTAACCATGCCCTTTCAAGAGCCAAGCCGTAAGAGAGAACCGATCCACCTGAGGCATTACTAAGGGACCCTGTCCCAACAGATCCTCCCTGTACGGCAGCCGCCACGGAGCGTCCACTAGAAGCCGTACCAGGTCGGCATACCACGGACGCCTTGGCCAATCCGGCGCCACGAGAACCACGAGGCCCTTGTGCTTCTCGATCCTCTGAACCAAGCGACCTATCAAGGCCCAAGGAGGGAACACGTAGAGGAGTTGCTCCGTCGGCCACCCCTGCAACAGTGCATCCAATCCCTCGGACATTCGCTCTCGCCGCCTGCTGAAAAACCGCTCCACCTTTGCGGACGCAAAGGTGGCCATCAGATCCATCACTGGAAGACCCCAGCGCTCCACTATCATCTCGAAGACCTCCTGATTGAGGACCCACTCCCCCGGGTCCACTGCATTCCGACTCAAATATCGGCGGTCACGTTCTCCACACCGGCTACATGCCCTGCCAATAGCGCCTCTAGATTTTGTTCGGCCCACACGAGAAGCCCTTCCGCCTCTACCTCCAGTGCCACACTGCTGGTGCCCCCTTGCCGATTGACGTATGCCACGGCTGTGGCGTTGTCCGACAGGACTCGAATCGCCCTGCCCTGCACCTGGGGCTGGAAGGCCTGCAACGCCAGAAAAACAGCTCGGAGCTCCAACCGGTTGATTGACTAACGCTTTTCCTGATCCGATCACTGACCCTGAGCATACTGTCACTCGAAGTGCGCCCCCCAGCCGTAAAGACTGGCGTCCGTCGTCAGGGGCTGCCAATCCGGGGACTCCAACGGCATGCCCCTCTCGAGATTCCCAGGATCCAGCCACCACTGAAGAGAGCTGCACCGGTCCCGGACAACTCAACCTGCGCGACAAAGGATCGGACTGATTGGACCACCTCCGGAGCAGAGCCGCCTGCAACGGTCGCATGTGAGCCCTGGCCCAGGGCACTAGTTCCAACGTGGCCGCCATGGTCCCCAAAAGCTGCAGGTAATGCCACGCAGAAGGCGCCTGCCTCTGAAGAAATTCCCGAACGAGGCGGCGCAGACTCTGAGCCTTGGCTAGTGGAAGAAACATCCTGCCTGAAGCTGTGTCGAAGCGAGCTCCTAGATACTCCAGCTCCTGGGTCGGAGTCAACTTGCTCTTTGCCACGTTGACCACCCAACCCAAGCTTTGGAGAAAGAGCACCACTCGCCGAGTGGCCTGTGCACTCTCGACCCGCGACTTCGCTCGAATTAACCACTCGTCGAGGTATGGGTGCACTAACACTCCTTCCCTGCGCAACGCCACTGCTACCACTACCATCACTTTGGTAAAAATCCGCAGGGCCGTCACCAAGCCGAACGGTAACGCCTGGAACTGAAAATGCCCCATCGGAACCGCAAACCGCAGGTACTGTTGATGCTCCACGCGAATGGGGATGTGCAGATACGCTTCGGAGAGGTCCAGAGAGGTAAGAAACTCCCCTTGCCGCATGGCCACGATGACGGACCGCAGGGTTTCCATGCGAAAATGAGCCACTCGGAGGCACCGGTTGACCCCTTTGAGATCTAGAATCGGCCTCCAAGATCCTTCTTTCTTGGGCACCACGAAATAAATCGAGTACCGACCGCAGCCGTACTGGGCGGGCGGGACCGGCACCACCGCGTTTAGAACTTGCAACCTTTGTAAAATCTCCCGCACCGCCCGTCGCTTGGGCTCCGTTCTGCAAGGAGACTGTACAAAGGACTCCGGAATGGGTCGATGAAGCTCTAAGGCATACCCTTCCCTTATTACCTCCAGAACCCATCGATCCGACGTGATTTGGACCCAGGCAGGATAAAACTGCCGTAGCCACCCTCCAACGGCCACTACCTCTGCCCGGGTCCCCCTGGCTTCATTGCGGCTTCTTGAGGGTCGAGGACGAGGAGGCTCCAAAACCTCTGCCCGCACCCTGAAAACCTCAAAGTCTGGGACCTATACGGAAACCGCCCTCGCTGAAACTGACCGAACAGAGGCGCTCGAAATCTACGAAACTCTCTGCTGACTCCTGGAAGGCGCAAGCGGCCTACTAGGCTTCTGTTTATCCTCCGGCAGTCGACCCCCTTTAGACTCCCCGAGGTCTTTCACCAACTTGTCTAAATCCTCTCCAAAAAGAAGCTTGCCACGAAAAGGAAGTTTTCCCAGCCTAGCCTTGGAGGCTCCGTCCGCCGCCCAATTACGCAACCAGAGATATCTCCGCACCGCCACCACGGACGCCATACTCTTTGCCAGACCGCGAATAAGATCATACTGCCCATCTGCCAAATAGGCCACTCCCGACTCAAGCCGGGACGCCTCATCCGCCATCTCGTTCTCCCGACCCCGCAACAACCGCTGAGCCCACCGGAGACATCCTCTAGCTACCCAGGCCCCACAAAGGGCAGCTTGCAAGGAGATGGCGTTGACCTCAAACACCTGCTTTAACAGTGTATCGAGCCGCCGGTCCTGAGCATCCTTAAGGGCCGCACTGCCTTCCACTGGAATCGTGGTCTTCTTGGTAACTGCCGAAACCGCTGCATCTACCCTAGGGGACTTGAAAAGTTCCCTATCTTGCTCCTGCAAGGGATACAACTGAGCTATCACTCTGGAACCCTTGAGACCAGCCTCCGGCGAGTCCCATTGCTCCTGAATTCTCTCCTTAAAAATCCTATGCAGCGGAAACACCTTGTGGGACTGCCGCGTCGCCTGAAGCAACGGGTCTTCCAAGGAGGAATCCGCCAAACTCTCCGCTACCGGCATATTAAGAGCCTTCAGAGTCTCGGAAATAAGAGCCGCCAGCTCCTCCCAGCAGAAGACTAACTACCCGAGCCGCGTCCTCCTGCTCAGCAATCTCGCCGTCCTCTAGCTCCATATCCAGCTCCGAATCCTGACTGTCGGAGACCTCCTCTGAAACCCCCGCAGCTAACCTAGCACGCTTAGGAGTACCTTCCGCGCCCTCAGCCAGTGCTCCTGGACGTTTTAGGCTACTCCCCAGCACTGCAGTGCCCTGCTTGCCCCCCAGGGCCTGTTGCAATAAGGAGAGAAAATCCTGAGAGAAAATGTGCGCCAGACCGCCCTGTAACCCAGGAAGGGACGTGGAGGGCTCCGCTGACACGGGAGGCCCCTGGGAGGGCCCTGACGAAGGACCTGCCGGAGAGAGCGGCTCAGGAGAGCCCGACGCCCCCTCCCCCGGTCCCGCTGTCTCAACGTCCGGGGGCTCCACCTCCAACTCGCAGCCCTTACAGACTCCAGCATCGGAAAGAGAACCCCGTTTGACCCCACAGATAACGCACTGGGGCCTTGACGGCATACCTTCAAGCTTTCCCACAGCTTACTCTGACGTAGCACAAAAATGAACTGCCTTCTCTAGGAGAAGCCCTCTGTTATACAACCCCTTCCAACGGAAGACGATTAGACGGCCTGTGCAACCGAGCACAAGTAGGTTACACTGGGGGGGGCTGTACTCACAGCGCCGCGAGCCCGCGAAACCAAAACTCACAGGCCCTGCCGTGCTTCCCGCCGAAATCCCCGGCGTGCGTGCGGCCTGCACGCCGCACACGCCAGCCACAGCAATTTGCCGCGCTTTCTGCCTAGGCCTGCCACGCTCTGAGGCCTCGAAAACACACGCTTAGCCCTTCCAGGCACTCACCGCACCGCCGTCCGCCTGGCGCTTCTCCTACCGCGCCCCAGACCAGCGATCCTCCGGGTGCAGAAGCGTCATCGCGTCAGCGAAATCTGCCGATGTCGCGGCGCGCGCTCTCAACACGTCTCCTCACCCGCTATACGGGTTCGGGAAACGGAGGCCCCAACAGCTACTCCCACACTCCCCCCTGAGCACAGTACCTACAAGGAGGGGGGGAGAAAGGGGGAGCAAGTTATTTAGGAGACCGCAGCCGTCCTCCAGCCAGCACCAAGCACTGGCCGGGAAACTAAAGAGGCAGGAACAGTTTAAAGCCGCTGCCCTTTTGCTGCTGATGCCAAGCACACGTAAAGCGGTATGCCAATCAAATCTTCCAGTTCATAAATTGTTTTTTTTTTTTTTTAACGAACAAGAAATTCCCTAATTCATTCCTCTAGTGAGCCCCTCTGTGGCTCACACCTCCTTCAGCTGCCTTGGAGACTGAGCTTACTGGAGTAGGGAGGCGGTTCCACTTCTACTTATACTGGTGACGTCAAAAAGAGTGACGGGCTCAGTCTCCAAGGCTGCGGGAGGAGGTGCTTAAAACCCAGATGTCCGGGACTAGACTAAAGGGACGACAAGGAACGCGCTATTCTGCATCAGTGCGGTTTACATTGAACAAACTGAAATTACATTGAACAGGGTATTATAACTTGGAGATAACTATTTTACAGGGAACATGGGCTATGGAGGGTTAAGTGGCTTGCCCAAGACCACAAGGAGCACCTGTGGGACTAGAAACCCCAGTCCTTCCAGCCCAAGGTTGCTGTCCTCTAGTGGGATTTGAACCCCCGACCTTCCGGCCTGAAGTACCTTGCCCCAACCACTAGGCTACTCCTCCACTCACTCTTCATGTCGAGTCGCTGGTCAAGTGTGACTCCTAGATATCTAATAGAGGGTTTGGTAAGTAGTTCTGCATCTAAGACCTTTAAGCACGGTGGTGTGATGAATTTCGGATCTCTGGTGACGAAAAGGACTTCGTTTTTCTTATGTTGGATTCGCAGGTTTTGTGATTGGAGCCAACTGGATACTGCATTGAAACAGTCCGTGAGCGGTGAGAGTTCGGGGTTCTCCGTTGCAAAAGGCATATATAGGAGCACGTCGTCTGCGTATAACAGGCATTCCACCTTGAAGGACTGGACGATCTCGCAGATCGGTTGCATATAAATATTAAACAGAGCAGATAGAGAGGATCCTTGTGGGACCCCTTGGCTCTGGTGGAAAGGTTCTGATAATGCTTCATCTGATCTTATGTGTTGCCATCTATCCGAGAGATATGACTTGCACCATTCGAGTGCTAAGTCACAAATCCCCTTCTCTCTGAGGCAGTGTAAGCGGATGTCATGGGAAACAGAATCAAAGGCCGCCGCTATATCCAGGAATATGAGTACGTACCCTCGGCGTATGCTGTCAATTCCTGCAATTATGGTACTGAAGAGGATGGTGAGGAGAGTTTCGACCCCATGTGCGGTTCTGAAGCCGTGCTGACACGGATCAAGTGGTGCAGAGGCGTCAATATGATCTTGAATTTGTCCTTGGACGTCTTTCTCAACGATTTTCGCCAACAGTGGTATGCTGGATATCGGTCTATACGAGTCGGGCTTCTTAGGGTCCAGTTTGTTGCTTTTGAGGAGTGGCCTGATGTGACTTTCACACAAAGTGGCCTGTTATAAAATTACCCTCATTTAAAAAAATATTTTGTTCATGCTAAGCTTGTTTTGGCTGTCTGAGATAACATGAATGTAAGGTTCTGGGAGCATATGTAGGTCATTTGAATACAGAGATCTTTTTATACTTTGCGCTGACTGGGTTAAAGTGGACAGCATCCTTATGCTCAGAAGCATCAGAAAGCCTGTTTTTTGGGGAGAGGGGGAGGGCCCAAGCACTACCCTAACTCTGTGCCATGAGCAGAGACCCTTCTTGTTCTGCCTGCGGGAGGATCAGATCCCTTTTGGGCAGAACAGGAAGGACTTTGCCGTGATCGTGGCTTTTCTTCTTCTGCCCGCAGGCAAAGACCCCCCCCCCATCTACCCATGGCTGGCAGGCAGGAGATTGCCCTTGGGGATCCCATCCCTTGCAGGCAGGAGCAGAGAAGCTGATATCGCAGCAAAGACCCTTCCTGCTCTGCCCACGGGGATCCAATCTCCCGTGGGCAGACAGGAAGAGTCTCTTCTGTAATCGCAGCTTTCTTCTTCTGCCCATGAGGGATGGGATCCCACACGGGCAGCCTGCTGCCTGCCACCATGATTTTTTGGTGGGGCCAGGGTCCGGGTGGCCCACCCCTTTACAATGCCTATGCTTATGCTACAATTTAGTGTAGTTACTCACCTGTAACAAGTGATCTCAGGGAACAGCAGGAATATAGTCTTCATATTCTGCCTTAGCCTAGAGCTTGTATATATAGTTTTCCCCAGTTAACCAAAGTTTTTCTACCCTGTTTTCTGTAAGTCCAGTACAGGCTCTACCTTTACTCAAGGACGAAGTTATTGTTATCTGTAAACCGAGCTGATTTTAAAGAGCACGGTATAGAAAAGCCTTTGAATAAATAAATATATGGGCATCGTCGGTACTGATGGAGCCTGCGCGGGAATGCTCCCCAGCATCCAATAGGAACGCTTTTGGGAGCATCCCTCAGCACATGTGGCTGCCTTCCCAACTGTCCCTCTTCAGTTAAGTTTGTAGCTGAGTGAAAGGATAGAGGAACAGAGGAAAGAGACAGAGATAGAGAGACAACTCCTAGGGGAGGTGGGTGGGTTGTGAAGGCTAAATTCCTGCTGTTCCCGGAGATCAACTGTTACAGATGAGTAACTATGCTATCTCCGGGAACAAGCAGGAATGTAGTCTTCACATATGGGGACTCCCTAGCTGAAGATGCCAGGGAGATGAACCAAGGAAGCTGCCACCTATGGTGAGGTGGGCCATGCTTCTTCCCATGGATCTCTGGCATCCTACCAGGGTTGGTGGGTAGGCGTTGTATTAGGTTTGAAAGAGATTTTGAAGAACAGCCTGGCCAAAGAAGGCATCCCAACAGGAGGCTTTATCTAGGCAGTAGTGGGCTGTAAAGGTATGTACCAAAGCCCAGGTGGCTGCTCGACAAATGTCATCAATAGACACAGAGTGAAGGTTAGCCATAGAGGCTGACATGGCTCTCAAATTATGAGCTGTGACATGGCCTTGAAGAGGAAGACACTTACTCTCATAAGCAAAGGATATGCATTGTGCAATCCATTTGGATGTAGTCCTCTTGGAGACTGGAAGTCCCAAATGACTAGCATCAAAAGCAATAAAAAGTTGAGAAGACTTTCTATGTTGCTGTGTTCTTTGTAGATAAAAAGCTAAGGCTCTTTTACAGTCCAAAGTGTGAAGGTTCTTCTCTGCATTAGAGGCATGAGGCCTTGGAAAGAATACAGGAAGATAAATTGATCGATTTAAATGAAAAGGCGAAACCACCTTTGGCATTAAGTGTGGATGAGTTCTGAGGACAACCTTATGGTGAAACCTAGTGTAAGGAAAATCAGCCACTAACGCTTGCAATTCACTAATGCAACGTGCAGAGGTGATTGCAATTAGGAAGATGACCTTCCAGGGCAAAATCTTCAGGGTAGTAGTGGCTAAAGGTTCAAAGGGCGGTTTCATGAGCTGCCCGAGAACTAGATTTAAATAGCAAGCCACCGGAGGTGGTTTGATGGGAGGTTTTGTTAATAGAAGACCTCTCATATATCTGGATATGAGAGGATGAGAGGAAATTGGTTGTCCATTTAGAGGCTTATAGGAAGCTGTAATTGCGCTAAGATGGACTCTTACTGAATTGGCCTTTAGACCAGAATTTGATAAATAAAGTAGATACTCTAGTATTGCTTCCTCCCGCTCTCTTGGAAAAGCAGATCTGGAGCACACCCTAACTCCAGAGGTGCAGCTTGAGAGAGATGTAGAAGCAGGGGATACCACGCTTGGCGTGGCCACCGCGGCGCTATGAGGATCATACGACCTCTGTCTCTCTGAAGCTTGAAGAGTGTTTTGGGGATGAGGGGAATAGGTGGGAAGGCATAGAGGAAGTCCTGACCCCAGTAAAAGAGGAAGGCATCCCTTGCCTGGCAATTGCGAGCCGGAATCCTGGAACAGAACCGGGGAAGTTTGGTATTCAGTGGACTTGCAGAGAGGTCTATGTCTGGAGTCCCCCAGTTTGTTCAATGTAAACCGCCTTGATATCATGAAAGGCGGTATATAAGAAATGTTAAATAAATAAATATCTTTGTCACCTGGTCTAGGTGGAGAGACCATTCGTGAGGCAGCAGTACTCTGCTGAGTTTGTCTGCCCAAAGGTTTTGAATGCCTGGAAGATATACTCCGAGAAAGAGGATTTGATGCTCTCTGGCGAGGGCCCAAAGTCACAAAGCTTTGTTGCATAATGACAGAGAGCCTGTTCTGCCCTGTTTGTTCATATAGTACATGGCTACTTGATTGTCCGTTTGGACTAGGACTGTCTTGTACCTGAGCTGGGCATGGAATACTCGAAGAGCTAAATAGATTGCTCTTAATTCTAGGTGGTTTATGTGAAGACAAGCCTCCTGTGGAGTCCAGGTGCCCTGGGTAGAGAGATGATGCAGGTGTGCTCCCCAACCCACCTGTGATGCATCTGTTAGGGTGGCCTGGAATAGGGGTTGTTGGAAAGGAGACCCTACTAAAAGATTCTCCAGAGATTGCCACCATTGAAGGGACAAGATCAGTCAATGAGAGTTTGATATCTTGTCTGACAGACGTCCTGTGGCCTGTGTCCACTGTGTGGATAGGGTCCACTGGGCTGCTCGCATGTGGAGGCGAGCATAGGGAACTACATGAACTGTGAATGCCATGTGTCCCAGTAACTGTAGCCGTTCGAGCAGTTAGGGAGGATTTTCGCTTGAGAAGCTAGTTGCACTATGCAAAGACACAGGGCCTGTGGAAGGAAAGCCCTTGACTATCTAAACAGGTTCCTATGAACTCCAGAGACTGGGAAGGAACAAGTTGGGATTTTGGGAAATTTATTACCAATCCCAAGTATTGGAGGATTCACATTGTGCGAGACAGTGCAGAGCTGGCTTCTGCACCCGTTGGGGCTCGCATGAGCCAGTCGTCCAAGTAAGGGAAGATGAATATCCCTAGGGTTCGCAGAAATGCAGCTACTACTGCCATGCATTTCGTGAAAACCCTTGGTGCGGAAGCCAGACCAAAGGGAAGAACCCTGTACTGGAAGTGTTTTCCCTTGAAAAGGAATCATAAGAATTTCCTGTGATCTGGATGGATCAGAATGTGAGTATATGCATCCTTTAGATATAGAGAACAAAGCCAATCCTGACTTTGAAGGTATGGCAGAAGAGTTCCTAGAGAAATCATTTTGAACTTCACTCGGAACAGGTATTTGTTCAATTCTCTGAGGTCTAGAATGGCTCTGTGTCCCCCTGTTTTCTTTGGAATAAGAAAATAGGGGGAGTAGAACCCTGTAACCTGCTGGAGGATGGGTACTTCCTCTATTGCCCCTTGGGCAAGAAGTGTTGAGACCTTGTGATCCAGCAGATTGTCTGCAGAGGTCTGGGAATTGAACTGCCTTAGGATTGTAGGAGGGGGAATGCTGTGAAAATGAAGCTTGTACCCCTCACCTACAATGGACAGAGTCCAATTTTCTGCTGTTATTTGGTGCCATCTGTTGGCAAAATGACAGAGCCTGGTGGAATATTTGGGGGTTCTGGACACCTCAGAGGCAGGAAGGCTAAGCTCTCTAGGAAGGAGTCAAAGCCCTTGAGGGGGCTGAACCTGCAGAGTTGGTTGAGCTCTCGGGCTTTTTGGCTTCTTCTGCTGTTTGAATTGCTGTTGTCCCCTTTGGGCAACTTGACTGTGAGCTTGGCTTTGCTGGGTATAAGATGGATAAAACTTCCTCTTTATGCAGAAAGAGGGTTTTTTATAGGGTTTCTTTTTGGCTGGAGTGGCTGTAGATTTTGACAATCTAAGGTGATATTGTCAGCAGTTCTCTCATTAGCCTTTTCCTGGCAATTCTTGCCAAAGAGGTTTTCTCCTGTGCAAGGGATGTTGCCTAATTTATCCTGTACCCAAATCTCCAAGTCTGATGCCTGTTCAATGTAAAACCTGACAGTCTGTCGTTATGGTCGTTTTGTTATGATGTAAACCGCGCTGATTCTAAATAGCGCGGTATATAAGAAACTGTAATAAATAAATAAATAAAATAAATCTGTTGTAAACCAATGGCAATAGCACAGGTTCTGCTGATGCATTCAAAGCAGTCAAAGGTTGCACAATTCACAAACTTGGAGACATCTTGAGCATGCCTGACAAGCCTAAGGAAGTCTTGTCATCTGTCATCTGGGATAAGTGGGCTCATAAGCTCCAAATCTCCTGTGACCTCTTTGAGGAACGTTCCCATATATAAAATATATGAGCTGATCCTAGCTGAAAGCATGGAAGCCTGAAAAGTTTGACGTCCAAAAGCATCAAGAGTCCTGCATTCACGACCTGGAGGATTGGATGCATGTGTCTGCACTTTTCATTCTATGCATGACTGACTCCACTACCATTGAATGGTGTGGCAGCGGAGTCTTTTGAAATCCAGGACATGGTGGAACTCGATAGATGGTATCAAGCCTCCTAGAATGAGGAGATGTGGTCAAAGGTGTCTCCCACATTCTGAGCATCAAATCATGAAGAATTTCATGAATGGGCAGAGTGGCTGCCTGCTTTGGAGCCTTAGGATATTGGAGAATTTCCAATTCCTTTGCTCTAGGTTCCTTTTCAGGAGCTACAGTGATTGAAAGGCCTTTGGCAACATCATGAATAAAATCCTGAAAAGACATGTCCTCCGGAGGCGACATTCTGCGTTGGGGAGAACAGTCTTCCGGGAGAAAAACTCTGGTACCGGCAGAATTATCAGAGTCATCGGAATTGGAGGATTCGAAGTATCTCTGATCACGATGTTCATGTAAGGCATGGTCCCGGTATCAATCGAAGTCGGTACCGAGTTGATCTGGTACCGATCTTTCGATGCCAGGCAAAGACGGCATGGGACGAATTCCCACCGGGGCCGGTACCGTCGGTACTGGTACTGGTATATGTGTCAGTACCGGTGCCCGTTGAACCATAGGTGTCAACGGTACCGCAGCTGTAAGGGAGAGCTGCAATACTGCGTTCGATAGTGAGGAATCTCTGGTCTATCGATGCTGCCGATGCCTGGGTGTTGGTACTGGTGAAAGCGGCCGGGACTCCTGAGCATGGCACCAGTAGTTCTGTCGAGGCCGAGGCCTCGAGAACATCCTGGAACCCCGTTAATGCTTTGGAGGCCGAAGCCTCCTGCCGGGGCTGTTTTGCTGGTGTGGTTCCCTCAAGGGCAATGCCGACCGGCTTTTATGTTTAGTTACCTGAGATCCATGGGAGGAAGAGGCGGCTCTTGAAGACGTCAATGCAATGGACCTGGCATCCAAAGAAAATAGGGTACCGAGCTTTGCAGCACGGTTACATCTTCCTCTTTTAGTCATTCCCATACAAGAGAGACACTCAGATGGAGAATGGTCAGGGCCTAAACATTTAAGACACCAGTCATGGGTGTCGGTGATGGAAATGGTACCGCCACACTTAGAACATTTTTTAAAACCACTAGCTGGTTTTTCCTTCTTTAAGGAAAATGGGGCCTAGTACCCAAAATGGCATCTAGCACCAAAAAAGAAAAGTTTCTGAAGAGAAACAATACAGAATTTTTTTTTTTAGAAGAACAGAACCGGCGGTACCGGTAGGCGTCATGCGGAGGCAAACGTGACCACAAGAAAACAAGATTAAAGAAGAAATTTTCTGTGGTGACAGGTATGTGTCCTGTCGGCTCCGCGGAAAACAAAGAACTGAAGAGGGACAGTTGGAAAGGCGGAAAGGCAGCGTGCATGTGATGAGGGATGCTCCCAAAAGCGTTCCTATTGGACGCTGGGGAGCATTCCCACGCAGGCTCCGTCAGTACCGACAATACCCATATGCGAAGACTACATCCCTGCTTGTTACTGGAGATATTACTTTATATTCCTTTATTTTAATAACCCTGAATTGCAAAAGCCTTCCACTACTTTTGCAAGAATTTATGCATTAGTGAACCACAATTTACAAACACTCTTCTGCTTCGCTTCTAGCTATCATCTTGTCTCCTTGAAATCTGCTCCCCAGATTTCTTTGTACCCCCCCCCCCCCACCTCCTGCAGCCTGTTATTCTTCACTGATGCTGCCATTTCTTGCTGTTCTCTCTAGTGAGTCTGTAGTTCTTTTTCTTGAAGCAGAAATACATACACAAGCTTCCAGGTACCTCCCAAAAGGAGAATGCAATTTTGTGCCCAATAACAGCATGTTTTAACATGATTGACTTCTGGCCAAGAGCATTAACACATTGCTTAAAGTACAATGAAATGTATAAAATAAATGCAAGTAAGATTAAAATTTTAGAGCCATCAGCTTTTGTCATTCATATTGTTTTCTTAACAGTGTCTCTAATCCACTATCCAGCTCTTCTCTCCACAACTGGTTCTTTGTTATGTCCCAAAGTTATAAATATTTTTAATTTTATACTTAGTTCTACATGAGAAAATCTGGAGTGTAGTCAACACAGAAGTTACTTAATAAAAATTATGAAATGTAGTGGCCTGTTTACTAAAGTGCACTAAATTATTGCATTTACCATGCGCATTAGGAGCAAAAATTAACATGAAACCTGTGTACTAACTGTTGGGGTGTGGCCTGCATCTGTCCTGGAGTTACTATACAGACATTCATCATATGGTAAAAGCATTCACAAATAGCACACTTGCGAATGCACTTAAACTAGTGGAAAAAATTGTGAATACACCTGTAAAATTTGAGCTCTCCGCGATAATATCTGTCTTACTTACGTTAATTACGTATTCGATATATTAGACACACTGTTGCCATAACATTTGGGAACATATTACAGTCTGCATAAACGAATATCATCAACATTTATCAAAAAAAAACTTTGATTTGGAATAAGACAAGGTAATTGATGTCTTTCTCAGGAAAATGATATTTTTCATGAAGCTGTCGATCCACTTTAAGCAGGTTTTATGCTGAATCTCATGTATAAGCTGACGCTTCAGATAATGTGTGCTATACTGCCAGGTGTATACAAGCTGTATCGAGGTCATATTTGTTCTTTTGTTATTTTTACAAAATTATTTTATTAGCAAAAATATTTTTAAAAAATGACAAATGCTTAATAAAAAGTTTCCAATTTGAAAGATGTTGTATTTTGTAGATTAATGATGGCAGCAACAAAGAGGGATGACTGGTCTCCTAAAGAGAGAGCAACAGCCATTACTTTGAAAAATGAGGGGTACAGCTTTCGTGAAATCGCTCAGAAGATGGGCCATGGAGTGACAGCATCTGGTGTACAAAAAATATGTGCTCACTTCAAAGTCTCTGAAAGTATTGCAACTCAGAAGGGAAGAGGAAGGAAAGCATCCTGGCCGGACAACCCTGAGCCGGAACTCTGGAACAGAACCGGGGAAGCTTGGCATTCAGCGGACATGCAAAGAGGTCTATGTCCGGGGTTCCCCAAATTTGGAAAATTTTGGCCACCTGGTCTGCATGGAGAGACCATTCGTGTGGAAGCAGCACTCGACTGAGTCTGTCTGCCTAAGAGTTTTGAATGCCTGGAAAATACACCTGACGCTCTCTGGCGAGGGCCCATAGTCACAAAGCTTCGTTACATAGCGACAAAGAGCCTGTTCCGCCCTTCTTGTTCACATAGGACATGGCTACTTGATTGTCCGTTTGAACTAGGACTGTCTTTTAGCTGAGCTGGGTGTGGAATACTCAAAGAGCAAGGAAGATTGCTCTGAGTTCCAGGAGGTTGATATGGAGATAGGCCTCCTGTGGAGTCCAAGTACCCTGGGTAGAGAGGCCTTGCAGGTGGGCTCCCCAACCCACCTGTGAAGCATCTGTTGTTAGAGTGGCTTGGGGTGGGGGTTGCTGAAAATGAGACGCAACCAAAAGGTTCTGGGGTGACTGCCACCATTGGAGGGACAAAATAAGGCAATCTCAGTTTCCTATTTTGTTTGACAGGCAACCTGACGCCTGAGTCCACTGAGCTGCCCTCATATGGAGGCGAGCATAAGGAACCATATGCACGGTGGATGCCATGTGGCCTAGCAACTGTAACATTTCTCGAGCAGTGAGGTGAGGTTTTAACACTGTTTGGGAAGCTAACTGCACAATGCTAAGGCAGCGGGCCTGTGGAAAGTAGGCCCTTGTCTGTCTGGTATCCAGCAGAGCTCCTATAAACTCTAGAGACTGAGTGGGAGCAAGGTTGGATTTTGGGAAGTTTATGACAAGTCCCAAATACTGAAGGATGCGCACTGTGCGAGAGAGAGCAACCCTGGCCTCTGGCTCTGAAGGGGCTCGAATGAGCCAGTCATCTAAGTAAGGGAAGACGAATATTCCAAGGGTGCGAAGAAATGCTGTCACCACAGCCATGCATTTTGTGAACACCCTTGGTGCCGAGGCCAGGCCAAAAGGAAGAACCATGTATTGATAGTACATCCCTTGAAAGAGGAAGCGAAGGAACGTTCGATGAGTTGGATGGATGAGAACATGAGTGTACGCATCCTTGAGATCTAGAGAAAGCGAATCCTGACTCTGAAGGTATGGCAGCAGAGTTCATAGAGAAATCATTTTGAACTTCTCTCTGAACAGGAATTTGTTCAATTCTAAAATGTGTCTGTGTCCTCCTGTTTTCTTTGGAATAAGGAAATAGGGGGAGTAGAACACTGTACCCTGTTGTAGAATGGGTACCTCTTCTATTGCCCTTTGGGCAAGAAGCACAGTGACCTCTTGACCTAACTGGTCATTGAGAAAGTTCAATTCTCAGACCTGCTTTACCATTGTAGGAGGGGGCATGCTAAGAAAATGAAGCTTGGACCCCTCTCTTACCATAGACAGAGTCCAATTTTCTGCTGTTATCTGACCCCATCTGGGGGCAAAATGACAACCTTCCTGGAATGGTGGAGGGTTCTGGACCGTTCAGGGCCAGGAAGGCAAAGTTCTCTAGATAAGAGTCAAAGCCCCTGTGGAGGCGGAGTCTGCTGAGCCGGTTGAGGCTTAGCAGCTTTTGTTTTTCTTTGCCTAGGTTGTTGCTGCTGTCCCTTTTGGGCAGACTGACCCAAACGATGCCCCTGCTGGGTATAGGAGGGATAAAATCTCTTCTTACTGAAGAATGGTTTCTTGTAGGATTTTTTCCTTGCAGGATCAGCTGTAGATTTAGACAATCTATCCAAGGTGATATTGTCAGCATCTCTCTCATTAGCTTTTTCCTGCCAATTCTTGCCAAAGAGATTCTCTCCTGTGCAAGGAATATTCCCTAGTTTATCCTGTACCCAAAGTTCCAAGTCAGATGCCTGGAGCCAGGCAATCCTACGTGCACCTATGGCAATAGCAGAGGTTCTGCTTATGCACTCAAAGCAGTCAAAGGTTGCACGATTGACAAACTTGGAAACATCCTGAGCATGTTTGACAAGGGCAAGATAATCCTGCCTCTTATCAGGAAGGAGAGGGCTCATAAGCTCTAAATCTCCTGTGACCTCCTTAAGGAACATTCCCATATATAATATATAAGAACTGATCCTAGCAGAAAGCATGGAAGCCTGGAAGATTCGACACCCAAAGGCATCAGGAGTCCTACACTCACGTCCTGGAGGATTAGATGCATGCCTTATTGCACTCTTGATCCTTCTCATAGCTGATTCCACCACCATGGAATGGTGTGGTAGCTGAGTCTTCTGAAACCCAGGACAAGGTGGAACTCGATACATGGTGTCGAGTCTTCGAGAGTGAGGAGATGTGGTTAGAGGAGTTTCCCACATCCTTAACATCAGATCATGCTAGATCTCATGAATAGGTAAGGAAGCTGCCTCCTTGGGAGCTTTAGGGTATTGTAGGATTTCTAATTCCTTTGCCCTAGGCTCTTTTTCAAGAGCCACTGTGATGGAAAGACCTCGAGCCACATCTCGGATAAAATCCTGAAAGGACATATCCTCTGGTGGAGACATCCTATGCTGAGGAGAAGAGGAATCCTCAGGAAGAAGTACTCTGGTATCAGCAGAGCTTTCAGAATCTTCAGATTCAAAGTACCTCTGATCCAGGTGACTGTGCAAGACACGGTATCGGTACTGATTGAAGTCGGCATCGGGGGGAGGGGAGGGGGGGTCCGGTACCGACTTGTCGATACCGGAAGGATAAGCATGACTGTCCCGGTAAAATACCTACCGATGTTGATGCAGTCGATACCGGTACCGGAGTCGGTGCCGTTGAATTGTCTGAAGCGGTTTCAAGGGCATTGAGGCCGTGAGTAGAGCTGCCAGACTGCGTTCAATAGCCAAGAATCTCTGGTCTATCGACGCTGCCAATGCTTGGGTATCGGTACCGGATGAAGCAGCCGGTAAAGCAGAGCATGGCACCAGTATTTCTGCCGAGGTTGAGGCCTCGAGAACATCCTGGAACCCCTTTAGTGCTTTGGAAGCCAAAGCCTCCCGCCGGGGCAATTTTGCCAGTGAAAGTCCCTCAAGGGTAACGCCAGAGGCATCTCGATGCTTAGAGGGAGATCTACCCTTTGAGGACCGGCTAGATTTATGTTTAGTTACCTGAGATTCATGGGAGGAAGACGAAGCCGAAGCCCTGGAAGACGTCGATGCCACAGAGGCTGCATCGAAGGGAAAAAGGGTGCTAAGTTTAGCAGCTCGGTTCTGCCGGCCCCTCTTCGACATCATCCCACAGGCAACACATTCCGAAATAGAGTGGTCAGGATCTAAACATTTGAGGCACCACTCATGGGTGTTGGTGACGGAGATGGTACCGCCACACTTGGAACATTTTTTTTAAAACCCAAAGCGGGTTTTTCCATTTTGAAGGAAAAAGTTGGGCCTAGTGCCTAAAATGGCACGTGGCAACTGAGGAGAAAATACCTGGAAAAGACTCCAGAAGAAAGTTTTTTGGGGGTTTTTTTGGAAAAAATGAAAACCACCGGCAGTACCGGTGTAGCATCGAAGGAAGGCAGACACGATAACAAAAAAGAAGAATAGAAGGGAATTATTTTCTGCGGTGACAGGATGTGTGACCTGTCGGCTCCGCAGAAAACGAAGAACTGGAGAGGGACAGTTGGGAAAGGTGTGAAGGCAGTACGCAGGCGCTGTGGAATGCTCCCAGAAGCTTTCCTATTGGACACTGGGGAGCGTTCCCGCGCAGGCTCTTTCGGTACCGACGATACCCATATGTGAAGATCAGCTTATACATGAGATTCTGCATAAAACCTGCTTAAAGTGGATCGACAGTTTCATGAAAAATATCATTTTCCTGAGAAAGAGACATCAATTACCTTGTCTGACTCCAAATCAAAGTTTTTTCTGATAAATGATATTCATTTGTAATATGTTCCCAAATGTTATGGCAACAATCTGCATAGAGTGTCTAATATATAGAATACTTAATTAACGTAAGACAGACAGATATTATCGCGGAGAGCTCAAATTTTACAGGTGTATCCACAATTTTTTCAGCTAGTGTACTGCGGGCTGCTGTAGTAAAGACATTACCCAATATAAGCATCCCAAACCCACCCATCATCTGCCTAATAAGCACGCTGAACGCATCCTTCAGCCATCTTCCAAAGTCCCCACCTGATAAGCATCCTTCAATCACTCACCTAACCATAATAATTATCCTGAACTCCACCCCCCACCTCCCCACCCATCCACCAGAGATGCCCCTAATGAGTTAAGGACAGGGCAAGAGCTATCTAGACTGTTGCCATGTGGGTTTAAAATGGTGGCTCTGACCCCTAGCAGTCGTCATCCAGCACTATCACTAGGGGATAAGAGCCAAATAAGGAGCGCTCTCACCATGCACTAACTGCCCCCTGCTTAGGCAAGCAATTACCATGTGACTTATAGTACGGAACATGCTGTGGCCGCATGGTAACAGATACCATGAGCAAAATTTACCCTGTAATTGCTTCCATCACTTTGGTAAACAGGCCCCCTTATCTTTTATTGTGCTACTCAGGAGAAACACACTATTTACTTCTGTCCGGTTTCTAATGGTATTCCCACCAGCACTTGCGCAGCATTTCTCCAGTCTTCTTCCTTCTCATAAATAGATGCTAGATGCTGCCGGATGGAAGCAACCTAAAATGGAATATTTCATACTGAAAAAAATGCACTTTATTTTCACATTTCTTTTACATGCTTTTCAAACTCGTAAAGTGACATTAATTGAAGATAAGGATCTGATTTTTATGAATAAGGACTTTTTTTTTGTAAAGTCAGAAATCTCACCAACAGATGCAGACAATTGTGTGGGTTTGTCTGAACATTCTTTCTGGGTAAGCTAGCATGAAAACTAGTGACAGGACTCACTGTCCCTGCCCAGCACCATCATTTATCATTTATCTGCTTGAAATAGAAGGAAGATGTGTTTTTCCTGTCCTCACCT
The DNA here is from genome assembly GCA_033557465.1 of Ichthyophis bannanicus. Lineage (NCBI taxonomy): Eukaryota > Metazoa > Chordata > Amphibia > Gymnophiona > Ichthyophiidae > Ichthyophis > Ichthyophis bannanicus. The sequence goes on from CM066032.1 coordinate 1,057,011,893, forward strand.
AATCACTTGCAAGTATTTTGCATTTTAGGATATATGGCCATTACCTCTTTCAAAACCAATATAGCTCAGTTCAAAACATAGTACTGGCAATTCCCCAGTAAAACAGTATCTAACAAATCATATTGTCAAAGAATGTCACATTCTGGAGAGAGAATGCTTTTGTTTACCATGAGATTTTACTGAGGTAAACACTCTGGGCTAAATTTTCTGCAACTCTAAGAAAAAAATTAATACACTAAGCACTATACCCAATTAGAGATCATGTCTATTAAATCAGCTTGCTGAAAGAAATAAACCTACATTTTGTTATTTTCTGAATCAGTAGTGCTCTACTACTCAGATTTGAGCATACTTATCGGGAAATATTGACCTAGTTAACATCCCCTCCCAGTTCATTCAGCCCAATCACTACAGTCACAGCCACACAATAGGTCTCTTTCTGAAGCCTTGCAGCTACACAATGACTGATACTCTATTCCTCCAGGGACTGAAAAAACTACCTCTGCAGCATCTCCAGTCTGCTAAGACAGCAGTCTGGCCGGGAATCAAACCCAGGCATGTCACTGCCAAACAGGAAGACATAGCCATAAATGGTCTATTTCTCTGAGTGATATATTTGTCAAAGATTCAGAATGAAAAAAATCACTCAATACATATCTTGAGGGTCTAGATGTACTCCAAACCAACTCACTCGTATGGACAAACTCTTTCTAATCTATGCCATCCAATTATTGTATATCTTGTTATGAAAAGGTCTCAGACTTAATGGCACCAGTTTTTAGACTTCAAATATGTCCAACTCTTGTGCCCATTCACATCAATGACTTTTCTCAAACCACTTCTATTCTAAAATTAAGAGAGAGTATATCAAAAACTACACGAAACTTACGACCCACTATAGTTAACATAATATAAAACTGCTTCAAAAAAGTTTTGCTTAGCTCATATCTTTTGCTGTGAACTCATTTCTACAGTATGCTTAGCTTGTGACTTAGCGGTATCCTTAGCTTCAGCAGTATGCTTAGCTTATATTCCAACGCCTTTCCTAGGCGCCTCCGTCACGTTTCACTTTTGCAAGTTTCCTCAGGGGATTACAAATGACTCCTCTCAAAAAAAATATACAAAAAGCGTATAAATGACCACTAATTTAACACCCAAGTACCTTTTTAGTTTTATTAATATATTAGAGGGTTAAACAAGGATGATCACCTACTGGAGAAATGTATGATGCTGCATGCGTCTCATTAACTGCTACAACTGAAACCTCTCAACCAGCAAAGTTACGGAAAACGCCGCGCATGCGGGCTACTGGTTACTACCCTTGTTTTTAAACCCCCAAATCGGTGGTCTATCAATGACGTGAGGACCCGCCTACAAATGGCGTTGTCCAAACCAGTGTTATCCAGTGAAGGAAGGTTAAATTTTTGTGCGCCACATAATGACACTCGGAGTTATATACTTTAAAATTTGACTACACGTCAGAATACAGTATGTACACCACATTGATTGCACTAGAAAATATTATAGAACTTGTGAAAACCGTAAATACACAACTTTTAAATTTTAAGACGTCTGTGTTTTCTATCAGAATCAGAACTGTAATTTTTGTGCGCTCTGTTATAAAGTATGTGCGCTCGCTCAGCACGGAGTGTGCGCGCGCACAGCTTAGAGGGAACAGTGCCGCCTACAAATGGCGTTGTCTGAACCAGTGTTATCACAATGTCAATGTATTATACTCATTCGATTAGGTGATTCTCCTTTACCAATGTGCTACTAGCTCCTATACGTGTTCCCATATCCTCAGAGACCAGACTAAAAAGGATATATTACCCTATATTTCCTACCTATATTCTTACTTACTTTACCATTCATAAATCGCCCCTCTATCAATCTGTATATGCAGGATGACCAGTCTATATAAATATTAAGACCACCGGGTATCACTGATTTTAAAGTAAATATCCATTTTTGTTCCCTTATAAGTAAGGATTGCTCCTGTGACTTTCCCGCTATACCTGACCGTAATTTATCTATAGAGAAGCATCTCAAGTCCTCAAACTGATGTCCCATTGTTAAACAATGCTGGACCAGTGGTGCCTCTTTCACTTTACCTTTTAAACGGCTCGTGTTCCCCCATTTTTATTTTATTTTATTTTATTCCTCCCTTGATGATTTACTAGAATCTGTGTGACTACCCTCATCTGAAGTATCCTCAAAATTCACTTGTTTTTTTATCTTCATCTTACGATTAGTATCCATCCAGGGGTAAACATACCCCACGGTGTAATCAGTGTGATCCCTCAAGTTTTTTAGACTTCATTATCTTTACTTCCTGCTGAAGCGTGTCTGTTTCTTTAATTCTTCCATTTTCTTGTATTTTTCTTCCGTTTCACTGGCCTTCAAACTACTTTGCATTGCTTCTGCCTCTTCTATGATTTTTGTCAAAGTAATTTTAGTTGCATCTATTATTAACACCATTAGGTCAAGGCAGAGGTACTCAAATCCAGTCCTGGAGGGCCGCAAACCAGTCAGGTTTTCGGGATATCCCTAATGAATATGCATGAGATAGATTCAAATACAGTGGAGGCAGTGCATGCAAATATATCTCATGCATATTCATTAGGGATATCCCAAAATCCTGACTGGTTTGCGGCCCTCCGGGACTGGATTTGACTACCTCTGGGTCAAGGGAACATTTGTTGAGTATTCTGTTCCATTTTTCTAAAAATACATGATCCATGGTGTGCATACAAGGTTCTTTATACATATGCAAACCGCGTGGGATCTGTTGTCGACTGATGTATTCTATTAATGATAATCTGTGCAGTTCCGATCTCACTATACTTTTTTGTAATTACAACAAAGACTCCCAAGTTGTTACATTGTGGGCATTCATGTACGGTTCTTCCTGTGCAAAAGGGTTTTTTTTCCTTAACCAGTTCTATGATATGGTCCTGTGGAAAACTGAACGTTTCTTTCAAAACTGCTTGACCTTGACCTTTATTGTTGGAACCCAAAGAAAGAACAGTAAATGACAATTCAGATAATGTCAACTTAATTACAAAATATTCCCCACTAAGTCTGGGAATTCAGCATATACTAAAGAAACATAGGAATGTTTTAAGTGCTGTTCCCGGGCTTGAACACAAGAAAATACGTTGCGTATGGCAACGTAATAAAAATTTAAACAAACAACTTAGTCCAGCAGTACTGTGATCCCCCTCGTTAGTGGGAATGCCATTGAATTCAGAAGTAGGACATAAAAAGTGTGGAACTTGTGGGATCTGTAATGTTACCATGGAAGTGAGTGTTTTTGAACCACATGGGGTCACATATTCTTTAAAAGAACACACGATGTGTGATTCCACCTTTTTGTGGTTTACATCATTCAATGTCCCTGCAAGTTAATCTATGTGGGGAAAACTATTTGCCCCTTTAAAATAAGAATGGGGGAACACAAGAGCCGTTTAAAATGTAAAGTGAAAGAGGCACCACTGGTCCAGCATCGTTTAAGAATGGGACATCAGTTCGAGCACTTGAGATGCTTCTCTATAGATAAATTACAGTCAGGTATAGCAGGAAAGTCACAGGAGCAATCCTTACTTATAAGGGAACAAAAATAGATATTTACTTTAAAATCAGTGACACCCGGTGGTCTTAATACTTATATAGACTGGTCATCCTGCATATAGAGATTGATAGAGGGGCGATTTATGAATGGTAAAGTGAGTAAGAATATAGGTAGGAAATATAGGGTAATATATCCTTTTTAGTCTGGTCTCTGAGGATATGGGAACATGTATAGGAGCTAGTTGCACCTTGGTAAAGGAGAAATCGCCTAATCGAATGAATGAGTATAATACATTGACATTGTGATAACACTGGTTCGGACAACGCCATTTGTAGGCGGCACTGTTCCCTCTAAGCTGTGCGCGCGCACACTCCGTGCGGAGTGAGCGCACATACTTTATAACAGAGCGCACAAAAATTACAGTTCTGATTCTGATAGAAAACACAGACGTCTTAAAATTTAAAAGTTGTTGTGTATTTACGGTTTTCACAAGTTCTATAATATTTTCTAGTGCAATCAATGTGGTGTACATACTGTATTCTGACGTGTAGTCAAATTTTAAAGTATATAACTCCGAGTGTCGTTATGTGGCGCACAAAAATTTAACCTTCCTTCAAAAGCTGCACAGCTGATATTTTATGCGCACACAGCCTACAGAAAATTAGAGGGAACATTGGTAGGCGGGTCCTCACGTCACTGATAGACCGACGATTTGGGGGTTTAAAAACAAGGGTAGTAACCAGTAGCCCGCATGCGCGGCGTTTTCCGTAACTTTGCTGGTTGAGAGGTTTCAGTTGTAGCAGTTAATGAGACGCATGCAGCATCATACATTTCTCCAGTAGGTGATCATCCTTGTTTAACCCTCTAATATATTAATAAAACTAAAAAGGTACCTGGGTGTTAAATTAGTGGTCATTTATACGCTTTTTGTATATTTTGTTTTTAGAGATAAGAGTCATTTATAATCCCCATGGCTGAGGAAACTTGCAAAAGTGAAACGCGACGGAGGCACCTAGGAAAGGCGTTGGGATACAAGCTAAGCATAATGCTGAAGCTAAGGATACCGCTGAGTCACAAGCTAAGCATACTGCAGAAATGAGTTCACAGCAAAAGATATGAGCTAAGCAAAACATTTTTGAAGCAGTTTTATATTATGTCAACTACAGTGGGTCATAAGCTTCATGCAGTTTTTGATATACTCTCTCAATTTTAGAATAGAAGTAGTTTGAGAAAGGTCATTGATGCGAATGGGCACAAGAGTTGGACATTTTTGAAGTCTAAAAACTGGTGCCATTAAGTCCGAGACCTCTTCATAACAAGATATACAATAATTGGTTGGTATAGATTAACAAGAGAGAGTTTGACCATACGAGTGAGTTGGTTTGGAGTACATCTAGACCCTCAAGATATGAATTGAGCGATTTTTCATTCTGAATCTTAAACAGGAAGACATAGCTACACATTTTTAAAATGAAAAATATGCACTGTACATATTTCACACACAACATGGACAAAATTCCATGGTTATTTACATGTGTAACAATGTCAAGTTGCTCCACTTAAATTGTAAACCTGTAAAATATTTGGTACTTGCTGCATTAACAACCACATAAATGTCATCTCACCTGCTCTTCAAACGAAATGACTCTAGGCTGGATCTTTTCCAAAGTGAAATGATAAATCTCTTTGGCAGTGCCATCAGGCAGGCTTGGGAGATGTGTGCAGAAGTCTGTCAGTAACTGCCGCGAGATCACCAAACTAACATTCTCATTCACCACTAGTTTCCAGAGAAAGAGAAGAGGTGACAGTCATCCTTCTGTAAACCCATAGCCAATCAATCACAACTTATAAGTAGCCTCATCAGCAAAGAAACTTAGCTAGCAGTTAAAATTATTCAACATGTGTAACATGCCTTTAAAAATAAAATTATATATACACACAAAGCAATTTACAACAGAGATTGCATACTTTTTTTTTTTGACCCACAAAAATCCCTCCTAGAAATTAAAACAAAACCTACCCCACTCTGATCTGCACTCTCTATATCTATACATTAAACACCAATATAAATCACTTACAATTCCCATCACAAACCATCTGTCACCAGTAGGCAGCCAAGACTAACTCCCTCACTTGATTTACATAATACAAGTGTCATTTCTAGAATGCTTTGGGGATCATCTGTGCCTTTTTTTTTAAAAGGCAAAAGTGTCATCTAGTGGCAAAGAAATAATTGTTTTTATATTCCTCACTTCAGGGTTCCAAATTGTGTCACCCCCATTAGCCTATTTACCCCAAATAAATTTTTCTACATGGATTTTTCATTTGATAAAACACATTATTCATAAAGTGCTTAATAATTCCTCACTACCCCATCCAAATATTTACATAAAACATACTTGCTTCTACGAAAGCTTTCAAAGCTTCTAGCTGCTCTGTCCCTAGAAGCTGGAGGGCCTTTTCAAGTATCTGACGGTACCTAGTGGGAAAAAAAAAATCACTGATTTATATTTCATCACAGATGCGAGTCACCTGGCATCAGCTTAGGTCAAGGAGGGTAAAGCGTAGTTACTCACCTGTAACGAGTGATCTCCAGGAACAGCAGGAATTTAGTCTTCACATATGGGTATCGTCGGTACCGACGGAGCCTGCACAGGAACGCTCCTCAGCGTCCAATAGGAACGCTTTTGGGAGCATCCCTCAGCACATGCGTGCTTGCCTTCCCACCTTTCCAACTGTCCCTCTTCAGTTAAGTTTGTAGCTGAGTGAAAGGATAGAGGGAGAGAGGAAAGGACAGAGGGAGAAAGGAAAGGGACAGAGAGAGAGAGACAACTCCTAGGAGAGGTGGGTGGGTTGTGAAGACTAAATTCCTGCTGTTCCTGGAGATCACCTGTTACAGGTGAGTAACTACGCTATCTCCAGGAACAAGCAGGAATGTAGTCTTCACATATGGGACTCCCTAGCGGAAGATGCCAGGGAGATGACCCCAAGAAGCTGCCACCTATGGCGAGGTGGGCCATGCTTCCTCCCATGGATCTCTGGCATCCCACCAGGGTTGGTGAGTAGAAGTTGTATTAGGTTTGAAAGAGATTTTGAAGAACAGCCTGGCCAAAGATGGCATCCTGACGGGAGGCTTTATCTAGGCAGTAGTGGGCTGTAAAGGTATGTACCAAGGCCCAGGTGGCTGCTTGACAAATGTCATCAATAGACACAGCGTGAAGGTTAGCCATAGAGGTTGACATAGCTCTCACATTATGAGCTGTGACATGGCCTTGAAGAGGAAGACTCTTACTCTCATAAGCAAAGGATATGCACTGTGCAATCCATTTGGATAAAGTCCTCTTGGAGACTGGAAATCCCAAATGACTAGAATCAAAAGCAATAAAAAGTTGAGAAGACTTTCTATGTTGCTGTGCTCTTTGTAGATAAAAAGCTACGGCTCTTTTACAGTCCAAAGTGTGAAGGTTCTTCTCTGCATTAGAGGCATGAGGCCTCGGAAAGAATACAGGAAGATAAATCACTTGATTTAAGTGAAAAGGCGAGACTACCTTTGGCATAAAGTGTGGATGAGTTCTGAGGACAACCTTATCATGATGAAAACTAGTGTAAGGAGGATCAGCCACTAAGGCTTGCAATTCACTAATGTGACGTGCAGAGGTGATTGCAATTAGGAAGATTTATTTATTTATTTATTTATTTATATTTCTTATATACCGCGCTATTATAATCAGTGCGGTTTACATTTGAAACAGAACATACAAGAATGTAAGCAAATTACATCAAGTTTTTTACATTGAACAGGGAATGTAAAACATGGAGTAAAAACGAGGGAGGAACTATGTACATATTATAAACAAATATAATGCTCTTACGGACAAAAACCTTAGGGTAGAAGTGGCTAAAGGTTCAAAAGGTGGTTTCATGAGCTGCCCAAGAACTAGATTTAAATCCCACGCCACTGGCAGTGGTTTGATGGGAGGTTTTGTAAAAAGACGACCTCTCATAAATCTGGATATGAGAGGATGAGAGGAAATTGGTTGTCCATTTAGAGGCTTATAGGAAAGCTGTAATTGCACTAAGATGGACTCTTACTGAATTGGTCTTTAGACCAGAATTTGATAAATGAAGTAGATACTCTTGTATCGACTCCAAAGGTATCACCAAGGGATTTAACCCCTTCTGGGAACACCATATAGTGAAACGTTTCCACTTGAAGGCATAAGATCGTCTTGTGGAAGGTTTTCTAGAAGCCTAAAGGATATCCTTTACCTGTTGGGAAAGGTTGAGATCCTGAAGATTTAAGCTCTCAGCAACCAGGCCATGAGGATGCAGGGACTGGGGATTCGGGTGCGATAGCATCCCGCTCTCCTGGGAAAGGAGATCTGGAGCACAGCCTAACTCCAGAGGTGCAGCTTGAGAGAGATGTAGAAGCAGGGGATACCACATTTGGCGTCGCCACCGTGGCGCTATGAGGATCATACGACCTCTGTCTCTCTGAAGCTTGAAAAGTGCTTTGGGGATGAGGGGAAGGGAAGACAAAAATCCCTAGGGTTCACAGGAATGCAGCTACTACTGCCATGCATTTCGTGAATACTCTTGGTGCGGAAGCCAGACCAAAGGGAAGAACCCTGTATTGAAAATGTTTTCCCTTGAAAAGAAATCATAAGAACTTCCTGTGATCTGGATGGATCAGAATGTGAGTATAGGCATCCTTTAAATCTAGAGAGCAAAGGTATGAAGGTATGGCAGAAGAGTTTCTAGAGAAATCATTTTGAATGTCTCTCGGAACAGGTATTTATTCAATTCTCTGAGGTCTAGAATGGGTCTGTGTCCTCCTGTTTTCTTTGGAATAAGAAAACAGGGGGAGTAGAATCCTGTACCCTGCTGGAGAATGGGTACCTCCTCTATTGCCCCTTGGGCAAGAAGTGTTGAGACCTCGTGATCCAACAGATTGTCTGCAGATCTCAGGGAATTGAACTGCCTTAAGATTGTAGGAGTGGGCATGCTGTGAAAAAGAAGCCTGTACCCCTCTCCTACAATGGACAGAGTCCAATTTTCTGCTGTTATTTGGTGCCATCTGTTGGCAAAATGACACAGCCTGCCTGGAATATTTAGGGGTTCTGGACCTCTCAGAGGCAGGAAGGCCAAGCTCTCTAGGAAGGAGTCAAAGCCCTTGAGGGGGCTGAACCTGCGGAGCTGGTTGAGCTCTCAGGCCTTTTGGCTGCTTCTGCTCTTTGAATTGCTGTTGTCCCCCCTTTTGAGCAACTTGACTGTGACCTTGGCTTTGTTGGGGTATAGGATGGATAAAAAAACCTTCCTCTTTTTGCTGAAAGAGGATTTCTTATAGGGTTTCTTTCTGGCTGGAGTGGCTGTAGATTGACAGTCTATCTAAGGTGATATTGTCAGCATCTCTCTCATTAGCCTTTTCCTGCCAATTTTTGCCAAAGAGATTTTCTCCTGTGCAAGGGATGTTGCCTAATTTATCCTATACCCAAATCTCCAAGTCTGATGCCTGAAGCCAGGCAATCCGTCATGCACCAATGGCAATAGCACAGGTTCTGCTGATGCATTCAAAGCAATCAAAGGCTGCACGATTCACAAACTTGGAGACATCTTGAGCATGCCTGACAAGCGTAAGGAAGCCTTGTCATCTGTCATCTGGGAGAAGTGGGCTCATAAGCTCCAAATCTCCTGTGACCTCCTTAAAGAACATACCCATATATAAGATATATGAACTGATCCTAGCAGAAAGCATGGAAGCTTGAAAGGTTTGACGCCCAAAAGCATCAAGTCCTGCATTCACATCCTGGAGGATTGGATGTATGTCTCTTTGCACTTTTCATCCAACGCATGGCTGACTCCACTGCCATGGAATGGAGTGGCAGCTGAGTCTTTTGAAATCCAGCACATGGTGGAACTCGATACATGGTATCAATCCTCCTTGAATGAGGAGATGTGGTCAAAGGTGTCTCCCACATTCTGAGCATCAAATCATGAAGAATTTCATGAATGGTCAGAGTGGCTGCATCCTTTGGAGCTTTAGGATATTGGAGAAATTCCAATTCCTTTGCTCTGGGTTCCTTTTCAGGAGCTACCGTGATTGAAAGGCCTTTTGGCAACATCATGAATAAAATCCTGAAAGGACATGTCCTCTGGAGGTGACATTCTGCGTTGGGTAGAAGAGTCTTCCGGGAGAAAAACTCTGGTACCAGCAGAATTATCAGAGTCATCGGAATCGGAGGATTCGAAGGATCTCTGATCACGATGTTCATGTAAAGCACAGTCCCGGTATCTATCAAAGTCAGTACCGAATTGATCCGGTACCGATCTTTTGATGCCAGGCAAAGACGGCATGGGAAGAATTCCCACCGGGGCCGGTACCGTCGGTGCTGGTACCGGTACCCGTTGAACTTCCGGTGTCGACGGTACCGCAGTTGTAAGGAGAGCTGCAATACTGCGCTCGATAGTGAGGCATCTCTGGTCTATCTATGCTGCCAATGCCTGGGTGTCGGTACCGGTGAAGGTGGCCGGGACCCCTTAGCATGGCACCAGTAGTTCTGTCGAGGCCGAGGCCTCAAGAACATCCTGGAGCCCCGTTGATGCTTTGGAGGCCGAAGCCTCCCGCCGGGGCTGTTTTGCTGGTGTGGTTCCCCTCAAGGGCAATACCAATGTCCCCTCGATGCTTTGCAGGAGAGCTACCCCTTTGAGGACCGGCTTTTATGTTTAGTTACCTGAGATCCATGAGAGGAAGAGGCAGCTCTTGAAGACGTCGATGCAATGGACCTGGCATCCAAAGAAAAGAGGGTGCAGCCCAGTTCTGTCTTCCTCTTTTAGTCATTCCCACACAAGAGACACTCAGATGGAGAATGATCAGGGCCTAAACATTTAAGACACCAGTCATGTGTGTCGGTGACGGAAATGGTACCGCCACACTTAGTGCATTTTTTTTTTTTTTAAACCATTAGCTGTTTTTTCCATCTTTAAGGAAAAAATGGGGCCTAGTGCCCAAATGGCGCCTAGCACCGAAAAAGAAAGTTTCTGAAGAGAAACAATTCAGAATTTTTTTTTTTTTTAAGAAGAAAAGAACCGGTGGTACCGGTAGGCGTCATGCAGAGGCAAGCGCGACCACAAGAAAACAAGATTAAAGAAGAAAGTTTCTGCAGTGACAGGGTATGAGTCCTGTCGGCTCTGCAGAAAACGAAGAACTGAAGAGGGACAGTTGGAAAGGCAGTATGCATGTGCTGAGGGATGCTCCTAAAGCATTCCTAGTGGACGCTGTGGAGCGTTCCCACGCAGACTCCGTCGGTACCGACGATACCCATATGTGAAGACTACATTCCTGCTTGTTCCTGGAGATAGCAGCATATAGCAGCAATAAAAGTAATTTCTAGGCAATTGCTAAGAAAAAGTAACACGATTGCCTGCAAAACCAACTACAAGAAAATTTGTGCTCCAGAGAGACAAAACCAAGTTAAGAAAAAAGAAATAATGAAGAATGAGGGGAAGGAAGCAGAGGAACCACAATTGCCATCTTCCCCCTTGCAGGTTGTTTTGGCACAGGAACTAAGGCTGGAAAAAACAAAGTATCAACCAATAGCCTTAACCAAAGTTACTGGCCATAAAAGGCTGTCTCCATCCCCTGGGAAACAGATTCCCTTACTGCCAATATATATGTCATAAGGCAAGATTAAATTACATTTTAAAAAAAAAGGCCGAGGAAGCCAAAAAAATGGATTGGCTCCTTCAATCGGATATTAGAGCTGGGAAAAAACCCCCACACAAAGGTCAGAGTCATCCAAATTAAAATGATCTGGAGAATCAATAAAAAAAGAACATTAGGCTTTCCTGAAGGTTCAGAAGGTCCAGATTTAGAAACATATATAAACGTGACTAGTTAAAGACAGCCCTTAGAACAGTGGTTCTCAACCTTTTTTGTACCGTGACCCCTTTTAACATTGATCAACTTGTGGTGACCCCCAATGATAAAATCAAATGTGTCTCTCTTCCTTTACCATTAATGCATTGTTGCTGTAATCATTTGTTGAATTATTAATATATTATAAGCCTTTGCAATATGTTTTTATTTATAAAATTTACTTATTTAAACCACAATAATTAATCACAACAAACAATATTTGATTTCAAAATGATGATTTTGTAGTCAAATCACTAATATGAAATAAAATTATTTTTTCTACCTTTGTTGTCTGACCAATTTATTCTCTGATCATGCTGGTCCCAATCTGAGGCTTCTGCTTTCCTGTCTTCTCTTAGCTCTCTTTCTGTGGTCTATGGTCCATCTGCCATTTCTTATCCCTTCTTTCGTTTTCTTCACTTCTTTCCATCAGCCTATTTCCAGTCCCAGTAACCCTCCCCAGTATCAAACTCTTTCCAGTCCTCACTCTCAGTACCTTCAATTGTCAACTTGCATTCACATGACTGCCACTGGTGTCCATTCCCTTCCAGTCCCCCTCCTTCCACACTGACCAGTCTCTTCTAGTACAAATACCATGGCAGCCCCTCTCAGATTCACTCCCTTCCAGTTCCGTTCTCCCATCCCCTCGTATCAGCCCATTTGTAGCCTTAGCCCCCAGTTTTCTTCCAGGGCCAGCAGCTCTATCCTCCCCTCCCCACAATCAGCCCATTCCCAGTCAAAGCCCCCCAATCAGCTTGCATCCAGTGCTAGTCCCCCCTCAACCCCATTACCAGTGCTAGCCTCCCCTAATCAGCCCAATACCAGTCCTACCCCCCCAATCAGCTCATTTCCAGTCCTAACCTCCCTGATCAGCTCATTTCCAATGCTAGCCCCCCCCATCAGTCCATTACCAGTCCCTACCCCCCCATCAGCACATTACTAGTCCCAACCCCCCTTGATCAGTCCATACCCAGTCCTAGCCTTCCCTAATCAACCCATTACCAGTCCTAGCCCCGCCATCTGTCCATTATAATCCTAACCCGCACTGTCTCTCCCCTCTGTCCAGCATTTATCCCGTCTGTCCAGTATGTCCCCCATCTCTTCCCTTTGTCCATGTCAGCCCCCCTCCCTCACTCCATCCATCCCTCCACGTCAGCCCCGTTGCTGGTTCCCTGCCCCTCCTCCCCTCTCCCTGTCTGCCTGCTACTGCCCTGTTCTTCTGCAGACGCGGCTCCCTGTCTCTTAGGGAACTGCAGCTGTGCCTGCGAAACCGTTGCAGAGCCTTTCAGTCTCTCGACGGGCTCCGTGCAGCATTGTCCCGCCTCCAAAGGAAGTTGTTTACCACTTCCTTTGGAGGCAGGACAATGCTGCACGGAGCCCGTCGAGAGGCAGGAAGGCTCTGCAACGGTTTTACAGGCATAGCCGCGGTTCCCAAAGAGGCAGGGAACCGCAGCTGCAATAGAAGGGAAGCGGTGAGTTTGCTGCTGCCGAGAAGCGGACTCGGCAGTGGCAGCAACTTGTGCACTTTTTTTTTTTTAAAAGGCAGAGTGAGGCGACCCCTGCTAAATCCTGTGGCGACCCACAGGTTGAGAACCGCTGCCTTAGAAAGCCATTGTCTATATAGTGAAAGAAAAGATACCCTCTCTATCAGGAACTCCATCAATGGCAATCACACAAACCCTTAAGTTTTAAAGATAAGGATGCATGTACTTGGTAATGAAAAAGGTCAATTGTATTTTATATCTGCAAAAGTAACAGTATTCTCGGACTATTCAATGGAGAAGCCAACACAAAACATCTGCACAAACTGAAAATCAATTATGCAATGCTTTTCTTGAAGCTAAGAGTGGAATCTGAAGGTAAAACAAATGTCATACTAAGTTACAAACTAAGTGGAGAACACAACAGCAAAATCCTCTGGCACTGCCTACTTAAGAGGTACCCACAATTATCATCTCTTTGTGCCTTCAAGTCAGTGCTGAATACTGGTGACCCAGCAGCTCTTGGGTTTTCTTAGCAGTGTGACCAGAAGTAGATTACCAGGCCTTTTCTTCCGAGGCAATAGAGTTAAGCGACATGCCCAGGGCCACAAAGAGTAACAGTGGTAATCGAACCCTGGTTTCTTGGTTACCAAGCAGTGCTCTAACCACTAGGCTAATCCTCCCCTCCCAACCTAAAATCCAGAAGGCAGCAATCCCAAGGTATATCAGGGAAACAAGATACTAGCAGACAACCTGATAAGCAAGAAGTGGAGAATGGCCAACGTAATGGCAATATTTAAAAAGGGTTCCAGAGGTGATCCGGGAAAACTACAGACCTATGAGTCTAACATCAGTATTGGGCAAATTGTTAGAAATTATTATAAAGAATAAAATTACTGATCATGTATAGAGTCATGGCTTAATGGGAGAAAGCCAACACGGATTCAACCAAGGTCCTGTCTTAATACTTTTTTGAAGCTGTGAATAAACAGGTAGACAAAAGGTGAGCTGATTGATAGTACATATGGATTTTCAGAAAGATTTTGACAAGGTCCCTCATGAGAGACTCTTGGTGAAATTAAAAAGTTACGGGATTGGAAACAGTGTAGTGTTGTGGATCAGAAACTGGTTAAAAGATAGAAGGCAGACAGTAGGGCTAAATGGCCAATTTTCTCAATGGAGAAAAGTAAATAGTGAAGTTCTCCAGGGATCCGTGCTGGGCCCGCTGCTTTTTAACATATTCATAAATGACCTGGAAATGGGAATGAGTGACGTGATCAAATTTGCAGATGACACAAAATTATTCAAAGTTGCTACAACCCAAGAGGATTGTGAAAAATTGCAAGAGGACTTTGATAAATTGGAAGACTTGGCATCCAAATGGCAGATGAAATCTAATGTTGTCAAGTGCAAAGTTATGCTCCTAGGAAACAACCACCCAAACTTTGGTTACACGATACAGGGTATCACCTTAAAAACCACCATCCAGGAAAAAGATTTAGGAGTCATTGTGGATAATACATTGAAACCCTCCATCCAGTGTTTCAGCTGTGGCCAAGAAAGCAAATAGAAATACTAGAAATTATAAGGAAAGGAATAGAGAATAAAACCAAGGATATTATAATGCCTCTATCGTTTCATGGTCCAACTGTACCTTGAATATTGTGCGCAATTCTGGTCACCCTGTCTTAAAAAGATATAGCAGAATTAGAAAAGGTACAGAGAAGAACTAAATGGTGAAGGGGATGGAAGGATACTCCTATGAGGAAAGGCTTAAAAAGTTAGAGCTCTTCAACTTGGAAAAGAGAAGGCTGAGGGAAGATATGATAGAAGTCTATAAATTAATGAATGGAGTGAAACAAGTTAATGTACATCGGTTGTTTACGCCATCAAAAAGTAGAACGACTAGAGGACATGAAATGAAGCTACAATGTAACCCATTTAAGACTAATAAGAGAATATTTTTTCAATGTGTAATCAATGTGCAATGTAGTAAAAACTGTTAGTATAACTGGGTTTAAAATAGGTTTGGACAAGTTCCTGGAGGAAAGGTCCATAAACCATTATTAAAAGGAAGACCCGGGAAATCCACTGCTTACCACAGGATGAGCAATGTGGAAGCTGCGGACTTTGGATACCTGCCAGGTACTTGTGACCTGGATTGGCCACTTTTGGAAAAAGGATACTGGGCTTGTTGGACCTTGGTCTGACCCAGTATGGCATTTCTTATGTTCTTATGACAAAAAAAAAATGGATCCACAAGAGCAGCGATTCCCAACCCAGTCCTCGGGTGTCCCCAGGCCAGTCAGGTTTTTAGGATATCCACAATGAATATGCATGAGATAGATTTGCATGCATTGCTTCAATTGCATGCAGATCTCATTTGCATATTCATTGTGGATACCCTGAAAACCTGACAGGCCTGGGGGTACCCGAGGACTGGGTTAGGAACCACTACACTATGGGCCCCTTCTACTAAATCCCATTAGCCAATTGTGTGTTTTAACATATGGCAACTGGCAGTCAGGAACACTAATGCACGTGTGTGTCCACCACTGCATGCTAAAACACATGTTAATTGTCAATTGTGGGGCAGGCAATGGGCACAGTATAGGCACGGAAAGTGTATTACTGATAGTGCCAAAGCAATTGCCTCACACTCAGTGGCAACACAGCTCTTAACACAAAATCACCTAATGACCCTATGGGAATGCAGTGAATCCCCCTTGGTGGATCGCACATCAGCTTGGCCTATCACACGCTAGTTGCTGGGAACCTACTGGTTATGTCCCTGACAGCTAATGTAGAGGCTACAATTAACATGCATAGTATGGGATCCAATGAGAATTTTTCAGTCAATGATTACCACCCCAGGTTACTGAGGAACAATTAGAATATATGAAGTGTCTTGCGCAATGGGAGAGGTGCAGGTGGTTATGGAGAAATTTTACTTATCTGATATATTATCTTTCCATGAATCCTGCTAGACTAGTCCAGACAAGTAGTCATGCTCCTCCAGCCAGCAAGTAGAGGCAATTTGAGCAACTTTAAGGTGATGAAATCACTTGGTATATCCACTGGTGTAGCACAGAGAAGTTAGTAAGATATTTCCAAGAAGTAAGCAAGATGAAAAAGCTTAGAAACTATGAATGTTATTAATAACCGTAACTTGGAGCAAACATTGGCTTACCACATATGACTGTGTCAGGCACTGAAACAGACAAAGCAACCAAGAGATAGCAATGCCAGGGCAGATCTCGGACTAGTCTAGCAGGATTCAAAGGCAAAAAAAAAGTGTCATCAAGTATGCAAAAATTGTCCTTCCTCATCACCCTTCTACATCATCCAGATAAGTGGAATGCATCCAAGCAGTCAATGCCCAGAGTGGGAGGAAGACTATTGCTCTGCCAAATGCACCATCTGCTCCGGGTTCCACATGCAACATGTAGTGCTCCGGGACTACCACTGCCTGTCCTCTCCTCAGACCATCGAAGAGGACAAGAAATGATCAAAACAAACAGAAGGGACAGTAATTTCTAGTATCTAATGCCCACCGCACATCTACCAGATGCAGAAAAGGGTCTGCTCGAAGATCCTTCAAGGAGGAGGAGGGCAGGATAACGGTCTGGTTAAGGTGAAAGAGGCCAGCACCTTGGGAGAAAGGACAGCATAAATAAACAAGGAGAAAGAAGTTGAAGATCAAAAAAGACCCCCTGCATGACAAGACCTGAAGCTCAGACATCTGTCTGATGGATGCAATAGATACAAGAAAAACCATCGACAGTCAAAGCTTTGAGACACACCCTACAAATGGGTTCAAAAGGGGAACCTTTTAGTGCCTTCAACAAAGATTCCACTAAAGAACACCCCGACACAAAACATCTGCTTCACTCCTTTGAGGATGTACGAGACATCAGGTTGCATTGCCAGGGACATCTTTTGAATGCACCCCCAGTAGCATGCCAGGGCTACCACCTAAAACTTAAAGATGATCAGTGCTAACCCCTGATCCAGACCAAAAAGCTGTAAGAAGGACCAAACAGTAACCGTGTCTGGTTTTCCTGGTCTTCAGGGCCCGAGAGGAACACTGTCTCTTGAAAACTCTTCAGACTCTTGCGGGGCCCCTCTGGGCCTTGAGAAGGGTTATCCACCACTGATCCAGAATAACCCTACTTGAAAAAGCTTACATCTCTCAGGAGCCAGACCTTAAGTAACATGGGAATGGAATCCCTCATTACCAGAGGTTCCTTTGTTAAGGTAACAAGAAAGGGGACCACACCAGTAGGTTCAAGAGATCCATGTACCATGGCCTGCAGTCAATCGGAGCCATTAAAGATCACTAAACCCAGATGTGACTGAATCCTGAACAGAAGACGGCTCACCAAGGGCCATGGTGGGGGGTGGAGAGGGAAGGCATACGGAAGCCCCTCCTGGGGTCACTTCTAAAGCAGGATATCCAAGCCTGCTGTCCATGGATCCTTCCTGTAGCTGAAAAGGTTCTCCAATTTTAAATTTTCATCTGACTGATCACATAGTCGAATACTGGAAAGCCCCACCTCTACACTATGAGATTGAATGTGTAAGGGCTTAATTCCTTCTTACCGGGATCCAGTGTTCAAATTCAAGAAGTCAGGATCCTTAAGGGTGGCTCCTCCCTGTACAGAGTCATTTTTACGGGTCACTGCTGAATCAAAATGTCCACTTTGGGAACCTGAAATAACTTATCCTGCTCCTCCACAGGCAGTGTGTAGTGCTCAGCCATAGCCCTGGCAACCCTGAAACCAGCATTTGGTGACTCAACTCTGTTATAATTTTCTTTATAGGCTGAGGAAAGGGAAAAACCCGGAACTGCTTCTGGATACCTGTCAGAATTGGATTGGTTTTGGCCTTTTCCAGTGTCTGAATTCCCACAGCCCCAAAGAGCTTACTTCTTGCACAATCAAGGGCTCTAGTTCCTCCTTGTGGGAAAAGCAGTACTATGGAGGACTCTTCCTCAGCACCAGGTTCCAACTCTCCTTCCTTGAGAAAGTAGAATTAGATCTTACCTCCTAATTGGTGATCCTTAGCTAACTCCAGTCCAGTCCCACACTTCTGGAGAGTCAACCTCCTCCAGCAGCTTGGAGACTGAGCATGTCATATTTTAATGACAGCAGCATACTAAGGCAGCCAGCTCCTCCTACCAGCCCCAGTAACCTATTGACAAAGCAGACTCACAGGAGAAACCAATAAGTAGTCAAAGAATTTCAACTCAACTGTTATAGAACCGTAACCCGAGAGTCCTCCCAGAGGCCCAATACTACTCCCTCCTGAACGAGGAGGACATTTTCTTGTGAGCTGCCTAGCAGAAAAAACACCCCAAAGTGTGCAGCCAATACAATACACTGGCATTCCAAAACAAAAATCTTGAGAATCGAAGGCAAGGATTAACCACAGAATCTTCTGCCAGCACTTATCCCTCAATGCCTTGCCTCTCTGGAACCCCCCCCCCCCCGACCAAAATTAATGACAGTAACCTTCAGGCCCGGGGTCACGATATTGTGTACTACCACCGAATAGGGCAGGTTCCAGGACTGGACTGGAGTTACTCAAGGAACGCCAATTAGGAGGTAAGGTTTAATTCTCCTTTCCTTATCGTTCCTCCAGTCCAGTCCCAGTACTGCTCGGTTACATCCCAGAGGTATATCTACAGGAGGGACCCGTGAGTCCGGCCTGAATCACTGCCGCTCTGAATTGGCATCTTTTGCCACCTGCACATCCAGATGATAGTGTTTCGCAAAAGTATGGAGAGAAGACCACGCCACTGCCCTACAAATATCAGTCAGCGGAATCAAGCTAAACTCCACCCACAAAGCCACTTGTGCCCTGGTCAAATAAGCCTGCAGCCCCACCGGCACAGATCCCTTCCATTTAATACATAAGCTGATGGGATCGCCTCTCATCCACCAAGAAATAGCAGCTTTCGCCACTGCCTCTCCTTTATACAGACCTCCAAATAGTACAAAAAGATAATCTGACTTACAAAACTGCGCCATTCTCTTCAAATACCGCCGTAATACTCTTCTTACATACAACAGTCACAACTGCTGATCGGCACCTGCTGTCTCCCCCGAGAGAACCGGCAGAGAAACCTGTTGGTTTAAATGAAAAACAGACACTACCTTCGGCAAAAAGGAAGGCACTGGTTGGAGCACAACCCTTTCTTTGGAGAGGGAAAGGAAAGGATCTCTTCAGGAGAGCATTTGCAGCTCCGAAATCCTTTGCGCCAGAAACACCATGTTAAGTGTCAAATCCTTCAACGATGCCCTGGTCAAAGGCTCGAAAGGTTCCTTCATCAACACCCCCAATACTAAGTTGAGATTCCAAGGAGGTACACAATCAACCTTCTAGGTGGCCGGATCTGCTTCACTGCCTTCAGGAAACAGACCACATCCGGGTGTGTCCCCAAGGCCTGACCATGTATCCAGCCTCAATAAAAAGAAATGACTGCCATCTATACTCACAAGGAACTGCCAGCCAGGCCCTTCTCCAAACCTGCCTGCAAAAAAAAGCTAAGACGTCTGACAGTGTCGCTAAGAAACGGTCTACTCTCTCTCTCTTGGTACAGTCTCAAAGATGCAGACGCGGACATAGAACAAGGAAGTGAACCTTTTCTGGGCCTTTAGTAATGTAGCTATCACGGGGCCAGAGTAGCCCTGCCTGCTCAGCTGAGTTCTTTCAAGAGCCATGCCATAAGCTAGAATCGATCCACCTGTGGCATTCGTAGCGATCACCAAGTCAAGAGGTCCTCCCTGACTGGCAGTCGCCACAGCTTGCCTGCTATGAGTCGCACCATGTCAGCATACCATGGCACCTTAGGCAATCCAGGGCAATCAGGATGACTATTCCATGATGAGCCTCAACCCGCTGCACGACACAACCTATGAGTGCCCATGGAGGAAAAATGTATAGATGCCCTGCGTGGGCCACCTCTGCACCAGAGCGTCCAATCCCTCAGACATCTTTTCCCATCTGCTGAAGAACCGACTTGCGTTGGCCATTGCAAATGTTGCCATGAGATCTATGACCAGCGTGCCCCACCATCTCACCACCTGCAGGGTAGACTTCCTGGCATACTGTCCATTCCCCCGGGTCCTCATGCACCCAGCTCAGGTAGTCCACCATAACGTTTAGTCCCTGCTAAGTGCGCTGCCGACAATGCCTGAAGATTGCCACCCCCATTGCACCCCTTTGACCTTTGCTTCCAAGCTCACACTGCCTGTGCCTCCCTGTCAATTGATGTAGGCCACCATGGTTGCGTTGTCTGAGAAAACCTGAATGACTTTTCCCTGCAGGCCTGCCCTGAACCTCTGCAGCACCTAGAGGACTGCTCTCATTTCCAGTCTATTTATGGACAATCCGGTCTCCTGTGGGCTCTACTGCCCTTGCGCAATCTGTCCCTCGCAGTGGGCCCCCCCCCCAGACTAGCATCTGTCAGTGCGATCCAGCTGGGTGACTGTAGAGGCATCCCCACTGCCAAATTCTCGGGGCATAACCACCACCTCTGAGAGATTTCCTGGTCCCTGCTGGGCAGGGCAGTTGCTGCGACAAGGGATGCTTCTGGTGCGACCATCTGCAGAGTAATGCTCTTTGCAATGGTCACATGTGTGCCCTTGCCCACAAAATGAATTTGAGCATTGCTGCCATGGTTCCTAACAGCTGCAGGTAGTGCCAGGCTGTCGGATCTGCTCTCCGCAGAAATTGCTGCACGAGTTGTCGCAGCCCCTGTGCCCGTTGCCTTGGAAGAAACACCCTACCCCTGCAGGTGTCAAAGCACACCCGCAGGTACTCCAGCTTCTAGGATAGCACCAAAAACAACTCTTTGTCTCAATCACCCATCCGAGACTGCAGGAACTGCACCACTCTCGTCATTGCATGCTCACTTTCGTCCCGGGGACTTTGCCTGAATCAGCCAGTCAGAGGTATGGATGCATCAGGACCCTCTCCTGGCGAAGCTCCACTGCTGCCACCACCACCATGACCTTGGTGAAAGTACAAGGGGTCGTCGCTAGGCCGAATGGCAAAGCTCGAAACTGGATATGCCCCATAGGCATCACGAAGCGGAGAAATTGTTGATGCATCGGATGGATAGGAATGCGTAAGTATTCTTCCATGAGCTGAGGGACATCAAAACCTCTCCGCTTCTCACTGCCACTATAACAGACTGCAACATTTCCATGTGATAATGGGGCATTCACAAACCCATTTGCGCAGATGAGGTTAAGAATAGGCCGAAAAGAGCCCTCCTTTTTTGGCACCATAAAATAAATTGAGTACCGACTCGACCCACACTGATCCCTGGGTACCGGCACAACCACCCCCAACTAGGAGCTGCAAGAGCTTGTCCCTTAAGGCCAAACCTTTGCAGCATGCAGGGAAATTGTACAAAGGATGGGCCCACCGGTCTGGCCAACTCCAGTGTGTAGACCTCCCCGATAACCTCCGGCACCCATTGGTCAGATGTGATTTGGGCCCAAGCAGGGTAAAAGTTCCTTAGTCAGCCTCCTACGGGCCTTCCCTTGCTTCATTGTGACTTCTTGGGCCCTAAGGCGGCGGTGCTGAAACAGCCTCTCCCTGCTCCCCGAAACCCCCAAAAACTGACGTTGCGAGGGAAAATTACCCCTCTGATAAGGTGCAATACAGACACTGCAGAATCGTCGGAAGTTCCTTGGCTGACCCCGAGCTGGAGTCTACTTGTGGTTCTGCTTCTGATTATTCTCGGGGAGACGCCCCGCTTTTGACTACTCTAATTACTTTACAAATTTCTCCAATTTTTCACCAAATAGAAGCTTCCCCTTAAACAGCAGCATGCTAAGCCGTGCCTTGGAAGAGCTATCCGGCGCCCAATTTCTCAGCCAGAGATACCGGAGAGCCACTACTATTGAAGCTATACTCTTGGAAAGGCCTCTGAGATCGTAGCAGGCATCCGTGAGGTACACAGCTCTTGACTCTAGTTTGGCTGCTGCCTCCACCAGATCCATAGTAACATAGAAAGTGACGGCAGATAAAGACCAGCATGGTCCATTTAGTCTGCCCAGCAAGATGGCAAGAGTAGGTACACCTGTCGCTCTGTGCAGGCCACCCCTCCCCTATTTGTTGAGACGTTAGATGGTTCCGTTTATTTTGTTTTTATCCTGTTACTGTAAAGGGATCCACTCTGTTTGTCCCATGCCATTTTGAATTCTGTCACCGTGTTTGCTCCCACCATTTCCATCGGGAGGGCATTCCAAGCATCCACCACCCTTTCAGTGAAGAAATATTTCCTGACATTGCCTTTCAATTTACCACCTTGCAGCTTCATGTTATGCCCTCTAGTTTTACAGCTTCCCCGTCTTTGGAAGAGGGATGTTTGTTCATCATTTCTCTAAGTATTTAA
Source organism: Ichthyophis bannanicus (assembly GCA_033557465.1). Classification (NCBI taxonomy): domain Eukaryota; kingdom Metazoa; phylum Chordata; class Amphibia; order Gymnophiona; family Ichthyophiidae; genus Ichthyophis; species Ichthyophis bannanicus. The sequence goes on from CM066032.1 coordinate 1,057,034,272, forward strand.
AGGTCTGACTCATATCTCCCCTGTCCCTCCTCTCCTCCAAAGTGTACATATTTAGGTCTTCAAGTCTCTTCTCACAAGGCTTCTGACACAGGCTCCAAATCATTTTGGTTGCCTTTCTCTGAACAGTTTCCAGTCTTTTTACATCTTTTGCAAGATATGGTCTCCAAAACTGAACACAGTATTCCTAGTGAGGCCTCACCAGTGACTTGTACAGTGGCATAAGTACCTCTTCCTTTCTGTTGGAAATCCCTCTTTGTATGCAGCCCAACATCCTCCTGACTTTTGCCACCACCTTGTCGCACTGTTTTGCCGCCTTGAGATCAGAGATAATCACAGCAAGGTCTTTCTACTGAACCGTGCATACCAACCTCTCTCCCCCTATCTTGTACATTTCCCTTGGATTTCTGCTACCCAAGTGCATGACACTGCACTTTTTCACATTAAATCAGTTGCCAAGCATTAGACCAGTCTTCCAGCTTTTGTAGATATTTCCTCATGTTAACCACTCCCTCGGGGGAGTCCACTCTGTTGCAAATTTTTGTGTCATCTGCAAAAAGACAGACCTTTCCATTCAGTCCTTCAGCAATATCACTCACAAATATATTGAACAGTGCTGGGCCCAGGACCAAACCCTGGGGCACCCCGCTAATCACCTTCCTCTCATCCGAGTGAGTCCATGTACCATCACCTTCTGTTGTCTGTCAGTCAACCAATTTCTAATCCAGTTTACCATGGAACCCTATCTCCTGGCTCTCTAATTCCCTGCGCCCAGTGCAGGCAGGCCCTAGCCACCCAGGCCCCACACACGGAAGCCTGGAAAGATAACACATCGATATCAAATGCCTGTTTCAACAAGGTATCCAACTTCCCATCCTTGAGCACGGTACTACCCTCTATCGGGATCGTAGCTCTCTTAGTTACTGCCAAATCCACACTTGCTGACCAGAGTATCTCCCATTCCTTTTCCGATAGCGGGTACAGCCTCGTCATGGTCTGCACCCATCTGATTCCAGCCTTAGGCAGATCCCACTCATCCTGGATCATCTGCTTGACCACTCTGCACCGGAAACACCTTCGTCTTCTGAACCGCCTGGAGCAGCGGGTCCCCTAGCGCCTCTTCCTCCATCAGTAGATCTGCTGGCATATTAAGTGCCTTCAATGATTCTGCAATGAGCGCTGCCAGCTCTTCCCAGCAAAAAAACATGATTCCTCTCGCGGAAGCTCTCCTTCTTCTAACTCCTCTCCATCTCTCTCCAAATCTACCTCCGGGTCCCTTCTGGTTCCTCTGAAAATAGGAACTGTTACCTCCATTCCCCCCCCCCCCCTCAGGTCTGTGCCTTTTTGCTGCCTCCACTTCTGGTTCCATGGCATACGATTCTGCAAGCCTTTTCTTGCCTTGTCCTTGCGCTGAAGCAGGGCACCACGTGCTTTGCTGCCACATGCAGAACACCTTGTGAATAAGCAGAACGAATTCAGGGGGAAAACCCCTTCGTGGCACTCTCGCCTCCAAGGTCCTGAGATGTGGAAGGTCTAGGGGAGACCTGGTCTCCACCAAAATGTTCTAGCAGCAGGGGAGCAGACGCAGACTCTCCGACTCCTCCCACCCTCTAACTTTGCCCTTCATGGGCCTGCGCCATACTCCCCCCCCCCCCCCAATGAGCCTGTGCTATCCACACTCTGTTCTGTGTCCTCCAGTGGCCCCTGCTCTGTCACTCGGGCCTCTGTCTCACAGCTCTAGCATACACCCACATCGGAGACCAAACCCCTTTTGGCTCCACACACCATGCACTGTGGTCTTGCCGGCATGGCCCCTGCCCGGCGGCCCCTGCCCTTGTAGCTCATCAGGTCCAGCCAAATTGTTAGATTAGTCCAAGCTACAAGAAAAGAGTCACCTGTAATGCCCTCTGTGACCCAACTGCAAGCAGGGCCCACTCGCTGTTGAAAGTTTTCCTGCTCCTTTCCTCCTCCTCCTTTTTTAAAGAAGGCCACAACCACGTTCCTATAACTCTTCTCTACCTTTCTTAGCCACCAAATGATAATTACGCTTACCTGGTAATTGTAGTTCCTTGAGTGACGACAGTTCAGTCCTCTACCTCTGGGTTATGTACCTCCTCCTGCAGCTTAGAGACTGGGCATATCCAAATCGTGACATCACTGGATGCAGTCTGCTGGTATCTCCCATCAGCCCCAGTGAACTATTGACAAAGCACACTCAAAGGAGTAACATCTCTAAAAAAATTTTTTTTTAAACTCTACACTGACATTGAACATAGAACTATCAGCTGTGCAACCTCAACATTCCCCAGACAAAGGAGGAACCGCCTTGCACCTTCCTTTTCTGCACCATACAGAGCTAGGGAGAAAAAGGAAAAAAAGGGATAGACCGAAAGAAATAGAAACATCTCAGTGCCAAAACTCGACTCCCTTAAAAGTCACACTCGCCTGTAAACGTGCACCTCTCCCAAACCGAGCTCTACTGCTATCGATACTACCCCGGGCAGGAATGAGGACTGAACTGTCATCACTCAAGGAACTACAATTGCCAGGTAAGTGTAATTATCATTTCCTTATCATTCCTCCAGGTCAGTACTCTACCTCTGGGATGTAACAGAGCAGTATTTATTGGAAGGGACCTTTCCAGCCGGCACGCAACACCGCCGACCCAAAGCAGGCATCATTCATCGCCGAAACATTCAGGCAGTAGTGCTTACTGAAAGTATGCAGAGATGACCAGGTAGCCGCTCTACATATTTCCCCAGGCGGAACCAAACTATGTTCCGCCCAAGAAGCCGCTTGCGCTCTGGTCAAATGAGCACGAAGACCTGAGGGGACTGCAAGACCCTGCAACAGATATGCTGAAGCAATTGCCTCACTAATCCATCTAGAGATGGATGCCTTAGCAGCCGCTTCCCCTTTGCGGGAACCTCCGAACACCACGAAAAGACGGTCTGATTTGCAAACGACTTCTGAAGCCTTCAAACAGTGCCATAAAACTCATTTGATGTCCAACTGGCACAAACTACGATCCGACGCACTCCCCACCAGAGATCCGAGCACTGGGAGAGAAACTGCTTGATTTAGGTGAAAAGGAGACACTACCTTTGGCAAAAAAAGACGGCACTGTCCGCAAGACCACCTTCGCTCTAGAAAAGGACAAGAACGGTTCCCGACATGACAACGCCTGTAACTCTGAAATTCTCTGTGCCGAGCAAATGGCTACCAAAAACACGGTCTTCAAAGTCAAATCTTTAACTGACGCTTGGTGCAATGGCTCAAAAGGTTCCTTAGTTAACGCCCCTAAGACCAAATTGAGATCCCATGGCGGTACCAAAATCCTTCACGAAAGCCGTAGCCTGGATACTGCTTTAAGAAAACGCAAAATGTCAGCATGGGCCCCTAGCGCAATTCCCTGCACTTTGCCCCTATAGCACGAAATAGCTGCTAACAGGACTCTTAAGGAACTGGCCGCCAGTCCCTTATCAAATCCATCTTGTAGAAAACTTAAAACCAAAAAGGTACAGATACAGTAGCTGCCCAAACATTCTTTCGTGAATACCAATCCTCGAAGATACGCCAAATTGAGGAACTCCAGTTTAGTCTTCCATCTCTGGGTAGTGTACCTATTCCTGCAGCTTGGAGACTGGGCATGTCAAAGTCGTGACATCACTGGATATAGCCTGCTGGTATCTCCCATCAGCCCCCGTGTACTACTGACAAAGCAAACTCAAAAGGAGCAAATAAGTAGCTATAACTTAACTTTAACTGAACTATCCATCCCTCAACCAGAGGGAGCTATTTAACTTTTTTTTTTTTTTTTTTACGTTCACATTTCTCTTATTCTTTTACTTTCCCTGTTCCACACCCTCAATCAAATAAGAGAGAAGGAACAGGTCAGAGAGCAATATTCACTGCAATACAGAGTCTGAAAGGATTTCTCCACTCCATCTGAAAAGAACCCATGAACTGATCACACACACACACACACACACACACACACACACACACACACACACCCCCCCCCAGGCAGGAATGAGGACTAAATTGGAGTTCCTCAAGGAACAATTACCAGGTTAAGTATAATTTCTATTTCCTTATCGTTCCTCCAGTTTAGTCCTCCACCTCTGGGATGTATCAGAGCAGTAATCATTCGGAGTGACCTATCCACCCAGACCGCAACACCTCTGAACTGAAACAGGCATCATCTGCAGCCATAACGTCCAAGCGGTAGTGCCTACTGAATGTATGAAGACCAGGTAGCCACTCTGCAAATTTCCACTGGCGAAACCAAGCCGTGTTCTGTCCATGACGTCGCTTGTGCTCTAGTAGAATGAGCCCGTAAGCCCTCTGGCACCTGACGACCTTGCAACATATATGCTGACACGATAGCTTCCCGGACCCATCTGGAAATAGATGCTTTGGCAGCTGCCTCCCCTTTACGGGACCGCCAAACACCACGAAAATCCGTTCAGACTTACAAAAGACCTTTGAGACCTTTAAATATTGTCGCAACACTCCCTTTATGTCTAAGCGACGAAAGCTACTGTCTGAGCAGCCCCCCCCTCTACGGCGGCTAGCACTGGTAGGGATACTGCCTGATTCAAGTGAAACGGAGAGAGAGACCACCTTGGGTAAAAAGGACGGAACTGGTCGCAACACCACCTTTTCCCTAGAGAAGGATAAGAATGGTTCTCGACAAGAGAACGCCTGCAACTCCGAAACCCGTCTAGCTGAACAAATGGCTACCAAAAGCACTGCTTTTAATGTTAAATCCTTAATGGAAGCCTGATATAACGGCTCAAAGGGTTCCCTTGTCAAGGCTCCTAAAACCAGATTGAGATCCCACAGCGGTACTAAAACCCTACGAGCTGGCCGCAATCTAAACACCGCTCTAAGGAAGCGCACCACATCGCTGTGAGACCCTAGAGCCACCCACTGAACCTTTCCTCTATAGCAAGCTAACGCTGCTAGCTGCACTCTTAAGGAACTGGCCGCCAGTCCTTTTTCAAAACCATCTTGCAGAAAGCTCAACACGACGGGAACCGAAACGTAACTGCCCGAACTTGCCGCTGCGAACACCAGTCCTCAAATATACGCCATATGCGAACATAAGCAAGGGAGGTGGACTTTTTCCTGGCTCGTAGTAGAGTCCCAATGACAGCACCAGAGTAGCCTTTTTTCCTTAACCTTGCCCTTTCAATGGCCAAACCGTAAGCGAGAACCGATACACTTGAGGCATTCGAAGCGGACACTGAAGTAGCAAGTCGTCCCGTATTGGCAATCTCCAAGGCTCTCCTTCGAGTAGCTGAACCAGATCGGCATACTATGGTCGCCTCGGCCAATCCGGGGCCACCAACAGAACTCTTCCTCAATGAGCCTCGATGCGCTGAACTACTCGGCCAATGAGCACCCATGGAGGAAAGACGTAGAGGAGGCCTGACTCTGACCACGGCTGGATCAGAGCGTCTATCCCCTCAGACATCCTCTTGACACATGCTGTAGAAGTGATTCGCCTTTGCCGACTGAAAGGTCGCCATGAGGTCCATAATCGGCGGACCCCATCTGCGGACTATTTGAGCAAACACCTCCGGATGGAGCTCCCATTCTCCGGCATCCACCCGGACTATGCTGCTCCTTATCTGTTTCTCTAGTGAGCCCAGCACCTAGGCTCACTATGTCCTCCTGCTGCATGGAGACTGGACACACTGGGGCTGATGGGAGATACCAGCAGGCTATATCCAGTGATGTCACGACTTTGACATGCTCAGTCTCCAAGCTGCAGGAGGTGGTACACTACCCAGAGGTGGAGGACTAAATTGGAGGAACGATAAGGAACTTGATTTACTGCACCCCACTCGTTACTGGCTCAAGATGGCTATGAGGCAGAAAATGTTGCAAAAAATGCCCGTCTGCCCTTGATGCGTGGTCTCCTCACCCAGTAATGGGTTCAGGAGCCACTACAGACATCTGGCCTGGATTCTGAGTCCCCCAAAGCCGCCTGTCGTTCCCAGGGGGGAAAGGGGGAGGAAGATTTTTTTTTTTTTTCAATCCTGTGGCCAGACCAAGAATTGTGTCTTTCTCCGTAATTACTTCTATGCTGTCCTTCAGAAGCTACCCCCCCCCCAAAAAAAAAAGTCCAAGTACAACCTCCAAACTATGCACGCCTTAGTTGTCCCCTTCAGTGAGTCCAGCACCCTGGAGACTGAGCTTACAGGAGCTGGTAGGAGGAGCCGGCTGCCTTAGTATGCTGTCATCATTAACATATGATATACTCAGTCTCAAAGCTGCTGGAGGAAGTTAATTACCCAGAGGTACGGGACTGGATTTAACGAATAAGGAACATCCATTCCCAAATCCAGGTCTGGAGCCACTGAATCCAGTAACGAAGAGCACCATCTCCCTCCCAAGTGCTCAGACATCAAGGGTTCAGGGTAAGAGGGAGCCCCCCTTCCCTCACCAGGCAGGGCATCTCAGCCAACGGTGTGCCCTCAAGACACTCTACAGAGGGCCCTCCCTCAAAGGATCTACCCCAGTCCATGGCAGAACTCCTACCAGGCCGAGAACCACTGCTGGTCTCTGGTGCCAGTTTGAAAAGACTTTGAACCAGATTAAAAATTTGATAGGAAGGAGACGGAGGTGCACTGTCCCAGTCCCAGCCTCGAATCTGGCACCAAGGACCTGCTCCCAAACAGACAGACATCAGCCTCTGCCAAGTAGCTGTAGCTCAGGTGGTCATTAGCTGTGAGGGCAGTCATGCAGCCCATGAAAATGGCAGAGGTTTCCATGCTCATAGGCCCCACTGCAACCATGTTGCCTACCAATCCCTGGCCTTCTTTCCCAGCAGTCTCTCACAATACCTGCATTGACTCATTTTTTCTGGCCACACTCAGGAGGTCCAAAATGCTCTCTCTCAATGATCCAAACAAATAATCGCCCCATCTCCCAGCCATCAGCTCTTACATAGGGATCACCTCTTACCCATGCTGGAGTCTTGGGGGAAGGCAATTGAGCAGTCAAGAAAACAGCAAAATTCCAGGTGTCAGAAATATGTTCTGTTCTTTTAATTTGTTTATTCTTAATTGAAACAAGCTTTCCGCGTTCCCATATCCGAACCAAACAGAAGGACCTCTGATGCCCAGAGCCATCTGGAGACTGCTGCTGCAGTCCAGAGGAAACAAAGAGACCCATCACCAAAGGAAGTTGCCTCCACTTCACCTGCAGGAACCTATTCATGACACTAAGAAAATCTGTGCTGCTAGATAATGCCTGAGGTAAGATGTCCAGCACCCCCGCAGTCAAACCAGGAAGGAGATTCCATCAGGGCTCCCTCAAAGAGAGGCAGGGAAATCAGCCCCTCAGGATTGTTGCCCGAAAGCTCGCCTTAACTAGCCCCAGAGAAAGTAATTAACTAGGCTCAGAAAGGCTTTCTGGCCTACAGCATCTTCATCTACACCAGCCCAGCTAAGACCTGCGCCATCTGCTGGAGACAGAGAAATAGGAGGAGGAGTTGGGTACCAGCTTTATAGAGAGGGCAAAGAGTCTGCCTTTCAGTGTCTGTCTTTATCTGCTGGTAGAGGGAAACAATCTACTAGTCTGGTATAGACAAACAATGAGGAGGCATTCTTTTTTTTTCCATTTAAAATATTTTTATTGTGAACACTGTCAAATACAACGTACTTTGTACACATTACACAATCCCCCCCCCATCTATACTACCCCCTTCCTCCCCATCCCCCCTCCCGCCTGCGTCCCCTCGTACATATCCCACTGCCATCATTTCACTGCACTTTCACATGGTACTGATGCCATACATTCACACTTAGTGTCCACCCTCCTTCTGCCCCCTCTCCACCTCCCTCCAGGTCTGTAACCATCTCCATACCCCCTGCCATTGTGCCGCACTCCTCTCACCTTTCCCACGTCGTAACTCTGTCAATTTGTGCATCAAGCTCACCTCTGCCACTCTTCGAACAAATCCTGCCAACTGTGGTGTGCTGTGCCCCCCAATGTTGGGCTCTCGCACCGAGCTGCTGCTATGCAGTGATGTAGTACCCCCACTTCCCGTCTAGAGATATCCTCATCAAGTTGATGCAACAAACATGTCTCTGGTCTCCGTTGCAAGCTGTATCCAGTCATACTGCAAATCACCCCAATAATCTGTACCAAATAGGCCTGTATCCTGTCACACTTCCACCACATATGCATCCAATCCCCCCCCCCCCCCACAACATCCCCACCAGCATAGATCATCCTGTCCCTTTCCAGCACGGTGTCTACATACTAGCGTCCAGAACCATCTAAATAATACTTTAAGCATTTTCTTTGATTTGTGTAGCTATGGATACATTGGCTGAGTGGAGTGGCCGCCTAGTGGTTAGAACACTGGCTTGGTAATCAAGCAACCAGGGTTTGAGTCCCACTAGCACTCCTTGTGGCCTTGGGCAAGTCACTTAACCCTCCACTGCCTCGGAAGAAAGGCCTGGCAATCTACTTCCAGTGACAATGCCAAGAAAACCCAGGAGCTTCTGGGTCACCAGGAGTCAGGACTGACTCGAAGGCACACATTGCATTGGATACATTGGCTATCGTCTGGATTAATTTATCCCATACCTCTACATTCCAACTCACCCCCAAGTCTTCCTCCCATTTCAACATGTAACTCGGTTTACTCTCACCGGCCTCCATCAGGCCTTTGTAAATTCTGGACAAAACCCCCTTCTGGCCCAAATGGTCTGAACATAGAGCCTCAAACCAGCCTCTATTTTCCCAAAGATCTCTCCATACCTTCGGTTGTCTTATAAAGTGGCTAAGTTGCAAATAGGCAAAATAATCACTCTTTTTCAACCAATATAGGTCCTTAATGCCTTTGAACTCATGGGTCCCCCCCTGGGAGTGTATTACGTGGTGAATATGTGTCAGCCCAACTCCAGCCCATCTACGTAAGATTTGCTCTCCGGGCCCCTGTCCCCTCTCAAAGCAAGCCTCCAGTGTCATTCCCTGTATGTAGCCCTTGTCATGAACTAGCTGTGTCTTATTTCGTTTCCAAATTTTCAAGCTATTCACTACCATGGGGTTAAGAAGATACGTATCAGGACCTTTACTCCCCCTCCAGATCACTCTTTCCAGTCCCACCCCCCACCTCATGCTCCATTTGGACCCACCGTTTCCTTGTTCCTCTTTTGCCACTCATAAATCATTTTTAATTGCGCTGCCTCATAATATTTTTGCAAGTTGGGTACCCCCAGCCTCCCTTCTCCCTTTGCAATACCCTCGCCGCCACCCTTGGGCGCCTCTGTACCCACATAAATTTGCTGAGTCTTTGTATCCGATTCAGTATATTCTGTAATACCAATATCGGGAGTGTCTGGAACAAAAACAGTAATCGGGGCACTAGCATCATTTTAACAGTCGCTATTCGCCCAAACCATGAAATATAGCCCCTCCCCCACCCCTCCAGCAAACTCTCGATCTGCCCCAATACCTTCAGATAGTTCAATTTATATAGCGCTTCCGTTTTATTGCTTATACTGATACCAAGGTACCTAATGCTCTCTCGAGCCCACTTAAAGGGATACTTCTTAGCCAGAAGGTTTTTTACATCCCCTGGAACCGCTAAATTTAGAATTTCCAATTTTGTCCAGTTGATTGTGAAGCCCGATAACTTACCATACTCTTCCAGCTCCCACATTACTATTGGGATGCTTACCCGGGGTCTGGCCACGCTTAAGATTATATCGTCCACGAACATAGAAATTTTATAGTCACTCCTCTCCACTCTTATTCCTAATATATCCGCCCATTCTCTTACCCGCTGTGCAAAAGGTTCTAGTGCTATTGCGAAAAGCAGCGGTGATAGGGGGCAGCCCTGCCTCGTTAGCCTCCTCTGTTCAAAAAAACCCGAGTGGGCCCCATTCACCCTCACACAAGCTTTGGGCTGATCAAAAAGTGCTTTCACCCATGTTAAGAACTCTTCCCCCAACCCCACTTTCTCCAATACCTGAAAGAGGAAAGGCCTTTTCCGCATCCAATGACAGAAGTAACGCCTCTTCCCCGCTTTGCTCAATGGACCATATGATGTTAAGGATCTTCCTGATATTATCTGCTACTTGTCTACCAGGGATAAAGCCAGCTTGATCTTGGTGTATCAATTTTCCAATAATCTTATTTAATCGCGTGGTGAGTATCTTAGCTAACAATTTAGCATCCAAATTAAGCAGGGAGATGGGCCTATAGGATGCGCACTCTTGTGGGTCTTTCCCCTCTTTATGGATTACAGTTATGCCCGCCCACCCCATCATACCCGCTAACTTCCCTCCCTCCCATAGTTGGTTAAATAACCTCACCAGGGGTGCAAATAAGAGATCCCCGAATCGCCTATAAAATCTCACCGATAGCCCGTCCAACCCTGGCGCCTTCTCTAATTTTAACTGCTTAATTGCCCTCCGCACACCCTCTCCTCGTATGGGCTGATTAATTTCCTCTTGCTCTCCCCTCCTCCACTTTAGGCAAGTCTATAGAATCAAGGTAGCTTTTTACCCTCTCATCCTGTGGGGGAAGTCCCTTGCTTTATACAGCTCCTGGTAGTATTCCCTAAAAGCGTCTCTAATCTCCCCATCTTTAGTAGCCAGCTCCCCTCCCTTCTTGCGAACTCGTATTATATGCGAGCGCAGCTTCCGTTGTTTTAGCTTCTGCACTAGGTACCTCCCTGCCTTATTCACCCCCTCAAAGACCTCCTGCCTTAAAAGCTGCATCCGGTACTGTATCTTTTCTGCTGTTTAACTGCGCTCGCACTACCAGTACCTGCCCTCTATAAGCTCCCGTCTGCCCTTGCCCATCCAGTTCTTCCAATTCCATCAAGCGATCCCTCAGGGTCCGCTCTCTGCTCTCTTTCCTTCTTTTTCCTTGCCCATCATTTAAATACTCCTCCTCTCACCACTGCCTTATACCCATCACATACTCCTTCCCACATGACCTCCCCATTGTCATTAGATTTAAAAGTATTCACGGGTTTCTCTCTCTACGTCCTCCTGAACCCTCCCATCGTCCAAAAAGTGACTCATTAAGCCTCCAGAACTGTATTCCCTTCATCCTCCATTTGCAAGCTTATCACTACTGGAGCATGGTCAGACCAGGTAATAGACTCCATTTCAGCCCCCGTTATCCTCCCCCCCACCTGTTTTGAGACCCAGATAGCATCTATTCGTGAATAGGACCCATGTACTGGCGAAAAGTAGGAAAATTGTCTCCACCCTGGGTGTTGCAGTCACCATGCATCTATTAAACAATGCTGCATGACAAAATTACGGTACCGTTTCCTATCCGCCCGCTTACCCACTTGTCCGCGTGGCGTCCCAAGCTGGATTCCACGTTAAGTAAAAATCCCCTCCGTATATAAGGATACCCTCCCCCATTTCCCCACCTCTTCATTCAGTTTTGTCCAGAATTCACGCTGAGCTCCTGTTGGTGCATAAACATTCACTACACAGTACCATACATTCCCACCCTTCAAACGCGCTAATGCATATCTCCCCTCTTTGTCCCTTACAATAGATTACTACTAGGTTAAAGATGCAGCTGCAAACAATATAGCAACTCCTTTCTTCTTTTCTACGGTATTTGATGCATGGACACACCCCATATCCCCTGGGCTTAACCAGATACTCTGTTGCTCTTGTCAGATGCGTTTCCTGAATCATTACTATTGCTGCCTTCTGGCGGGCTAGTTCCGTTGACAGGTTTTGTTGTTTGAATGGCGAGTTGAGCCCCTTTACATTTAATGTGACTATTTTTAACTCACCCCTTCTTCCGTTTCCTCCCCACTCTTAGCCCTGCCAGTTAGATCCCTATTCCCCCCTCCCCTCCCGTCCTCCCCGCCTCCCCTCCCCTCCTCTCATAAAGAGAGATTTGTCTTCCATGGTGGTGACCGGTTATCGGGCCATGCCCGTCTCTACCATTCCATATTCCCCCCCCCTCTCCACTGCCCCCCCAAACAAAACAGATCCCACACACACACCCCTTCCAGCACTGCTCAACCCTCCCATTCCCTAACCCCACCCCCACCTCCTACTCCCTCTATCCTTCCCTCTCACCCCCCTAACTGCCCTACTCTTCCTATAGTCTGTCCCTTCTATCCATCCCCCTCCCGTCCCCCCCTTACTCCTATTTGGTAACCTGTCCTTCCCACCACCTATTTAAATGTTACTGCATTATCAGAGAAATACATGACAGCACAACATTGAACACAGAGTCCTCAATTTCAGCCATCTCCCTGCTCCGTCTTGTGCGCTCCTGGACTCTCTGTTCAGTCTCGTCGCTCATCTGCCCAATGCTGGAACTCTATGCCATCTTTGGACGTTCCTTTTTGGGTTGGATGGCATTGCAGTATTTGCCTGTGTTCCTGCCGAAGGTCTCTCTCCCTCTGGTAAGTTAGGTAGTCCCAGTTCTTTAAGCACAGTCCAGGCTTCCTCTCTGGTCTGCACCCGTCTCGACTTCCCCTTAGCTGTAATCAGTAAACCGAATGGGAACAGCCACTTGTATCTTATGTCCTCTCTTCTCAAATAGGCCGTCACCTCTTTAAGGTTTCATCTATGTTGCAGCGTTCCCGCAGAAAGATCCTGAAATAGCTCCAGTTGGTGTCCATCCCAGGTAATCTGCCGCACTTTCCTCGCCGCTCTCAGCAGCCATTCTTTTACTTTTTTTTTTAAAACTTTATTTATATAGTACAGTTCCTGAGCCCCGGGCCCACCAACGCTCTGCAAGCATCAGCTGATGGAAACCATTGCGCCATTCCAAGAACGTGGATGGATGTTGATCTCTCCATCTATGGAGAATCGGACCTTTCCCCACCAGACAGGCCTTACGCACCAATAACCGCTCCCATCCCCCCCCGGGTAGGGTTGGATGCAATTGATCGAGAATGACTAGAATGCTAGTCCACGGAAATCTTTGCTGCAGCAACCCCGTAAGGTATCTGCGAATACGGGACCAGTAGGGAAGGATGCGCCTGCACTGCCACCACATGTGAGTTAGGGTGGCTAAGGGTAAAGAACATCTAGGACAAGACCCATCTTGTGTGAGGTGACTCCTCAACGCTCGCCGAGGCAAAAAATGCACTCGTGTCAGGGCCTTATATTGAACCTCCCTCCACCGCGCTCCCCCCACCAATGCTGTTATCCGCCCTACCGCCGCACAGATAGTGCCGGGCTGCACCACCCGCCCCAGTTCCTCTGCCCAAGCCGTCTCCACCCTCTCATAATCTGGTCGTACCCCAAAACACTCCAGCCGAGACTTCAGTCCCCTTATTGCTGGTGGTGCAGCGCCTCCAAGGTCAAAAAATTCGAGAAGTTGCGCCGATCTGTCCACCCCCAGTTCTTCCTTGGGCAGCTTTGCCACGTAGTGAGAGAGTTGGAGGTACGCAAAATATTGAGTGGGAGGCAATTGAAACTCCTCTCGAAGCTCTGAAAACGACTTACATTTACCAGTAAGGTCCACTACATGCCCTATATACCGTAAGCCCTGTCGATACCATAACTGAAACGCCGTGGAATCGGATCCCGGCAGGAACTGTACGTTTCCACGAAGGGGGAGCCAGCTAGACACCTGCCAATTCCTTCGCCAAAAGCTATTTAATTGTCGCCAAGTACGGCGCAGCGCAATTAACATAATATTTCGCGTAAAACGCGTTGGTAATTGCGCACTATCCGCATGTAGGACTCCTACCAGCGAGAGAGGAGCCACAAAAGCCGCTTCCAAGGCCCGTGGCGTGTATACGTCGGTGTCGCCCAGATAGTCCCCGAGATGACGTGCTTGACACGCCAAAGCATAAAGCCGTATATCCGGGAGCCCTAAGCCCCCTCTGCACCATTTGCCAATCATACGGGATATCGGGATCCGCGCTCTAGCCCCCTTCCACAGAAAACGTTGAATCTCCTTTTCCAACCTAAGCAGATCCCGCCTCAATAACCACACGGGTAGGGTTTGCATCCAGTACAGTATACGAGGCAACACCACCATTTTGAATGCTGCAATTCTCCCCAGCAGCGATAAAGGTAGCGGATTCCACGCCCTCAACTGGTTCCTTACCCCAGACAAAACTCTCTCGAAGTTAATATGGTAAAGGTCCTGCAGTACCCTCGTCAAAACAACACCTAAGTATTTGAACTTCTGCTCAGCCCATTTCAGAGGAAACCCCTCCTCCCCCCAATGCCCTCGTAACTGCCCTGAAACATCCAAGGCCTCTGATTTCTCTTCGTTGATCCGGAGACCCGCAAAACTACCAAATAATCGAAATTCCATTAATAATCTAGGCAAAGATTCCCGTGGAGCTAGAAGGTGTACCAGCATGTCATCGGCAAAAGCCGACATCTTAAACCCTTGATTGCCAATCTCAATTCCGCGAATTTGCGGGTCAAGTTCTATACGCCTTATTAGGGGATCTAGGGACAAAACAAATAATAGAGGGGATAATGGACAGCCTTGCCTTGTACCCCTATACAGGGGAAAAGGATCCGATAAAACCCCGTTACAGAGTACTTTAGCCGTCGGTGTATCGTAAAGGCTCTTAACCATGTCGCAAAAGGCCTGTCCCAAGCCGTACTGCAGTAATAGGTGCTGTAAATATGTCCAGTTGACCCGATCAAATGCTTTTTCAGCGTCAAAACTCACCAGCAGGGATTGAAGCCGATGACTATGCACCCACTCCAACGATGTTAAGATTCTGCGAATATTACGGACCGCATAACGGCCCTGCACAAACCCCACCTGTGAAGCATGAACAATATCCCCCAATAGTCCCGCTAGTCTTTCCGCCAAAATCTTGGCCAGCAGCTTCATATCAAAATTTAGCAGGGAGATCGGCCTGTAGGAAGCCGCCTGCAGCGGGTCTTTGCCCGGCTTGGGTATCAACGTAATATACGCCTGATTCTCTCCCCATCTTCTACCCCTGCCTTCTATTCTTTGCCGGTAAGTATCCACTAACAAAGGGCTAACCCAGTTCGACAGTAATTTATAGAATTCAGCCCCATAGCCGTCTGGTCCCGGAGTTTTATAGCAGTTAGCTTTCATAATTATAAGTTGCACCTCCTCTAGGGTTATCGGACGCCCCAACATGGCCCGTTGTTCGTCTGTCGCCTTAGGGAGCTGTAGTCCCTGGAGGTAATTTTCCATAGTAGCGGGGTCAGTCCCCTCCGCTGAGTACAATTTCTGAAAGAAATCCTTAAAAATCTCACTTATCACTTCCCGCTTCTGCTGTAATTTTCCTCTCTCATCCCGAAGTGCTGCTACCCCCCGCCCACCTCTCTGACCCTGCAAGCAGCGGCCCAATAGTTTCCCCGGTTTATCGCCAAAACACTAAGCGATATTTGTAATACATTATCGATTTCTTGGCTCTCTGATGGAGTAATTCATTTAAGGCGACCTGCAATTCCCATAATCGTTTTTTATTGGACACGGTAGGGGCGTGGCCACTTAGTACCCGCGCCTGTGACACCTGCTGCTCCAACCGGATAATTTGTTCTGCCAACAATCTCCGCTTCCGAGCCACAAATCCAATAATATCCCCGCGCAACACCACTTTGGCAGTTTCCCAAACCAGCTCCGGGTCATCTGTGTGGACCTGGTGGTTTAATTCAAAATCACGCCAGCGCTGACCCAGAAACCGCCGAAAGTGGTTATCGTGATATAGCTCGGCGGGGAACCGCCATATACGAGATGTTCCGGTCCCGCTCCCCCATTGCAACTCGAACCAAACCATAGCATGGTCGGAGATTTCCAAAGGACCTATTTGCGCCTCTTCCACTTGGGCAAAGGTAGTAGTGGAGAGCAATAGGTAGTCTAATCTCGCGCTAGTCCCATGCGCCCGCGAGATATGTGTAAACTCTTTCTCAGAAGGGTGCAGCAGTCTCCAGGGATCTACCAAGTTTAAACGGGCTCGAAAGCGTTGCAGCAATTGAGAACCAAGCACCCTATCTCTCGTCTCCTTGGCGGCAGAGGTATCTAAACTCACGTCGAAAACACCATTGAAGTCCCCCCCTATAAGCATTGGCACGTCCGGCATTTGTTCAATTTTGGCTGCGATGCGGTTCAGAAAATCCCGATCTAATACATTGGGGCCATATACATCACCCAGTATAATATCCCGATCTTCCAGTAGTCCATGTAATAGCAAAAATTTCCCATTGGGATCGGCCCACTGACGGTGCAGCGTAAAGCGCACACGTTTATGAATAAGTATGACCACCCCTCCTTTCTTTCCCAGTGCAGGCGCACCCCATGTCTGACCCACCCAGTCCCGACACAATTTAGCATGTTCGTCGGCCGTCTGATGGGTCTCTTGCAATAGCGCAATATCACAGTGCTGCCGAGCCAATGCCTTGAGCACTTTATAGCGTTTGATCGGGTTACCCAGTCCACAAACATTCCAGGTTATTACTCTCAGAGGGATCCTGTCTGTTGATGCCCCCGCTGCCAGCACTTCGTGTTCAAGGAGACCCTCCCAGCCTGGGGTCTCCCCAAATTTCTACTAAGATGGGTTGTGTTAGCTCCTTGCAAAGATTGTATGGTGCGACAACTTTTCCCCCATTCCCCCCCCCCCCCACCTAACCCCCTACCCCCCACCCCGGTGACCCTTCCCCTAACCTCCCCCCCCAGCCGAGAACTTACCCCAACCAATGCACCCAATCCCACCTCTATCCCTATTCGCTACCTCATATCTACAGGGCTCCCTACTCCTACCCCCTCCTAGAAAGCCCTCCCGAGACCCCTCTGAGCCCGTCCCCCTTCCCCCCGAAGACCTAAAAGTAACTACCTACCGCCATTGTGCAACACAAATATAGAGTGGTCAAACTACCACAGAGCAAATATTGTCAAAAATTAAATTAAAAACTCTGTACTATAACAAAAGAGTGAAAGTATCTACCTACCGCCAGCCATCCCACCTTTAATCCCCCTTAATTGTGGGTGCCGATTCCGCCCTACCATCTCTCCCCACCCCCCCCCCCCCCCACCAGTCGAACCTCCGCTCTAGGGAGGAACCGCACCCCCAGGGCTGACCTGCAGGTGTGGCCTCCTGCAATAAGATGAAAGTGGAGTCCCCTCCCCTCAGGGGTACACCTCCAGTCTTCTACAACCACTCCCCCATCACGGCAAACTCCTGAAGGAAGAAAAGAAAAGAAAAACACTCCTCCTCCTCCCCACCGTATTATAGTATAAAAACAAAGGACATTTTCTGAACGAAGAATGGCATACTTCTGCTTGTAAAATAATAAACCACTTGCACTTAAACAAATCCCACGAACAAAAACTGTTCACGTTAACACAATATTTAGAGTAACAAATCAGACTATGTGCAGCGAAAGACATTACGAGGGTCAGCTGACAGAAATCCCAGGAGGGATAGAACGGAAAGATTACATAAACACCATCCTGAGTGACTCAAATATGCCAATTGAAGGGTTAAGATAACCTTGAACGTTTGTTTGCTTCTTATAAACGACTAACAGGGTAGCCTGAAGGGTGCACAAGCCTCCTGAAACTTGCAGACAAAAATGGCAGTAAAAGATGCCAATCATGGGTGTGGTGTCAAAAGGGGGGAAAGTAATGCAAAGAAGTAAGTGGGCAGGTGTGTGCATGGGAGGGGCATAATTATAAGCAGGAGTGCCTGCTGCACTATAAAGATAATTAACCAGGAATTCTGGAACAGGTTGGGAATTTAGCTGGTAAAATAGTAGCCAATGAATCCAACCATAGATGAAACAGAAATAGAACATCATGACATAAAACTTGAGTCTTTAATATACGGAAATTATGCTCCACCCTTTGCACTCTTCCCCCCTCAGTCTCCGGGAGCAAACGTAGTTGAAAAATAGTCCCCTCTGAGGATGAGATCTGGCGGAATTGTACAGCATGTATTTAGACTACCTATATAGCTCCTGCCAAAGGAGAGATGGTGAGCCCCTCCCGCCTAAATCTTGCTGCACCGGTGGCTGTGGGAGCTCTACAGGTAGTGTTTCTGCTGCTTTATGCTGTTCTGGTGAAATGTTTAGGGGGAAGCATGGTTCTTTCTCCAGACTCCCTCATCCCCCCTAGCCACTTCTCGCCCCAGGCACAGGTGGAGGAGAACCCCCTCCCTCCCAAGGAAAAGAAATTCCCCCGACCGCGCACGAGGGCAATGTCTCCCGTCGCTCCATGGCAACAGCTGGCATATCCGGGGGAGACCACCCCCTTCCGGGACAGCTGATTCACCCCCACCGAACATTCAACCCGTCGCCATGCCGGGTCTTCCAGGCCAATCAAAATTATTAGCCAGGGAGATCCCCCAGGACCAAACTTCGCTGTTACAGACAGAGCATGGGGAGACCAAGGGAAAGGTTCTTGGTGACTAAATACTTTGTTGCCATACAAAACAATTTGTAACTGTTACTGTAGACATGGGACCCAAAGTTACTGGGCAGCTGCAAAACACTCCGTAGCCAATGCTACACTGTATCTCCCCCTCGTTACTCTCCAAAAGAAGGGTTCTCAACATTGTATTGTTAGAGCAAAGTAGATCATGATGTAGGAGTCACTGACACTGCTGTTTTTTGAAGATATAGCCGATTCACATATTCCTCTGCTGCAGAGGCGGAGTCAAAGGTACGATGAGCTCCCTCACTAAGCACATGGAGTTTAGCGGGATATTGCACAGAAAACCTAATTCCTGCGTCTATCAGTTTGCCACATAAGGGGGGCATACTCCTTCCTTTTCCGGCTCAGGGCGACTGAATAGTCCTGCGCTACACGAATTTTGTTATTAAACACCACCTCTCCCTTTTGTCGCGCTGCCTTGAGGATCAGTTCCTTCTGCGGGAAGTGGAGGAATTTAGCCAACACGATTCTGGGGCGAGGGTCGCGAGTTTGTTTAACACCGACCCGATGCACCCTTTCTATACAGAGTTTACCTCCCAGTGCACTTTCCTCCACTGTCTGCCGAACTAAGGCCTCTAGGTATTCTCGCAGGTCCTTATCCAAAATGGTTTCAGGGACCCCCATGAAGCGCAGGTTATTTCGTCGAGACCTGTTCTCTAAATCGTCAAGTTTTGCTTCGTGATGGGCCAGTTGAGATCGCAAGCCCGCCACCTCCACTGTCAGTGTCTCCACCTTTTCCTCTGCCAGTCCCACACGATCTTCGGCCTCCTGCTGTCTCTGACTAAGCATGTCAAATGCGGATTTCAGTCCATCTATTTTCTCATGGAGGGCTTCAAATTGAGGCAGCAAGGCTGTCTTTATAGCCGTTGTCATCTCGTCGATTGAGGCAGGAGACTTCGGTGACTGCGGCGATGCCGGCATCTGGGCTTATTCCGCCATCTTAGTTGAGCCGGTCCCCCGCTCCCGATCTCTCCGCATCGATTTTACCGCAGTTGCCATGCAGTAGGGCAGTCGAGTTTGCACTCCTAGAATCTACCGGCACTCCGATTCAAATAGTTGCCTTTTCGGCAGGTAAGGGCAGTGATAAACAGCTCTAAATCGCCGGTATAGTCCGAGGGTTCAGGGACTAGCTCAGGATGCGACCTCTACGGTGTGCGCATCACGTGGTCTCCCCCATTCTTTTACTTTAAAAGAGCTGAGGCACACCACTATATCTCTTGGTTTATTGTCTCTTACCGGGCCCTAAAGCTCTGTGTGCTCGCTCAATTTGCAAGAGTTCTATCGTAGTGCCCCCTTCCAGGTCTGCGGTTGCTACTAGGGATCTGAAGATTTTAATGAGTACTTCTTCACAATTTCTATATTGAGGATCCTCTGGGAGGCCCCGAACTCTTAGATTACATCTCCGGGATCTATCTTCCAGATCATCTAGTTTCACCTGCTGCTCCACTTGGGCTCGCTTGAGGTCCCCCCATCCTTTTTGTAAGTCTTCAATTTCCTCCCCTTGCTGCTCCATCTGGGTCTCCATTTCTTCCAATCTGTTTCTGATGTCCACGATGTCTTGTCTCAGAGCTTGTATGGACTGAGTTCATGTTTCACCACGCCAATTTCAGTCTTAATCTCATCTTTTAGTTCGCTTAGCCATTCTTTCAGCTTGGCTACACCTCCTGGGCTGCATCCCCGCTCCAGCTCCTCCAAGTCGCTTGGCTTTTCGGCCTGCATTCGGCCCTCTTTCTCCCCCTCTCTTCCGCTTTTAACTGCTGCATATGGGGAGCGGAAGTCCGCCAATTTCTTCCGTGCGGCCAGAGTTCCTTTCTTTTT
This sequence comes from Ichthyophis bannanicus, assembly GCA_033557465.1. Classification (NCBI taxonomy): domain Eukaryota; kingdom Metazoa; phylum Chordata; class Amphibia; order Gymnophiona; family Ichthyophiidae; genus Ichthyophis; species Ichthyophis bannanicus. The sequence continues at coordinate 1,057,054,489 of CM066032.1, forward strand.
TTCCATACTTCCACTTAGGGCCTCTAAGCTGATAAAGGTTTCCCAAAAATTTCAGGATTTTCCCTGGGAGGCCGCGCCCCCCTGAGGCCACTCACTTTATTTCTTGGCCTACTTCCCAGGCTTCTATCAGGCCGCTCTGTCCTGGTTAGTGGTGTTCATCCAGGGCAGCCCTGCCCCCATCTGCTAAATCTCATCTTCCTTTCTGTTGTGGATTATACTCCTCTAGTCCACCAGAACCTTGCTCTGCTCCCTTAGTGCTTTATGCCACCTCTTCCCACCTACCAGGGGCTGTATTCTCCACAGGCCTGCTCACCGTTTTTGCCACGACGCTCCTTCCGTCCCCTGGAACTCTCTCCGCTTTCCTCCGAGCCCTCTTCCACGTCTTACCACTTCTCCTCTGGGCTGCTATCCAATCCCGCTCCTGTCAATTCACACTGGGCTCCTGTTCACACCCTCCAGATCTGCCCAGGAGCACTGCCGCCACCTTCCCCGCTCACTGGTGCTCTCCTCTGGTCCTCTCTGCCTCCACGGCCTCTGCGCTGGCCCGCCCGGCTGTCCGCCGCTCCTCTGGCTCACCTTTAACCTCTGGCAGTCACGCGCTGTCCAGGCTCAGCGTCTTGGAAGCACAGCTCCCCTCCGCAAGTCCAGGCCTGCCACGTGGTCCTTCAATTGAGCGGCTTATTTACGACCTTTTCCAGTGGCTACACTCTTATACGGAGGGACCCGCTCGACAGCGCAGCTCCCCTTTGCTGTTTCGCCAGGAGCCTCGTCGATCTGTGCTGCTCTCGATGAGATTTTCACAACCCCACCATTCTCTCCTCCTCCGCTCCAGCCTGCCACGCGATCTGCTGGATCGACTGCCCGCTGTGTGTCTCCTCTTGCAACAGCGCTCCAGCTGGGGCTGGCTTGTACCCTATTTCCGCTCTCCTCTACTGGACCGTTCACCAGTGTTTCCTCGCATTTGCCCCTCTCACGGAATGCTTTTAGGGGTACATTTCCCCCCTTATTACAGGCTCAGGCAATGGAGCTTAATCTCTATACCGCCATATGCCCCGATGTCGTCACCGGAAGTCCCCGAGGAGGCATTCTTAAGGAAGATCTCTACCCTTCTATCGAGGCTCCCTGAGTGCAGTACCCCTTTTCCACTGGGATGGTTCTGCGCATTGTCACCATCATGACAAGGGTGACCACCAAAGGGAATCTACAAAACTGATCTAGCTTGTCCTGGGGCAAAGGGTACAGCTAAGACAGGAAGTCAGCCTCTAAGACCCAGGGGGGCTAGGAGTCTCTCACTGGGAGACTACAAGTTGCCACATAGGCACAGGAAAGAAAAAAAATACAGGACAATGCCAGATACCCTCCAGAATAGGGTCCACTTGAGGAGCTTTTGCATGGGAATGAGCTATGTAAATATGCAAAGCTGCCATAGTGTTCTGAGACTAGGAAAGTCCTCTCTGTGAAAGAGGCAGATAATGAATGGATCCTTGCCTATCGAGGGAATTTGTCCTTCATCCACCCTACCCTTCAGAGAAGAGGATTCCCCATCTGCATCCCAAACAACCCCTGTAGGAGATAAGGCTGGGCTCCCAGAGGAGCAGACAGGTGAAAAGGGCAAAGTAGGGATGGTTAATCCCCTTGCCACCAGCAGAGGCGCTCAAGGGCCCCAGTCCATAAAGGGAGCTGTTGAGCTGCTAGTAAAAACTGAACAGCCTTTGAGCAGTTTCAAAAGCTGCTACTCAAGTCAACTGAAAGGCGTGCCAGATAACCTTCAGTGGTCTATGGGCTTGAGGCTGTGGCCATCCCACCAAGTGCCCCCCTACCCCACAGATACCATACAGCCAATCAAAATGGCCACAACGATTGCTGGGGTGGGGGGGGAGAGTAATGTGGCAAAGGCCATCAAACAACATTGGGCATCAGACCCCAGGCCTCCTGGCCCCCCCCCCCCCCCAACATGCCAAAAAAAAAAAAGTTATATAGAAAATTGTTGAAGGCAACAAGCAGCAATGGAACACAGCTGACAACAGCCATGGGGGTGGGGAGGGGTGGGGGGGGGGAGGAGAAAAAATAAAAAAAGAAACCACTGGCAAAGAGCAAAAAATGAAGGCAAAAAGGGAGCCTCAAAAAGGGACTCTGAGCACCTGTCAAGGCCAGTCAATCAAGAAAAACCAGAGGGCTGCTCCAGCTGCACTCCCACAGGCCTGAGATGCCCTGCAGCTTAAGAAACTTTAAATTTGAAGCTGCTTTATTGCAAGCAGCTGAAATAAAACCCAAAGTGTGCAGCCAACACAATACACGGCCGCACCGCTCACATAGCTCTTGGTGCAATCCTGTACCCAAGCTCCGAGCAAATGTTTTATTAAGACCTGTAGGCCTCGGGACTATGGTCTGGATGAGGAGGAGACAGGACTATCTGCTCTGTCGCACCAGTCCAAACACCTTGCCACTTGCTGGAGGCGGTCAAATAAACTTCTCTCAGTGCTGCACCAGCAGATACATTAAGTGATGGCATCCCTGAAAGTTGGTAAAGCGTAGTTACTCATCTGTAACAGGTGATCTCCGGGAACAGCAGGAATTTAGTCTTCACATATGATATCGTCGGTACAGACAGAGCCCATGCGGGAACGCTCCCCAGTGTCCAATAAGAAAGCCTTTGGGAGCATCCCACTGCGCCTGCGTGCTGCCTTCCCAACTGTCCCTCTCCAGTTGAGTTTATAGCTCAAGAAGCGAGAAAGCGATACAACTCCAAGGGGAAATGAGTGGGTTGTGAGGACTAAATTCCTGCTGTTCCCGGAGATCACCTATTACAGGTGAGTAACTACGCTATCTCCAGGAAGCAGCAGGAATGTAGTCTTCACATATGGGGACTCCCTAGCTGCAGATGCCATGGAGATGGCCCCAGGAAGTTATCAGTCCTTGTGAAAGGACCCCACTTCCCCCCATGGATCTCTGGCATCCTACCAGGGACGGTGGGTAGGAGTTGATTAAGTCTGAAAAAGGTGTTGAAGAACAGCTTGGCCAAACAAGGCATCCCGGCGGGAGTCCTTGTCTAAGCAGTAGTGGGCTGTGAAGGTATGTACCGAAGCCCAAGTAGCTGCTCGACAGATGTCGTCGATAGACAGAGTGAAGATGAGCCATTGAGGCTGCCATGGCTCTCACATTATGAGCGGTGACATAGCCTTCAAGAAGAAGGTTCTTACTCTCATACGCAAAGGATATGCACTGTGCGATCCAGCTGGACAGTGTTCTTTTGGAAACTGGAAGTCCCAAATGACTAGGATCAAAAGCAACAAAGAGTTGAGAAGATTTTCTATGTTGCTGTGTCCTTTGCAAGTAAAAAAGGCCAAAGCTCTTTTACAGTCCAAGGTATGAAGGTTCCTTTCTGCACTGGAGGCATGAGGCCTCGGAAAGAATACAGGAAGGTAAATTGCTTGGTTTAAATGGAAAGGCGAAACCACCTTTGGCATAAAGTGTGGATGAGTCTTAAGAACTACCTTATGGTGGAACCTTGTATAAGAAGGATCAGCCACTACCGTTTGCAATTCACTGGTGCGACGTGCTGATGTGATTGCAATGAGGAAGATGACTTTCCAGGAAAGGAATTTCAAAGATGTAGTGGCTAATGGTTCAAAGGGCGGTTTCATGAGCTGCCCGAGCACCAGATTTAAGTCCCATTCCACTGGAGGTGGCTTAATGGGAGGCTTTGTTAAAAGAAGGCCTCTCATAAATCTCGCTATGAGAGGATGAGAGCAAATAGATTGTCCACTTAGAGGCTTATAAGAAGCCGCAATAGCACTAAGATGGACTCCTACTGAATTTGTCTTGAGACCCGCATTTGAAAAATGAAGGAAATACTCCAGTATCGATTCCAGAGGTATGGCAAGAGGGTTAAGACCCTTCTGCAAGCACCATATGGTAAACCTTTTCCACTTAAAGGCATACAAGTGTCTTGTGGAGGGTTTCCAAGAAGCATGAAGAATATCCTTTACCTGTTGGGAAAGGTTAAGATCATGAAGTTCTAGGCTTTCAGCAGCCAGGCCCTGAGATGCAGAGACTGGGGATTGGGATGCCACAGCATACCGTCCTCTTGGGAGAGAAGATCTGGAGCGGATCCCAACTCCAGAGGCTGAGCTTGAGAGAGATGTAGGAGCAGAGGGTACCATGTTTGCCGTGGTCAACGTGGAGCTATGAGGATCATATGACCTCTGTCTCTCTGAAGCTTGAATAAGGTTTTGGGGATGAGGGGAATGGGTGGGAAGGCATATAGGAAGTCCTGACCCCAGTGAAGGAGGAAGGCGTCCCTTGCCTGACAACATCGAGCCGGAATTCTGGAACAGAACCGGGGAAGTTTGGCATTCAGCGGACTTGCAAAGAGGTCTATGTCCGGGGTTCCCCAAATCTGAAATATTTGGGCAACCTGGTCTGCATGGAGAAACCATTCGTGTGGAAGCAGAACTTGACTGAGTTTGTCTGCCCAAGAATTTTGAATGCCTGGAAGATATACCGCAAGGAGATTAATCTAATGCTCTCTGGCGAGGGCCCATAGTCACAAAGCTTCGTTGCACAGCGAAAGAGAGCCTGTTCCTCCCTGCTTGTTCACATAGAACATGGCTACCTGATTGTCCGTTTGAACTAGGACTGTCTTGTAGCTGAGCTGGGCGTGAAATACTCGAAGAGCAAGGAAGATTGCTCTGAGCTCCAGGAGGTTGATGTAAAGACAGGCCTCCTGTGGAGTCCAGGTACCCTGGGTGTGCTCCCCATCCCACCTTTGAAGCATCTGTTGTTAGGATGGCTTGGGATAGGGGTTGCTGGAAAGGAGACCCCACCAGAAGCTTTCTGGGTGATTGCCACCATTGGAGGGACGAAATAAGACGGTCTGAGTTTGTTATTTTGTCCGACAGGCAACCTGAGGCCTGTGTCCACTGAGTGGATAAAGTCCACTGGGCTGCTCGCATATGGAGGCGAGCATAAGGAACCACATGCACGGTGGATGCCATGTGGCCTAGCAACTGTAGCATTTCCCGAGCAGAGAGACAAGGTTTGAGCACTGCTTGGGAAGCTAGTTGTACTATGCGAAGACAACGGGGCTGCAGAAGGAAAGCCCTCGTCTGTCTGGTATCCAGATGCGCTCCTATGAACTCTAGGGACTGAGTGGGAGCAAGATTGGGACTGGTCATAAACCTCCCAAAATCCAAATACTGAAGGATTCACATAGTGCGACATAGAGCAGAGCTGGCCTTTGGCACTGTAGGGGCTCGAATGAGCCAGTCATCTAAGTAAGGGAAGACGAATATTCCCAGAGTGCAGAGAAATGCTGCTACCACAGCCATACATTTTGTGAACACTCTTGGCGCAGATGCCAGACCAAAGGGAAGAACCTTGTATTGGTAGTGCTTTCCTTGAAACAGGAATTGGAGGAATCTCCTGTGATTTGGATGGATGAGAATACGAGTATACGCATCCTTGAGATCTAGAAAACAAAGCCAGTCTTGACTTTGAAGGTATGGCAGCAGAGTTCCTAGAGAGAGCATTTTGAACTTGTGATAAAGAAGCTTATCATAGCTCAGGAAGGAGCTATAGAAAAGGTGAAGTGACTCTGAACAAGCAACCTGTCAGTTCTGGTAGAAATATGAAAACAGAATTTTGCCATAAAAGACTACCAGTCCCAGAATGCACCAGGTTTCCAACAGCCATTAGAGGAGCTGAAGTGAGGAAACGTGTGTTCAATCAGGAGGGCTATGAGGTAATCCCTAAGCACTCATCTCAAAGGGCAGGGCCTGATTCAGCACAGCTGCGCTGTGTTAGGGAGGATCACTCATCTAAGCAGAATAAGAGTAGAGTTTATTCTACAGATGACCATCTTCATGATCACCATGGATATCCAGAGAATTATCCTCAGTTTCATCTGAAGGATCATCAGAAGCAGAAGCCAAACCGGACGGACAGAGAGGGAAAGAGACCCTCTGGAAGAAAGAGGAGAAAAGCCTTTGAGAGGTCTAGAAGAGTCCAAAGCAGTACGTATACTGGGAGGTATCCCAAGGGCCAGCATACACCATTGGATTGGGGAAAGCCAGAGGAATGGTGCTGCAGAGCTAGGAATCTCCAGACGCTACCTGTGAGGGAGACGGCTGCACGTGGAAGGGACCCTAAGACCTGTGCCAGAAGGTATGTGAAGAGAGATCCAGTGTCCAGGGATCTGGATTGGAAGGCTGGACATAAGAACTGGACTTACATACTGGCCAGGCTATATAGAGAGGAACTCTAGCAGCAATGGAAGCTCAGGTATGAACACTGATCTATGCCCTAGCTATAACCTTGAAAGACAGCAGGGAAACAAGTATTCTCCTGAAAATGCTCCATTGAGAGATTCATCTGTGCCAATCCATGATATTGAACCCATGCTTGTTGAACAAGGGGGAATAATAGCAGATGAGGATCCTGTTTATATGGACTGCTCTCTATCTAAACTCCGTTGGTAACTTTCTGTTATAAAGTACAGCAACCATCACAAAGAAATACAAATTTGTTCTTTAATCTACTCAGAAAAGCTCCTGAAGCAGGATTTGACCCACACAGTAGAAAGAAGCCAGCTAAGGGGTTTCAGCTGGATAACTGCTAGCAATTAAGCCTTACCTAATTGCTTGTGAGCTAGGAGAGAAGCACTTCTGTATCTATGTGGGAAGTAATCAGAAGTTAACCTGAAAAGAACAGTTTGTTTCTTGCTTTGTGGCTTTTCATTTGTTGTTTTCCTGATTTTGACTTTGTTTTTCCAAGTTAACACTGAAAGCAAGTAACCTAATTTATGTGCTACCAAGCATATCTGTGTTGGGAGAAATAACCCCATAAATAAATATCTTATTGGCTTTACCCAAGAGCACAACTAAATTATTGTCAGCAGCTGTGTCTGGTGTGAATGAACTACATTGCCCACAATACCTTGCAAATCATATAGAAATATGCACTTGCCAAGAGTGTGAAGATTCTCACCCAGGCAGCCGTCTGACAAACTTCTCTCGTAACAGATATTTGTTCAATTCTCTGAGGTCTAAAATGGGTCTGTGTCCTCCTGTTTTCTTTTGAAGGAGGAAATAGGGGGAGTAGAACCCTGTACCCTGATGGGGAATGGGTACTTCCTCTATTGCTCCTTGAGCAAGGAGCATTGTGACCTCTTGACCTAAGAGATTGTCGAGAGAGGTCTGAGAATTGAACTGTCTTATAATCGTAAGAGGAGGCAGGCTGTGAAAATGAAGCTTGTACCCCTCTCGTATAATGGACAGAGTCCAATTTTCTGCTGTTATTTGGTACCATCTGTGGGCAAAATGACATAACCTGCCTGGGATGGTTAAGGGTTCTGGACCCTTCAGTGGCAGGAAGGCGAAGTTCTCTAGAAAGGAGTCAAAGCCCCCAAGGAAGCTGAGCCTGCTGAGCTGGCTGAAGTTTTGCAGTTTTTGGCTTTTTTTGTTGTCGTCTAGGTTGTTGCTGCTGTCCCTTTTGGGCAGTCTGACCTGGACGGTATCCCCGTTGGGTATAGGAAGGATAAAACTTTTTCTTATTGAAAAATGGTCTTTTAGAGGATCTTTTCTTTGCAGGATCGGCTGTAGATTTGGACAATCTATCCAGTGTGATATTGTCAGCATCTATTTCATTAGCCTCTCCTGCCAATTCTTGACAAAGATTTTCTCCTGTGCAAGGAATGTTTCCTAATTTATCCCGTACCCAAAATTTCCAAGTCAGATGCCTGAAGCCAGGTGATCCGACGTGCACCAATGGCAATAGCCAAGGTTCTGCTTATGCACTCAAAACAGTCAAAGGCTGCACGATTAACCAACTTGGAAATATCCTGAGCATGTTTGACAAGACTGAGATAGTCTTGTCTTTTGTTATCAGGAAGAAGGGGGGTCATTAACTCCAAGTCTCTTGTGACCTCTTTAAGGAACATTCCCATATACAAGATATAGGAACTGATCCTAGCTGAGAGCATGATAGCATCAACACCCAAAGGCATCGAGATTCCTGCATTCACGACCTGGAGGATTGGATGCATGTCTCTCTGCACTTTTCATCCTTCTCGTAGCTGATTCCACCACCATTGAATGGTGTGGTAATTGAGTTTTTGTGAAAGCCAGGACAAGGTGGCACTCAACACATGGTATTGAGTCTTCGAGAATGAGGAGATATGGTTAAAGGTGTTTCCCGCATCCTTAGCATAAGATCATGTAAGATCTCATGAATAGGCAGAGTAGCTGCCTCTTTGGGAGCCTTAGGGTATTGGAGGATTCCCAACTCCTTTGCCCTAGGCTCTTTTTCAGGAGCTACTGTGATGGAAAGGCCTTGGGCCACATCACAGAAAGTCCTGAAAGAACATATCCTCTGGCGGAGACATTCTGCGCTGAGGAGAAAAGGAATCCTCGGGGAGAAGTAGTCTGGTATCGGCAGAATATTTGGCGTCTTCAGTCTCATCCGAGGATTCAAAATCTCTCCGATCCCAGTGATCGTGCAAAGCATGGTACCGGTATCGATCAAAGTCGGTATCGGGTTGTTCCGGTACCGATCTGTTGATGCCGGAGAGAGACGCATGACTCAGTACGGGTGGCATACCCACCGATGTCGATGCAGTCGATACCGGTACTGATTGAGGTGTCTGAAGCAGTTTCAACGGTACCGATGCCGTGAAGAGCCGCTAGACTGCATTTGATAGCAAGGAATCTCTGGTCTATCGACGTTGCCAATGCTTGGGTGTCGGTACCAGTAGAAGCAGCTGGGACCCCAGAGCATGGCGCCAGTAGTTCTGCCGAGGTTGAGGCCTCCAAAACATCCTGGAGCCCTGTTAATGCTTTGGAAGTTGAAGCCTCCTACCGGGGCAGTCTTGCCAGTGAAAATTTCTCAAGGGCAACGCCAGGGGCATCTCGATACTTAGAAGGAGATCTACCCTTTGAGGACCGGCTAGATTTATGTCTAGTTACCTGAGATCCATGAGAGGAAGATGAAGCCCTGGAGGACGTTGATGCAACAGACTGAGGGAAAAAGGGTGCTAGGTTTAGCAGCTCGGTTCTGCTGGCCCCTTTTTGACAGGAAAGGCACTCTGAAATAGAGTGGTCAGGACCTAAACATTTGAGACACCAATCATGGGTGTCGGTGACAGAAAAGGTACCGCCACATTTAGAACATTTCTTAAAACCTGAAGCTGGTTTTTCCATTTTTAAGGAAACATTGGGCCTAGTACCCAAAATGGCGCCTAGCACCAAGGGAAAAAGGTTTCTGAGGTAAAGCACTTCAGAAACTATAGTTTTTGGGGGCTCTTTTTAGAAGAACGAATGAACTGGCGGTACCGGTATAGAGTCGAGGGAAGGCAGACGCGACCACAAAAACAAAGATTAAAGACAAAATTTTCTGCAGTGACAGGGTATGCGACCTGTCGGCTCCGCGGAAAACGAAGAACTGGAGAGGGACAGTTGGAAAGGCAGCATGCAGGCACTGTGGGATGCTCCCAAAGGCTTTCCTATTGGACGCTGGGGACCGTTCCCGCACGGGCTCCTTTGGTACTGACGATACCATATGCGAAGACTACATTTCTGCTTGTTCCTGGAGATAGTCTGTATCCACCTGCTGGCTGGGGAGCATAACTCCTCACCTGGACTGGTCTAGCAGGATGAGAAGGAATAAAAAGTTGAAAATGGCAAAATTACCTGAGCCCAATGGCTAGGCAAGGAGTTTTATAACACTGAGTGATATAGTAGCAGACCCACTGCAACAGGTTACTGAAGATTTTAGATACAGGGAGTGCTTGGCTAGCACCCAACTGCATGCCCATGTTATGTTCTTGCTGAAACCATGATGGGATAAAGAGGTGCTAGGCTCCTATAAGCCCACATCATTGCTAAATCAAGACATCGAACTATTACAGTTTCATTAACCCAGAGACCAGGAAATATTTTACCAACATTAATTTATGGAGACCAGGTGGGTTTTGTTCTAAGGAAGTATGCCTCCACTAACAGTCATTGCTCTGGCAGTCCTTAGTCCAGGGCTCAACAAAATCACAGGCACCAGATCGCCATGGTGACAAAAACTTCTATCTGGCACCTGAGATTTTTTTGCCTCCTTGGAGCAGGAACTGCCTTCTCGCTGCACAGCACAGCTCTGTGACAGTCTCAGCCATGTCTTACAGGAACTTTCACACTAATCTCACGAAATTTGAGAATCGGAGACCAAAATGATTCCTGCATGCTGCAGCTCCCAGTCACACAGACTCTGCACTGTGCAGAGATGAGGCAGTTCCTGCTCAAACACAAGGTTTTTAAACACAAAATAAGGCACTTTTTCTTGCCACCAGCCTAAGGAAGGGAAGCAGCACAGTGGCCAGAAGGCATATGAACCTGTCACTGTGTCCAGAATAGCACTAGGTGGGAGTAGGGACTGGGGTATGGCTAACTAATTGATCGGGAACGAAAGCTGGCTAATTTTAGGAGAGAAGGGAAATGGTGGATTAAGGAAGCAAGACCGATGGCGATGAATTCACTAAAGGGGGGGGGGAGGGAAGAGAGCGTCTGTGTGACAACAGGATGTGGTGGAAGGAAAGAGAGACTGGGTAAGGAGGCGGCCGCTGGCTGTGCTTGTCTGCAGGGGTACCCGATTTATTAAAGTTTCTTGGGAAAACAGCCTCAGTAAATTGGGCCCTAAAGCAGCTGCAGTCTCTGTCACTGGTTCCTTTTTTTGGGCTGGCTCATAAAATCTAAGAAAATTTGTCAAGGTCTGCCTTAGTGAGTATAAAAAGTGTAGGAAAGGAATGCTATTCTTATCACCCTCAATGCAAAGAAAGTGCGACAACATTACATAAAAGTGTACTTATTTTGGATATTGACCTGCTTCAGCATTAAGGGGGCATTTCAGGATTGTGTCAAGGCCTTATCAGGAGCGAACAGCATACTTCTGTCTGAATGAGCAATTCACTGAGCCACTTGGTCTCTACGAGGGATATGGCAGGAGTGCTCTCTATTGCCCATGTTGTTCATCTTATACTTAAAACATTCAAGCTTCTAAATTGAGAGCCACTCAGGATATAGAGGGCATCAAGGTTGGAGGGCAGGAGTACCAGCCGATTCTTTTCACCGACTATATAATTTTTCATAACCAAGGACTATTAGATTATACAGAAAATAGAAATTACACTTACCTGGTAATTGTCGTTCCTTGAGTGACGTCAATTTAGTCCTCCACCTCTGGGTTGTGCACCTCCTCCTGCAGCTTGGAGACTGGGCATGTCAAAGTCGTGACATCACTGGATATAGCCTGCTGGTATCTCCCATCAGCCCCCAGTGTACTATTGACAAAGCAAACTCAAAGGAACAACAAATAAGTAACTATAACAAACTTTAAATAACTCTCCATTCCTCAACCTGAGGAACCTTTTTAACCTTATCAGTCTTATATTTTCTTTTTTTTTAACTTTACATTCACGTCCCCCCTATGCAAACACGTTTCCTATACCATCCCCTCGTTTAAATGAGAGAAGGAAGAAACAGAGGGATACTCACTGCAATCTAGAATCTGAAAGGATCTGTCTACTCCTTGAGATTGATGCTCCACTCCGTCTGAAAATAAACTTTGAAGAAATCACACCCCTGGGCAGGAATGAGGATTAAACTGTCGTCACTCAAGGAACGACAATTACCAGGTAAGTGTAATTTCTATTTCCTTATCATTCCTCCAGTTTAGTCCTCCACATCTGGGATGTAACAGAGCAGTAATCATTGGGAGGGACCTATCCAGCCAACTCACCACACCATTGACCCGGAACAGGCATCCTTTACTGCCAGAACATTTAGGCAGTAGTGGTTACTGAGGGAATGAAGAGACGACCTGGAAGCTGCTCTAACAATCCCCCCTGACGGAATGACACAGTGATCCACCCATGAAGCTGCTTGCACCCTGGTAGCAAGAGTCAGAAAGCCCCCTGGAATCGTACAACCTCGCCACCAAAATGCTGAGGCAACTACCGCCTTCACCCAGTGCGAAATGGCTGCCTTCGCTGCTGCTTCCCCTTCGCGGGGACCTCCAACCAACACACAAAAACAAAGAAACGAACGCCACACCCTGCATTTTATGTTTCCTATCGGCGTAAGCTACAAATAAAAACCTCCCCTTCCAGAAAAACCGAGAACTGGAAGAGAAACCAATAGGTTCAGGAGAAAAATCAGATACCACCTTTTGGAAGGACGACGGGACTGGTCGCAAACACCACCCTCTATCCAGAAAGGGTGAAAATGGCTCATTACATGACAACGCCTGAAACTCTGAAACTCGTCGCACCGAACAAAGAGCTATCAAAGCCACTGTCTATAACAGCAAATCCTTTACCGACGCCTGGAGTAAAGAATCAAAGGGCTCTTTAGTTAACGCCTCTAAGGCCCAATCAGGATCCCACGGTGGCACCCGAACTCTCCTTGAGGAGCGCAGTCGGGTCCCAAATTAAGGAAACGCCACACATCGATCCGAACACCTAGCGCTATTTCCTCCACAGAACCTCTACAGCCGGAAACAGTCACCAGCTGGACCCTCTAAGGAACTGGCCGCTAGTTCCTTCAGACACTGTCCTGCAGAGAACTCAGACCAAGGATATAGACACCTTTGTCGCCCGGACTTGCCGCCGTGAACAGCAGCCTTCAAAAAGACGCTAAGCATGGACATACGTACCAGACGCAGCCTGCCTCCTTGCTCTCAACAAGGTGGCGAAGACTGCCGCAGAATAACCCCCCTTCTTCAGCCCCACCCATTCAAAGGCCAAACCGTAGGCGGGCACCGATCCACCTGAGACATTCGTCGCATACCTAGCCGCAGCAGAACGTCCGCTACCAGCAACGTCTAGGAAATGCCTGTCGAGTAGGCGAATGAGATCAGCCTAGTATGGCCGTCTCATCCAACCGGGCGCTACCAAGAGTACCTTTCCCCGAAAGCCTCAATACGCTAACTACTTGCCCTATGAGAGCCCACGGGGAAAGGACAAGACAAAGACTTAACTGGGAGCTTACTGAGCCTCGACTTGGGCGAACCATCATCCGCCCCATTCCTCCACCAGAGACACCTCCGGATGAACCCCAAGGAAGCCAATAATATTAGCTAGTGCTCGAATTAAATCATAATGCACATTTGCCACATAAAGCAAATCAGGCTCTAGTCGATTCAACTCCCTGATCCTTTTCCTGTTCCAGGCGAGTAGACCGCCGTAAACACTGCAACCACCTGAAGCATGCTCTCGCCCCCCCAGGCTCCACAAATGGGAGCTTGTAAGGACAGAGCATTGCTCCCAACGATCGCTTCAGTGAACCATCTACTTTCCTATATCTTGCGCTAAAGAAGATTGCTAGGGCTCTCTTCCATACAGTGAGTCCACACCCCCTGGTAGTGCAAGGTGTGCACCCACCCACATAGTACCCAGGGCTGCCCCTGCTTAGCCTCAAAATGTCAATCAAGAACAGGCGAATTCAGGACAGCTGAATATTTTTTTTTCCCACAAAGACATCTCTTAACCAAAAATTCTTTCAGCATATATGTTAAGAGAAGCTCTTTCCGTGCCAACAATATGAAGTAGAAAGAACTCCCCATCACAGGCATACTAATCCACGGCCTTCCTGCTAGAGTAACGCCCCATTCCGTCTGACTGCACAAAGATGGACTTTATATTTTAAGTTCAACTAGCACCTGGTGTTAGGAAATACAGTTTTCTCATTCCGCAGTGGCAATTGAGTCAGCAATGAAGAAGCCGAGAAACTGCAGACAAGTTCCCATTACACCACCTGGAAAAGACTCCACTTTTAGACCACTGAAACAAAAAAGCATGCGAGAGTGCATTGTGTCCTGCCAGTAGCTGATCAAATTTAAATGATTCAGTGTATGCAGGGCATTTTTCAGAGAACGCAAGGTCCCTCATCCAGGCTGCCTCCACATTCACAGTCTAAACCAGCAGCCATCTTGGCTGATGCCGATCAGCGTGGAAGCCATCTTGTAAGCCCAGCATATGATGTATGCCTACTAGAATCTGAGCTGCTGCTATTGCTGCTAGAGAACTAGCCTGGCTGGGTGCTTCTAGCCCCTATTAAGGCATTCGCTGAACACTAGCAGATACTCTCTGTACTGGAGAACCTCTGATAAATGGAATGGGAGCATAGATAGCTTCAAAGGCCAGAGTTCTATTTTGCAACCTCTCTCCGCTGAGCTGCCTTTTCCATATGTAAAATTAAACCACATATAGGCAAAATTAAGACATTACAAATCTACCAGAAAATCTTATAATTTGGGCAAAGCCAAACTAAACGGGAATATTTTCCATAAAACCCTTCTCATGACAAAGCTTATGGCAGAGCATTCCACATCTGTGGACTGGCCATGGCGCTCACCCAAGCACCTGTTACAACTGTCCAAGAGAGCTATCACCATAATTCCTTTTGACTTGAATATGTTTACAGCAGATCATAGCGCTATATCACAGCAGCTAAGCCAAAATATTACCCTGCCATATAAACCAACTTTAACGCTTTATAGGACCTTCTATGGATATCGGAAGGAGATTCTTGTAGATCAACATAGCTATGCCCTTTTTTTTTTTTTTTTTTTTTTTTTAAAGCATAATACTCCAAAAACCAAGTTTCCGCCAACTCCAATGAAATCAAAGCAGATCAGCTAAAATTACCCGAACTGCTCCTATAGCTTTGCAAGACGCTACCAGCCCCCGCTGCACCCAGCTTTCCTTCCCCCCTTTTATCCTGAGGGATTCAGCGCACCAGGACACGTTGCGCACCCCCTGCCAGCCTTCTGCATCTGCCAGGGAGCTGAAGAGCGAAATAGAGAATAGAACCCCTGGAAGCAAACACTGTCCTGACCTTGGGGTTCAGGACGCAAAAGGCCACCGAATAAATCAACAGTGTTAGCCTTGTTCATTTTTAGCTCTCTCTCACTAAAGAGTTTCTTTTTCTTTTTGAAATCCCACCGAAGTCCGTGGGACCCAAGCCTTCGAACACAGCCCCTTAACGCTGTGCATTAACCATAACCAGAGAAATGAAATCCTGCTCTAGAAATAGATGAGAATTTCCTGGGAAGGGCATGCTAAGTGGAGCTATGAAACACACAGGCACCCCCCCCCCACCCCCAGCCTTCCTGCAGTCAGAGAAATAGCAGTGGGATACACCGACAACCCTGCAAATGGAGGTCTTAGAGGTTGCTGCCTGTGTGAACCTGATGAGTAATACGATTTTGTATTTTACCACACCCCACAGGGATGGGGGCACTGAATACTATATGTGATTCATGAGCAGCGCTGCCATCAGCCCAACAAACGATACAGAAGAGCTTTAAAACCCTTTGAAGGCCTACTTTAAATTTTTTAATCCACATTCTGCAGCCGGGTTAATTTTTTTGCATATTTCAGGAAAATTGTACCTGTCTTATTCAATATGTTCTAATAGTGCTTTTCCTTCTGCTATGGTCATGTATTAATATTCCTATCAAATGGTATATTAGTCAGAATTTTGGATCCCGAGAGTTTTGGGGTTCGGCCTGGAAAGGGTTAAATCTTGGTCATATAATCTTGATTTGCAGAACATCACAGTTGCTGGTTTAGTCGCTAACCCCTGAGAGCCCATGAGGTGGCCCTGTGGTTATTTCTTCCCTGACTTGCAGAGAATGATCAATCTGATATGGCTGCATACACACGGTCACAGAAAGGCACTATTGAGTGTACCAGCTGCCCTCTGGTGGCCATAGACCGTAGCACAGGCACTTCTTGGTTGACAGTTAACTGTTATATACTTTTTTTTATATCCTAAGGTTTCCTAAACCTGTCCCTGTGAAACCACAGGCATTTGGGCAACTTTCACTATAGAATACACAAAGGCACACTTCCAGCCTGTCCCTCCTTCCAGCTACCAGTTAGGGCTCTGCTCTTGAACCTAAAAGCTGGCAATTTGCCTAATATCCCGGGACTTAACATATGCTCCTCAGAGACATGATTTGGAGGAAAAGAACATGTGGTATCAGAGATCAATGCCAAAACTGCTGTCCTATAAAACTAAGAATAAACTTAAAAATAAAGAGGACTGACAACAGCCCCCTTAAGGCTGAGGAACCCCCCCGAGCCTCAAAAAACCTACAAACAAAAGAAAAACACTAGGCCCAAAAATATAGTAATTAGATCTTACCTGCTAATTAGTGTTCCTGAAGGAACGACAGTCCAGTCCCTTTACTTCTGGGTTACGCAACCCTTCCAGCAGCTTGGAGGCTGAGCCAAACCTTTTTGGAGGTGGGGCGGTATAAATACCACTGGGACCACCCCTCAACTCCAGTATTCGACTGAAAAAGCAGATCTACAGAGTTTCCATTAGCAATCAAACATAAGAACTTATCTATCCAACATTGTCTAACTATGTACAATACCTATATATATAAATTTTTTTTTTTTTTTCAATAGAAAATGGAGAGAGAGAGAGAGAGGGCGAGAGAGAGAGAGGAGGGCCGGACGGAGGAGCAATGCTTGAGGTTGCCCGATCCGGCTATTCTCCCGTGTCCCTTCATCTTGAAATGGCCCCACGCTCGGTCCAGAGTTTCCGTCTGACTGCTAGGTCCTAACCGGGTGGGATCAGGGACTGGACTGTCGTTCCTTCAGGAACACTAATTAGCAGGTAAGATCTAATTACTATTTCCTTATCGTCACTCCAGTCCAGTCCCTTTACTTCTGGGATGTACAAGAGCAGTTCAACCCTGGGTGGGATCCGGCAAACCGGACTGAAGGACCGCCAGACCAAACCGAGCATCCGCTGCGCTCTGGACGTCCAGCCTGTAGTGCTTGGTGAACATATGTAGCGAAGACCAAGTTGCCGCCCTACAGATGTCCACTGGAGGGACCAAGCTGAATTCTGCTCAAGAAGTAGCCTGAGCCCGGGTGGAGTGCGCCCGGAGCCCCGCTGGCACCTGCTTCCCTTTCAGGATGTAGGCGGAAGCGATCGCTTCCCTGATCCATCTGGAGATAGAGGCCTTGGCCGCCGCCTCTCCCTTGTGTGGACCCCCAAACTGAACGAATAGTCGCTCGGACTTCCGGAAAGGGGCTGTGCGGGAGAGGTAGCGTTTCAAGGTCCTCCGGACATCCAAGAGTCGCAGTTTGTCATCCCTACCTCCGCCCTCCTCGGCAGAGAGAACCGGAAGGTGAACTGCCTGGTTCATATGAAAAGGAGAAATGACCTTGGGCAAGAAGGAGGGGACCGGACGTAGAACTATCTTGTCCTTGAGAAACAGTAGGAAGGGGGGCTGAGCGGACAGCGCTTGGAGTTCCGAGACCCGCCTAGCTGAGCAGATCGCGACCAAAAAGACTGTCTTCAGGGTTAAGTCCTTTAAGGTGGCCCTCTTCACTGGTTCGAAGGGTTCCTTGATCAGAGCGTTAAGCACTAGGTTGAGGTCCCAAGGGGGAACGACTGATCTCTGTTGAGGGCGCAGGCGCCTTACCGCCCTCAAGAACCTGGAGACATCCGAGTGCGCCCCTAGGGGCTTTCCGCGGACCTTCCCTCTATAGCATGCGATTGCCGCTAGCTGAACTCGCAAGGAGCTGTGAGCTAGGCCCTTGTCAAAACCTGCCTGTAAGAATTCCAGAATCTCGGGGACTGAAGCGGAGAGGGGTTTTCGTCGGTGCTCCGCGCACCACGCTTCGAAGATGCGCCAAGTCCTAACATAGGAGAGACAGGTCGAACGCTTCCTAGCGTTTAGCAGGGTAGAGATGACCGCTCCTGAATAACCTCTCTTTAGGAGCCTCGCCCTTTCAATAGCCAGGCCGTAAGCGAGAACCGATCCACGTGAGGCATCCGCAATGGACCTTGTCCCAGCAGGTCCCTTTTGCAAGGAAGACGCCAAGGTCGATCGGCGATCAATCTCATCAGATCCGCATACCAAGGCCGGCGAGGCCAATCCGGGGCTATGAGAATTACATATCCCTGATGGGACTCCACTCGTTGTAGCACTTTTCCGATCAGAGCCCAGGGAGGGAACACATAGAGTAGACCCTCCGAGGGCCACTTCTGGGCCAAGGCATCCAGGCCTTCGGACATCCTTTCCTTGCGCCGGCTGAAGAACCGATCCACCTTGGCGGTTGCGAACCTCGCCATGAGGTCCATGACTGGGAGGCCCCAAAGGGCTACTATCCGGTTGAACGTCTCCTGCTCCAGTTCCCACTCTCCGTGGTCTATCTTGCACCTGCTGAGATAGTCTGCTGTGACGTTGTCTATTCCTGCCACGTGCTGGGCCGAGAGAGCTTCCAACCGAGTCTCTGCCCACTGGAACAGAGTGCCCGCCTCCTTCTCTAAGGCGGGACTGCTGGTGCCGCCCTGGTGGTTGATGTAAGCCACCGCGGCAACATTGTCTGAGAGTACGCGAATTGCCCTTTTTTGTACTAAGGCCTCTAGAGCCCTGAGCGCCAACCCTACGGCTCGCAATTCTAGTCTGTTGATGGGCCATTGGGCTTCCAGTGGAGACCAGTTGCCTTGAACGAACTGGCCCTCGCAGTGAGCTCCCCAGCCTGTCAGACTGGCATCCGTCGTCAGTAATAACCACTGGTGAGGCTCGAGGGGCATCCCGAGATCCAGATTCTTCGGGGACCGCCACCAGTGCAGCGTCTGTTTGGTCCGTGGCGCGCAAGGTAACGGCATTGATAAGGGGTGATGTTGCGGCGACCACCGACGCAATAGGGCCCTCTGCAGCGGCCGCATGTGGGCCCGAGCCCATGGTACCACCTCTATTGCCGCTGCCATTGTTCCCAGGACCTGCAGATAATGCCGCGCCGAAGGGTTCCGTCTGGCCAGAAACAGTTACCAGGAGTCTTAGCTCTCTTGATCTTGATTGAGACAGAAACACCCTGCCTCTGCTGGTGTCGAACCTTGCTCCGAGGTACTCCAGTTCCTGGGAGGGTGTCATCCTGCTCTTCGCTCGATTGATGACCCACCCCAATTCTTCTAGCACTTGCACCACTCTTGTTGTCACGGAGTGGCTTTCCTCCTCGGACTTTGCCCGGATTAGCCAATCGTCCAGGTAGGGGTGTACTAGAATTCCCTCTTTTCGTAGAGAGGCCGCTACCACCACCATCACCTTGGTGAATGTCCTTGGAGCCGTAGCTAAGCCGAAGGGAAGAGCCTGGAATTGAAAATGGCCCCTTGGCACTGCAAATCTCAGGAATTGTTGATGGGAATCCCTGACCGGGATATGCAGGTAGGCTTCTGTCAGATCGAGGGATGTTAAGAACTCCCCGCCCCTGACTGCTGCTATGACCGAACGTAGGGTTTCCATCCGGAAGTGTGGAACTCTGAGGCAGCGATTGACCTGTTTTAGATCTAGTATCGGGCGAAAGGAGCCTTCTTTCTTTGGGACTACGAAGTAAATCGAGTACCGACCAGAACCGCGCTGGTCTGGTGGCACCGGGACTACGGCCCCGAGCGTTATCAGACGGGAGAGGGTTGTCTCTACCGCCCCTCTCTTTTCCGAAGAACCGCAGGGAGACTGAACAAAGGCTGGAGGAATTTGCTTTGCGAATTCGAGAGTGTAGCCCTCTCTGATGACTTCTAGAACCCATTGATCGGACGTGACCCGGGACCAGGCAGGAAGAAAACGCCTTAGGCGACCGCCCACCGACGGCTCTCCCCCCTGGACCCCCGTCACCTCATTGTTTTCTATTTGCTTGAGAGGAGGAGAAGGAGGACGAGCCAAAACCTCGGCCTGCTCCTCGAAACCCTCTAAAACCTTGTCCCTTAGAGGGGAACGGCCCCTGGGAAAGGGGTTTGTCCTAGCTGGGCGGAACCTTCGGGAGTCCCTGGACTGGTTACGCACTGAGGGTACGGGACGCCCTTGCTTTGGTCTGTCTTCAGGCAGCCTGCCCCCTTTAGACTCGCCAAGGTCCTTTACCAACTTCTCCAAATCTTCTCCGAATAACAGTTTTCCCTTGAACGGAAGGCGGCTCAGGCGTGCCTTCGAGGAGGCGTCCGCTGCCCAATTCCGTAGCCACAGATAACGTCTAGCTGCTACCACCGAGGCCATGCTCTTGGCTAGGCTTCTGATGAGGTCATACTGACTATCCGCCAGGAAGGCTGTTCCGGATTCCAGTCTAGCAGAGTGGTCCTGAGCTTCGCCAGATGGGCCCTCTGTTGCTTGCAGCTGTTGAGACCACCTTAAGCAGGCTCTTGCTACCCAAGCCCCTGAAACCGAGGCCTGCAATGCCAGGGCGCTCACATCAAAAGCTTGTTTTAGGAGGGTATCTAGTTTTCTGTCTTGAGAATCCCTCAAGGCTGTGCTGCCCTCCACTGGAATAGTAGTCTTCTTAGTGACTGCTGACACCGCTGCATCCACCCTTGGGGACTTCAGTAGCTCTCTGTCTGCCTCTGGTAGAGGGTATAGGCGAGACATGGATCGGACTCCCCTTAGACTAGACTCGGGTTGATCCCATTCTTCCTGGATCATCTGGCGCACCACTCTATGAACAGGGAAGACCCTCTGTGATCTCCTGATGGCCTGGATTAACGGATCCTCCACCGTCTCCTCTTCTGTCGGTGCATCTGAGGATACATTGAGAACTTTTAAAGACTCATCAATTAGGGCCGGGAGTTCTTCCCGCCGAAAGACTCTAATTATCCTGGAATGGTCTTCTTCCGGGATCTCCCCTTCTTCCAGTTCCTCTTCTTCCCCGTCCCAGTCTTTGTCCGAGCCCTCCTCTTCTGGAGAGCTCTGGGAAAGGGAGGAGAGAGGTTCTTCCCCGCCCAAGCGCGGGCGTTTAGGTGGGAGGCCTGAGTCAGGGATGTTTGCCCTCTTGGATATGGTGTCGGCCGTCGGGGCATTCCCCCTGAGCCCGAACCCTGCTTGCGCAAGCAATAGGCCTTGTGGAGTAAAAGAATAAAGTCTGGAGAGAAGAAATCCGCTGTACCCCCTTCCCCCGAGGGAGGGGGGGTAGAAGGAGGAGGGGAGGGGGTGGGTAAATCTGAGATTGAGGTGGAAGGAGGCTGGGACCCCCCCTCCCCTTGCAAGAGGTCTCCAGCACTCTGAGAGGATTGGGACATGGCCAAATTAATTTCTTGTTCCACGGAGGCAGCCACTGCAGCACAACCCCTGCAGACTCCTGCCTCCGAGGATGTGCCCCTACGTGTGCCACAGGAAGGGCATCTGGGCTTAGCCGCCATGCTCTTGTTCCCAGGGATCTTGGTTCCTGATTGGAAGGATACGCCCTGGTTCAGATCCCCAGCTATAAGGATAGCAGAAGGTGCAGCTGTAAGGAATTGTCCTCTCCTTCCTTAGATCAAATTTATACTGGAGGGAGGGAGAGAGAGAGAGAGAGGGGACCACCAGACCCTCTGTTCTCTACCGGTAAATCAAGTCCCAGAGGCTAAGTAAATGAGCAGATAGAAATATTAAACTTTAAACTTCAAAATAAAACTCAAATTAATTCCCAATAAAACAAGCAATGCCAAATAAAGAAACTGAGTAGTTCACTCTGGTACTTGCGGTTTAAAGCCTGGTGGACCTGGCTCAGCGATCTCTGCCCGTTGGCTCTACACGTGGTAGGCCTCACCACGTGGAGCCTGAACGGGGGATCGCGAGCGCGTTCTCCGGGTCACTGTTCTCCCCCCGGGCGAAAATACAACGCCGCCGAGGCAAGGATGCCGCCAGGGAATGTGCTGCCTCCTGAAGTGCAGGGAAAAACTCCTCCGACGCGATCGGGAGACCCGGGTGTCACCGCCGCGTTCTTCAGCTGCGGGGCGGGACCGGCGGGCAGAATCCAACTCCCGGGGATGCCTCCAGCGCTCAGCCACCTTAAGGGCTTCGGCGCGAGGCAGAACAAAGCGGGGAAATGCAGGAGATCTCCAGCAAACAGTCAGCACCCTTCTACCTCCGGAGCCCGGCCCGACCGAGGGGGGGGGGGAGGGAGGGAAGAGAGCAGTTAAAGGAACAGAACTCAAATGCTAGCTGACAGACACAAAAATGAAATCAAAGAAACTAAAGGTAATAAAGCAAATAATATGATAAATTTAAAAGTAATTCTAAAGGAATTTAATTAAAGGAAGACTCCAGTAAGCCCTAGGCTTACGGAACCCTCCAGCTGCTTGGAGGCTGAGAATACTGGAGTTGAGGGGTGGTCCCAGTGGTATTTATACCGCCCCACCTCCAAAAAGGTTTGGCTCAGCCTCCAAGCTGCTGGAAGGGTTGCGTAACCCAGAAGTAAAGGGACTGGACTGGAGTGACGATAAGGAACTAGCTATTCTGCCTGTTGTCTTCCTCACACAGGCAGCTCCCTGCAACTCTCGCCATGCGGTCCAAATACCTAGAGAGGAAATGGCCACCCCATCGCCAATGAATTTTGGCGCCAAGAACAGCCGCTGCAAAAAGGAGGCCTCAGCAGACCGACAGAGCCCGAAGGCCTTACCTGCAGGGCCGAAAGCCACGCAGCCTGCTCCTACCGCTTTGAATTCCTCCGATCTTCAAGCCGTGCTGATGCACCTTGCAGCCACAGCGAGGACCTCTCAGCCGGTTCCACAGAGTAAAATTAAAATCCCGCAGCAACGGAGAGGCTCCGTCTCACACAGCTTCAGTGTGGCTGTACGGGTCCCGGAGCTCTCTCCCGTACCGTCCAGGGAGAGAGATCTGCACCGGCGAATGCCTTCAGCAAGTGAAAACAACTGACAAGGAGGGAAGGCGAGAGCTGCTACTAATTTAAAGAGCCAGGCTCAAATTTAAAATTACTGTAAATAAGGAAATTTGTTCCTAATAACTAGAGGGAACTAATCCTTGATTGCCAATTAACCAAAAGTAAAATTAAAAGTAAAAATCAAAAGCAAAATCAGAATAGAATTTGTCACACTAAATGCTCCTTATCTGTTCCCCCCAAGTGAACCCAGAAGCTAGGCTCACTATGTCCTCTGCTGCATGGAGACTGGACACACACTGGAGGCTGATGGGAGATACCAGCAGGCTATATCCAGTGATGTCACGACTTTGACATGCCCAGTCTCCAAGCTGCAGGAGGAGGTGCACAACCCAGAGGTGGAGGACTAAACTGGAGGAACGATAAGGAATTATTTGTTCAATTTTGCAAAGATTAAAGCCCTGGTGGTAAAGAAGGAGGAGTGCTCACAATCTAAAAGAGACAAACAGACGCGACAATACAAGAAGCATGAGGTCAAAGAGAGGGGAGAGAGAAGGAAAACAAAGACCATGGTCTGAATGCAGTCTCAAAGAGGTACTTTTTAGCAAGGATTTGAAAAGGGAGAGAGAAGGGACTTAACGTAGAGATAGGGGAAGCTTATTCCAGGCATAAGGAGCAGCAATGTGAAAGGATCGAAGTTTGGAGTTAGCATTAGAAAGGCATAGACAGGAGGAGACCAGAGGAGAAGCGGGAAGATAGATAAGGGACCGTAGAATGAATGCATTTAAAAGGTTAAGAGAACTAGTCTGAAATGAATATAGAACCAAAAGGAAAGCCAGTGAAGCAATTTCAATAGCGAGGGTCACATGAGAGTAATGCGGCTGGCAGAAAATCAGTCATGACGCAGAGTTCTGAAAAGACTGAAGAGGAAAGAGATGGGACGGAGGAAGACTAGCAAGGGGGAGGTTGCAATAGTCAAGACGGGAGATAATTAAAGAGTGAATAAGGGTCCTAGTAGTGTCTTCAGAGAGGAAGGGCCAAATTTTGCTAATGTTAAACAAAAAGAAACAAACAGGTTTTTGCAATCTGTTGAATGTAAGAGGAGGAGAGCAAGTCGTCAAAAATAACTCCAAGGTTACGGGCTGAAAAGATAAGTTGTACTATAGTATTAATAGGCAGTGATAGAGGGAGAAAGGGTGGAGGAGGGCTTAAAAGGAAAGATAAGCAGCTCAGTTTTATCCATGTTCAACTTCAGACAGCAGAGAGACATCCAAGCAGTGACGTCAAACAAGTGGAGATATGGGATTGGAGTACAGGAGAAATATCAGGTGAGGGAAAATAGATTTGAGACGACACAGCATAAAAATGATAGCGAAAACCATGGGAAGAGATGAGGGCACCAGGGGACTGGGTATAGAGGGAAAAGGAGAGGTCCTAGAACAGACCCCTGAGGTACACAAACTAAGAGGGGAATAACAGAAGAGGAGGAACGATGTGAACAAACACTAATAGAGCAATTTGAAAGATAAGAAGCAAACTAATACAGTACAGTCTCTAAAACCCAGAGAAGATAATGTATCAAGGAGGAGAGAGAGTGATCAACAGTATCAAAAGCTGCAGAGAGGTCAAGAAGATTAAGGACAGAATAGAGGCCTTTGGTAAGAGCCGTTTCAGAGGAATGAAAAGGATGAAAGCCAGACTGGAGCGGATCCAGGGGTGCATGAGAGGTAAGAAAATTCAAGGCAATGACAGAGGACAGCTCGCTCAAGTTTAGAAATGAAAGGAAGAAGTGAAATAGGATGACAACTGGAAGGAGTTGAAGGATCGAGAGAAGGTTTTTGGAGGATAGGTGTGATCACAGCATGCTGGAAGGCTGCAGGGAAGGTTGCAGTAGAGAATGAAAGATTAATGATACATGTGATGAAAGGGTTAACAGAGGAAGAAACAGGTAAGGTTAGGATCAGAAGAACAAGTGGTAGGTTTGAAGGTTGAAAGAAGGTAAGTTTCTTCGTCAGATTATGGAAGAAGGGTAGGGGAAGATGAAGGGGAAAGCTGATAATGGGGAGGAGGAAGGGAAGGGAAGGGGAGGAAGAAAGAGGAGGGAATAGAAGAGTAGAGTAATCTTAGACACTGTCATGGGAAATGTTAGCTAGGATTTGAGCGGAGAGAGGAGGGGGGGATTAGTGGCAGTGGAGGCATAAGAAGTGAATTGAGGGAGATAATAGACGACAGGGAATGGAAGCACGATGGTCAGTCATATGAATAAAATGGTTTTGCTTAGCGAGGGCAAGGGCAGACTTGTAAGAGAGAAGCATGAATTTAAAGTGAAGGAAGTCAGAAATGGAGCGCGATTTAAGCTAGGTGCATTCAGCTGCATGGGCACAGGAACAGAGATAGCAGGAAGTAGGAGAAAGTCAGGGCTGAGGAGAGATGTCTCACAGGACAAGCTATGGGTGAAGAAATGGCATCAAGAGCAGAGGAGAGCGCAGTATTATAGTGGAGAATGGCCTCGTCAACAGAATTAGAGGACAAAGTGGACTGAAGAAGCAAAGAGAGAGTAGATGATAGAGTTAATGGGTCAATAGCATGTAGATTCCTAAAAAGAAGGGAAGAAATAGGTCGAGATTGAGATGGGAAGTAATGGAGAGTGAAGCTTAAGAGATGGTGGTCGGACAAAGGAAGAACAGAGGAGCAGAAATTAGAGGGTAAACAATTAGAGTAGAAGACAAGATCAAGACAGTGACCAAGCTGACGAGTATGTGAGGAGGGGCAGAGAAAGAGGGTATAAGAGGAGGTAAATGAAAGGAGCTTAGAAGGATATCGGTCAAAGGGATTATCAACATGAAAATTAAAATCACTAAGAATGACAGAAGGTGAAGAAGGATCTAAAAATAATGAGAGCCAGGAGTTGAAGTCAGAGAGGAATGTAGAAACGGACTTATCTGGTGGTCTGTAGATTACAGCAATCTGAAGAGGAAGGGGATGGAAAAGAAACTGAATGGACCTCAAAAGGTGGGAGAGGAATGGGACCAAGGTAACAAAAGGTTGAAATCTGCAAGAAGGAGAAAGTAAAAGACTACCACCTCCACCGTGACCATGTGGCCAAGGGGTGTGAGAGGAGCAGAAGCCGCCAAGTGAAAGTGCAGCAGCCAAGGTAGTATTGTATGGTAATAGTCAGGAAATTAAAAGCAGAATAGATGAAAAGATCATAGATGAATACCAGTTTGTTAAAGATGAAATGAGTGTTCCATAAGGCGCAAGAGAAGGGATGAGGGGGAAAGGAGAGGAATATAGATTAGAGAGCAATGGTGGAAAGAAGGAGATGGCGGGGGGGGACCAGGATTGGGATTAATAATGCCGGATGACAAAAGTAGAAGTAGTAGAGTATGAGGGAGAGATGAGGCAGTATGACAAATGAGGATGTGATTGTAAAAGTGAAGGGGAAGGGTGAATAAGACGAAAGGTGAAGCTCAAGAGGAGAGGTTAGAAGATAAAAAGGGTAAGGGTAAAAAAAAAGGAGCGGTGAGGCATATGCAGAAAGACGGAAGGCGGTTAGAGAAGAGAAGGAGGAAAGAAGAACAAATAAGGAGATAGGGCCATGAAAGGAAAAGATTAAAATAAAATGGAGTCTAAAGTAATACAAGGCAGACAAGCCTCCCAGCTACAGTGGTTCTAAACTCAAACAGCAAAACAGGAAGAATTAAAGCACAGCGAAGGAACAGCAGTGACTACTGAAATTCTACCATGTCATAAGTACATATCAGAGAGAAGGAGGGAGATGAGGAACAGTGTCAAAGCCTCTGTTGCAATCTAGGTGGATCACATCCATCGCATGCCCTTGATCTACTTCTCTGGTCACCCAGTCAAAGAATTCAATCAAATTTGTTTGGCATGATATTCTCCTGGTAAAACCATGTTGCCACAGATCATGCAATCCATTGTTTTCCAGAAAGTCTGATATGCTTCTTTCAAGGGTACCTCCATTGCTTTTACTCCACAGAGGTAAGGCTTACCAGCCTATAAATTCGTTACCTCTTCTCTTTTATGAAGAGGTATCATAACAGCCTCCAGCCATGCAGAACCTCTCCCAATTCCAAGGATCTCTTAAAAACATCCTTTAAAGGCCCTGCCAAAACCTCTGAGCTCCTTCAGTATCCTGGGATGTATCCCATCCAGTCCCATGGCCCTGTGAACTTTAGATTTTTTTTTGAACAGCTTGCAAAATTGAATGTGAATGGTGTGGTATCTGCTCTATTCTCATTTGTATATTTGTCCTTTTTACGTGGTCCTGCTCCAGGATTTTTTTTTCATAAATACAAAACAAAAGTATGTGTTTAACGTTGAGAAAGCAAAAATGCTACTTTCCAAAAGTGCCGAGGATGGATTTTTGGAAAGTAACATTGAGAAAGCAAAAATGCTAACACACATACTTTTGTTCTGTATTCTCAAAAAAACAAACACACCCTGGAGGAGAACCAGGTAAAATCATCATCTTTTCCTGAACATACCTGAAAAAGATTTTGTTTCCATGCTTCACATCTTCAGCCATCTTTTCTTCTGCCTCTTCTTAAATTCGCTTTGTCTTTTAGCTTTATCCTGTTTTCTTTTCTATGTTCCTCTTTTTGTGATCATCTGAATTTTGTGCAAGCTGTGTTTGCCTTTTTTGTGCAACCACTTCTTTGGTGAACCATATAGTTTCCTTTTCCTCTTGTTTTTATTTACTTTCCTTACATATCAGTTGCCCCCTTTATTGCCTCTTAGTTTATTCCACTGCAATTCTACTTCTTTATCTTTTCCCATCCTGCCAACTTCTCCTTCAGGTACTTACCTGTTTTACTGAAGTCAACGTTTTTGAAATCTAGGACTTTGAGCTTGCTATGATTGGTTCAAGATAAAAGCCAAGGCAGAGTCCAAAGTGTGTGATGATCACTGCTACTCAAATTGGCTCCAACCCAGACATTCGACACGCTATCTCTATTGGCGAGTACTAAATCCAGCATCAAACTTTCCCTGGTTGGTTCCATCACTAGTTGGTTGAGCAGTACTTTGTGGAAAACATCCACAATCTTCTTACCTCTTTCCAGAATTGCAGAAGGAATACTCCAATCCAAATCTGGTAGGTTAAAGTTATTCAATATGATCACTTCTTCCATCTATTGTCCCTCTTGCCTATAATATCTAAACCCTTCTCATTTACATCAGGTTTTGAGCCACATATTAAAGTTAGTTATGTGATGCAGCCTCTCCTCTCTCATCATGAGCAGGTACAGTAGATGCAAAGTTTACTAGCATTGATAATTCGTTTGCAGCTATTATCTAAATCACTGAGAGTGAAGTTTGTAAGATGTTTTTCCAATTGCTGTCCTAGCTGCTAATGTTGCTGTTGTTGTTAAGTGCCGTCGAGTCAATGTCAATTTCTGGCGACCCTCTGGATAGTTGACCTAAACTTTGTTTGGTCTTCAGCCAAGCGGTTCATTGTTGATACAGTAACAGCAGCTAGGGACACCACTCTATCGATCCATCTCATTGCTGACTTTCCTCTTTTACGGTGTCCTTCTACCTTTTCAAGCATCGTCTTTTTCCAATGATCTTTCTTCGCATGATAAGACTTCAACTTTCATACTTGTGACATATCATCTGAGCTTCTAAGGAAAGCTTAGGTTTGATCTCCTTTAGTACTGACTAGTTGTTCTTCGGGCAGTCCACGGTATACACAGTATTCATCGCCAGCATCATAATTCAAAGGGCATCAATTTTCTTCCTGTCTATCTTTTCTACTGTAACTTTTGCATCCATATGATGTTATTGAAGATACCATGGCCGGACAAGTCAAATCTTTGTATGGAGAGAGACATCTCTGCTCTTGAGGATCTTGTCTAGGTCCTTCATAGCTATCTCTACCGAGAGTAATACATCGTCAGATTTCTTGACTGCTAGGCCTTTATTGATTGTTGATCCAAGTTAAAGCAGTCTTCTCCATCAATGACCTTATTGATTTTGCTAGTTGTCAGGATCTTTGTATTCTTAATGTTAAGATGCAGACCTGTTTTAAAGACTATATTCCTTGATCCTGAGAAGCAAATGTTGGTATCATCAGCATAGCGAAGGTTGTTGATGAGTCTTCCACCAATCTTCACAGCTCGGTTGTCTTCATACAGTCCTTCTTTGATGATTTGTTCTGCATATAAATTAAAGAGGTAGGGAAGTATGCAACTTTGTCGCACACCTTTGCTGATTTTAAACCATTCTGGTTTCTCCTAGTTACATTTGAACTGTTGCTTCTTGATCAATGTAAAAGGTTGTGCAAGAGAACAAATCAGGTGTTCTGGTATATCCATGCTTCTTAATGTGGCCCAGAGTGTCTCATGGTTTACACATCAAACATACATATATGGATATCCTTTTCTCTTTTCAAGGCTCCATCTCACATCTGCGATAATGTTTCTCGTTCCTCGCCCTTGCCTGAACCCTGCTTGCACTTCAGGCAGTTCTCTTTCCAGGTATGGTTGCAGTCTTTGCTGAATGATCTTGAATAGAATCTTGCTGGCATGTGGGATCAGAGAGATTATGTGATAATTTCCAGTCAGGCGGGTCACCTTTCCTCATGATGTATATAATGTAGATATGTATTTTACAACTCTTGTTAATTTACCCTGTTATCCAAGTTTCCAATCCCTGTTCAAATGTAAATGCATCTCAGTGACCCTGAAATGCATATGTTATGGTTTGATGTAAACGCACTGATGTCAATAGCGCGGTATAAAAGAAATACTAAATAAATAAGTATTGGTATAAACACAAATCTTTTCCAATCAGTTGGCCATGTTGTCATCTTCCAAATTTCCTGGCAGAGCCTTGTAATTATGGTAACAGCTGCATCTGATTGCTGTAATACTTCATTGGGAATGCATCAATGCCCGGTGCTTTGTTCATTAATAATGCTTTCAATGTTGCTTAGACCTCTTTCATCACCAATGGTTCCTGATCATAAGGTACGGGTTGAAATGGCTGTTGGTCACTTGGTCTTTATCATATAAAAAAACAAAATTAAAAAAAGAAAAAAAAAAAACGACCACCTCTCTTCTTTCCACCTTTTCTTGATCTTCTCAACATCATTCAGCATGGATCCTTGAGCATCATGTAGCATTCCAATTCGAGGATGGAATTTTTTCTTTAACTCTCAAAGCATTAGAAAAATCAACCTTGTTCTTCCTCTAATAGCTTCTGATTCTATTTCCTTGCATGTGTTATTGTAGTACTTTTCCTTGTCTTGTCTTGCTACACTTTAGAAATCTGTCGAGTTCTGCGATTGCCTCTTTCTCCTCTGTGTTTTCAGAGTTTCTTCAGTCATCCATTTTGGCCAGTTTTGCTTTTTCACCTTATATAGAGGTTTCTTGCTTTTTTCCCCCAACACAACCTTCTTAATGTCATGCCGTAACTCTTCTGGAACTCTGTCATTTGTATCTAAAACAGCAAATCGATTTTTCAGGCTGGCAGTCTTTAAATTCCAGTGGTATATTCTTAGGGTTATATTTTGCTACATTCATAAGTGGCTTGCTCTTTTTCAACTTTAGCCTGAGTTTGCACACTGCAACAGTCAAGAAAATTTTTCGTTCACTATTAACTCCAATAGGATTAGAGTATCAAAACATTCTTCTTAAAGAAGAATGTTTTGATACTCTAATCCTATTGGAGTTAATAGTGAACGGAAAATTTTCTTGACTGTTGCAGTACTATCGTTCAAGTAACAAGGGCATTGTGATTTTGAGTTTGCACACTAGCAGTTGGTGATCTGTACCACAGTTAGCTCCAGGTTTTGTCTTTGTTGATGTTATCAAGCTTTTCCATTGTTGTCTTCCACAGTTGTAGTCAATTTGATTTCTGTACAATCCATTGGGTGAAGTTCATGTGTACAGTTGCCACTTGTGTTGCTGGAAGAAAGTGTTTGAGATGAAAGGATCATTGGTCTTGCAGAATTCTATCAGTCTGTCTTTTCTCCAGCTTCGTTTCTGTTGCCAAGTACATATTTTCCAACCATTTTGCTGCCTTCTTTGTTGACAACTTTTGTGTTCCAGTCACCCATGACTAACAGGATATCTTCTTGGATTGTTCTGTCAATTTCAGCTTGTACTTCTTCATAGAACCCATAGTCTTCCTCTTCTGCGGCTGTTGGGGCATATACCTATTATAGTTGGGTTGATGGGCTTCCTCATAGACGAACAGAAAGGTGAAATTTCACTTACCGTTAATTTCCTTTCCTAGAATACTGCTAGACCAGTCCAGACAAACGGGTTGTGTCCCCCTGCCAGCAGATCCTGGAGACAGAGAACTCTACCAGAGCTCTAATAGGCTTATCCCTGGTGATGCTGCCGAGATGATGAGACTGTACCCCAAGGGGTCTCCCTCAGTATCGTCCACAAGCTGAACTTCATAAAAACTAAACAACTACATACAGCCAGTCAACTGACCCGGCCTCAACTATGTACAAGGTGCTGAAAGCAAAAGATAATGGCAGCTCCGCTGCACCAGCAGGACTGGAGACTGACAGCAGGGTGGGTCCTGGACTGGTCTAGCAGTATTCTAGGAAAGGAAATTAACGGTAAGTGAAATTTCACCTTCTAATTCATACTGCTAGACCAGTCCAGACAAACGGGCAGTACCCAAGCTACAGACCTCTAGGGTGGGTCCAAGGCTGCCGAAAGCACTGACACGCCAAAACTCATCTCCTGCCGAGCGTGGATGTCCAATCGATAGTGACGGACAAAAGTCGATAGCGATGACCAAGTCGCCGCCTGGCAGATGTCGAGTGGTGCCACATGGGAACGCTCGGCCCAAGACGGAGCCTGCGCCCGCGTGGAGTGTGCTCGGAGCCCTACAGGCACCGACTTGCGCTGAAGAATATAGGCTGCTTCAAGAGCTCCTCTTAGCCACCTGGCGATAGTAGCCTTAGAGGATACAAACCCTCGACGGGAGCCCGTAAGAAGGACAAAGAGATGATCCGTCTGCTGAAAGGAATTGGTGACTTTAAGATACCGACAGAGGACCCGTTTGAGATCTAACGCACGTAAGTGACGACGCTGACCCGTACACTGCTCTGGAGAGAAGGACGGCAAGAAGAGGGGCTGATTGACATGAAAAGGCATAACCACCTTGGGCAAAAAGAATGGAACTGTCCGAAGAGTCATGCCCTCCGACGAGACAGAAAGATATGGATCCCGACAAGAGAGCGCTTGGAGCTTGGAAATGCGCCGCGCTGAGGTAATTGCCACGAGGAACACCGTCTTCAAGGTTAAGTCTTTGAGCAAAGAGGCCCGTAACAGCTCAAAAGGCGAAGCCACCAAGGCCCGGAGGACCAGGGCGAGATCCCAGGCCGGGAAGACGTACGGCACGGGGGCCGCATGGATTTAACTCCTCTGAGGAAACATGAGACGTCGACATGCAAAACGACAGAGCGCCCCAAAACTGGACCACGGAAGCATGTAAGGGCCGCCACCTGAACCCGAAGAGTACCAAGAGCCAGCCCCTTGTCCAGGCCAGCCTGGAGGAACGCAATATCATCAGGAATGCCGCTACTCCAGGGAGACACCCTACGCTGTGAGCACCATGATTCGAAAATACGCCACACCCGAGCATAGGCTAAGGAGGTGGAAGAACGGCGCGCTTTAAGCAAGGTGGATACCACGCTGGCCGAATATCCCTTACGAACTAGCCTGCGGCGTTCAAGAGCCAAACCGTAAGCGAGTAAGGAGCCAGGTCTTCCATGGCAATTGGCCCCTGCTGCAGAAGCACTGGAAAACCCTGAAGTGGCAGAGGAGCTGCTCACGCAAGCCGGACGAGATCCGCATACCAGGGCCTGTGAGGCCAATCCGGAGCTACCAGAATCATCGGCCCGTGATGCTCCCTGATCCGTTGAAGAATCTTGACGACCATGGACCACGGAGGGAAGACGTACAGAAGGAGTCGGGCCGGCCACGGCTGCGACAACGCATCTATTCCGTGCGACCTGCTGTCTTTCCATCGACTGAGGAAGACCGGTGCTTTGGCATTTTCCCACGTCGCCATGAGATCCACTGCCGGCTGACCCCATTGGCGGACAATCAGCTGAAAAGGTGCCGACGCCAGAGCCCATTCTCCGGGATCCAGCATATGGCGGCTGAGGAAGTCCGCTTTGATGTTGCTCTTCCCCGCAATGTGCTGCGTCGAAAAGGCAAGGAGATGCCACTCCGCTCAAGGAAGGAGAAGCCTCAGTTCTTTGGAAACCCCTGGACTCTTTGTGCCCCCTTGGCGGTTGAGATACGCCACCGTCGTGGCATTGTTGGAGAGAACGAGAACTGCTTGACAATGTACGAGAGGCAGGAACCTTTGTAAGGCTAGGCGAACCGCTCTCGCCTCGAGGTGATTGATGGACCAGCGGGCCTCCTGAGGCGACCAGACCCCCTGTGCTGCGTGTGTGCCGCAAGGCGCTCCCCATCCGGAGAGACTGGCGTCCGTCATCAGAAGCAGCCAATGTGGAGACTCCAACGGAACCCCCTGTAGAAGGTTGCGTGCCCGGAGCCACCATCGAAGGTCGAGCCGGACCGACGGCGGAAGTGGAAGTCAAACCTAATAATCCTCCGACACCGGCGACCATTACAACGGGAGCATCCTCTGCAATTCTCGCATATGCGCCCGTGCCCAAGGCACCACATTGATGGTAGCCGCCATGGACCCCAGAAGCTGGAGGTAATCCCAAGCTCAAGGTGCCTCTCGCCGCAGGAATCGCTGGAGCGGATCTACAATTTTCTGGAA
Source organism: Ichthyophis bannanicus (assembly GCA_033557465.1). Taxonomy (NCBI): domain Eukaryota; kingdom Metazoa; phylum Chordata; class Amphibia; order Gymnophiona; family Ichthyophiidae; genus Ichthyophis; species Ichthyophis bannanicus. The sequence continues at coordinate 1,057,087,928 of CM066032.1, forward strand.
GCAAACTTGTGTAAGCATCACCCACTCGCAGCGAGTGTCAAACCGAGCCCCGAGAAACTCGAGGACCTGAGACGGCTGGAGGCAGCTCTTGGAGTGATTGATCACCCACCCCAGGCCCTCCAGAAAAGCCACTACGGGGTCTACCATCTCGTGAGCCTCTGCCAGAGTGTCCGCCCGAATCAGCCAATCGTCCAAGTAAGGATGAACTCGGATCCCCTGCTTGCGTAAGGCCGCGGCCACCACCACCACCACCATTATCTTGGAAAATGTCTGTGGTGCCGAGGCCAAGCCAAAAGGCATGGCTTGGAACTGAAAATGCCAGCCTAGAACCGTCAATCGGAGGAACCGCTGACTCTCCATGCGGATGGGAATATGAAAGTATGCTTCCGCAAGATTGAGCGATGCCAGGAACTCGCCTCTGCGTACCGCCTGGATCACGGAACGCAACGTCTCCATATGAAAATGAGGAACCCGAAGGCTGCGGTTTACCCCCTTGAGATCTAGACTTGGTCGAAAGGAACCATCCTTCTTGGGCACCATGAAAGAAATGGAGTACCGACCCGTCCCTTCTTCGAGAGGCGGGACGGGATGTATGGCGTTCAAAAGAAACAGGCGTTCGAGTGTTGTCTGGACGATGCGGCACTTCTCGGGAGATCCCGCCGGAGAGACTAGGAAGGCCTCGGGGATCGGGCGAGAACACTCAAGGAAATAACCCCGAGAGATGCTATCGAGAACCCAAAGATCGGGAGGTAATTCGTGCCCACTCCTGAGAAAACAAATGCCAGCCGACCCCCTACAGGCGGCACAGACTGGAGTGGACCTAGCGCCCCATCAGCGGGAGGACCTCACAGTCCCTGAGAACTTTCCTCCTGCCCAGTAGGAGTCGGAGCGGGCCCCCCGAAAGGACTGACTTCCTCTTCCAGAGCGATTAGGCCAAATCGGAGGAGCGATACCTCCTAAAGTCCCTGCTTCTGGGGAAACAGCGAAAAGATTGTGCCTGCGAAGACCGGCGAGCCGAAGCTCGCAGCTTAACCTCCCCAAGATCCTCTACGAGCTTGTCCAGCTCCTCACCGAACAGAAGCTTACCCTTGAACGGCAGCTTAGAGAGCCTGAACTTGGAAACGACATCCGCCGCCCACTGACAGAGCCATAGCCAACGCCTCGCCACCGTCACGGCTGCCACCGATCAAGCCGAAAGACGCAACAGATCATAAAAAGTATCTGCCAAAAAAGGCTGTGGCAGACTCCAAACGCCCGAGAGAGGAATCTTCAGGCAAGCGCTAGATCCAGTGCAACAGTGCTCGGGCCGTTAGCCCCCCGCATACCGTCGCCTGCAGAGCCATGGAGGACACGGAGAAAGCCGTCCTCAGCAAGTTCTCCACCTTTCGATCCTGTGGATCCTTGAGACCACTCCTCCCTCCACAGGGATGGTGGTATGCTTAGTCACTCCGGAAACCAAGGCATCTACCTTAGGGAACACGAGCCACTGCTCCAGAAGCTCTGGCGGCCAAACATATAACTGCCCTAGGCAACGAGCGTTTCGCAAGGGCGTGTCCGGAGAGTCCCATTCCCAGGACACCATTTGCTGTAATTCCGTAGGGAAAGGAAAAGCCTTAGAGGGCTTGCAAATGCCCAGCAAGATGGGATCCGCCTGAGATTGAGCCTGAGAGGCTGGAGGCTCTGCCGGCGCCCAAAGACGGAGAGCTTCCGTCACTTGACCAATGAGGGCGGACAATTCTTCTTTGCAGAACAGCCAGATATCCTGTGACTTCTCCGGCCCCGGAATAGAAGAATCCGATGCAGAATACTCCCCATCCTCGCACCCAGAGAGGTCCTCGGACTCTCCCACGGAAGACACCTCCTCATCAGGGTCACGATCATCCTGCACAAGTGTAATGCCTTAGACGTACCCTTGCGAGCTACAGCACCCTTAGAACGCTTACAGCCAGCTGGAGCACCCAGGCGCTCAGGTGTCTTTGGCTGAAGCCCCACCGAGGGAGCCGAGGATTCAGCCCGCCACAAAGCCCATGCCTGGCGGAAAAGATGGAGAAGTTGATCCTCAGAAGGAGAGCCAGGCGCCAAGGAACTCAGGGCAGCCGGGGAGACCCCCGTAGGGGCTCCCTGCAAAGCCGCCACCGAAAAAGGAGGTAACGGACCCTCTACTGCAGGTAAGTCAGGAGCCGTAGCTTCCTGAGTGGCCAGCAACACTGAAGACTCCCCGGGGTGCGCCAAACAGGATGCACATTGCTGATTTTGCAGCTCCTTCTGCTTCCTGTTACACACAATGCATCTAAGCCCAGAAGAAGGCATTGTGTGTGAAAAATAACGATTTTAAATCTTATTCTCCGGAGCACTCCTCTTTCTATAGTACAATCCTAGTAAAACCCCCTTAAGAGAGGAGAAGGAACAGAGGCACATAGAGCAGGGCAGAGCTGAGCTTCCCGCCAAAAATTGGAGCTCCATGGAAATTCACAATGGCCCAGCCCTTGGACACTCATCCCCGAACCTCCCTAGCTCTTAACCCCACCGCTTGGGCTCTTCCAACCGGAGTTTTCAGCTTCCGCCCTTCTCCGTGCCTCGACTTCGGTCCTTTATTCCCTTCTGACCACTAGAAAGCCAAACCTGGGCGGGATCAGGGACTGGAGTTCCTTCAGGAACACTAATTAGCAGGTAAGGACTAATTACTTTTTCTTTAGCAGAACTCCAGTCCAGTCCCTTTACTCTCGGGATGTAACAGAGCAGTTCATACCTGGGTGGGGTTCGCCAACCCGGACCGAAGTACCGCACCCGCAAACCTGGTGTCTGCTCTATTCTGGACATCCAGTCTGTAGTGCTTGGAAAAGGTATGCAACGAGGACCAGGTAGCCGCTCTACAGATGTCTAGCGGTGGAACCAAGCTATGCTCTGCCCAGGAGGCCGCCTGCGCTTGAGTTGAATGCGCGCGAAGACCTGTTGGTACCTGCCTCCCCTTGAGAATGTAGGCAGAGGCGATGGTCTCCCTGATCCACCTAGAAATGGAAGCTTTGGCCGCCGCTTGCCCCTTGTGTGGCCCTCCAAATTGAACGAAAAGCCGATCGGACTTGCGGAAGGACGCTGTGCGTGAGAGATACCGTCTCAGCACTCTATGCAAATCTAGTAGACGCAGTTTGGTACTCTCTCCCTCCTGTGCTTCTCCTGCGAAGGACGGGAGTGAGACTGTTTGGTTCATATGAAAGGGGGAGGAGACCTTGGGTAGGAAGGAAGGAACCGTCCGTAAGACCACCTTATCCTTGAAAAAGGACAGGAAGGGAGGTCGAGAAGAGAGAGCTTGAAGCTCCAAGACCCTCCTAGCCGAACAAATAGCTACCAAAAATACCGTCTTGAGGGTCAAGTCTTTTAGGGAGGAACTCTTTGCCGGTTCAAAGGGTTCCCTGGTTAGGGAATCCAAAACCAGGTTTAAGTCCCAAGGGGGAAGCATTGATCTTTGTTGAGGTCGTAAGCGCTTGACCGCCCTCAGGAATCTACCCACATCAGTGTGCTCTCCTAGAGACTTGCCCCGCACCTTACCTCTATAACAAGAGATGGCCGCTAGCTGAACTCGTAGCGAGCTGTGAGCCAAACCTTTCTCAAAACCTGCTTGTAAGAACTCTAACACCTCCGGAACTGAGGGTTTCTTATGGTGATCGGCTCACCACGCCTCGAATATGCGCCAAACCCTGACATAGGAAAGGCAGGTCGAGCGTTTCCGAGCGTTCAGCAGAGTCGAAATTACCGCAGCCGAGTAACCTCGCTTCACGAGCCGAGCCCTCTCAAGGGCCAAGCCGTAAGCGAGAACCAATGCACGTGGGGCATGAGTACCGGACCCTGCCGTAGTAAATCATTTCTGTTGGGGAGCCTCCAAGGGCGAAGAGCCGTAAGTCTCACCAGGTCTGCATACCATGGGCGACGCGGCCAATCCGGAGCTATGAGTATTACCAGACCTGGATGGGCCTCTATTCGTCTTAGAACTCTCCCTATTAGGGCCCAGGGCAGGAACACGTACAGGAGACCTTCCGAAGGCCAATTCTGGACCAGGGCATCCAAGCCTTCTGACATCCTTTCCTTTCTTCGACTGAAGAACCGACTCGCTTTGGACGATTCGTAGCACGCCATGAGGTCCATGATCGGTACTCCAATGGGCTACCACTTGGTCGAACACTTCCTGCGCTAGTTCCCATTCTCCGTGGTCTATCTTGTGTCTGCTGAGATAATCGGCCGTCACATTGTCTGTTCCCGCCACGTGCTGAGCTGACAGGTCCAATAAATGTGCTTCGGCCCACTGTAAGAGGCTGTCTGCCTCCTTCTCCAGCAGAGGGCTGCTCGTCCCCCCTTGGCGGTTGATGTAGGCCACCGTGGTCACATTGTCCGAGAGGACGCGGACTGCCCTTTGCCGCACCAAGGGCTCGAGAGCTGTGAGTGCTAGCGCCACTGCCCTCAGCTCTAACCTGTTGATGGACCACCGAGCTTCCCTCGGGGTCCAGCTCCCCTGTGCGAACTGTCCCTCGCAATGAGCCCCCCATCCTGTGAGGCTTGCATCCGTCGTTAGTTGTATCCATTGTGGTGGGTCGAGAGGCATCCCGCATCCAAGGTTCTTTGGGCGCTCCCACCAGAGGAGAGTCCTTCTGACCTGAAGAGGACAGGGCAGCTGCATGGATAAGGGATGATGCTGCGGGGACCATCGTCGTAACAATGCGCGTTGAAGGGGTCGCATATGTGCCTTGGCCCACGGTACTACCTCTATCGCTGCCGCCATGGTGCCCAACAGCTGAAGGTAATGCCAGGCGGTAGGGATCCGTCTTGCAATGAAGCGAGAGACCATGCTCCTCAGATCTTGTAACCTCTGTTCCGACAGGAAGACTCTTCCTCTCCTTGTGTCGAATCTTGCTCCGAGGTAAATCGGTCTCCTGCGAGGGGATTAATCTGCTCTTTGCCCGGTTGATGACCCAACCCAACTCCTCCAGGAATTCCACCACCCTGGCTGTAGCTGCACGACTCTCTGACTCGGTTTTTGCCCGAATCAGCCAATCGTCCAGGTATGGATGTACTAGAATCCCTTCCTTGCGAAGAGCCGCGGCTACCACTACCATTACCTTGGTGAATGTCCTGGGAGCTGTTGCTAGGCCAAAGGGAAGAGCCTGGAACTGAAAATGACCCCTCGGCACTGCAAATCTCAGGAACTGCTGATGAGATTTTCGGACCGGGATATGTAAGTATGCTTCTGTCAAGTCCAGCGATGTTAGAAACTCCCCCTGTCTTACCGCTGCAATGACCGACCTCAGAGTCTCCATCCGAAAATGAGGAACCGAGAGGCAACAATTGACTTGCTTTAAGTCCAGGATTGGACGGAAGGACCCTTCTTTCTTTGGTACCACAAAATAGATCGAGTATCGACCAGAGCCGTATTGGTCTCTCGGGACGGGGGTCACCGCTCCCAGCTCGAGCAGCCGTGAAAGGGTGTCTTCTATTGCTGCTCTCTTTTCTGGAGATCCGCAGGGAGATTGCATAAAGGCTGGGGGAACTTGCTTTGTGAATTCGAGGGCATAACCCTCTCTGATTATTTCCAGTACCCAACGATCCGATGTGACTCGGGCCCAGGCGGGAATGAACTGCCTTAACCGGCCCCCCACCAGCAGGCCTTTCTCCTGGGCCCCCGCAGTTCCATTGTGTTTTCCTAGGGCCCGAGGAAGCGGAGGAAGTCCCAAAGCCTCTTCCTGCTCCTCGAAACCCTTGACCTCTAGGCGAGGAGCGACCCCTAGTAAAAACATTCTGTCTGATCGGCCGGAACCTGCGAAAGTCCCTCGGCTGGTTGCGAGTAGGGACCGTCGAACGGTTTTGTTTGGGTCTATCTTCCGGGAGCCTACCTCCCTTAGACTCGCCAAGATCTTTCACCAACTTTTCCAGGTCTTCACCAAACAGTAGCTTCCCCTTGAAGGGGAGGCGACTCAGGCGAGCCTTCGAGGAGGGGTCCGCCGCCCAATTGCGTAGCCACAGATATCTCCTGGCTGCTACCACCGAGGCCATATTTTTGGCTAGGCTTCTAATAAGGTCGTACTGACTATCTGCTAGAAAGGCGGAACCCGACTCCAAGCGCGCAGCACTAGCTTGCACGTCGGTAGCAGCGCCATCCGTTAGTTGAAGCTGTTGAGCCCACCTCAGGCAGGCTCTTGCTACCCACGCTCCTGAAACTGAGGCCTGCAGGGCGAGGGCACTAACATCGAAGGCTTGCTTCAACAACAAGTCCAGCTTTCTATCCTGACTATCTTTAAGTGCTGCGCCGCCCTCGACCGGAATGGTCGTCTTCTTTGTCACTGCTGAAACCGCCGCATCTACCTTTGGGGATTTCAGCAGGTCCTTGTCCACTTCCAGCACTGGGTACAAGCGAGACATGGCTCTCACCCCCCTTAGACTGGACTCCGGTTGATTCCACTCCTCCTGGATCATCTGGCGTACCACCCTGTGGACCGGAAAGACTTTGTGTTTTTCTGACGGCTTGAATCAAAGGATCCTTCAACGCTGCTTCTTCTGTAGGGATGTCTGATGCCATATTGAGCACCTTCATGGATTCATTAATCAAGGCTGGGAGCTCCTCCCGGCGAAATACTCTAACTATTCTGGAATGCTCTTCTTCTGGGATCTCCACCTCCTCGAGCTCTTCATCTTCCTCCCCCACTTCCCTGTCTGAGCCCTCCTCATCCGGAGTGGTAGGAGACGGAGGCGTGAGAGGTTCCTCGCCCATTAGTCTAGAGCGCTTAGGGGGGGGCTCCGGGGTCATGGGAGCTTGTCTTCCCTGGACCGGGCCAGCCACCTTCTTTCGGCAGCAGAGGCCCCATGAATCCCTGCTGACGCATACTAAGAAATTAGTTCTTACCTGCTAATTATCTTTCCTTGAGCTTTCTCCGGGCCAGTCCAGGGACAGGTAGGGTTGTCAATCCTCTATAGCAGCTGAGGGCTGAAGACTTCAAGTTTTGCTGAGAGGTGAAGCCACTCCCCCTAAGGGTTACCCAGCAGTCTACGTGACAAAGCAACTAAAGAAAAACAATAGATAACCCATGAAACAAACTGATAAACTCCTACAGTCCTTGCAAAACACCGAAGCCTTGAAAAAAGGACTCCAACCCCATATGGTAAAAGGTGGGTTTTTTTTTTATTCATTTAAAACCAAAACCTAAACGGCACTGAAGGAAATCTGAGAACCCCAAAGATGCGCTCCGCCCCAGACAAATGAGCAGAACTGACTAGGGAAGACAGAGCCGAATAACGAAGTGGTAGAGATAGCAAGAGGTGGGACCCTGGACTGGCCCAGAGAAAGCTCAAGGAAAGATAATTAGCAGGTAAGAACTAATTTCTTATTCCTATTCGCTTCTCCGGGCCAGTCCAGGGACAGGTAGGGCAGTACCAAAGCAGTACCTAAACCTGGGAGGGACCCGCGAGACCTGCAATAAGAGTCGCGGCCCCCACTTTCGCATCATCCCGAGCTTGAACATCCAATCTATAATGCTTAGTAAAAGAATGCAAGGAAGACCAAGTAGCCGCTCTGCAAATATCTAGAGGTGGCACAAACGCAAACTCCGCCCAGGAAGTGGCTAGCGCTCGAGTAGAATGAGCCCGCAACCCAGTAGGTGGAGAAAGCCCTTTAGCAGCGTACGCCGCTAAAATAGCACTGCGAACCCAACGGGCTATGGTGGCCTTGGAGGCCGGTTGACCCTTACGCGATCCGGCATACTGAACAAACAGCCTATCGGTCTTCCGAAAAGGTTCTGAAATCCGCAAGTAAGTACGTAAAACCCGTGCAAGATCTAAATGTTTGAGAGCCTGATCCATGGGAGAACAAGGAGTCGCTGTGAACACGGGTAAAGCCACTGTCTGATTAACATGGAAAACAGAGAGAACTTTAGGCAGGTAGGAAGGTACCGTTCGTAACAACACCCGCTCCGGCAGAAATTGAAGATAAGGTTCCCTGCAAGATAAAGCCTGCAAATCGGAAATTCTGCGCGCTGAGCACAAAACAACCAAAAGAGCTGTTTTCCAAGAACACTCTCGAATTTCCCGAGAGCCAAGCGAAGCTAACTATGAACGAGAAAAGGCTTCCAAAACCACGTTCAAATCCCAGGGTGGAACTATAGGACGCACTGGAGGCCGGAGAATTCTTGTTGCCCTGAAAAAACGGTGCACATCAGGAAGCGCTGAAAGACGGCGATGCTGAACGTTCCCCCGAAAACACGCAAGAGCGGCAACATGCACCTTAAGTGTACTGAGCGCCAAACCTTTGTCGAAGCCATGCTGCAAGAAAAGTAGAAGCTGAGGCAAGGTAGAGGACATAGGGAGAATATCCCGCTGCTGACACCATAGCTCAAACAGACGCCAGACTCGCACATAAGCCAGAGAAGTCGTAGGTCGCTTAGAGTGAAGTAAGGTGGCGATTACGGAATCAGCATAGTCCTTGCGCCTCAAGCGGGCCCTTTCAAGAGCCAAGCCGTAAGTAAGAATCGATCCACTCTGGGCATAAGAATCGGACCCTGATGCAACAGATTGAGACAAAGTGGAAGAGGCCAAGGGGGAGCTATCAGTAGCCGAATTAGATCGGCATACCAGGGCCGACGAGGCCAATCCGGCGCAATGAGAATCACCTTGCCGCGATGATGTGCAATTCATTGTATAACCCGACTCAACATTGGCCAAGGAGGGAAGACATACAACAGGGAGTCCAGCGGCCACGGTTCAACGAGGGCATCGAGCCCCTCTGACATGTGTTCTTTGCGCCTGCTGAAAAACCAGCTGGCTTTGGCGCTGGCACACGTTGCCATCAGATCCATCACTGGAACCCCCCAACGCAGAGTCAGGTCGTGATAAACGGCTGCGTTTAGCTCCCATTCCCCGGGATCGAGGATATGGCGGCAGAGATAATCTGCTTGGACATTGTCTCTGCCAGCGACATGAGCAGCTGAGATCGCTTGAAGATTGGTTTCCGCCCAAGCCATCAACTCCTGACATTCGGACAGGAGAGGGAGAGATTTGGTGCCGCCCTGCATTGATATACGCCACTGTTACCGCATTGTCGGAGAAAATCTTGACCGCCTTGCCCTTGAGCAAGTCTGCGAAGTGAAGTAGGGCAAGCCGAGCTGCTCGCAGTTCCAGCCGATTGATCGACCACGAGCTCTCTTCGGGATACCAGGAGCCCTGAATCACGTGTGCCTGACAATGAGCTCCCCATCCCGAGAGACTGGCATCGGTGGTAACCAAAATCCACGAATGCTGCTTCAAGGGTACTCCCGCCGTAATATGTTTTGGAAGTAACCACCACTGCAGACTGTGACGCACCGAATCTGGATAGGGAAGGCGTTGCGAGAGTGGATGAAGTTGCGGCGACCAACGGGAGAGAAGTGTCTGCTGCAAAGGTCGCATGTGGGCTTTCGCCCACGGGACCAGATCCAGAGCCGCCGCCATGGACCCCAACAGCTGTAAATATGTCCATGCCGACGGAGCTGTAAGAGCCAGGAACGCGTGTACTTGATGTAAAAGCTTCTCTATCCACAGATCGGGTAAAAAAAGTATCCCTCGCTCCGTGTCGAAGCAAGCTCCGAGATACATGAGCTGCTGGCTTGGAATCAACTGGCTTTTGGACTGATTGATCACCCAACCGAGCTGTTCGAGAAGGTGAACCACGCGAGCTGTCGCCGTTACGGAAGCCTCCCGAGAATCGGCTCGGATCAACCAATCGTTGAGATATGGATGAACTCGAATACCCTCTTTTCGAAGCGCTGCCGCTACTACCACCATCAGTTTCGTGAAAGTACGCGGAGCTGTTGCGAGACCGAAGGGCAACGCGCGAAACTGGAAATGGCCCATTGGAAGGGCAAAACGTAAGTAGCGCTGATGAGACTGTCTGATGGGAATATGAAGATAAGCCTCTGTGAGATCTATGGACGACAAACTCTCCCGGCTGCACCGCCCGAATTACTGTGCGCAAAGTTTCCATGCGAAAGTGTGGAACCCGCAAAGAGCGATTTACCTCCTTGAGATCTAACACGGGTCGAAAAGAACCATCCGGTTTGGGAACGACGAAATAGATCGAGTATCGACCGCAACCGTACTGGTCCAACGGCACAGGAACAACCGCTTGAAGTTGCAACAGGCGCCCAAGCGTGTCTGAGATGGCTTGCAGCTTCACTCTGCTCGTACAATGGGACTGCACAAAACCCTGTGGTAAGGGACATCCGAAGTCCAGGGCATAGCCTTTCTGAATAACTTCCAACACCCATTTGTCGGAAGTGACAGCGGTCCAAGCCATCAGAAAATTCTGTAGACGTCCGCCCACAGGAACTAACGGCTGGACCAGCCGACCGTCATTGGGGCTTTTTAACGGACAATTGAGAGGTTGCCCCGAACGAGCGTCCGAAACCTCGGGCTCCTCGAAAGGACTGACCACGAAAACTGGAGCGCCCACGAGCATAGGGCACAAACCGTGCACCACGAAATCTGCAGGATTCCCGAGCGGCACCCCTAGGAGCTCCAGAAGCACGCAAAGGCCTAGGCCTATCCTCAGGCAACCGCCCTCCTTTGGAATCGCCTAAATCCTTCACAATTTTTTCCAAGGCCTCTCCAAAGAGCAACTTCCCTTTAAACGGCAATTTACTAAGGCGGACCTTCGAGGAAACATCCGCCGACCAGTTACGCAACCAGAGAAAACGTCTGGCCGCCACCATAGAGGCCATTGTCTTTGCTGCAATCCGTACTAAGTCATAAAAGGCATCCGCTGCAGCTGACTCCAATTTCGCGGTATCTGGAACATCCAAAGCGGAGTCACCTGTCGCGTCTCCTTGTAACCAGCGAATGGATGCACGCGACACATAAGCTCCACATACAGCCGCTTGCAACGCCAACGCGCTCGAATCAAACGCTTGCTTGAGCAAAACTTCTAATTTTCTATCCTGGAGATCCTTAAGCGCCGCTGCACCTTCCACAGGGATGGTAGTCTTTTTAGTGACCGCAGACACCAGTGCATCCACCTTAGGCATGCGGAATAACTCCCGTTCTTCTTGTGGAAGAGGGTACAAACGCGCTAAAGCGCATCCTCCCCGTAGGGTCGCTTCGGGACACTCCCACTCTGAGTCTATCATTTGCCGCATCACCCGATGCAGGGGAAAACAGCGCTGCTGAGACTTAAAACCCTGCAACAAGGGATCCTCCAAAGGCTCCTGAGAGGCCGCAGGAGGAACAAGGTGGAGGGCCGCCAAAGATTGTGCAATGAGAGCTGCGAGCTCCTCCTTCCTGAAAACTCGGAAAACATTGGGATCCTCCCCGGGAGCAATCTCCCCCTCCTCTAACTCCTCCGTGTCCTGATCCAAAAAAGGTTCTGCCAAACCTTCAGTGTCCCCCTGTCCGAAGAGGAGGGAATCTTGGGCCACCACAGGGCCCAACGGCTCTGGAATACTCCCCTGAATTTTGGAAGGACCCTCACCCGGGTCTTCGGTGACCCTCACCGTAGGAGAGAGAGTTTCCACCGTGGATAACCCAGCAGGCTGCACAGGCTGAGCTGACCTGAGCAAAAACGCCTGGTGCAGAGCTAAAATGAACTCGGGCGAGAAAAAAGAACCTCTCTCACCCTGATCCATCGGTTTTGGCAGCGCAGGCTGAATTACAGGCCCCGATTCCCTAGAGGACTTAGCTTCCCGTTTGTGTGGCCTAGCCGGCTCCGAGGGAGAGCTGGCCGGCGCTGCCAAAATGGCCGACTTTCCCGCCTTTTCGGAGGGCACAGAAGGCTCCTGTAATGGCTTCCCCTGCTGATCTGACATTTTAAAAACGCGGGAACGGGGAGAAAAACAGCTTGTGCCTTGTAACTGAAGCCAGCACCCCCCGGAACCGCTAGCACTCGAAACCGCACTAACGGAGGAGAGAGAAAGAAACGGCACCGGCTGAAGAACAGGACAAAAACTCACCCACAAGCAAACCGCAAGTATCGGCAGGGTAACATAAGCAGTCCCGCAGCCAGCGAGAAACAGCCCACGCTATCAATTTGAGCGGCCAGGGTAAAACTGGGGCTCCCAGAATTAACCTCCTTCCGACGGAGACGGTGAAATGAGGCAGGCTCTGCCTCTCACCGGGGGACTGAGTTACTCCACGTCTCCAATTTCTTAAAGCAACATGCAGCAATTTCAAACATAAGGACTGTAGAACCCCATCAGCTCTGCTAGAGCCAATTTAAACAGGGAAATAAAAGGAAAAAAAACTAACATCAGAAATAAAATTGAGGGAGAGCTATAGATTCGACCCTCTCTAGCTGCTGAGGACTGAAAGACTGCTGGGTAACCCTTAGGGGGAGTGGCTTCACCTCTCAGCAAAACTTGAAGTCTTCAGCCCTCAGCTGCTATAGAGGATTGACAACCCTACCTGTCCCTGGACTGGCCCGGAGAAGCGAATAGGAAAATAAGCTTTGTGTAAGAGAAGGACAAATTCTGGGGAAAAATACTCCCAGCCTCCCTCCGCTCCACTGGGAGCCGGGGGAAGGGTCTGCGAGGGGCCTGGGCAGACAGATGTAGAGGGCGGGGGAGAGGTGGAAGAATCCCCTCCCCCTTCCCTGGGACCTTGAGAGACCTGAGCAGTCTGATCCATGGACAACTGAATCTCCTGCTCCACAGAGGCTGCTTCTGCAGCACAACTCCGGCAGATCCCTGCCTCAGAATCCGCAATTCTGCGGGTGCCGCAGGACGGGCAGCGTAATTTTCCTGTCATTCTTCCTCCTCTCTAGAACTGGTATTCAAGAGCCCCCCCTGAGCGAGAAGGATCCGAAGAACCAAAAACAAAGAACAAAACAAACCTGTGAAATAAACTGAAATTAAAATAATGGAAACAAACTTTTCCTAAGTACAGGAAGGGGGGGGGGGGGCCTGTGCGAGGACTCAACCAAGCCCCAAATAAATCCAATCAAAATAATAAATAAAATAAATTACATAAAATATTACAATTAAGAATACCGTCAGGGATTTGAACTCTGCAATACTTGCGGTTTCTGTGACCCGATGTTCTCCGGGCCGCGCTCCTCACGCTGGACCCGCTGACTGAAGATAGACTCCACGTGGTAGGCCTCAGCCACGTGGAGTCAGTACATGCGGCCGGCGAACTTGCCTTCGCTGTCGGATTCCCCCAGCCGTTAGGGCAAACGCCTCGACGATCTGCCGCCGCCTCTAGCGCTCAGCCTGGGAAGTCGCTGAAAGCGCGAGGCGGCAGTGAGGCAGGGAGAGGAGCGTTGCTGTTCCCCGTACTCAGCCCCCGAATCGGGGCTTCAGTGAGGGAATGCCTCCAGCGCTCAGCCCACCCCGGGGACTTCAGCGCGAGGCAACAGAGAGAGGAGCGGAGACCGAAGCACCGGATGCCGCACCCGCCGGGGGGGGGGGGGGCGAATCGGCCTGCTGCCCAGTAAAAGCCCTCTCCTTCCCACGGACTCCGGAGAACCGGGAAGGGGGGGAGGGGAGGGAAAAAGGAGAGCCAAGGCAGAACAAATTCACCAACGATTCAGTGAAAGAACACCCGGGAGTAGAAAGAACTCCCTCAACTAAAATAAAGGTAAATCAAAGAAATTAAAGCAATTAAATAAAAAGGGTAACAAAGGAACTAACAGACCAGTAAGCTCTTGGCTTACGGTAGCCCTCCAGCTGCTTGGAGGCTGAGAATACTGGTGCCTATAGGTGGTGCCAGTGGTATTTATACCACACCATCATCAAAACGATGATGGGCTCAGCCTCCAAGCTGCTGGAAGGGTTGCGCAACCCGAGAGTAAAGGGACTGGACTGGAGTTCTGCTAAGGAAATAAACAAATCAAACCAATCATGTCAATTAAGAAATTTGAGAAGATTAGCTAGCTATGCTGCTCCTTATCTGTTTCTCCAGTGAGCCCAGCACCTAGGCTCACTACGTCCTCCTGCTGCATGAAGACTGGACACACTGGGGCTGAGGAGGAGTTTCAGCATGCTACTACCAGTGATGTCAAGTTTTGATTGGTCCAGTCTCCAGCTGCAGGAGGAGATGCACTACCCAGAAGTGGAGGACTAAACTGGAGGAACGATAAGGAATACCCATGAGATCTGAGGCATCCGCGTACAGCAGGGTTTGACATCATGGGTGCCAGGTTGCCATAGCACCTAGATATTGTACTACACCACCCAGGATATAATTACACCCCCCCCCCCCCAAATGGCTACACGGCCTGTACGATGCGGCATTTCAGACGTTCCCCACTCTGACTGCTCTCTGCATGGTGAGCCACATCATGGAAGATGTTTGGGCTGATCTTGCAGTTTCAAGTCTCATGAGACTTGACACTGCGCATTAAGCCTGAACTTCTTCCACGCTGCAGTTCAATCATACAGAGACAACTGCAGTGGGGAAAGTCTGGAATACCACATTTTTACTACTACTAATCATTTGTATAGCGCTACAAGATATACACAGCACTGTACATATAGATGCAAGACAGTCCCTGCTCATCAGAGCTTACGATCTAATCAATATGAAAAAACATCGCAAAACTGAAGACTACAGTATGGCAAGATATATGTAAGTAGTGGATAAGAGAATGAGGAGCATCGGGATACAAAAGCAGTCACAAAGAGATGGGTCTTCAGCCTGGACTTGAATAGGGCCAGCAAATGAGCCCAACGCACCAGCTCAGGTAGTCTGTTCCAGGAAAATGGAGCAGCAAGGTGGAATGAACGAAGTTTGGAGTTGGCAATGGCAGAGAAGGGCACAGATAAAAGGGATATGCCAGAGGAGCGGAGTTCCAAAGGAGGACTGTAGAGTGAGATAAGGGAGGAAAGCAGCAAGGAGCCACAGAATGAATGAGTTTGTAGGTCAGTAAGAAAAGTTTGAACCGGATACAGAAATGGAGAGGAAGCCAGTGAAGTGATTTGAGAAGAGGGGTAACATGAGCATAGTGACACTAGCGGAAGATAAGCCATGCAGCCTAGTTTTAAACAGACTGAAGAGAAGAAAAAGGATTCAGAGACAGACCAGTGAGAAACAGGTTACAACAATCAAGACGGGAGGTGACTAGTGAATGGATGAGGGTCTTAGTAGCATGTGTAGAAAGGAAGAGACAAATTCTGCCAATGTTATAGAGAAAGAAGCAACAGATTTCAGCTCTCTGTTGGAAGTGTGCAGAGTCAAAGATGATCCCCAAGGTTGCAAGCTGAGAAAACAGGGGGGAGTGGGGAAAGTGCATTTAGGGGGAAAGATAAGGAGCTCAGTTTTGGCCATGTTCAGTTTCAGACGACGGAGAGACACCCAGTCAGCAACGTCAGATAACCAGGCAGAGATCTTGGCCTGGATTCCTGGAGATATTTCAGACATAGAAAGGTACATCAGAGTCCTCAGCAAAAGATGGTACCCAAAACCATGGGAGGAAATAAGTGCACCAAGGGATCGAGTGTAGAGAGAGAACATGAGAGGTCCCAAGACAGAGCCCTGAAGTACACCAAATGAAAACAGGATGGCAATAGAGAAGGATCCATCAGAACATACACTAAAAGTGGGATGGGAGAGAGATAAGAAGAAAACAAGGACATAGTAAATGACGGCAGATAAAGACCAGCATGGTCCATCCAAACCGCCCAGCAATACAGCAAGAGCAGGTGCACCTGACGCTCTGTGCAGGTCACCCTTCCCCATGTCTTTCTTTAGGGGTGGACCCACCACTCCATGTAGGACACCCCTATTTGTTGAGAAGTTAGATGGTTCAGTTTATTTTGTTTTTATCCTGTTGCTGTAAAGGGATCAGCTGTGCTTGTCCCATGCTATTTTGAATTCTGTCACTGTGTTTGCCCCCACCACTTCCATCGGGAGAGCATTCCAAGCATCCACCACCCTTTCAGTGAAAAAATATTTCCTGACATTGCCTTTCTATTTTCCACCTTGCAGCTTCATGTTATGCCCTCTAGTTTTGCAGCTTGCCCGTCTTTGGAAGAGGTTTGTTTGTTCATCGTTCCTCTAAGTATTTAAAGGTCTGAATCATATCTCCCCTATCCCTCCTCTCCTCCAAAGTGTACATATTTAGGTCTTCAAGTCTCTTCTCATAAATGTTTCTTACGCAGGCTCCAAATCATTTTGGTCACCTTCCCCTGAACACTTTCCAGTCTTTTTACATCTTTTGCAGGATATGGTCTCCAAAACTGAACACAGTATTCCAGGTGAGGCCTCACCAGTGACCTGTACAGTGGCATAAGTACCTCTTCCTTTCTGCTGGTAATCCCTCTTTGTATGCAGCCCAACATCCTCCTGGCTTTTGCCACCGCCTTGTCGCACTGTTTTGCCACCTTGAGATCATCAGAGATAATCACACCAAGGTCTTTTTCCTGAACCATGCACACCAACCTCTCGCGTACATTTCCCTTGGATTTCTACTACCTAAGTGCATGACACTGCACTTTTTGGCATTAAATCATAAATTGCCAAGCATTAGACCATTCTTCCAGCTTTTGTAGTTCTTTCCTCATGTTATCCACTCCCTCAGGGGAGTCCATTCTTTTGCAAATGTGTGTCATCTACAAAAAGACAGACACTTCCATTCAGTCCTTCAGCAATATCACTTACAAATACATTAAACAGTGCTGTGCTCAGGACCGAACCCTGGGGCACCCCGCTAATCACCTTCCCCTCATCCGAGTAAGCTCCATGTACCATCACCCTCCGTCGTGTCAGTCAACCAATTTCTAATCCAGTTTACTATCTTGGTACCCATCCACAAGCTACTGTGTTTATTGACAAGCCTCCTATGAGGAACAGTACCAAAGGCTTTGCTGAAATCCAGGTAGATGACATCCATCGCATGCCACTGATCTAGTTCCTTGGTCACCCAGTCAAAGAACTCAGATTAGTTTGGCAAGACCGTCTTTCAGTAAAACCATGTTGCCTCAGATCTTGCAACCTGTTGGTTTTGAGAAAGTTCACTATTCGCTTTCAGGAGCGCCTCCATTACTTTTCCAGCCACCGAGGTAAGGCTCATGGGTCTGTAGTTTAACACTTCTTCCCTGTCACCACTTTTGTGTAGAGGTACGACATCAGCCATTTTCCAGTCCTGAGGAATCTTTCCTGTTTCCAAGGATCTGTTGAATACATCCTTTAACGGCCCTGAGAGAACTTCTCTGAGCTCTTTCAGTATCCTGGGATGTATCCCATCCGGTCCCATGGCTTTGTCCACTTTCAGTTAAGCAAGTTGTTCCAACACCTCATCTTCTCTGAATGGTGTGGTATCTACGTCGTCCCCATTTTTTATATTTGGGAGTCCCAGCTAGTCCATCTCCAGGATTTTCTTTAGTAAAAACAGAGCAGAAGTATTTGTTTAGCAATTTCGCTTTTTCTATGTCAGTCACTTTCCACGACACTTTTCCTAGCACTTCTGAGTCCTGCAATTCCAAATCTGATCCAATTCCTTTCCCGAATATACCTGAAGAAAGTTTTGTCGCCACCCTTAACATCTTTAGCCATCTTTTCCTCTGCCTTTGATTTTGCTATCTTTATTTCTCTTTTTGACTCTTTTGAGTTTGATCCTGTATTCATTTCTGTGTTCTTCGGTTTGCAAGCTTGTGAATTTTGCAAAAGCTGTGTTTTTTGCCTTTGAGCAGCCACTTCTTTGGAAAACCAAATAGATTTCCTTCTCCTCTTGTTTTTGCTTACTTTAACATATTTGTCCGTTGCCCCTTTTATTGCCAACTTTAGTTTATCCCATTGCAATTCCACTTCCTTTATCTCCTTCCACCCTGTCATCTCCTCCTTTAGGTACTTGGCCATTTTATTGAAGTCAGTGTTTTTGAAGTTTAGGACTTTGAGCTTGCTATGTTTGGCCTGTACCCTGCTTTTATCTCAAACCACACTGTGTAATGATCGCTGTTGCTCACAGGGGCACTCACGCAGACATTTGACACGCTAGCACCATTGGTGAGCACTAAATCCAGCGTTGAGCTTTCCCTGGTTGGTTCCATGACCATTTGTCTAAGTGATGCATCCTGGAGAGCATCTGCAATTTTTTTGCTTCTTTCCAGATGTGCAGGAGTAATCCAATCCACATCAGCTAGATTAAAGTCACCCAAAATGATTACTCCCCCCTTTGTGGCTATCTTGGCAATATCTTTAAATTTAATCGTTATCTATTTCTTCGATTTGAGTCGGAGGTCTGTAGACTACAGACTTCTTTTCCCCATGCATTTCAGTAACTTATAACATAGTTTATATTGAAAAGATTGAAAAGTTTGTACATAGTTGTTATCTGTTATCCAAGTTTGAATTCCTTGTTTAATGTAAGTCCAAGGTTTCCCCCCCTTGGACATCTGTGTTTCCTGGAAACCGTGCTGATGTTAAATAGTGCGGTATACAAACAATGTTAAATAAATAAATAAATTACTTTTGACATACAAGGCCACTCCTCCTCCTTTTCCATTTTCTCTGTCTCTTCTGAATAGATTATAGCCAGTTATGGCTGCATCCCAATCATGCGATTCAGTGAACCATGTTTCTGTAATGGTCACAATCCATTTCCGCCATTAGGGCTTCCAGGTCCAGAACTTTGTTGGCTAAGCTTCGAGCATTTGTGCTCATTGCTTTCCAGCATTTACCTGACTTGTGTGTATTTTGCATTGATTTTGTTCTGCCCATATCTTCCCACTTGTTTGTGATGTGTGGTTTAAAAGTGTAGCTGTTTCTGATATTATTCTGCTTTTGCAGGGGGGCGGTGTGCCAGTCTTGACCTTCCACATCCGTCACCTCCTCTTCCTAGTTTAAATGCATATCCACATAGTACCTGAATTTTTCACTTAAGATTCTTTTCCCTGCGACAGAGAGATGTAGTCCATCAGCACCGTATAGTCTCTTGTTGGTCCATCTGTTTCCCCAGTCGCCAATAAATCTGAATCCTTCTTGTTTGCACCAGGTCTGGAGCCATGTATTAAAGCTGTTAATGCAATGCAGCCTTTTTGTCCCCTTACCAAGAACAGGCAGAACCTCTGAGAATGCAACAGTGTTCACAATGGGTTTGAGTTTCTCTTCCAGAGACTGGAAGTCCTTTTGGACTGTAGAGGCACTGTTTCTAGCCAGGTCATTTGTGCCCAAGTGGATAACATCAAGTTTGGAGTGTTCACTTTTTGCGCTAAGTACTTCAGCAATTTGGTTTTATTCCTGCTGGCTGTCGAGCCTAATAGGCACATGACTATCTTCTCTCCTTTGAACTGTGTTCCCAAGTTGGTGCCTCTGATGATGGAATCTCCAAGTAGTAGTAGTATTCTGTTTGGCGAGGTTTTCTTCATATTTGGTGCTTTAGCAGGAGATTGGGCAGTGTCTGACTCATTTAAGGGCCCTTCAGTTTCATTGGACTGAGCATCCTCATTAGCCAAGGCAGAGAAGGCTCTTGATGTATAGGATGTCTCAGCGTTACAGGTCGCAATCTTCCAGAACCCACTGTGATCCATTTGTTCCTAGGGTGTCTGATTCTTTGTGGGAGCGGTGGTGGACTTTGTTCAGTTTGTATCCTAGAAGGATTGTGTTTCATTGCAGCTATTTCCTCCCTCAATAGTCACTTCTTTATGCATGGCAGCTAGGGTTTTCCTTAGTAGAGTCAGTTCGTCATGCATGACAGCTGACCTGAGGCACATAGGACAAGCTCTTAGGCGCCAAATGATTCGTCTTGAAATGAAAGTACCGCAGTTATTGCACTGAATACACGACATGTTGGTTAAGCAGTCCCAGAAGAGGAAGAAAGGATGAAGATGTGGACTTTTAACCCAAAGTAAAAAAGGGTAGATGGCAATGTAGCCCCTGGGGTGGGAACCTAAGTGTGTCTGGCCAGTAGGCTGTTCCTGAACCGTGGCCACACACTGCTATCTGATGTAAGTCTATACAAGGAAAGCAGTCCAGATGCCCCCAAGCTTAGTCTAAAACCACAGTTAACAGCTATAATAGTGATCCCCACAAAAATCAGTTACAATTGATAGGTTTAAGCCAGCAGAGAAAAAAGAAAAAATGTGCTCTTAGCGTATTGGAGGCTCCTCAGCTTCTGCAAAACTGGCTCCGGCCAGGTGTGCAATGCTCCAAAATCAGCACCTCCCTGGGAATAGGGTTTTCCCAAACAGTTCAGCAGGGGTAGAAGCCCAGTTAACATAAAGCCCCTAATCCAAGCAAGAACCGGGTATCAAGGAGAAGGTAGTGATCAACAGGCAGCAAAAACGTAAAGAAGGATGAGAATCGAGTAGAGGCCTTTGGATTTGGCAAGAAACAAGTCACTGGATACTATGGCAAGAGCTGTTTCTGTGGCATGTACAGAACGAAAGACAGACTGCAGTGTATCCAGAAGGGCTTGAGAGGAAAGAAAGTCAAGACAGCGGCGCTGAACTGCTCGTTCAAGTAGTTTTGAAGCATAGGTGAAGAGAGATAGGTTGAAAATTGGAAGGACAGGTAGGATCTAGTGAAAGCTTTTTAAGGAGAAGTATATAACAGGCACAAGAATGGATGAGTGAGAAAGTGACTGGATGAAGTGGGGTGCGGGGGTGGAATATGAGAAAGACTGGAGGCAGGGAGTCATGAAGAGAGAGACACTGGGTGAAGGCAACATGGAGAGGGATGAGAGAATTTTTATATATCACATCACCAGGCCATGGTGAAATGTGAAGTAAAAAAGGAAGCTACCTCAGGTTCAGCTATAAAAAGAGTCACTGAGATTTGTGGGAGGCGCACTGACTTCTGTTGGCACTAAGCAATGGCACATTAAAAGGTCTTACGTTCTCCCTCCCCCAGAAAGAAGATAGCTTTAGTACACCAAGCCCTGAAACCTACAAATCGAACTGTGCTGCACCTTTTTGGTGGTGGTCGTGGTGAGGGGAACACACTATGACCTGCTACTAAATTTTTAGATTGGATTCTAGATTCAAGGAAAATCTGTTGACGCGAGGTATACAGAGAGATTAGAGAACATGCTAAACTGTTTATGTTTTTAAATAAGAGCTCCCAATCTACTTCTGTATCTTGCCACGAAAACGTAATGGATAGTCACCACAAAAATTGCACTATAGTGCTGGAAGATGAAACCCCCCAGGTCAGAAAGCACTCAACTGGCTACCGAGGAGGAACTGAAGACTTTTCAGAGTAAAGCCAGCATTTTATGATGTGGTTGGATCAGAGCCCTCAGGACATCTGACTGCTGATATAGCTGCACATGAAATGATAGTCAGAAACTGCAAAGATGTCTTACATATTGTGACATGAACATATGAAGCATAAACCAAGGGAAGTTAGAGGTGGTCAAGAATGAAATGGAACATGTACAACTCGATCTGATGGGTGTCAGCGAACTGAAATGGACTGGCATCGGGCACTTTGTATCTGATGATCACATGGTCTACTATGCTGGAAATGAAAGACAAAAGAAGAAAAAAGGTGTTGCATTTATAATTAAGAAGAAACTTGCAAGGGTTTTACATCACCTGTCCTTCAGGTGATGTAAAACCCTCTCGCACTGAGGACGTTTCTTCAGGGCCATGTGCACATGAGGGAAGGGTTAGGACAGCTGTTACAGTTGGTGATTCGATCATTAGGCATGTAGATAGCTGGATGGCTGGTGGACATGAGGATCGCCTGGTAACATGCCTGCCTGGTGCGAAGATAGCGGACCTCACGCACCGCCTAGATAAGGTCTTAGATAGTGCTGGGGAGGAGTCTGCTGTCTTGGTACATGTTGGTACTAATGACAAAGGAAAATGTGGTAGGGAGGTTCTGGAGGCTAAATTTAAGCTTTTAGGTAAAAAGTTGAAATCCAGAACTTCCAGGGTAGCGTTCTCCGAAATGCTTCCTGTTCCACGTGCAGGACCCAAAAGGCAGGCAGAGCTTCGAAGTCTCAATGCGTAGATGAGACAATGGTGCAGAGATGAGGGTTTTGGATTTGTTAGGAACTGGGGAACATTCTGGGGAAAGAAGGGGCTCTTCCGAAGGGATGGGCTTTACCTTAACCGGGATGGAACCAGGCTGCTGGCATTAACCTTTAAAAAGGAGATAGAGCAGCTTTTAAACTAGATATTAGGGGAAAGCCGACAGTCGCCCAATCTATGCCAGACTGCTGGCATTAATCTAAAAAATAGGGGAAAGCCGACAGTTGCCCAAGAGCGCATGGTTCAGAAGAAGGTATCCTTGAAGGATACTACCAAAAGCAGAGAGGTTCCAAAAAAGAGTAAAGAAGCCCAAATGTCTTTGAGTATGGGGCAGACAAAGCGTAAATATTCCAAATTACCCATGCCTACCAATAGCCAGATTAATATTAATAAAATACAGTCTCTAAAATGCTTGTATGCAAATGTAGAAGTCTAAACAATAAGATGGGAGAGTTAAAATATATAGCACTAAATGAGAGGTTAGATATGATTGGAATCTCAGAGACATGGTGGAAGGAGGATAACCAGTGGGACACTGATACCTGGGTACAAACTATATCGTAATGATAGAACTGATCAAATTGGTGGAGGGGTTGCGCTCTATGTTAGAGAGGGCATTGAGTCAGAAAGGATTAAAGTTTTGCAGGAAACAAAATTTGCTGTAGAATCTCTATGGACTGAAATTCCATATATGAAGGGGAAGGTGATGGCAGTGGCAGTGTACTATGGACCGCCTGGCCAGAATGAACAAATGGATGATGAAACACTCAAAGAAACAAGGAAGCTAACAAAGGTCACAGAGCAGTAATAATAATGGGCGATTTCAATTACCCCGGTATCGACTAGGTCAGTGTCACGGCAGGACATGCTAGGGAGATAAAGTCCCTAGATGAAATAAATAACTGCTTCTTGGAGGAGCTGGTTCATGAATCGACCAGAGGGGAAGCCATATTGGACCTAGTCCTTAGTGGAACACCAGATCTGGTGCAGGAGATAAGGGTGTTGGAGCCACTTGGCAATAGTAATCATAGCATGATCACGTTTGACTTAATTAGTGGAGGAGGGATAGTAAAGAAATCCACAGTACCACCTTCTGACTTTCGAAAGGGAGACTATGATAAAATGAGGAAAATAGTTAAGAATAAATTAAAAAGGAGCAGTTGCAAAGGTTAAAGACTTACATCAAGCTTGGGTGTTTAAAAATACTATCCAGGAAGCCCAGACCAGCTGTATTCCATGCATTAAATAAAGTGGAAGAACGTCCAAAAAAACTGCCAGCATGGTTTATAGGTGAGGTCAGAGAGGCTGTTGCTGCCAAAAAAGCATCTTTCAGGAAATGGAAAAAAGGGCCAAACGACGAAAACTGGAAACAGCACAAGCACTGGCAAGTTAAATGCAAAGCATTGATAAGGCAGGCAAAGCAAGAATTTGAGAAGAAACTTGCTATGGAAGCAAAAACGCAAAATGAAGACTTTTTCAAGTACATTCGTAGCAAAAAGCCTGTGAGAGTCAACTGGACTGTTAGATGATAGAGGGGTAAAAGGAGCAGTAAGAGGAGACAAGGCTATAGCGGAGAGACTAAATTAATTCTTTGCTTCGGTCTTTACTGAGGAAAATGTAGGGATGTTACCCAAGACTGAAGTGGTATTTAAGGTGATACTGCAGAGGAATTGAGAGAAATATCGCTACACCGGGAAGATGTGTTACAACTATTTGATAAACTGAATAGTAGCAAATCACCTGGACCAGATGGTATACATCCAAGGGTGTTGAAAGAACTGAAATATGAGATTGCAGACCTGCTATTAGCAATCTGTGAACTTTCATTAAAATCATCTGTAATACCTGAAGATTGGAGGATCGCCAATTTTTAAAAAGGGTTCCAGGGGTGATCCAGGAAACTACAGACCGGTGAACCTGACATCAGTACTGGGAAAAATGGTAGAAACCATCATAAGAAAAACAAAATTACTCAGCATGTAGATAGTCATGGCCTAATGGGAGACAGTCAACATGGCTTTAGACAAGGAAGATCTTATCTTACTAATCTGTTATGGTTTTTTGAAGGTGTGAACAAACAGGTAGACAAAGGTGAGTCGGTTGATATAGTGCATCTGGACTTTCAGAAAGCCTTTGACAAGGTCCCTCATCAGAGACTTTTGGCAAAACTAAAAAGTCATGGGATAGGAGGCAGAGTATTATTGTGGTTTGGGAACTGGTTAAAAGATAGAAAGCAGAGGGTAGGGCTAAATGGTCAATTTTCCCAATGGAAAAAGGTGAATATTGGAGTACCCCAGGGATCTGTACTGGCTCCGCTGCTTTTTGACATATTCATAAATGACCTGGAAAAAGGGAATAACTAGTGAGGTTATCAAATTTGCAGATGACACAAAACTGTTTAAAGTTGTTAAAACCCAAGGGGATTGCGGAAAACTGTAGGAGGATCTGGATAAATTGGAAGACTGGGCATCCAAATGGCAGATGAAATTTAATGTGGACAAGTGCAAAGTTATGCACCTAGGAAAGAACAACCCACACTATGGTTACACGATGTAAGGTTCCACATTGGGAACCACCACCTATGAAAAAGATTTAGGCGTCATCGTGAATAACATGTTAAAACCCTCCGCCCAGTGTGCAGCGGCTGCCAAGAAAGCAAATAGAATGCTAGGTATCATAAGGAAAGGAATGGAAAATAAAAACAAAGGCTATTATAATGCCTCTGTATCGTTCCATGGTATGACCGCACCTTGAATATTGTGTGCAATTCTGGTCGCTGTATCTTAAAAAGGATATAGCGTTATTAGAAAAGTTACAGAGAAGAGCCACTAAAATGGTAAAGGGGATGAAAGGCTACTCCTATGAACAGAGGCTACAAAGGTTAGGGCTCTTCAACCTGGAAAAGAGACGGCTGAGGGGAGATTTGATAGAGGTCTATAAATTAATGAATGGAATAGGTAAACATAGATCAATTGTTTACGCTATCAGAATATAGAAAGACTAGGGGACATGTAATGAAGCTACAGAGTTATTTAAGACAAATAAAAGAAAATATGTTTTCACTCAACGTGTAATTAAACTCTGGAATTTGTTACCAGAGGATGTAGTAAAGGCTGTTAGTGTAGCTGGGTTTAAAAAAGGTTTGGACAAGTTCCTGGAGGAAAGGTCCATAAACCATTATTAAAAAGGGACCCAGGATATCAATGCTTGACCCAATACAAGCATTGTGGAACCTGTGTCTCTTGGGGATACTGCTAGATATGTATGACCTAGATTGGCCACTGTTGGAAACAGGATACTGGGCTTGATGGACCTTGGTCTGATCCAGTATGGCATATCTTATGTTCTTATTAACTGTAATGAAATACAATGCGATCAGTGAACACTTAAATTATATATTTGTCTATGAGGAATACCCATCAACACAAATATAATTCAAGTATATGCCCCCCAACAACACTTGCAGACGAGGATGAAGTTGATTGGTTCTATGAACAACTACAAGCTGAAATTAACAGAACATGCAGATAGGATATCCTGATAGTCATGGGTGACTGGAATGCAGAAGCTGGCAACAAAGAGAGAGTGGTTGGAAAATATGGACTAGGCAACAGAAATGAAGCTGGAGAAAGACTAATAGAATTCTGCAAGACCAATGAGCTATTCATCTCAAACACCTTCCAGCAACACAAGCGCTGACTGTACACGTGGACCTCATCCAATGGATTGTACAGAAATCAAATTGACTACATCTGTGGAAGACAATGATGTGAAACCTCGATAACATCAAAGGCAAAACCTGGAGCTGACTGTGGTACAGATCACCAACTACTAGTATGCAAATTCACGCCACTCAAATTTTATTTATTTTATGTTTTTTCTATACCGCGCTATTCGTCATCATTGCGGTTCACAGGTAACATAATTGTGCAATGTAGAAAGCTACACATTGGACTTACAGTAAACAGGGAGTTTAAACAGGGAGAACAGGTGAACTATATACAAATTGGTATGAATGTAGCAAAATGACATCAAGAAGGTTATGTTGGAAGAAAGTGAGAGGTTTCTACAAAAAGGTGAAAAAGCAAAAAAGCAGCCAAAATGGACAACCAAAGAAACTCTAAAAATTGACCAAGACGCAGAGAAGCTAAAGCAGAGAAGAAAGAGAGGCAATCACAAAACTCAGATTTCCAACGTGCAGCAAGACAAAACAGGAAGTATTATAGTGATGCATGCAAGGAAATAGAATCAGAGACTATTAGAGGAAGAACAAGATCTGCTTTCCTAAATCTACGAGAGTTAAAGAAAAAAATTCCAGCCTCGAATTGGAATGTTACAAGATACTCAAGGATCCATGTTGAACGACACTGAGATTAAGAAAAGGTGGAAAGAATATAGTCATTATAAGGTAAAGATCAAGTGGACCAACAGCCATTTCAACCTGTACCTTATGGTCAGGAACCATTGGTGATGAAAGAAAAAGTCAAAGCAGCATTGAAAGCCTTATCAAAGAACCAAGTACCAGACATTGATGGCATTCACGTTGCAGTATTACAGCAATTGAAATCAGCTGTTAACATACTTACAAGGCTCTGCCAGGAACGTTGGAAGACATCATGGCCAAATGACTGGAAAAGATCTGTGTTTATGCCAATACTAAAGAAAGGTGAAAGGTGACACAACTGACTGTAGAAATTGTCAAACAACCGCTCTGATCCCTCATGCCAGCAAGATTCTACTTAAGGTTATGCAGCAGAGACTGCAACCATACCTGGAACGAGAACTGCCTAAAGTACGAGCAGGGTTCAGGAAAGGACAAGTAATGATAGACATCACTGCAGATGTGATATGGATCCTTAAAAAGACAAAAGGGATAACTATATGTGTTTTAGTAACTATAGCAAGGCTATAGTCAATAAAACACCATGAGAAACCATTGTTCAAGAGGCAACAGCTCAAACGGGACTAGGAGAAACAGAATGTTTTAGAATCAGCAAAGGTGTACAACAAAGTTGCATTCTTTCCTCCTACCCGTTTTAATTTATATGCAGATCAGAGAAGTAGGACTGTATGAAGACAACAGAGGTGTGAAAACTGATGTGAAAGGCTCAACAACCTTCGCTATGCTGATACTACCACATTACCAGCTGAAAGTGAAGATGATCTGAAACATTTGCTTCTCAAGATCAAGGAACAGTCTAAAAATGGGCCTGCAGCTTAATGTAAAGACAAAAATCCTGACAACTGGCAAAAATCAGTACCTTCATCCTTAATAGAGAAAAAAAAATTGAAATAGTGGACAATAAGAAATTAGTTCTCACCTGCTATTATCTTTCCTTGAGCTTTCTCCGGGCCAGTCCAGGGAACAGGTAGGGTTGTCAATCCTCTATAGCAGCTGAGGGCTGAAAACTTCAAGTTTTGCTGAGATGTGAAGCCACTCCCCCTTAGGGTTATCCAGCAGTCTCCATGTGACAAAGCAACTAAATAGAGAACTAAAAAACACCAGATAAACCATGAAACACTGATAAATTCCTATAGTCCTTGCAAAATGCCGAAGCCATGAAAACGGGCTCCTGTATGAGATCGTGTAATAAATTTTTTTTTTTAATACTCTTTAAACACTATGAGAAAAGCCAAATACCAGTCGGCAGCGAAGGAATCTGAGAACCCCAAATCTGAACTCCGCACGGATCAAAGTCTAAAACGGTGTAGGAGAGTCAGAACAAAGCTGCAGAAACAGTAAGAGGTGGGACTCTGGACTGGCCCGGAGAAAGCTCAAGGGAAGATAATTAGCAGGTAAGAACTAATTTCTTATTCCTAATCGCTTCTCCGGGCCAGTCCAGGGAACAGGTAGGGCAGTACCAAAGCAGTACCTAACTCCGGGCGGGACCTGCGAGACCAGCGATAAGAGTCGCGGCTCCCACTTTAGCACCATCTCGAGCCTGAACATCCAATCTATAATGCTTAGTAAAAGAATGCAAGGAAGACCAAGTAGCCGCTCTGCAAATATCTAAAGGCGGCACAAACGCAAACTCCGCCCAGGAAGTGGCCAGAGCCCGAGTAGAATGAGCCCGCAACCCCGTAGGGGGAGAAAGTCCTTTAGCAGCGTAAGCCGCTAAAATAGCACTGCGAACCCAACGGGCTATGGTGGCCTTAGAGGCTGGTTGACCCCTACGCGAGCCAGCGTATTGAACAAAAAGCCTATCTGTCTTTCGAAAAGGCTCAGAAATCCTTAAATAAGTACGTAAAACCCGAGCAAGATCCAAATGTTTGAGAGTCCGATCCATGGGAGAACTAGAAGTGTCTGTAAATACGGGTAAGGCCACCGTTTGATTAACACGGAAAACAGACAGAACTTTAGGCAAGTAGGAAGGCACTGTTCGCAACAACACCCGTTCCGGCAGGAACTGAAGATAAGGCTCTCTGCAAGATAAAGCCTGCAAGTCTGAAATTCGGCGAGCCGAGCACAACGCGACCAAAAAAGCAGTTTTCCAAGAACATTCACGAATTTCCCGGGAGCCGAGAGAGGCTAAAGACGAACGGGAAAAAGCTTCCAAAACCACGTTCAAATCCCAAGGTGGAATGATAGGACGCACCGGAGGACGGAGAATCCGTGCTGCCCGGAAAAAACGTTGTATATCAGGAAGCGCCGAAAGACGGCGACGCTGAACGCATCCTCGAAAACAAGCCAGTGCGGCCACATGCACCTTAAGAGTACTGAGCGCCAAACCTTTTTCGAAGCCATGCTGTAGAAAAAGAAGAAGCTGAGGTAAGGTAGACGACATAGGTGGAATACCTCGTTGTTGACACCAAATCTCAAACAGACGCGCACATAAGCTAGAGAAGTCGTAGGTCGCTTAGAGTGAAGCAAAGTGGCTATTACGGCATCTGCATACCCTTTGCTCTTTAAGCGAGCCCTTTCAAGAGCCAAGCCGTAAGTAAGAATTGATCCACCCTGGGCATAAGAATCGGACCCTGATGCAACAGATTGAGACGAACTGGCAGAGGCCAAGGTGGCGCGATAAGAAGCCGAACTAGATCGGCATACCAGGGCCGACGAGGCCAATCCGGCGCAATTAGAATCACCTTGCCTCGATGACGGGCAATCCGCTGAATGACCCGACTCAACATCGGCCAAGGAGGAAAAACGTACAAGAGGGAATCCAGGGGCCACGGTTGCACGAGGGCATCTAGCCCCTCGGACATGTGTTCCTTGCGCCTGCTGAAAAAGCGGCTGGCTTTGGCGCTGGCACACGTTGCCATCAGATCCATTACTGGACACCCCCAACGCAAAGTCAGTGCGTGAAAAACTGCCGCGTTCAGTTCCCATTCCCCGGGATCGAGGACATGGCGGCTGAGATAATCTGCCTGGACATTGTCTTTGCCAGCGACATGAGCAGCTGAGATCGCCTGCAGATTGATTTCCGCCCAAGCCATCAACTCCTGACATTCGAGAAGGAGAGGCAGAGATTTGGTGCCGCCCTGACGATTGATATAAGCAACCGTCACCGCATTGTCGGAGAAAATCTTGACCGCTGTGCCCTTGATCAAATTTGCGAAATGAAGAAGGGCAAGTCGAGCTGCACGCAGCTCCAGTCGATTGATCGACCACGAACTCTCTTCGGGAGACCAGGAACCCTGAACCACCTGTGACTGACAATGAGCTCCCCAGCCCGAGAGACTGGCATCGGTGGTAACCAAAATCCACGACGGCTCCTCTAAAGGCACTCCTGCCGTAAGATGTTCCGGAAGTAACCACCACTGTAGACTGCGACGCACTTGATCTGGACAGGGAAGTCGTTGCGAGAGCGGATGAAGTTGTGGCGACCACCGGGAGAGAAGCGCCTGTTGCAAAGGCCTCATGTGGGCCTTGGCCCACGGAACCAGATCCAGCGCCGCCGCCATGGACCCCAACAGCTGTAAAATAGGTCCATGCCGACGGCGTTGAAAGAGCCAGAAAGGCGTGTACCTGATGTACCAATTTCTCTACCCGCAGATCGGGTAAAACAACTGTCCCCTTGTCCGTGTTGAAGCAAGCTCCGAGATACGTGAGTTGTTGGCTGGGTATCAAATGGCTCTTGGCCTGATTGATCACCCAACCTAGCTGTTCGAGAAGTTGAACCACGCGAGCTGTCGCCGCCACCGACGCCTCTCGAGAATCGGCCCGGATCAACCAATCGTCGAGATATGGATGAACCCGAATACCCTCTTTTCGAAGCGCCGCCGCTACTACCACCATCAGTTTCGTGAAAGTACGCGGAGCTGTTGCAAGACCGAAAGGTAACGCGCGAAATTGGAAATGGCCCATCGGAAGGGCGAAACGCAAATAGCGCTGATGAGACTGTCGGATGGGTATATGAAGATAAGCCTCTGTGAGATCTATGGACGACAAAAATTCTCCCGGCTGCACCGCCCGAATCACTGTGCGCAATGTTTCCATGCGAAAGTGTGGCACCCGCAAAGCCCGATTTACACCCTTGAGGTTTAAAACGGGCCGAAAAGAACTGTCCAGCTTGGGAACCACGAAATAGATCGAGTATCGACCGCAGCCGTATTGGTCCAACGGGACGGGAACAATCGCCTGTAGCTGCAACAGACGCACCAGCGTGTCGGAAATGGCGTGCAGCTTCACTCTGTTCGCACAATGAGACATCACAAAGGCTGGCTGTAAGGGGCATTCGAAGTCCAGGGCATACCCGTTCTGAATTACTTCCAAAACCCATTTGTCCGAAGTGACTGCGGTCCAAGCCGCCAGAAAATTCTGTAGACGTCCACCTACCGGAACTAACGGCTGGACCCGCCGACCTTCATTGGGGCTTTTTAACGGAAGGCTGAGAGGCCGCTCCGAAAGATCGGCCAAAACCTCGGGCAACGCAAAAGGACTGACTACGAAAACTGGAGCGACCCCTAGAATAGGGCGCAAACCGTGCTCCGCGAAACCTGCGGGAGTCCCGAGCGGAGCCCCTAGCAGCCCCTGAAGTACGTAATGGCTTAGGCCTATCCTCAGGCAAACGTCCACCTTTTGAGTCGCCCAAATCCTTCACAATCTTCTCCAAGGCCTCTCCAAATAGTAAACTGCCTTTTAAGGGGGAAGTTGCTAAGTCGGACCTTCGAGGAAACATCCGCCGACCAGTTACGCAACCACAGGAAACGCCTGGCCGCTACCATAGAGGCCACTGACTTCGCTGCAATCCGCACCAAGTCATAAAAGGCATCCGCTGCATAAGCTGCAGCTGACTCTAATTTCGCGGTATCCGGAACTTCCGAAGCGGACTCTCCTGCCGCGTCCCCTTGTAACCAACGAATGGATGCCCGCGAAACATAAGCTCCACAAACCGCCGCTTGTAACGCCAAAGCGCTAGACTCAAACGCCTGCTTGAGCAGAACTTCCAACTTCCTATCCTGTAAATCTTTAAGCGCCGCAGCGCCCTCAACAGGGATGGTAGTCTTCTTAGTGACTGTGGACACGAGAGCATCCACCTTGGGCATGCGGAATAACTCCCTTTCTTCTTGCGGTAGAGGGTACAGGCGCGCTAAGGCTCGTCCTCCCCGCAGGGTAGCCTCGGGACACTCCCATTCCGATTCTATCATTTGCCGAATCACCCGATGCAAGGGAAAACAGCGCTGCTGAGATTTAAAACCCTGCAACAAGGGATCCTCCAAAGGCTCCTGAGATGCCGACGGAGGAAGAAGGTGGAGAGCCGCTAACGACTGGGCAATAAGAGCCGCGAGTTCTTCCTTACGGAAAACCCAGAAAACATTGGGATCTTCCCCGGGGGCAATCTCCCCCTCCTCCAACTCCTGCTCCAAAAAAGGCTCCGCTAGACCGTCCGATTCCCCCTGCCCGAAGAGCAGAGAATCCTGGGATACCTCAGGGGCCAACGGATCTTGAAGAGTCCCCTGAGGCTGGGAAGGCCCCTCTCCCGGGTCCCCGCTGCTCAGTCCCTTAGGAGACTGAATATCCACCGTGGACAATACTGGAGCCTGCACAGGCTGAGCTGACCTCAGCAAGAATGCCTTGTGCAGAGCTAAAATAAACTCTGGGGAGAAAAAAGAACTCATCTCACTTTGATCCCTGACATTTGCAAGCGGAGACTGAGCAACAGACTCCGGTGCTTTAGAGGACTTCGCCTTGCGCTTATGTGGCCGAGACTGCCCCGAAGGAGAGCTGACTGGCGCCTCTAAAATGGCCGACTTTCCCGCCTTTTCGGCGGGCAAAGAAGGCTCTTTTAATGGATTCCCCTGCTGTTCAGCCATGCTGCACAACGTGAAAAAAACAGGGGAAAAATTGACGACTTGATATTTTTGAAGCTTTTACAAATCGGAACGGCCCTCACCCGAAAACCGCGCTAATCGGAGGAGGGAAAAAAAAAAAAAAAAAAAAAAAAAAAACCACTGAACCGGCGAAATGAAATGAAAGCAAAAAACTTACCGAGAAAAACAAACCGGCAGGTCAGAGCAGGCAGTCCCGCAGCCAGCGAGAAACAGCCCACCCTAGCAACAGAAACGGCAGCGGTACAAACTGGGGCTCCCAGAAATTAACCTTTTGCAGATGGAGACGGTGAAATGAGGCAGGCTCTGCCTCTCACCGGGGAACTGACTCACTGCACGTCTCCAATTTCCTTTAAAGCGATATCACCAATTTGTCAGACCAAGGACTGTAGAAACTGATCAGCTCTGCTAGAGCCAATATAAATGCAGAAATCAAAGAAAAAAACTAACATATCAGAAAGAAACTGAGGGAGAGCTAGAGATTCGACCCTCTTTAGCTGCTGAGGGCTGAAAGACTGCTGGATAACCCTAAGGGGGAGTGGCTTCACATCTCAGCAAAACTTGAAGTTTTCAGCCCTCAGCTGCTATAGAGGATTGACAACCCTACCTGTTCCCTGGACTGGCCCGGAGAAGCGATTAGGAACTTTAATCTACTTGGGCCAAGAAACAATAAAGAAATACTGTGTACACCATGGACTGCCTGAAGAACAAACCAGTCAGTACTAGAGGAGATCAAACCTAAGATTTCTTTAGAAGCTCAGATGACAAGACTGACTTTCATACCTCAGACACATCATGCGAAGAGAGAGATTATTACAGAAAAACATCATGCTTGGCAACATCTACATAAGAGAGAAAGGCTACAATGAGAGGATCAAGACAACAGCAGCATCTATGAGTACCACTCTGTCAACGAGCCACCTGACTGAAGACCCAACACAATTTAGGACAACTATTCAGTTGCCACTGACTGGGCAGCACTTACACAGACACACCCCATTTGACCTACAACGGATATTTTGTGGGTTTTCACTCATGATTTTCACTTAGTTTACTGCTTAACTTACTTATGTTACTGTACTGATTTTTATCTGATGCAGGCTTTATGCTGAAACGACCATTCTGTGTTTTATGTAACTTTGCTAGTTATGATCGTGGATTTTTTTCTTTTTACTAAAGTTTACAGCTGTGCACTTTGTACATTTATTAATCCACATTTCTTCTATGCCCGTTTCCACTCACCATGTGGTAACTGATATCTCCTACAGTTTAAACTACTATTAAACTAGAGATGCTAATCACTAATCTACTAGCAAGAAACTTTCAGCTCTGACACAAAATTAGAATATGGCTAATCATACAAACCCCAGAAATAGTGCTACAGGTAACAGCATAACAAAATGATAGCAATTAATGCAGATGATCATTTCACTTTCTTATTTATGCACTGTTCTTTTGCGTAACATAATGTATATAACCAGCAGTCCTATGTTGGTTAAAGCTACTGTTCTCTTTAAACCGGGTATATTTAAGATACAAAATAAAAATTTGGCAAACTTGAAATTTGGAGACAGTAACGCAAAAGTCGTTAAGCCTTAATATTAGTTATCATTAAAATTAACGATACATATTCATAAATGTTGCATTCACTCGGGTCACAATTACTATCAAGCGAGGGAACACAGACATTGCCCCCCCCCCCCCTCCTCCTCCTCCTCCCTCCTCCCCCCCTCCCTCCTCCCCCCCCCCCCCCCCGCCCCCCCCGCCACCACACCCCCCCCCCCCCTCCCCCCCCCCCCCCCCCCCCACCCCCCCCCCCCCCAACCCCCCCCCCCCCCCCCCCCCCCCCCCCCCCCCCCCCCCTCCCCCCCCCCACCCCCCCCCCCCCCCCACCCCCCCCCCCCCCCCCCCCCCCCTCCACCAACCCCTCCCCCCCCCCCCTCCTCCTCCTCCTCCTCCCCCCCCCCTCCTCCCTCCCTCCTCCTCCTCCTCCCCCCCCCCCTCCTCCTCCTCCTCCCCCTCCCCCCCCCTCCTCCTCCTCCCCCCCCCCCCCCTCCTCCTCCTCCTCCCCCTCCCCCCCCCCCCTCCTCCTCCTCCTCCTCCTCCCCTCCCCCCCCTCCTCCTCCTCCCCCCCCCCCCCCCTCCTCCTCCTCCTCCCCCTCCCCCCCCCCCCCCCCCCCCCCCCCTCCTCCTCCTCCCCCCCCTCCCCCCCCCCCCCCCCCTCCTCCTCCTCCCCCCCCCCCCCCCCTCCTCCTCCTCTTCCTCCTCCACCCCCCCTCCCCCCCCCCCTCCTCCTCCTCCCTCCCCCTCCCCCCCCCCCCCCCCCCCCTCCTCCTCCTCCTCCCTCCCCCCCCCCCCTCCTCCTCCTCCTCCCCCCCTCCTCCTCCTCCCCCCCCCCCCCCCCCCCTTAAAAAAGGCGGCAGGGACAGCCAGCAGTTACGGTTGAGGCCTTGCCTACTTGCGTTTCTGCTCGTAAGTTTGAACCTTGTATAGAGAAAAAAGTTGAACTGGTACGTTACCATGGATTCAACGTCGACTACTCTATATATACTACAGATGAAAATTAAATCACCTGAGAAGTTCTTCTGAAACTAGTTTAATCTGCACCGCCGGGGAACACAAAACAGGAGAAACAGTGATGTCCCGTGAACCAACAGCAGAGCGAGTTCGGAAGCTCAATTTATCCGAGCAGCACCGCTGGGACAGGGAATCTGGGTGCTGAAACCACATAACAGAACTGTGCTGCCTCCACGCCCAAAGCCGGGAAAGGCGCAAACCCTACCGAGTAGCAATTTAGATGCTGCGGACAGCGAATCTGTTCCAGCACCAATGTTGAAATTACGTGAGTAAGCATACACAGCCTCGCCAGAACGCTCCCTCCAGCTAAACAAGCGCAAGGGCCTCTGGAACCTAGTCGGACGAGAAACACTCACTTTCCAGCCAGGTCCTTGTGAGAGCCGCTGGAAGTCATCAGCTGGGCCAGGTCCTGCCTGGCAGCAGCAGCCATCTTGCGCAGAAACGCATGCGCCCTCACCGAAAACTCACGTGACCGCCCTTTGGCTCCGCCCACAAGGTCCCCACCCGCAGTGACGCAGTTGCGAGAGTAGCTACACCCCTGAGTCGCTCCCTGCAGGAGGGAAAACGCACGAGTGTCTGGGACTGGGTACTGTAGATTCGGCTGCGCTAGTTTTCTGCATCGGCCTGAAAGAGGCTTCTGAAGAAAGAACACGCTTGCGCAGCTCTCATAGATTCGTGGAGCGCAGCCAGCCCAGCATCCTTTTGGTTGAGCACCCTAAGCTTGTACGTTACAAGACAGGATGACTAATTGTGCATCCGACAGTCTTAGTACTTAAGATTGTTTCTAGTTCTCTTCCACTTTGCGTTCAGGGCCGGCTCAAGGGGTTGTGGCGCTAACGATTGCTTTTCCATCCCCCTCCCCTGGGGCCAATCTTGCAGTATGGGTTGCAGATATAGGGGTAACTTTTCAGCCGGTGCTGCCCTTTAACTTAATTTGTATATTCAGCACCGCTGTCCAGGGCGGCCCAAGGGTTTCTGCCGTCGCGCCTCCCATGCTGAGCCAAGCTACTGCCGATTCCGTCGGCGGGGTCTGAAACCTCCTCCGACATTACTTCGGGGGTTCAGAAGCAGCAGGTCCTGTGTGCCGAAGCACATGGCCTCCTGCCACAGAGATCTGCCATCCTAGGCTGCTGCCAAGTGGATGGGCCGGCCTTGCCACTATCCCTATAGGTATCTGTAATTGTACTAAATACATGGATACTACTGTGACAGTTGGCAATCTGTTTAGTTTATGCCTAGCATTTAGCACATTGGTGTAGTTTGCCTTTTTACTTTGAGGGGAGGGGCAAGGATAAGGAAGTTATGCTGGCAGTGAGAGTAGGGGAACCAGTATACCAGTACTGGCTGCAACATTTAGAGGAACACTGCTCCCTCTCCCAAACTCTGCCAATTAATTGGAAGGTCTAAACTGTGTAACTTTACTGAACAGTGACTGTATAAGCATCCTTATCTGGATAACTTTCTGACCTGCCCTCACTCCTCCCTTACCATGGGCCACAGCATATCTGTTTACCTGTTTTAAATAGCTTGATGTTAGCCATATATTTTTTTTTAAATACACAGATATTCAAAGGAAATTATGCATTTGCCAATCAATCCAAGAGAGTATAATTATTCATTCATGTGAATCATTCCAAGAGTAACACTGACTGAAATGATAAAATAGTATTAAAAACCTATTAAATAAACGAATAAAACTTGCAGCAATAGATTGGGCAGAAGTAGGGTGTTTCACTTTACAACTCAATATAGATTCTGTTAAATTCTGGTGTCATATCAGGACCCTCCATTGCAAGATATTGGTATATGTTTACTAAGATAGGTTAACAGTTAATCCGTGCTCAGGGCTGGTACAATTAGGTGAACTGATTAAAAGACAGAAAAGAAAGAATAGGGCTAACTGGATAATTTTTTCAGTGGAGAAAGGTGAATAGTGGAGTACCCCAGGGATTTGTGCTGGGACTGCTGCTTTATAACATTTATAAATGACCTGGAAATGGGAATAACAAGTGAGGTGATCAATTTTTCAAAAGAGACAAGTTGTAAAAAATTGCAAGAGGACCTTGAAAAACTGGGAGACTGGGTATCCAAATGGCAGCTGAAACTTAATGTGGACAAGTGCAAAGTTCCGCACTTAAGGAAGAACAACTCAAACTACAGTTACACAATGCAAGGTCCCATATTAGGAGCCATCACCCAGGAAAATGATCTGGGTGTCATCATGGATATACGTTGAAACCCTCCACCCTGTGTGCAGCCACGACCAAGAAAGCAAATAGAATGCAAGGCATCATAAGGAAAGAAATAGAAAATAAAATCAAGGATATTATAATGCCTCTGTATTGCTCCATGGTGCAACTGCACCATGAATATTGTGCGCATTTCTGGTCACCATATCTTAAAAAAGGGTATAGCAAAATTAGAAAAGGTACAAAGAAGAGCAACCAAAATGGTAAAGGCGATGGAAGGGTATCCCTACCAAGAAAATCTTAAAAGGTTAGGACTCTTGAACTTGGAAAAGAGAGGGCTGAGGGAGAGATATGATAGAGGTTTAAAAAGTAATGAATGGAATGGAACAGGTAAATGTACAGTAGATTGGTTGTTTACTCCTTCAGAAAGTAGAAAGATTAGGGGACATACAATTTTTTTATTTTATTTTATTTATTTATTTAACTATTTCTTTTATACCGCCCCTTCCAGAGATCAAGGGCGGTTTACATATAACAGGTTAACAGTCTTGTACACAGTTTGTATACATTTTACATAGAACAATAGAATTCAACTATTTACATTGAACAGTAATATAAACTTTGTAGGTATTAAAACAAACACATCTAACTTTTTACAAATGTATATTTACAGTGTGTGGTGTGTGTGTTGTGTGGGTCAGATATTGGTGTAGGTGTTGGAATTTAGTTCCTTTTTATGTCGTCTTGGGGCGTGTGTGTGGAGGGGGGGCAGGCTTGTGTTTACATTGTTTGGATTAAGGGAGTTTGTGCATGTGTGACCACGTTTGTTGTGGAGCTAGCTTTGGGGTAGTAGGGGACTTCGAAGTGTTCAGTGAACAGGTAGGTCTTTAATTCTTTTCTGAATTGGAAGAGGTCTCTTATGGTACGAAGTTCAATGGGGAGGTCGTTCCAGAGTGTAGGAGCAGCGAATGAGAATGCTCTAGAGCTAGTGGTGTTCTTAGTTTTGCGGATGGTTTTTGGTATGATGAGAGAGTGGGCTGCGTTTTGTCTGAGGGTCCTTGTCGAGGTTGGAGATTGCAGTAATGTAGATAGGTGTGAGGGGGTTATGTCGTTTATGAGTTTATAGGTTGTTAGGATAATTTTATATTTAATTCGGCTGTTAATAGGGAGCCAGTGGAGGTCTAGCAGTATAGGGGTTACGTGATCTGTTAGGCGAGCTTTAGCAATCACTTTAGCACAGATGTTTTGTGCTCTTTGAAGAAGGTATGTGCTTTTTTGCGGGAGGCCTATTAGGAGACTATTGCAATAGTCGAAGTGAGGGGTGATCAGTGTACCTACTACGGATCTAAAGTCTGGTGTTTCTAGGAGTGGCCTTAGGTGTTGAATTGTTTTGAGTTTATAGAAAATGGTTTTTACTGTTTGTTTTATGTGTGGTAGCATGGTGAGAGTGTGGTCTATTATTACTCCTAAGTATTTTACCTGTTTTCTGACAGGTATGGAGGTTTTGTTGATAGTGATTGTTTCCGGGTAGGTGTTCTCAGTCATAGATGATCTTGTCACAAACATTGCCTCGGTTTTTTTGAAGTTTATGCTGAGGTGGTTAGTTTCCATCCAGGAGGAGGTCTCAGCCATGCATTTGGATAGCGGGTCATATGTAGGGTTTTTTATGGTTATGGGGATAGCTAGCATGATGTCATCGGCGTATATAAAGTGATTAATCTTGTGTTTTTTAAATATGTTAGTTATCGGTTGCAGGTACAAGTTAAATAGGAGGGCTGATAGGGCTGATCCTTGGGGTATTCCCTGTCCTTGGGGGAATGTTTCTGATGCTTGTTGGTCAATTTGGACGCGTATTAATCGGTGTGAAATGTAGGATTTGAACCAGTTAAGGACAATCCCGCCTATTCCTAGGTTTTCTAGTCTGTTGATCAGTGTCAGGTGATTAATGTTATCGAATGCGGCTGAGATATCTATAAATAGGAGTAGGTAGCCATGTTGTTTGTCATCTGTGCCCTTGATGAGGAAGTCCATAAGAGTGATTAGGAGGGTTTCTACTCCATGGAATGGGCGGAAACCAAATTGGTGTGAGTCAAGGGGTTTGTATTCATCAATGTGTTCCTGTAACTGAATTTGAATTGTTTTCTCTATAATTTTGGCTATGAACGGAATGCTGGCTATGGGTCTGTAGGAGTTCGGATCTTTTGAATCGAGCTTATTATTCTTTATTATTGGTCGGAGTGTAGTGAGTTTTAGGGCATCAGGCATGATGCCCTGTGAAAGGGATTGGTTAACTATGTGTTGTAGATTTATCGCCAGTTCTTCTTTCGCACACTTAATCCATGAAACGGGGCATGGGTCGAGTGGGGAGGTGGTGGTGTTTATCATTGTTATGATTTTGAGAAGTTGTTTTTGTTCTACCAACTGGAAACTTGTCCATTCATTTGTGGTTTTCGTGTTTGATAATAAAGGAGTTGGGGTAGTGGTCTTGTTTTTTAGTTTTTCTGCAAAATGTTTTGCTAGTGTTTGTATGTTAATTGCTTGTTGTTTAGGTTCGCTGTTATTAGTTTTGGTTAATGTTTTTACTATCGCGAATAACTCCCTTGGGCGGTTGATGGATGAGTTTATTACTTTAGAGTGGTAGTCTCTTTTTGATTTGTTAATTGCGTTTTTGTATTCTATGAGTAGGAGCATGTATTGGGATTTGTTTTCATCAGATTTTAGTTTTCTCCATCTCTTTTCTTGTCTCCTCAGTTGTTTTTTTAGTTTTGTCAGCTCTTTCGTGAACCATTTTTCTGTCTTTTTTGTTTGTTTGTGTAAGACTTGTGTGTGGACAGCTGCTTTTTGAATAGTTAGGTTCCAATTTGATATGGTTGAGTTGATGTCTGGTGTGGTTGTGTCTAGTTTGGGTAGTACTTTGTCGAGGAATGTGTCTTTGTCAAAGTGTTTGAAGCGTGATATATGCGGGGTTGTGCTCCCATTATTTTTTGGGACTTGTGCCGATAGCTGGATTGTGATTAGATGGTGGTCTGACCAGGGTACTTTGGTTATACTCGGGGTGGTATGTAGTAGATGACTGTAGAGTGAGGCTGGGAGGAAAATTACGTCAAGTATGTTACCTTTTTTGTGTGTAGGAGCTTGTATTATCTGTGTGAACCCCATTTGTGACATGGCATCTATGAAGTTATCTGATTGGGAATGGTTCAGTGATGGAAGGTTCAAGTCACCAAGGAGTATAAATGGTTTGTTTTGTGATGCTGTGCATGCAAGTTCTAGGATAGGGGTGAGATTTTTTTGATCAGATGAGGGGGGTCTGTAGATGAGGGTGAGAGCCATGGTTT
Source organism: Ichthyophis bannanicus (assembly GCA_033557465.1). Classification (NCBI taxonomy): domain Eukaryota; kingdom Metazoa; phylum Chordata; class Amphibia; order Gymnophiona; family Ichthyophiidae; genus Ichthyophis; species Ichthyophis bannanicus. The sequence goes on from CM066032.1 coordinate 1,057,128,218, forward strand.
TATTTTCTATGTTAACAATGTCCATTCCATCTATATTATTTAGGTTTGTAAGGGTGAATTTTAAGTAATTTTTGGTGAGGATCAGTACACCCCCTCCTCTTTTTATGTTCCGTTGGCAATTGAATATGTCATATTGATATGTGGTTAGTTGGTTTAGTAGTATTGTGTCTGTAGGTGAGAGCCATGTTTCAGTAATACAGATAATGTCAGGGGAGGTATCATACGTTAATTATGTCATTAATTATTGGTATTTTATTTCTTATTGATCGGATGTTTATTAGGATGAGTTGTATTTTGGTGTTTGTGTAAGCAACAATGAAGCAACAATGTGGCACATTTAAGACTAATCAGATAAAATATTTTCTTACTCAGCACTAAATATAGAACATAGTTAATCACAATTACAGATGTGCAGACAAAAACTGAAATGAAACCTCAAGATGTCAGTACCAGGCAAAATGGTGAGAATAAACAGGTAGACAAAGGTGAGCCGGTTGATATAGTGTATCTGGATTTTCAGAAATCCGTTGACTAGGTCCCTCATGAGAGACTCTAGGTGCAATTAAAAAGTCATATGATTGGAGGCAGTGTAGTATTCTGGATCAGGAACTGGTTAAAAGTTAGGAAGCAGAGAGTAGGGCTAAATGGTCAGTTTTCCCAGTGGAGAAAGATGAATAGTGGAGTACCCCAGGGATCTCTGTTGGGCCTACTGCTTTTTAACATATTCCTAAATAAACCGGGAATAGGAATAATGAGGTGATCAAATTTGCAGATGACACAAAATTATTCCAAGTTGTTAAAATGCAAGAGGATTGTGAAAAATTGGAAGACTGGACATCCAAATGGCAGATGAAATTTAATGTGGACAAGTGCAGAGCTATGCACCTAGGAAAGAACAACCCAAACTATGGTTACACGATGCAAGGTACTAACTTAGAAATCACCAGCCAGGAAAAAGATTTAAGCATCATTGTGGATAATACATTGAAACCCTCAGCTCAGTGTGCAGCGACGGCCAAAAAAAAGCAAATAGAATGCTAGGAATCATAAGGAAAGGAATGGAGAAAAAAACAGTGGATATTATAATGCCTCTATCGTTCCATGGTGCGACCACACCTTGAATATTGTGTGCAATTCTGGTCACCATATCTTAAAAAGGATATACAGTCAAACCTCGGTTTTCGTGTGCCCCGGTTTTCGTTGGTTTTGGTTTTCGACGTCTTTTCTAACTCAGATCTTGTCTCGGTTATCGGTTTTCGCCTCGGTTTTCGTCAGGAACCAGTGCTGCCAGATCTGAAAATCTACACCCTCGCGCTGGTCTGCCCGCCCAGTCCCGGCAGCACTACCCCCCCCCGGACTCACCCGATCGCGTGTTGAGAAGCCATTGTCAGCTGAGCAACATCCTCGAGCCAGAGATGCAAGGATTGCACAGAGAGGAAGGCCCCGATCTCTCCACCGCCTGCCTGTTCTCTGGAGCGCCCCCTCAGGCTCGGAGGTAGCAGGGTAGCTGTCAATGTAAGCAGGAGATGTTGCATGGATGTGGGAGGCAGCGATCAGATTACAGTGCCGTACAGTACAATATCTGTGTGTTTGCTGTCCTGTGGACGATCGGGCAGGTGAGAGAAGTGACAGGAGCTGGGTGTCTGGAACGGATTACATTGAATTTACATTATTTCCTATGGGAAATATTGCTTCGGTTTTCGTACGTTTCGGTTTTAGTCAGACTGCTTAGAACGGATTAATCATTAAAACCGAGGTTTGACTGTAGAGTTATTAGAAAAGGTACAGAGAAGAGCAACAAAAATGGTAAAGGGAATGGAAGGATACCCCTTTGAGGAGAGGCTAAAAGGTTGGAGCTCTTCTACTTGAAAAAAGAGAAGGCTGAGAGGGGATATGATATAAATTATTGAATGGAGTGGAACTGGTAAACGTAGATCGGTTGTTTAGACCAGTGTTTTTCAACCTTTTTTGTGCAAAGGCACACTTTTTTCATGAAAAAAATCACGAGGCACACCACCATTAGAAAATGTTAAAAAAATTTACCTCTGTGCCTATATTGACTATATATAAAGTAATTCTCTTGAATAGGAATCAAACACTCACACCAACCCCCCTCCCCTGCTGGTTCACACCAACCCCCCTCCCCTGCTGGTTCACTCACACCACCCCCCCCCCTCCACTGCTGGTTCACTCACCCACCCCCCTGTCACTTACTCACCCCTCCTGCTGGGTCACTCACTCACCCCCCCTCCCTTGCTGGGTCACTCACACCATCGCCCCCCCCCCTTGCTGGTTCACTCACACCACCCCCCCCCCTCCACTGCTGGTTCACTCACACTCCCCCCCCCCCTTGCTGGTTCACTCACACTCCCCCCCCCCTTGCTGGTTCACTCACACACACACACCCCCCCTCTGCCCAAGCCGCTGCTTCTGCTTTGTACAGAGCAGCGGCTGCACTACACTTACATTGAAAAGTAAAGAGAAACTGTGTCAGGAGCCCTCCGGTCATCGCAGAGCCCGAGGAAGTGATGTCATGGGGGCGGGCTCCTCACAGGCTGTCTTTCCTTTTCAAATTAACTTTATTGCAGCTAAAGTTAATTTGAAAAGGAAAGACAGCCTGTGAGGAGCCCGCCCCCATGACATCACTTCCTCGGGCTCTGCATGATCGGAGGGCTCCTGACACAGTTTCTCTTTACTTTTAAATGTAAGTGTAGTGCAACCGCTGCTCTGTACAAAGCAGAACCAGCGGCTGCACTGCTATAGGGAATCGCGTTCGCGCCGCAGACTTCGGCACAAAAGCCGTTTTTTTGCTCTGGCCGCTGCCGATCTTGCGGCCAGAGCAAATAACCGGCTTTTCAATGGCCGGTTTTACAATTGTGCTGGCAGCCGGCCTGGCCATGGAAAAACCGGCCAGGCCGGCTGAAAACCGGCCGGTTGGCAACCCTAATTTGTGAGCCGAGGCCACATGTTACGGATGAAATTGGAATTTTTCCCACGGCACACCAGACAATATCTCACGGCACACTAGTGTGCCGCGGCACAGTGGTTGAAAAACGCTGGTTTAGACCATTAAAAAGTAGAAAGCCTAGAGGACACACAATGAAGCTATAGTGCAACCCATTTAAGACTAATAAGAGAAAATATTTTATTTACTCGGTGCGTAATCAAACTCTTGAATTCGTTACCAGAGGATGTATTAAAAGTTAGTGTAGCTGGATTAAAAAAAAGGTTTGGATAAGTTCCTGGAGGAAAGGCCCATTATCAAAGAGGACCCGGGAAATCCACTGCTTGTCCCTGGATAAGCATTATGGAACCTGTGTGCCTCTTTGGGAACCTGCCAGGAAAGAGTATACTGGGCTTGATGGACCTTGGTCTGACCAACTAAGGCATTTCTTAAGTAAGAAACCACTTTGTATGTAGTACACAACTTAAGAACTGGAAACAGAAATACGTTTGCTTCTATGCTAGGCCAAGCCCCTGTCATTGTTCTTGTGGGGGAGGGGGCTGTTATGTTACATAGCACGGCCCCACAGAATAATTCATAGAGCTCACATGTCCTCACAAAATTTATGAAAGCTCAGCCATTTCACCCACAACTGCATATTACTGTGTTTCAGTGCTAGCTTTGAACTTACATCCCAAAGCAATGTGGATTTGTAGTCCCAAATTCTGCCCATTGAAATCAGTGCTTCAAGGTCCATAATGCATCAGGTTGATAAAGTTATTAGAAATCCAAGACTGGCCTTAAATCTCCCTCCTGGAATAGGATAATATGGCAGCTTTGTCCACTTGACCCATGTGCTCTCCTCCAGACTGGCTGCAAAGACCTAGGTCACAGTGTGCACCACCTCCCCTCCAAAAGGTGTATTAGAGTTCTTTTTAGGGTCTTATTTACTAAGACTCTTTTCCCATTTTCCATGGGAAAAGAAAGCTTAATAATATCAGACCCTTCTTTTGCCACTGCACAGTAGGCAGTGACCACGCTCCTCCTCCCATCACCCTCAGTGACCCTTGATAGCTGCACCTGAGGCAGCTTCCCTTTTTAATTCTGATTGTTATTTGTATTATCTAATTTATTTCATATTTTGTCTTGACTAGATTGTGAGCTCTAACGGGCAGGGACTGTCTCTGTTTATGTCTGTACAGCGCTTCGTATGTTGCAGCGCTTTATAAATGCTTAGTAATAATAATGATAATATCACCTTGGCCTGGTGCTATGAGAAGCAAAAAAAGTGTCCGTCTCTTCACCATGTTCTCCCTGCTTCCTCCAGTCTCTTTGTCTCGTATGCCATAATGCCTTACCCGCCCTTCCACCAATATCTCTCTCACTTCTCCCAGTCTCTCTCATCGAGTGCAGCAGCCATTGTTTTTCTTGGATGTACCTGCAAAACAAGCTCTAGTCAGGGAACAGTGAGTCCCCCTCACTCAGAACACTGAGATGGTTGCTCCAATACAAAAGAATTATAACCAAAATTAGACTCTGGCCAAGACTACTTTAACACCCACAATCATAAAGTCTGACCTCCGTGTCCCAAAAAGTAATACGTGCATAAGAACATAAGATATGCCATACTGGGCCAGACCAAGGTCCATCAAGCCCAGTATCCTGTTTCCAACAGTGGCCAATCTAGGTCAAATGTACCTAGCAGTTTCCCCAAAATACACAGGTACCACAATGCTTGTATTGGGTCAAGCATTTATACCCTGGGTCCCTTTTTAATAATGGTTTATGGACCTTTCCTTTAGGAACTTGTCCAAACCTTTTTTAAACCCAGCTACACTAACAGCCTTTACTACAGCCTCCGGTAACAAATTCCAGAGTTTGATTACACGTTGAGTGAAAAAATATTTTCTCTTGTTAGTCTTAATTAGTTTACCCTGTAGTTTCATTTCTATATTCTGATAATGTAAACAATTGATCTACTTTTCTCTCTATCAGCTCAATGTCACACTTCCTCCTTGCTATCCAGTCCTGAATTTCCCTCTTTTTAAGCACAGTCAAGTCAATGCACAGCAGATTTCTCTTTCTTGCCTTCCCATTCAGTGTTTCCCCCATCCAGGACTCCCTCTCTTTTCTGACCTCATCCTCCCATGTCCCGTATCTCCTCTCTTCCTTTTCCTGCCCCTATATCCAGCATTTCCTCACTCTCTTTCCCACCATGTCCAGCTTCCCTCTCCCTCTCTCTATGGCCCCCTCCCATTTCCAACATCCCCCATCTCCCACTGACCCACATCCATGCCCAGCATCCCTCTCTATCTGCTCATATCCCGCTTCTCCCACCCCTGTGCCCAGCATCCCCCTCAGTCGTCCTATGACCTCCTTCCATGTCCAGCATGCTCCTCCCAACTTCCCAAAGCTCTTTCCATGTCCAGTATCCTTCTTCCATCTCCCTATGGCCCCTCCCATGTTCAACATACCCCCCCCCATCACCCTGTGGCCCCCTCCCATATCCAGCATCCTTCCTCCATCTTCCTATGGCGTTGCATGCTTCCAAAGCCCTGCAGATCCCGCCTCCCTCTGATGCATAAGTATTCATCAGAGGGGAGGAAGACCGGGACCGGCAGGGCTTCAGAAGCACTCGAGTCTCTGAAAGAGCCCTCAGTTGGGATTTATCTGCTTGCCATCGACCTCGGGAGAAGCAGCAGCAAGCAGCTAAATCCTAAGCATGGGCTCTTTCAAAAACTAGTGCACTTCTGAGGCCCTACTTTTCATGTCAGAGGGAGGCAGCACCTGCAGGGCCTTTGAAGCGCGTGAGTGTCTGAAAGACCCCGCACTTAGGATTTATCTTCATGCCACCGCTGCTGCTGCAGATTTCAGAGAAGGGGGGCACTTTTTGCCGCCTCACTCTGCCTAATGATAGAGCTGACCCTTCCCACACTAAAGATTGGGCAGGGGGGCTGCAGCCAAAAGTGAGGGGCCTGGCCCCCAAAGCCTCGTCATAGTTACACCCCTGTTTGATAACTTGCCTTCTCAAGTAAATGGATGGTTGTTACCTGGGGGAGGCATACATGAGAGAAAGAGACTAGGTGAACACTGCGGTGGTCAGAATGAGCAAGAGAGAGATGCGCATGATCATGTTTTATATCAAAGCCCAGCCGGTCAACTGGAGATAAGAAGTACGATATTAATACTGCTACTACATGTACATATGAGAGACAGTCATTAGTGATATTGTGAGCCAGAGCAATAGCCCAGCTCTTGAAAGTCAATCACAAACGTATTAAATTGTCCCTTATTTCTGTGATGTAGAGAGAAAGCATGCAGTGTTTTAGAATGTTATCATGGCCAATGGAAGTCGGCTCCCTATCACTGTTCTAGGTGGGTACAGAAAGCTGATGAGGTACTCCCCCCCCCCCCTACAGTGGGACCTCTGGCCAACCTAACAGCATCTGCTACACATTTCCAACCTCTGCAGTAAAACGTTTTGATGCCTTATGCTACTACTGGATTACTCATATCTGCAAAGATGGTAGATGAGGAGAATGGCAGGAGGGTGCACTGCTCATTTTGCAAACTAGATTTGAGGCTGGACCTAAAGTGTTCAGACATGTTTATGGGCAATTGGTGCTAATTTTGATGCTGTGGAAGTTTGACATGAATAAAAAATGGTTACGTTATGTTGTGTATATCTGCCCTCATTCCTTGCCATTATCCTATGTAGTTTTTTTTTCCTTTTTCTCCCTTTTCAATCGTTGTCTTTCATTGCCTCAGTTTCTAACTCGCTCAAGATTTTTTCATTCTTCTATTCCTCAGGGGTTTATTTCTGTCTCTCCACATGGCTGAGGGGGATTATGGCAAAGAGAGAGAGAGAAAAGGTCAAGGCTGGCAAGGGGGGTTCATGGAAAAGCAAGAAAAAGATTGCATTGAGGCAAGATGCAGGGACATATGTGAAGCAAGAAAAGTCACTCTCTTATTACCAGACCATGGTGATATGTGAAACAAACAAGGAAGTTGCCTCAGGTTTAGCTATAAAGGGTCATTGGGGAGTGGGGGGGGGGGGAAGGAAAGTGGTCACTGCCTTCTGTTGGCACTTTACAGTGGTACATTTAAGGGTCTGATTTATAAAGCTTTCTTCCTTAGCGTCCCTCTAGTCCAGTCCCGGAACCATAGAGTTGTCAACCTCCTCTAGCAGCTTTGGAGACTGAAATACATCATCGCTTTGCTGGCACCAGTATAAGTAGGCAAGGACCGCCCCCTCTCACCAGTACTTTCAGTCTCCAAGCAGCTGAAGGAGATTCTGAGCCTGCTTCTGGGCTCAGTTAGGGATATAGGCAGAGCTAAATAGAATACATTTACCTTTTCACTTTGACTTTATTTTTATTGATTTGCCCTTTTGGGTTTGTTATTGCAGGAGCTGTGTGACTGGTGCAGGAGATTTCTTCCTCTGGCTCCCTTTGTCCCCCCTCCTTTTCCCCCCTCCCTCCTCTTACTTTTCCTCTGACTTTACATTTTTCTTTATTTGCCCCATTGTTTTAAACGAGCACCAGGATATTTCTGTGCCTCCCTGCTCCTGAACCCGCTTGGAAGGGTGAGGAGCAGGTTGCAGGCTAACAGCAGTGGCCCCGAGTGGGCAGGGCAGCTGACAGATTGCTGCTAGTGTTGGAGCTGAAGCCACAGGCAGGCTGAGCTCCAGCGAGGCTGCTGCATCTCTCCCTCTCTCCTTCACCTCTTCTTGCTGTGGTGAGTAGAAGGGGTTATTTCTCTATTTTTTGGGGTCCCCCCTTTGGGGTTAGCAGGGGGGGTGCCTAGGTTTGCCTTTTAGTCCTCTCGGGGTGGCCTGTCGCGTGGTTTTTTCGGCGGGAATCGGCAGCGGCGGCCATTTTGAATAAATCCCGATTTTAATTTTTGCTTTTTCTGGGCTTTCTAACCCTCGTTTTGGCTGCAGACCACCTGGGTTTGGCTGGGGGTGTCTTAGCATCATAGTTTGTGAATAATTTAAAAAAAAACACATTACTTTTAAACGGGGGTTTTCCTGGCTTCAGCCTCACAAGTTTTCTTTTTGCTGGGCTGTGCTGCGGACCCACGGGCAGGGGGTGGCAGGAGAACTTCCCTCTGAGTATGCCTGCGAAGCCCCGCTGTGTGGTTTGTGGGGCTAAGCGAGGTTTGCTGACAGAGTCCAGCGTGTGTGGGTCCTGCACTCTGGCTTCCAATGTTATGGAAGCTGCGGTTCCTTCTCCGGCTATCGCAGGAGAGGAGGTTCCGCTAGGGGAAATGCCAGCTTTACCTCCGACTCTGGATTTTCAGGGGTCGGAGTCTTCCCCTGGGGAGGGGTCCTCGGCTTCGCAGGGTCAGACTTCGGTGGCCCTTGCCCCGGGGATTCCGCCAGATTTTTTCTCTCTCATGCAACAAGCCTTTGCGCTCCTGCAACCTGGCTTAGTCTCTTCGGCTCATGCTCCGGAGGGGCTTAAGCGTACGGGGCCCCTGCCTCGGACAGAGGACGGCACTCCTCCTGTGTAACTGGCCAGGGGGTCTGCGGAGGAGGGGTCTCCGTCTCCCCTGGGGGACAACCTCGGGGCGGAGGACAGGGATCTGGATGACTCCTCCGGTGGGGAGCTCGAGGAGGGAGAGTTACCTGACGCGGAGCAGCATAGTCGGCTCGTCAGGGTATTTCGGAGGGAAGAGCTTCCGGCCTTGATTGCCGAGACTCTCAAAACGTTGAATATGCCGGCGGAGGCGACGGCGTCGGAGGATGCTCTGGAGGATCCTCTGCTCCAGGCGGTGCGAAAGTCTCAGCGGGTCTTTCCTCTGCATAGAGTCTTTAGAGGGATGATTCAGGAGGAGTGGGACTCGCCCGAATCGGCGCTACGGGGCTCTCGGGCCTTGTCGCGCCTTTATCCGTTGTCGGATCAGGATAGGGAGCTTTTTCGGTCTCCCAAGGTGGATGCGGCGGTATCAGCAGTCACTAAGAAGACTACGATACCAGTTGAGGGTGCCGCGGCCTTGAAAGATGTGCAGGATAGGAAGTTGGATACCCTGTTGAAGCAGGTGTTTGATGTATGTGCCCTCTCTATGCAAGCCGCCGTGGCGGGGGCTTGGGTTGCGAGAGGTTGCTTGCGCTGGTCCCAGCGATTGCAGGGCGATGTCGGGACAGCGCAGGTAGTGGATGCGGCGCGTTTGGAGTCGGGAGCCGCCTATTTGTCGGACATTCATTATGATCTCATCCGTAGTGGGGCTAAGTCAATGGCCTCTGTGGTGGCGGCGTGCCGGTATTTATGGTTGCGCAATTGGGCGGCCGATAGTTCCTCCAAAGCTCGTCTTAGTAAACTTCCCTTTTGGGGGAAGTTGTTGTTTGGTGAGGATTTGGAAAAGCTGGTTAAGGATCTCGGTGAGTCTAAGGGAGGCCGGCTTCCGGAGGATAAACCGAAGCTGGTCAGGGCTGCCTCTGGCTCTCGAGCTGCCCCTAGGGATTTTTGCCGTTTTCGGGCGGCTCGTTTTGGTCTGCCCCAGCGGGGTCGGTTCCCGACTCGAAACCATGGGTTTCGTGGCTTCAGAGGAGCCGGCAGAGGCTTCTCCACCTTTCCCTTCCGCCTCTGGTAAAAAGCCCCAATGAGATGAGGCGGGCTCAGGTGGCGGTAGTTCCCGTAGGAGGGCGGTGGCGGGAGTTCTACCCTGCCTGGGTCCACCTTACGTCAGATCAGTGGGTTCTGGAGGTAATTCGGGAGGGCTACGCTCTCGAGCTCCATTGTCCCGTCTTAGATTCCTTTGTTCTTTCGCCCTGCAGTGCTCCGCTCAAGCGGAGGGCCGTCTGCGAAACATTGCAGCGATTGCTGCGCCTCAGGGCCATCGTTCCGGTGCCGGAGGACCAGTACGGTTCCGGTCGGTACTCTATCTATTTCGTGGTGCCGAAAAAGGAGGGGTCCTTTCGGCCTATCCTCGATTTAAAAAGGGTAAATCGGTGCCTCTGGGTAACTCACTTTCGCATGGAGACCCTTCGATCTGTCATAGCGGCCGTCCGGCAGGGGGAGTTTCTAACTTCGCTCGACCTCACAGAGGCCTACCTGCATATTCCGGTTCGGAAGGAGCACCAGCGCTACCTGCGCTTTGCGGTTCCCATGGGGCATTTTCAGTTTCAGGCGTTGCCTTTCGGTCTGGCGACGGCGCCGCGCACGTTCACAAAGGTCATGGTCGTGGTAGCGGCAGCTCTTCGCAAAGAGGGGGTGCTTGTGCATCCCTATCTAGACGATTGGTTAATTCGGGCAAAGTCTCGGGCGGAGAGTGCGGAGGCCACCGCCAAGGTGGTTCGGTTGCTACAGAGTCTTGGCTGGGTGGTCAACTTTGCAAAGAGCAGGTTGACTCCCTCGCAGTCGTTGGAATACCTGGGGGCGCGCTTCGAGATGCTCCGAGCGAGAGTGTTCTTGCCGGATCAGCGGGCGCGAGCGTTGCGGGAGCTGGTGCGGCGTTTTCTCCGGCAGCCTGCGCCCACGGCGTGGCAGTATCTCCAGTTGCTCGGCACGATGGCAGCGACAATCGAGGTAGTGCCATGGGCCAGAGCACATATGCGGAAACTTCAGAGCGCGCTCCTCCGGCGTTGGTCTCATCAGCGCGATGCGTTGTCTCGGCGTTTGATCTGTCCCCTGGTGGTCCGTCGGGATCTTCGGTGGTGGTTGCACCCGGAGAATCTTACCGCAGGCATGCCCTTGGAGCCCCCGTCCTGGAAGCTGCTGATCACGGATGCCAGCCTTCTGGGGTGGGGGGCGTGCTGCGGGGACGCGTATGCCCAGGGTCTGTGGTCGATGGTGGAGAAGGAATGGTCCATCAATCGGTTGGAGATGCGAGTGGTGTTCCTGGCTCTGCAGGCATTTCGGGAGACTCTTGCACGGCAGGCGGTTCGGGTTCTCTCGGACAATGCGACCACAGTCGCTTACATCAATCGGCAGGGCGTCACCGGCAGCGTGGCGTTGGAGCAGGAGGCGGCTCAGTTGCTAGCTTGGGCCGAGTCACATCTGCAGTGTCTGTCGGCACAGCACGTGGCAGGTGTAGAGAATGTAGCGGCCGATTTTCTGAGTCGCCGAAGGGTGGACCCGGGAGAGTGGGTCCTTCACCCCGAGGTCTTCGCGCTTCTGGTCGGGCGCTGGGGGATTCCCCTAATGGATCTCATGGCGACCTTCCAATCGGCTCAGGTGGATCGCTTTTTCAGCAGACGGCGATAACGGATGTCGGAAGGGCTCGACGCCCTGACCGCAGGAGGTGTTGCTCTATGTCTTCCCACCTTGGGCGCTGATAGGCCGGGTAGTGCAGCGCATAGAGCGTCATCGGGGCCTCGTGGTGCTGGTGGCGCCCGATTGGCCCAGGCGACCGTGGTACGCGGATTTAGTGCAACTGTTAGCGGATCGCCCGTGGAGGCTCCCTCAGCGAGCCGATCTCTTGACTCAGGGCCCGCTGCGCATGCCTCAGGTAGCTCGGTTCTCGCTTACGGCATGGCTCTTGAGAGGGCTCGGATGACCGCTAAGGGTTATTCGCCGGCGGTCGTTTCGACCTTGCTGAGGGCTCGTAGACGATCGACTTCTTTGGCGTACATTCGCGTCTGGCGCATCTTCGAGGCTTGGTGTTCAGAGCGTACCATCCGTCCGTTGGGAGCTTCCGTGCCGCAGATCCTTTCATTCTTGCAGGATGGTGTGGATAAGGGTTTGGCGGCTAGTTCGGTGCGTGTGCAGCTTGCTGCCCTTTCCTGTTACCGCGGGAAGGTGCAGGGTCAGTCTCTCGGGGCCCACGCGGATGACCAGCGGTTTTTGAGGGCGGTGTTGCTCATGCGACCGCCTCGGCGTTGTGCTGTTCCTCCGTGGGATTTAAATTTGGTTTTGGAGGCCTTGCTGGCTCCCCCGTTTGAGCCATTGTCTACTGCTTCGCTAAAAGACCTCACATTGAAAACGGTGTTCTTGGTGGCGATTTGCTCGGCTAGAAGGATCTCGGAGCTACAGGCCTTGGATGTTTTGTCAGCGGAGGATGGGCGTTTTGGCTCGGCGGTGCTTCAGGCTGGGCTGGCTTGTCCCTCCCGTTGATGTGCACTGCTCTGTTACATCCTCTATGGTTCCGGGATTGGACTAGAGGGACGCTAAGGAAGGGTAAATTAGACTTACCTGCTAATTGTTGTTCCTTGCGGAACTCTAGTCCAGTCCCGGATCCCTCCCTTGGTTTGAAGTGTTGCCAGCCTGATTGTTTCGGCTCCCGCGGGTACTCTCTGTTACCTTTTTTTCCAGGGGGCGCAAGATGAAGCCATTGGAGGACCCTCTTGCGTAGCGCTCTTGTCTGGCCATCCTCTTCGGAGGTGGGGCGCTTCTGTCTGGTCAGAGGATATTCTTATTCAGACACAGTCCATGAATGCAATTTCTTTCCTTGCAAAAAAAAAAAAAAAAAACTTTACTTGGAGTGGAACAGGGCATACTCTGTTCTGTATATATCTCTATTGCTATGTTGAATGTATTCTGGTTAATTCTCATGTGATGTTCTGCTTAGTGTGCTTTGTCAATAGGTACTGGTGAGAGGGGGCGGTTCTTGCCTACTTATACTGGTGCCAGCAAAGCGATGATGTATTTCAGTCTCCAAAGCTGCTAGAGGAGGTTGACAACTCTATGGTTCCGGGACTGGACTAGAGTTCCGCAAGGAACAACAATTAGCAGGTAAGTCTAATTTACCCTTTTGTCATAGAAAATGGGAAAACAGTCTTAGTAAATCTGGGCCAAAAAAATTGCACCTTATTTTTATTGGGGGGGGGGGGGCACTGTGACCTAAGTCTTGGCGTCTGGCTCCTAGATTCCAAAAAAATTTGGGGAGGGATTGCCATGTTATTCTGGAGTAGAAAAAATAACAGAGGCAGGTGACACCTTAAAGACTAACCAGTGTATTGAGGCACTAATTTTTCAGGCCTCTGGGGCCTAGGTTGGCCAGGGGACCAGGAAGTCCCTTTTTGCTGTCCTCTTAAACATCTTTCCTCTCTTACAGTTGTTCTTCCTCTCTTTCATCTTAAATCATATGGCATTCCTTTGTGAATTTTCCTAATTTTAATCAAGTTTTGTGGAGGAGTGGCCTAATGGTTAGAGCACTGGCTTGGGAACCAGCAACCAGGGTTCAATTCCCACTAGCCCTCCTTGGGGCCTTGGGCAAGTCACTTAACCCTCCATTGCCTCAGAAAAATCCAAGTTATCAATATCCCTGTGTAATGTACATTACCAAGTTTAAGTTATAATGTAAACCGCTTTGATTGAAATGATAAAGCAGTATATAAAACCTGTTAATAAACAAACAAACCTGGGCTTTCAAGGACAAGAGTCCACATTGACAGATGCTTTGAAGTATATGATCCACTGGGACAACAAGCTGCAACTCTCAAACTAATAAACCAAAGACAAGCTATAGTAATCAATTTCTATTGACTCCTTGAGATTCACTACTAGAAAAGCACATGCCCTGCAGCAGAGGCATACAGGGGCTGATTCTGCATACAGCATGTGGACAGTTACTTGCTAAAAACACATGGTAAATCCCTATGCTCTAGGACTTGCATGTATGAATGAGCACATGGGTGTGGTTTGGGCAGTCGCTACTCTAAGTATGCATGGAACAGAACATGGGCAGGGTCAAAATTCACACATGTAGGTTATAGGATAGTATAACCTACAGATGGTTCTTTCGCCAATCTAGTTGCATGCTGTTCTGTCTGCTCTAGAGCAGGTATAAAACCATGTGACTAGGTTTAGTACACATATGCTTCACTTTATAAAATAGGCCCACAAATACATGTACACTAATGCACAAAATTACCCTCATGGAGTAGAAGAGTATACAATCGTTACTGCTGGGGAAATTGTGCGCAATACAGAATTTGTGCAGAGTTCCCAACCTATGCAGAATTCTGTGCATGGCTTTAACAGTGCCCAAGCCTCACCATTCCTTTCACTGCTGCGGGAGCATTTTTCTTTGCTGCCACAGCTGTACTACACCTCCAACACTGGCACCGCAAGGTTTTAATAAGGTAAACTGAGGTGCTTCCTCTTTCTTGCTAGGGACAGGAAGTGCTTCTGTTTACTTTATTAAAACATTCAGTGCTGGCATTGGATCAGAAATGATCCCGCAGCTGTGTTAAACATGCTGCTGCGGGTCAGGCAGAAGTGAACAGCTGGGGGCTGCACTAGGCTGCTAGTGAATCACAGGGGGATGGCTGGAGGCTGTGATGCGCTGCTGGTGCGTTGGACGGGTGACAGGGCTGAGAGGGGCTGCTGGTGAATTAGGATGGTGGCTGGGGATGAGATAGGCTGCTGTTGAGTTGGAGGGGGCTGCTGGTGAGTTGGAGGGGTGGAAAGGGCTACTGGTGGATGGGGAGGGGAGAAAGAAGGGTGGCAGGCTGAGAAGAAATGAGGATAGATAAGGTTTGGTGCACCAGGAGGGGAGAAAGGAGGTGAGGTGAGGGTATGTGCATGAGGGGAGACCTTAGGGCAGCGATGGCGAACCTATGGCACGCGAAGGCCTTGCAGCTGGCACGCGGGAAGGTCGCACATTAAAAAAAAAAAAAAAAAAAAGCTGCCCGCTGCCGCCGCGGCGGCATGGAGTGTCCCGCGGGGCTCCCTCTGCCCGGCGGGACTCTCCCGGCGCTGCTCAGCCCCTCTCTGCCGGCTTGCAGAGACGCGAAGGGAGAGTCTCCCTCGCGTCTCTGTTAAGCCCGCAGGGGCTGATGGGAAATTTCCCATCTGCCCCTGCGGGCTTAAGAGAGACGCGAGGGAGACTCTCTCTCCCTTCGCGTCTCTGCAAGCCGGCAGAGAGGGGCTGAGCAGCGCCGGGAGAGTCCCGCCAGGCAGAGGGAGCCCCGCGGGACACTCCATGCCGCCGCGGCGGCAGCGGGCAGCTTTTTTTTTTTTTTATTGCCATGAGCCGAGGGAGGGGGGTTAAGACTGGCAATGGGCTAGGGAGGGAGAGAGGGGGGTTAAGACTGGCAATGGGCTAGGGAGGGAGGGAGGGGGGTTAAGACTGGCAATGGGCGAGGGAGGGAGGGAGGTTAAGACTGGCAATGGGCTAGGGAGGGAGGGGGGTTGAGACTGGCAATGGGCTAGGGAGGGAGGGAGGGAGGGGGTTGAGACTGGCAATGGGCTAGGGAGGGAGGGGGGTTGAGACTGGCAATGGGCTAGGGAGGGAGGGAGGGGGTTGAGACTGGCAATGGGCTAGGGAGGAGGGAGGTTAAGACTGGCAATGGGCTAGGGAGGGAGGGAGGTTAAGACTGGCAATGGGCTAGGGAGGGGGGTTGAGACTGGCAATGGGCTAGGGAGGGGGGGAGGGGGGTTGAGACTGGCAATGGGCTAGGGAGGGAGGGGGGTTGAGACTGGCAATGGGCTAGGGAGGGGGGGTTAAGACTGGCAGTGGGCTGGGGAGGGGGGTTAAGACGCAGTGGGCTATGGGGGGGAGTTAAGACTAGCTGTGGGCTGATGAGGGCTGGCAATGGGCTATGAGCTGATGAGGGCTGTCTGGAAATGGGGTGATGGGGGGGTTAGGACTGGTAATGGGCTATGGGGGGGTTAAGACTGGTAGTGGGCTGATGGGGGGGTTAGGACTGGTAATGGGCTATGGGGGGTTAAGACTGGTAGTGGGCTGATGGGGGTGTAGGACTGATAATGGGTTATGGGGGGGCTAGGACAGGAAATGGGCTGATGGGGAGGGGTTAGGACTTGAGGTGGGCTGATGTGGTTAGGACTGGTAATGGGCTGTGGGCTGATGGGGGGGGTTAGGACTGGCAATGGGCTATGGGGGGCTGACTGGAAATGGGCTGATGGGGGGTTAGGACTGGTAAAGGGTTATAGGGGGGGGCTTAAACTGAAAATGGGGTGAGGGGGGTTAGGACTGGAAGTTGATTGACGGGGGGCTAGGACTGGTAATGGGTTGGGGTGTTGCTAGGACTGGAAATGGGCTGAGTGGAAGGGGAGGCTTGAACTGCAAATAGCTGATGGGGAGGGGGCTTGGAATGGAAATGGGCTGTGAGGGAAGGGAGCTAGGACTGAAAATGGGCTGATGGAACAGCTAGGATAGGACTGGAAATGGGCTGTTGGGGGGAGCTAAGATTGGAAATGGGCTGTGGTGGGGGCTTGAATTGAAATGGACTCATGGAGGGGCTAGCACTGTATGTAGGCTCATGGGGTGGCTTGGACTGGAAGTGGGCTGAGTGGAGGGGAGCTATGATTTGCCATGGGCTGATGGTGGGGCTAGGAAATGAGTAGAAATGGGCTGATGGGGGGGCTAGGATTGAAAATGAGCTGATGAAGGGACTTGGACTGGAAATGGGCTGATGCAGGGACTAGAAGGGAATGGATGCTGGGTGAGACTGGAACTAGAAGGGAGCTGATGTTGGGGGAGGATTAGAATGGGATGGGGCTGGGAGAGTAAAATGGAGAGGGGAAAAATATTTTGTGTAGGAGGGATGAAAAATCTACAATTGGCCAGGTATTGGGAGAGTAATTGGGGATTGAGGATGGAGGGGTAAAATTTGTGTGGATGAAATAGGAATGAGGAAAGAGCAAAAGGAGAAAGATTAGTATGTTAAAGCAGATGTAGAGAGAGAGAGAGAGAATGGAAAAAAAACTAGAAGAGAGAAGAAAGGACAAATGGACAGCAGACGATGGAGAGTTAGCAGAAAACATGAAGAAACCAGAAGAAGGTGGCTGGACCAATTGCAACTGAAAAAAAATGCACAAAAGGTAGAAAGATATCTCTTTATTTTGAATTTATTAACTGGAATATGTCAGCTCTGGGAAATGTGCATCATTAACATCTGCGCTTTGTTTGGTACAAGAGGAAATTCCTATTTGACGTTGCCACTTGTTCTCTTTCCCCAGTATTCTCTGAAATGTATTGGTTTAATATTTGCAGTGTTGCCTTTTGATAGGTAGGGTATGGTGCTTTGTGAGTCCTGGTAATGCTGTCAGGATACGGCGGGTTTGCTATGGGTTCTAAATGGGCAGCGTTTGTAGTAGTTCCTAATGTGCCTGGCGGTTGGCACTGGATTATAGTAATGTAGAAATCTTTTAGTCTTTCTTTATCCATATACTCATTAAGAGACATGTTTACTAAAAGTTAGTGTATGGTAACATTATGCAAATATTTATGCAAATAAGACCACTTATGCAAATGACGTGCTGGCACTTTGAGGAAATTCTTTGGTTTTGTGCGGCAGTTTGGGCACTCGGGCTCAAAAAGGTTAGCCATCACTGCCTTAGGGACAGACAATAATAGGGATCTTGTTAGAGGGAGAGAGAAGGTGGGCAGGAAAGGCTTGGTGGTTCGGGAGAGAACTGTTTGGAAAGAGAGCTAAAGAGGGAAAGATGGGGAATTTCAGGTCTAGAGGAGGAGTTATGTCTTAATGATTAGGGAATTCTATACAAAAACATTTCTAATAAAACATGCAGAATTTTTCAGAATTTTAAATTACTGTGCCTATAATTTTCTAAATTTTTGCACAGAATTCCTCCAGGTATAAATCATTCTACAGCATCTCCATGAAGAGTATTTTGATGATTGGTTCCTTTTTCCATAATAGCTAGAAATTCCTAGATTAGTGGATATGTTACTTCTTCCGCTGAGCTTTTAGAGTTGATTTAATTAATGCAGGATCTTTTCCTTTGCACCTTGAAAAATCTTTCCTTTGCTAAATCTCACTTTCATTGAACTCTATTTCTTTAATGAGTAAAAGAGTGGAAGTCCAGAAGCTCTACTGAATTCTTTATTTGATTCAAATTTTAATTCTAAAACATAGGGTAGATATGCAGAGGAAGGAGAATATCTGTTTCCCTCTCTGCTGTTTTTTCCCTTTATCTGGGATATTCAGTGGCACTAACATGGTTAGTGCCGCTGAATATCCACAAGTGCTGCCGCTGCACGCCCCACCACTAACCAGTGTCATGGGGTAGATCAGAGTATGCCTATGGAAATAGGAAACACAGAGCCGAGCAGGTCTAATAGTGACAGCTCAGAGCACATGGATCAGGGTTGCTATGAGCAACCATCAAAAACAAAAGCACCAGGTGTAGGAGCACGCCCTAGTAGGAGATTACCTCATAGCCTATTAGGTGATGAGGGACAGCTGAGGGCAGGGCAGGCTCACCGGAACACTAAGAGTGACGCAATTAAAAATCACTCAGAGTTCGTCAGAAGCGGAGCTAACCAGGAGTCTAGCAGAGCTAATCAGGAGTCTAGCAGAGCTGTTTGGGAAACTAAATGGAAAACTTCACATGGAGATTCAAACAGTGTTCCACAGGAGATAGCCAGGGAGAGAATACCAGAGGCTGGTTACAGGGTGCTGAGCAGCACTGAACAAGAACCGGGTGGTCGGTGCCACGGAGGTATTCATGCAGGCAGATGGAAGGAACCTGCGAGAGAAAGTCTCCCTGAGAACAGGTACCGGGAGAGCAATAACTGTTATCAAAGGGATACTTGCCTGCCCAAAGAGAAGCGTCCAGTAAAAGGGAGTGGAAGGCTTTCATGGGAGAAAAGCCACGCTAAGTTTCCTAGCTCAAAAAGCTCCGGGGGAACCAAGCCAGAGGATAGGCTGATTCCTTATAATAAAAGGGACTTTGAAAAGCAGAGTTTCACATACACTCAGCTAGGAGTGTGTGGCCCTCTGGAGGGAAACTCTACAATATACGGTAACCTCCCAATTCACCCTGATAGAGAGGAGGAGAGAAGCCCTTGTAAAGGAGAAGAGGGTTTATGCAGAAAGGGTATGAGTTACAACCCTACTGAGGATATCTACGGGGAAAGGTATGAGGACATGGAATGTGACTTCAGTGTTGAAAGTCCTGATGATTTCCAAATGGATTGTACATTAGTGTTCTCGGATAACATTTCTTCATTGTGCTGAACTGTTTAAAGACAGAAATCTGTTTAGGGAAACAGATTTGAACAAGCCTGCTTGTGTAAAGTACAAGGACTGTTTTACCTTTTTGTTGGATTGGCTGAAGTTAAGCACCCATTTGTGTTAACAGTAGTTCACCTTCATTTGTGCCAGAAAGTATGGTTTATTTCTTTTGATTCCTGCGTGCAGAAATTCACCCGGAAGGGAAAATAAAATACCTCTTTTGAAAAGCCTGGCTACTCGTCTACAACTACCTTTTTGATTAGCTAGTGGGAATACAAATCCCAGGGGGCATTGCAACGTCCCAGCTATATTAAGAAGAGGCCCCACTGAAGCTCCCCAGGCTTCCGCCTATAGGAGTATGTAGGTGGGTGACACCAGTTAGCATCGGGGCATTCTGGAGGCAGCACCTGGCCATAACCAGGCAGTGGCGATACTGAGCAAAGGTCAGCCTTACCTTCACCACAGATATTCAGTGCTGGGGCTGGATATGACCTTGGCATTGAATATCCAGCTTTAGAGTTCAGTAGTGGCAGCTAGTCCTGTTAGATCGCATAGCCACCTCCACCGCTCAATATCGGGCCCATACCTTACAGTTTAGCAGCAGTATCCAGCTGTTACATTAATGAGTGCTGGCTGTGCGTTTGTCCCACTCCAACGTCAGCCCCATTTTCTATGAATAAAATTTGCCTGTTCAGCAAGTTAAACAGCTTCGTTTTATCTGCAAAAGCATACGTGTTTATGAGTTCACCACCTGCCAGAAAATGCATATGTATCAGGTCCTTTTACATATTATGCAGAATGACACCAAGATCTTTTTCTTGAGTGATAACTCCTAACACAAAACCCAGGATTATATACCTATAGCTGGGCTTATTACTCTATGTGCATCACTTTGCACTTGTCCACATTAAATTTCATCTACCACTTAAGACTTTCCATCTAGTTTAATTAGATCTTTCTGCAGTTCCTCACAATACTCTGCTGTTATGACTGAAAAACTTTGTGTTGTGTCATCTGCACATTTGATCACTTCACTCATTGTTCCTTTTTCCAGATCAGTTAAGAATATGTTCAATAGTAGAAGTCCCAGTATAGATCGTTCGGGCACTCCACTAGTGACCCTTTGCCAAGTAGCAAACTACGGTAACCATTTAGTCCCACTACCTTTTTGCTGTCTTTTAGCTAGTTTTTGATTCACAATAAGGTGTTGCTTCCTATCGTGCGACATTTCAATTCCCCAAGTTGTTGTAAGGGTAATGGCTTATAAGTAAATAGCTTATGGAATTATGCTACCCCAAATTACATAATCTGCACAATCTATGATACTGATTCAGACACAATAATTGTATCAAATTAGAATTTATTACAGTTCTGTTCAGGAGAATCATAATGTGGAAAAGGGCAACTTAACCCAGGCCTCAAAACTAATTGGAGACTATAAGGGAAATTGAAGAATTATCATGTAATAAAGTAATTTATGCAACTACGGATCATCCTGTCTATGGCAATTTGGATCTAGAAGTAACCAGTGACAGTGAATCTACCTATGGAATACTGGACATAGGAACTAGCAGTGAATCTACAGAAAATCATGAAACAGGACTGTAAAGTTAGCTAGCTATAGGTGAAACATATGCTTATTGGAATTCACAAGCTAAACTGCACTATTAAAGAGTTTTTCTCTGCTAGATTGTTCTGTACTGTTAGAATTGCATCAGAGAATTAGCTAACAGGCCTGTGTACATAGTTATTGGGTCACAGGCCAGCTTCTCTAAAAAATCAATGGTTATAGACCTTGCTTCCCCTTTATCTCTGCAAGATGATTGGTTGACAGTTAGTAACTAGATTAGCATGAACTTTAGAGAATCGGACCTTAGGTCAACATATAACTGAAAATTAAACAAAGCTTGAATAAATAACAGAAATTCAGCAAATATTATAAGAGTAACTAATCAGCTTGTGCTTCATGGAGGAAATATAGCGACGCCTGCTGTGTCTAGTAAATATAGTCATAACCTTGTAACTTCTGCTTTTTGATGTTGCTTGGCAAAGATATCAGCAGATTCTATTTTAGATTTGTACTTTTGTAACATGAATATCACCAGATGTTAATTAAAAAATAACTGTGTCATCTGATAATCCTCAATAAAAGCTGGAACTCTGGCTGAGAAATCTTTGATGGAGTTCAGGACAGAAGGCCTGCTTTGGCACGCTGGCTCCCTCCTACAGAGCTCTGGAATAATTAATTAAATAATTCTCTCTCTTGTTATTTTCCTTCCTGTTAGAAGGTTTCAGATAATTAACTAAAGAATCCAGGTTCATTTGAAGGAGGGCAGGCACTGAGATAAGAGGGTTTCAACACATAACATGATATAAATCACAGTCTAGGTGTAATAGTTAACAGTCAATCAGAGGGCAATCACTCTGTCATCATAATTCCCACAAGATAACGAAATTTGCATAAGCCAACTATTTGTCCCTCTAAGAAAGAAAGAAAAATTATGCTTCACCTGGGAATCAGAGGGTTCATAGAGTGTCCCTCAGCAGGCAAGTCTGTGATAACAGAAAGAGACAGAGATATGTAAGAAGCCAGACTACAAGAACAGTTGTTTGCTCAGTGAATCACAGCTTAAAGGGTACTCATGATAGGCACAGGACATGCAGACAAATGTTCAGGAAAAGATATTATAGCAGATCTTCAGGTGCTCAGCATTTTCAGTAGGCAGGAATGATGGAAGCCCATTCTTTAGTTCGCTCTGGCCTTTTACTGTCTTGGGCATCACAATTTGCTGGTGTATCTCCAGGTAATTGGTACAGTCATAGTAACATAGTAAATGACAGCAGATAAAGACCAGTATGGTCCATCTAGTCTGCCAAGCAATATTGTTACAGCAATCGCTGTGAAAAGCTCTTATTCTATCACTCACCCACAGAAGGAAGACTCTCAGACAGGCTGGAATGCAAACAGGAACTTTTAATGTGCACACAGGATCAGACAGAGATACCAGCAACCTCCACAAGGGTCTGAACCCCGAGGGACGGCCTACAATGCCTTATATACAGTACAGTTTTAAACTCATTCTACAATCCCATTTGCCACAGGTATTTCCTGCCCACCAATCAGCAGCCCCTGGGGAGGTACCTGGGTGACCTGTCCAAACCGGTATGCTCTGGTCTGTTGGTTTCAGGGCTAGGGAAATACTGTGCTCAGACCTGGAGTGGGGGAAGGGTGCCTACTGGAATCTCAATGTCTCTCTTAGCAGGCTGATTACCTCATGGCTTGCGGGGGAAGGGTCAGGCTGATCAGAGCCTCATGGCTTGCAGCATGGCTTGGGGGAAGGGCTATCTACAGTTCGCAGCATGGCTTGGGGGAAGGGCTACCTATAGCTACCTCATGGCTGCCTCATTCCCCCCTTTTTTAAGTAAGACCTCAACCGCTAGAGGCGGTTGAGGGCTGTATTACTGGAGGCAAGCCGTAGAGGAGTATATTGGGTCAGGGCCATGACCGTGGCAGCCGCCTTGCGTTCTACCAGGGTGCCAAGGGTGGAAACAACCTGTAAGGAAAAAGGCACCTGGTTAAAATGTACGGCACAGCAATGGGACAAGTTAAGGTAGAGAGTTACGTATACAAAGGTCTGCATGTTCAGAGCAGTTTGGGCAAGTAATACTGCTGTGTTAGTAGTCTCTGCACTTGTTTGAAAGCAAGTCTATATCAGCTAAGGCACCTTTTCTCAGTCTGATCCCGGTTCCAGGAAAGGTGTCTGTAAATCAGTCTCTCTGGTGGTCCAGAGTTCGTCGGCAGTCTGTTAGAACCCCGTACTGGGCAGAAGTGTCAAAGCGTAGGGGCTGGTTTGGAACTGTGACAGAAGTCCAGGCTGGAACAATTTCTGGTGCAGCGGCCTTGACACGAGAGTGATGGATCCTCGGAGCAACTTCAGCCACCTTGACAGCCGTGGGGGTGGTCCGCAGAACAGTATACGGGTCTCGCCACTGGGGAGTCAGCAGATCCTGCTTCCACTCCTGGATCCATTATCACTGGAGGTTCCTTTGCTGGTAGGAAATATTCCATTATGCCCTTGACTGATCTCCACATGTTTACAGATCAGACAAGTGCACGCGCGTGTTCTGTAATTCTGACAAGTTTTAGAATCACACCAATTTTTTTTTGCCTGTGAGAATTTGTCATCAATTTATCCCCCTTTGCCTCTGCATGCCTGGCCAGGACACACAGAGGAAAAGTAAGGCAAAAAAAAAACATCTGGAAGTACCACATGGTCAGTGCGGGGTTTTTTCCAAAGCTCATCAGGATGCAAGGTGCACCCAGCCTGTCTCCAGGTGCCTACTTACAATCTTTGAGTATTGTGGTGGGGCCTAGATGACTTCCTAAATTGAAGATACTGGAGATGGCATAGTTGAATAAAATGCTCATCATTTTTTATATTCATTAGCCAGATACATCACTTCACATCATTAAATTGCCTTCACCAGTTTACTGTCCATCAGAGTCCTTCCACATCATTAATTACCTTCATCAGTTTACTGTCCATCAGAGTCCTTCCTCTTAATATATCACTTTACCCCTCACAACACTTTCCACCAACTACATACATAGGTCCTTCAATTTTTTTCTTTTTCTATACCATACTAATGTATCCTTATCTGGCAAGGCTGCTAAAACAATTGTTAGAGACATAGTATTGTTGTAAACAGTGTCCATTTCCCACTAACTTAATTGGTGCAGTTCTAGATTGGCATGGGTGCTCATTCTAAATAGCGACTGTCTAAACAATCTTCAATATAAAACGATACATCAATTCCAATAGAAAGAAATATGGCTCCTAACATGACAGCCACATATCTCTCATGTATGACTAGAGTCTATTGTACACCTGGTTCCCAGTGAGAGTACTGTAGGAAACTTAAAAATACTTGGACTGATCTTGAAAATGCAGTGGTCCACAAAGATTTATGTAAGCTATCCATTAATTATGGTGTCAAAAGAGATCCTCTTGAGGTGAGAGACTAGGAGGGTACAAGGCATTGGTGGATATCTGGAATGCAATATCATTGTAGTATCAGAAAAATGAATACAGTTGATCAAGGCAGTTTAATGTACCAAGCAGGAAAGAACGCAATCATCAGCACAGCATTTACTGTCTGCAGAATAAACTGCCAAAGATGGCATATCATGCAGAAGTATTACTTGCTTAAGTTTGTATGTGCAGTCAAAACCAAATATATGTACCAGAGAAAATCCAGGCTTTAAAGGACAAGTAAAAAAAATCTTCATTTCTTCAGGATCTTATAAGGATTTTTCTCCAGCCTTTGTTTGCTTCCAGCAGACATTTGAGGATGCTCAAAGGAGGCACCTCATGGTTCTAGAAGCTCAAACTCTACAATTAAAATTGATGACAAGAGGATTGTTTGCAGGCTAGGTGTGGCTAGGTGAATTGGGGTTCTTTGTCCTCTAGGAGAAAGACTCCTAGATGATTTTTTTTTTTTTGTCCTCTCTAATGGGCCTCCATTCATCTGCTAGAAGAAGGAACTCCTCCCAGTATCTTTCTATAGCTATGCAAACTATTTCAGCAGTTCCAACTATCCCCCAGTCACCGCTGAGAGGTGTGACCAAAACACCTGGTTCCCTGACCACTGATCATGCATGTAACATAGCAATGAAATTGGATATGCATCAAACAATGCAATTGTCTTCCTTCACTGATATACCAGTACCACAGTCCACACACAGCAAACCCCACCCCCCCCCTTTTTCCAAACTGTCCCCTTCCCTGCAATCAGTAGACCTGGTGTTTTTCACTGTTTGGGGACACAGGGGCGACTCGTCAATAACTTCACCTTTTACTGATAGAGTATCAAAATCAATCCTGAAATATAAAGACCTAATGTCTGGACAAAAACTTTCTTTCCCTAATGTCACAACCAAACACAGAGCCACTAGCAATTTTTACATAACAGTACATTAACTATATGGGCCAGCCATGAATCCATACAGGGAAGCTGGTCCGGATACTCCCTCACCACAATTCAGCCTCCGGACCCCATGCCCCAATCACAATTCACAAATCACAATGTTCAGTGTAAATTTTCTAATCTCACCTCTGGGAATACAACATACAATATAATCCTGGTAACAGGCAGAGTCTGGCTGCACAAAACACACAGGACCACAAAGGGAAAAAGAAAGAGGGAAAACAGAAAACAGAGACGTCTCAGCAGCGAATACTCACACACTCTCCTTCCCCAGCAGCAGCTTGTTACAAATACATCACAGACACTCTCTCTAGCTGTATCATAGGATCTAACTTTCACCATGAGGATATTAGAAATACAGTATGAGAAATATAGCTAGCTATTTTCTAATGTCCACTAGATGGAGCTCCAGGATCACTTTAACCATAAGGATAAAAATACAGCTAGTTTTTAAATGACCACTAGATGGAGCTCCAGGATCACTTAAAACACAGGGAATAGTAGTAATTACAGCTAATGTCCACTAGATGGAGCTCCAGAGTCACTTTAAGTATATTGCAGTGTAGCTTACACGTGGTCTTTTCAAGATGGCCGCCTCCACGTGTGTTCTACTGCCCGATTCAGCTCTGGATACCTCCGGACAGACTCAGCTGTTCCCAACTTCAGAATCGGGTCAGCCGGGCCTCAAACATGCGGGAGGAGGAGGAGAAAAATACACTTTTAAAATCGGGGAGCCAGCCGGCCCGCGGCACACAGAACAAGGACGGAGCAGTTTAAAAAGGGGCCCGCCGGCCCGCGGCACACAAATTACGGTCAGTATGATTTTTTTTTTTTTTTGCTTGGGGCAAAAATTAATTTAATAGCTTTTGGCAGCGCTGCACTCTTAATACCCTTTAAAGGGGCTCAGCGGTGCATCGGGACAGCAGGGAAAGGCAGAAAATTCAGCGGGTCAGCAGGGGGGGCTCAGCGGTGCATCGGGACAGCATGGGAAAGGCAGAAAATTCAGCGGGTCAGCACGGGGAGCGGCTCAGCAGGGGGGCTCAGCGGTGCATCGGGACAGCATGGGAAAGGCAGAAAATTCAGCGGGTCAGCAGGGGGGCTCAGCGGTGCATCGGGACAGCATGGGAAAGGCAGAAAATTCAGCGGGTCAGCAGGGGGGCTCAGCGGTGCATCGGGACAGCAGGGAAAGGCAGAAAATTCACATCGGGGCACAACGGAGAGAGAAGTTCACATCGGAGCAGAAATTAACACAGCGGCAGCATGGGAGGGGGGACA
This sequence comes from Ichthyophis bannanicus, assembly GCA_033557465.1. Lineage (NCBI taxonomy): Eukaryota > Metazoa > Chordata > Amphibia > Gymnophiona > Ichthyophiidae > Ichthyophis > Ichthyophis bannanicus. Next base: position 1,057,154,311 of record CM066032.1, read on the forward strand.
GAAATTTACGTTGGAGCACAGAAACTACATCGGGGGTTCAGGGAAAGGCAGTAGATCCACACCGGAGCACATGGAGGGCAGAATTCAACATCGGAGCACAGAAATCACACAGTAGCAGCATGGGGGGAACAGAAACTTACATCGGAGCACAGAAATTACATCGGGGGTTCAGAGAAAGGCAGTAAAACCACACCGGAGCACATGGAGGGCAGAATTCACACCGGAGCAGAAATTAACACAAATTAGAAACGGAACGGAAGCATATTAGAGCCCTCTCCTTGCAGTCACGCTTCAGAAAACTCTCCACAAGCAGAACGGAAAGAAGAGAAGCAGCGATCTATTCTTTATCTCAGGTATGTTTAACTTATCAAGTGCTATATTTAGTTACATTTTTTTTCTTTCGGCAGCGCTTTTAAAAGATCTCAGATTACTGCAGTTTCAGATATTCAGATTTTACCGGTATTCAGATTCAGATACAGGACGAGCAATGGCTTCAGGGCCACTAAGGCCCGTACTAGGACTGCTCGTGCAGTTGATCAGGCTGCTACAGGTTCCCAGAAATTACCAGGACTCACAGATAGAGTACAGAACTAGCCCCAGACAAGGTAGCAGTACTCACCAGAACTCTGATCAGACAGGAAGTTTGGATGCCAGTCTATCCAGCTGGTTTTTCAATCGGGGATTCAACCGCAGGGACCAGCTGTCCAGACAAATCAAGGTGTCCTTCCGAGCACAAAGTGGCCCGGGGGCGCCAAGGACAGTTAATCACCTGGAGGGGCCGGTCCCTGACTGGTGGAGGCCCAGATGCTGCAAAAGCAGAAGTCTTCCCACCGTGGGTGTGATGAGAGAGGCTTTTCTTTTAATATTTCCCAGCCAATGCACCAAAATGTTACAGCAATCGCTGTGAAAAGCTCTTATTCTATCACTCACCCACAGAAGGAAGACTCTCAGACAGGCTGGAATGCAAACAGGAACTTTTAATGTGCACACAGGATCAGACAGAGATACCAGCAACCTCCACAAGGGTCTGAACCCCGAGGGACGGCCTACAATGCCTTATATACAGTACAGTTTTAAACTCATTCTACAATCCCATTTGCCACAGGTATTTCCTGCCCACCAATCAGCAGCCCCTGGGGAGGTACCTGGGTGACCTGTCCAAACCGGTATGCTCTGGTCTGTTGGTTTCAGGGCTAGGGAAATACTGTGCTCAGACCTGGAGTGGGGGAAGGGTGCCTACTGGAATCTCAATGTCTCTCTTAGCAGGCTGATTACCTCATGGCTTGCGGGGGAAGGGTCAGGCTGATCAGAGCCTCATGGCTTGCAGCATGGCTTGGGGGAAGGGCTATCTACAGTTCGCAGCATGGCTTGGGGGAAGGGCTACCTATAGCTACCTCATGGCTGCCTCAATATGACAGGAGTAGGTGCACCCTTCCCATGTCTTTTAGGGAGTAGGTGCACCCCTACCCATGTCTTTGCTTAGTGGTGCACCCACCAGGAGCAGGTGCACCCCTCCCCATATCTTTGTTTGTTTAGGGGTGAACACACCCCTCCTCCCCCCATCGTTCCAGGTAGGACACCCCTATTTGTTGAGAAATTAGATGGTTCAGTTTATTTGGATTTAATCTTGTTGCTGTAAAGTGATCCACTGTGTCTTTCCCAGGCCACTTTGAATTCCGTCACTGCATTTGTCCCCACCACCTCCATCGGGAGGGCATTCCAAGCATCCACCACCCTTTCAGTAAAAAAGTATTTCCTGACATTGCCTTTCAGTTTACTACCTTGCAGCTTCGTGTTATGCCCTCTAGTTTTACAGCTTCCCCGTCTCGGGAAGAAGTTTGTTTGTTCATTATTTCTCTTCAAGTATTTAAAGGTCTGAATCATATCTCCCCTATCCCTCCTCTCCTCCAAAGTTTACATATTTAGGTCTTCAAGTCTCTCCTGATAAGGCTTCTGATGCAGGCTCCAAATCATTTTGGTCGCCTTCCTCTGAACAGCTTCCATTCTTTTTACATCCTTTGCAAGATACAGTCGCCAAAACTGAACACAGTAGTCCAAGTGAGGCCTTACCAGAGACTTATACAGTGGTACTAGTACCCCTTCATTTCTGCTAGTAATTCCTCTTCGAATGCAGCCCAACATCCTCCTGGCTTTTGCCACCGCCTTGTCGCACTGTTTTGCCATCTTGAGATCTACAGAAATAATCACACTGAGGTCTTTCTCCTGCTCCATGCACACCAACCTCTCGCCCCTATGGTGTACATTGCCCTTGGATTTCTGCTACCCAAGTGCATGACACTGCACTTCTTTGCATTAAATCTTAATTACCAAGCATCAGACCATTCCTCCAGCTTTTGCAGATCCCTCCTCATGTTAAGCACTCCCTCGGGGGAGTCCACTCTGTTGCAAATTTTCATGTCATCTGCAAAAAGACAGACTTTTCCATTCAGTCCTTCAGCAATATCACTCACAAATACATTGAACAGTGCCAGGCCTAGGACCGAACCCTGAGGCACCCCCGCTAATCACCTTCCTTTCATTTGAGTGAGCTCCATTTATCATCACCTTCTGTCGTCTGTCAGTCAACCAATTTCTGATCCAGTTTACCACCTTGGGACCCATCCCCAAACTACTGAGTTTATTGATAAGCCTCCTATGAGGGACAGTATCAAAGGCTTTGCTAAAATCCAGGTAGATGACATCAATTGCATGTCCTTGATCCAGTTCTCTAGTCACCCAGTCAAAGAACTCAATGAGATTTGTCTGGCAAGATCGTCCCTCGGTAAAAACATGTTGCCTCGGATCCTGTAACCCGCTGGTTTTGAGAAAGTTCACTATTCGCTCTTTCAGGAGCATCTCCATTACTTTTCCCACCACTGAGGTAAGGCTCGTGGGCCTGTAGTTTGGCACTTCTTCCCCATCACCACTTTTGTGTAGAGGTATGACGTCAGCCATTCTCCAGGCCTGAGGAACTTCTCCTGTTTCCAAGGATCTGTTGAAAACATCCTTTAACGGCCCTGCAAGAACCTCTCTGAGCTCTTTCAGTATCCTGGGATGTATCCCATCCGGTCCCATGGCCTTGTCCACTTTCAGTTTTGCAAGTTGTTCTAAAATCTCATCCTCTCTGAATGGTGTGGTATCTACCTCATTCCCATTTTTATATTTGGGAGTCACAGGTGGTCCTTCTCCAGGATTTTCTTTAGTAAAACAGAGCAGAAGTATTTGTTTAGTAATTTCACTTTATCAATGTCATTTTCCACGAGTCCATTTCCAGCACGTCTGAGTCCTGCAATTCCACCTCTGATCTTCTTCCTTTCCCGAATATACCTGAAGAAAGTTTTGTAGCCGCACTTAACATCTTTAGACATCTTTTCCTCTGCCTTTGATTTTGCTATCCTTATTTCTCTTTTTGTCTCCTTGAGTTTGATCCTGTATTCATTTCTGTGTTCTTCTGTTTGCAAACTTTTGAATTTTGCGAAAGCTGTGTTTTTTGCCCTTATTTGAGCAGCCACCTCTTTGGAAAACCAAATAGGTTTCTTTCTCCTCTTGTTTTTATTTACTTTTCTTACATATTTATCTGTTGCCCCTTTTATTGCCCCTTTTAGTTTAGCCTATTGAAATTCCACTTCCCTTATCCCCTTCCACCCTGTCAGCTCCTCCTTTAGGTACTCGGCCATTTTATTGAAGTCAGTGTTTTTGAAGTTTAGGACTTTGAGCTTGCTATGATTGGATTGCATCTTGGCTTTTATCTCAGACCACTCCGTGTGATGATCACTGTTGCTCACAGGGGCACTCACCCAGACATTAGACACGCTATCACTTTTGGTGAGCACCAAATCCAGCGTTGAGCTTTCCCTGGTTGGTTCCATCACCATTTGTCTAAGTAATGCATCTTGGATAGCATCCACAATTTTTTTTGCTTCTTTCCAGATTTGCAGAAGGAGTAATCCAATCCACATCGGGTAGATTAAAGTCATCCAATATGTTCGTTCCCCCCTTTGTTGCTATCTTGGCAATATTTATAATCAATTCATTATCTATCTCTTCAATTTGAGTCGGAGGTCTGTAGACTACAGCAATATGGATGACAGTGCCATCTCCTCTTTCCAACATGATCCAGAGCGCTTGTCCTGCTGCAAGATTCAAATTGGTGGATCCAAGGAATTTTTTTTTTGATACTAGACATTTGCATGAGAGCCTATGATAATGGTCAGAGATGCCATTACCTTTGGAATTTATGGCTGATCTGGTTAAGCTCAAAAGGGCAACTGGGCCTCCTAGAAAGACTCCCAAGGTGTTAATGTTGACAACTTACACAATGGTTTCAGTGTCTGTCTCTGTTCACTGAAGCTGTATATGTACAAGTATTCTAATGATAAAGGATTCACCTTATTATGGCCCAGCTTTCCATCTTATGTGGCTAACTTGTGCAGTTTGCGTCTGAAGTCCCAACAGAGCCTCTCAAGGAGCTTGGTCAAATGCCTTCTGAAAATCCAAATAAACGTGGGTAAAGGTGAGCCAGTTGCTATAGTGTATTTTCACCAACAAAGTCTATTAAAACTTGCTTTTGCCAAACCCATGCTGACTCAGTCCTGTTAAGCCTGTCAATCCATACAGGCATTTTATTTTTTGTTTCTACCATTTTGCCCAGCATGCACATCTTGTGTCACTCCTGGAGCCCTTTCTAAAAATTGGCATTACTTTGGCCATCATCCGGCCCTCAGGTACTACAGCGATGCTTTTTGTTTTTTTAATAATAGGTTACAGATTACTAATAACAGTTTAAGAATTTCATGTTTGAGCTGTTTAAGAATGCTGATGTGATCACTAGCTAGTCCTGATGATCTGTTACTTTTTATTTTATCAATTTCTTCTATTCTATCTTCTAAATTTACAGTAATTTGTTTAAGCAGCTCTGAATCATCACCGTAAAAAACGTTTCCAGTGTAGGCATGCGCCCACCATCCTCTTCAGTAAAGAGCAAGATTTCATGTACGGTATGTCATCTACACTGACACCATTAACATCTGTTATGTGCCACATGGCCTATACAATGCAATGAGCCCTGCAGCACATAAGGCACATTAATGGTACTAGTGTGCTGTTAGTAAATGACCTACTTAATTTTTCTATTACCTTGTCCTCCCAGAATGCTTCTTTCATCCCTCATGATCAAGCTGACATTCTCACTAATTCCCTCTCACCACCCTGGCGCTCCAAGTTGGCATCTATCAGTGAAGTAGTAAACTGAAGTCGTCCATGTATATTTTGCCTTGCTGCTAGTTGTAATTATTAATGTACTTTCCTGATCGGCCCTCCAGTCTAGTCCTGAACCTCTGGGTTTAAGCACCTCCTCCCGCAGCCTTGGAGACTGAGCACGTCACTCTTTTGGTGACCCCTGGTATAAATAGGCTAGGATCCGCCTACCTACTCCAGTAAGCTCAGTCTCCAAGGCAGCTTTAGGAGTATTAAACCTAGGAGGTTAAGGACTCACTTGAGAAATGGTTAAGGAGCATCTGCAGGGTAGTTAATTAAGTTGGATTTGGTTACCTTCAAAAAAAAAAAAAAAAGAAAAGAAGAAGAGATTAGAAATAAAGATAGAGTCTTGCCTGGACTGCAGGGGCTATTGCCTGCTCTCTCCCTTCCCTGGGTGCCTGGAGGGGTAGAGCAGTGGAGGTCGGCTGAACGGAGCCTCTGACTCCCGAACCCACCGCGTGGGTGAGGAGTCACATAGCCGCGAGTCAGGCCTGTAAGTTCTGCAGGGAAGCAGAGGATCGCATTGATGGTCTCAGAGGCACTCGCTCCGGCAGGAGCGTAGGGCTCTTGGTTGCTTCCGACGCTGAAGCCGGTGATAGGCTGAGCGCGGTTGAGGCGACTCATACTGGCCGGGAGTGCCAAAGGCGAGAGCGGGAAGCCTCGGTGAGTAGAAGCCAGCGAGAGTGGCCGCGCAGTGGCAGAGAGCAGCGGGGACAACAGTAAGATGCACACATGGGTTTTCTGTCAGGGTAGGCCTGGGCCACGTGTAGTAAAAGCGCAGGAGAAGCGTCGGCAGCCTTGTGGCTCTCTGGGGCGCCAGGTGTGAGCTCATAGGGGGGAAATCGCTAGCGGGGGAAGGAGTTCCTTTGTGGGGGGATCCCCAAGTGTTGAAAAAAAAAAGAGATTTTGGTTTCAGCATGCCCTCTAAGCCCGTGTGCTTGCTCTGTGGGTCTAAGAAGGGCTCACTCTCTGAGACCGGAGTTTGCAGGGCATGCCTTCAGGAAGCTGACGCTGCAGAGCTGGATACAGAGAAGAGTGAGGGGCAATCTCCAAACTTGCCGGACCCTCTATCACCTGCAGTGGCGCTGATGGAGCCGGTGGCGGGGCCGTCTTCGGCCACGGAGGCTCCAGCCTTGGTCCAGGGTGGCTTGGAGGCAATATTCTCGCCAGGATTTGTAGCCCTGCTTCAGCAAGCCTTAGGGGGGAATAAGGCAGCGGGGGCAGGGACGAAGGAGCAGGAGAAGCGTCCCTGGTCTCAGATGGAGGCCGGGAGGGATAGTATCCCGGTAAAAAAGTCAAGGCTCCTGCTGGACAAGGATCAGTTGCTGGATCCAGAGGAGCAGTCAGAAACGGTGGAAGATCTGGAGAAGAAGAGGATTTAGAGGAAGGAGAGATCGCAGAGCAAGAGGATCAGGCGAGACTGGTTAGGGTGTTCCAGCAGGAAGAGTTACCAGAGCTGATCTCGGAAACGCTAAAAGCGCTTAACATTCCTGTGGCGGGTCCAGGGGAGGAGCCGTCTCTGGAGGACCCACTTTTGCAGGCAGTGCGCAAGTCCCAGAGGGTTTATCCCTTACATAGGGTGTTGAGGGAAATGATTCAGGAAGAATGGGACATGCCCGAGTCTATGCTCCAGGGTGATGGCGAGGCTTTATCCCCTGGCGGAATAGGATAGGGATCTTTTTAAGTCCCCTAAGGTGGATGCGGCGGTGGCGGCCATGACCAAGAAAACTACCATTCCTGTAGAGGGCAGTACGGCCCTTAAGGATGCACAGGATAGGCATCTAGACACGTTGTTGAAGCAAGTCTTTGATGTCAATGCATTCGCCATGCAGGCTTCTATTTGTGGAGCTTGGGTGGCCAGGGCCTGTATGCGATGGTCACAACGGCTTAGAGGGACTCTGATGGACGATACAGTAGAGGAAGTGGCCCGGTTGGAAATGGGAGCTGCCTATTTAGCGGACATCCAGTCTAATTTTATTCGCAGTCTGGCCAGAAGTATGGCGTCGGTGGTGGTGGCACGAAGGTGTTTATGGCTTCGGAAGTGGGCGGCAGATGGTTCCTCTAAGGCTAGGTTGAGTAAGCTTCCCTTCCGGGGCAAGCTGTTGTTTGGTGAGGATTTGGAGAAGTTGGTTAAGGATCTGGGTGACTCTAAGGGCGGAAGGTTGCCGGAGGATAAGCAGAAGCCGGGGTGTGCCCTGGGGGCAACGAATCAGCAGAGAGATTTTTGCTGCTTTCGGCCGCAAAGGTTTGGGCAATTTCAAAGAGGTCGAGAGGCTTACCGCTCCCAGAGCTTTCGAGGTTTCAGGGGAGCAGGCAGAGGGTTTGGAGCTTCCTTGTCCGTGGCCTTTAAGAAATCTCAATGAAGTGAGGGGGATCCGGGCGGAATTGATTCCTGTAGATGGTTGATTAAGGGAGTTCTATTCCGCCTGAATCTGAGTTACCTCAGATCAGTGGGTGCTGGAGGTCATCCAGAAAGGATATGCGCTGGAGTTCCAGCGTCTGGTGGTCGATGCCTTCATTCTCTCCCCTTGCAGAGCCCATTCAAAGCAGGTGGTGGTACAGGAGACATTAGACAGGCTGCTGGCTCTCAGAGCAGTGGTGCCGGTACCGTAGAACAAGTGCGGCGTCGGTCGATATTCCGTATACCTTGTAGTCCCAAAGAAGGAAAGCGCCTTCCGGCCGATTCTGGACCTGAAAAGGATGAATCGGTGCCTGAGGGTATCACATTTTCAGATGGAGACCCTGCAGTCGGTGATAGCGGTAAGACAAGGAGAGTTTCTCATGTCATTAGACCTGACGGAGGCCTATTTGCACATTCCAATCTGCGAAGAGCATCAGCATTTCCTCCGTTTCGCGGTTCCAATGGGCCACTTTCAGTTCCAGGCATTACCGTTTGGGTTGGCAATGGCTCCGCGGACTTTCACCAAGGTGATGGTGGTGGTGGCGGCGGCGGCGTTGAGAAAAGAGGGAGTGTTGGTGCATCCATACCTGGACGATTGGCTGATCCGAGCGAAGTTGAAGGAAGAGAGCAAGACCACCACCTGTCGGGTGGTGCAGTTCCTACAGTCGCTGGGCTGGGTAGTCAATGTGGAAAAGAGCAGGCTCGAGCCCTCACAGGTTCTGGAGTATTTGGGGGCCCGGTTCAACACGGGGGGTAGGAAGAGTCTTTCTACCAGACAGCAGAGTGCTAGGGCTAAGGGAGCTCGTTCGTACCTTTCTGGAGAGACCGGAGCCGACGGCGTGGCAGTATATGCAGCTGTTAAGGAAGATGGCGGCCACGCTGGAGGTCATGCCCTGGGCCAGAGCCCACATGAGGCCATTACAGAGGGCCTTACTCCGGAGGTGGTCAAATCAGGTCGACCCATTGTCCCACAAGCTAACCTGTCCGCGGGAGACAAGGAAGGCTCTGCAGTGGTGGTTACAACCCGGTCGTCTCGAGAAGGGGATGCCCTTGGAGGCCCCAGGTTGGCGACCTCTCACGACAGATGCCAGTCTGTTCGGGTGGGGGGGGGGGCGCATTTCGAGGGCAGTTTTGCCCAGGGTCAGTGGACGGAAGAGGAGAAGCAGTGGTCCATGAACAGGTTCGAACTCAGAGCGGTGAGATTAGCTCTAAGGGCCTTTCAGTACAGGCTACTAGGAAAAGCGATCCGAGTACTCTCGGACAATGCCACGGCGGTGGCATATGTCAATCGTCAGGGCAGCACCGGCAGTATAGCTCTAGAGGAAGAGGCAGAAGAGCTCTTAGGCTGGGCCGAGGAACATCTGGAAGCGTTGTCGGCGGCACATGTAGCAGGAGTGGACAATGTGACGGCCGATTTTTTGAGTCGAATCAAGGTGGATCCAGGAGAGTGGGTTCTCCAGCAGGAGGTGTTCGACTTGGTAGTACAACGCTGGGGGGTTCCGGTGATGGATCTCATGGCGACCTTCAAGTCGGCAAAGGCCACATGGTTCTACAGCAGAAGGTGAGAGAGAATGTCTGAAGGCTTGGATGCTTTGATGCAGGACTGGCCGGAGGAGCAGCTGCTTTACATCTTTCCGCCCTGGGTGTTGATAGGGCGGGTGCTGCAGCGGATCAAGCGGCACAGGGGTCAGGTAATCCTGATTGCTCTGGATTGGCCTTGAAAACCATGGTATGCGGACCTTGTACGGCTCTTGGTGGGCTGGCCGTGGCGGCTGCTGCAGCGAAAGGATCTGCTAACGCAGGGACCGTTGAATATGCCTCAGGTGGATCGATTCTCGCTTACGTCCTGGCTCTTGAAAGGGCGAGGTCAACAACGAAGGGATATATGCCGCGGGTCATTTCAACTTTGTTGAGGTCCAGGCGCCGTTCTACTTTGGTAGCGTATATTAGAGTGTGGAGGCTCTTCGAGTCGTGGTGTAGTGAATAAGGGAGTTTTCGCCTTAAAGGCATCTGTGCCACAGGTTCTTTCATTCCTGCAGGATGGATTTGATAAGAGATTGGCGACCGCTTCCCTATGGGTGCAGTTGGCGGCACTAGCGTGTTATCATGGAAAGGTGCAAGGTGTCGGACTTGGCATACATCCGGATGTCAAGCGTTTCCTGCGGGCGGTATCTCTTCTACGAACTCAGTGCCGAGCGACGGTACCGCCATGGGATCTTAACTTGGTGCTGGAAGAGCTAGTTAAGGAGCCTTTTGAGCCTTTGGGGAGAGCGACATTGAAGGATCTCACACTCAAGGCAGTCTTTCAGGTGGCTATCTGCTCGGCCCGAAGGATTTCGGAGTTGCAGGCATTGTCGTGTCAGGAGCCTTTCTTGTCTTTTCAGAGCATGAAGGTGTGTTGAGAACAGTTCCCTCTTTCTTGCCTAAGGTGGTGTCGCCATTTCATTTGAATCAGGGAGTGGTACTGCCTGTGTTCAGATTGGAGAGCAGGAAGGGACCCGATGAGAGACTACATTGGCTGGATGTAGGGCGAGTGTTGCGGAAGTATTTGCTCAGAATAGCGCCGTTCCGCAAGACAGACAGGCTGTTCGTATTGTTTGGGGGTCCTAGACAAGGAAAGGCGGCGTCTAAGTCCTCTATTGCTAGGTGGCTGAAAGAGGCTATTGAGTCAGCTTATCTATTGCGGGGCAAATCAGTTCCGGTAGGGCTTAGGGCTCATTCCATGAGGGCGCAAGCGACTTCTTGGACGGAAGTGAGCTTGGTGCCGGCAGTGGAAATTTATAAAGCGGCGACGTGGTCGTTGCTTCATACCTTTGTGAAGCATTATAGGTTGGATGTTCAGTCGGAGAGGGACTCCTGGTTTGGGTCAGCAGTGCTGCAGGCCGGTCTGGCAGGTCCCTCCCGATGATTTGTTCGCTGCTCTATTACATCCCCAGAGGTTCAGGACTAGACTGGAGGGCCGATCAGGAAGAGATAATTAGACTTACCTGCTAATTGGTTTTCCTGGAGGAACTCCAGTCTAGTCCTGTATCCCGCCCTGGAAGGAAGTCAGACACTGGCCTGCAGGAGTAGAGGTCACGGACGTCCAAGGAGAAGGGCGGCCGGCGGGCGGGCCAGTTTATGTCAAAGGCGGGAATAACAGGTAAGTCTGGGGAGAGGGCTGCAAAGTGCTGTCTGTCTGGAGGTCCCCGGTATAGGGCAAGGTAAGGCCCCTGCAGCTGCACAGGCAGGAAGTAATTACTAAGGTAGAGTGTGTCTGTGTAGTTCACAAAGCTTGTTTGAGGAGCTTGTAAAAAACACAAACAAAAAAACCCCAGCAAAACGCTGAATTTAGTGCATTGACGTTTATTTGTTATCTAGTTAACTGCTTAATTATTGCTCTTGAGTCTGCTTTGTCAATAGGTTACTGGAGTAGGTAGGCAGATCCTAACCTATTTATACCAGGGGTCACCAAAAGAGTGAAGTGCTCAGTCTCCAAGGCTGAGGGAGGAGGTGCTTAAACCCAGCGGTTCAGGACTAGACTGGAGTACCTCCAGGAAAACCAATTAGTAGGTAAGTCTAATTATCTCATTTTTGGATGGATATTATGTTGCATAAGTATAGGGGAACGTAAAGAGGCAACCTGAGTCTTATTTATTTAGCTAAGCTTATATATCGCTTTTCACTGGGTCAAAAGCAGTTTACAGCCCAGAGAAAGCTCCCTCAGATGTCTGTGGCAGATCATCTCCTTTCACGCAATGTTGATGCATCTGAAGCACCCTTGCCGGACTGGTCATGTAGTCATTCAGTAGAAATAACCATGAGACCCAACTTAGCTCAGATACCCATAGAGCACTCTTGTTGCTAAATGAGGGAGAACTGTATACAGGACCAACTCTAGAGTTGGTTCAGGGTGTTGGCACTTAGGCAAAACTTAAACCTTATGGCTCCTGCCTGTCAGAATAGCATAATTACTCACCTGTAGCAGGTGTTTTCCGGGTATAGCAGGAATACGTCCTCACATATGGGTGACGTTATCGACAAAGTCCACATGGGCTTCCATAGGAAACTTTTGGGAGGACCGTCATGCATGCATGCTTGTCTTCCGCCTGCAAAAGGAGACACTTACTTAAGTATGATGGTATAGCTTAATCAAGTAAAAAAGAATAACTCTACAGGGAGGTGGGAGGATAGTAAGGATTTATTCCTGCTGTTCCCGGAAAATATCTGCTATAGGTGAGTAACTACACTTTCTCTAGGACCAAGCAGGAAGTAAGTCCTCACATATAGGACTCACAAGCTATAGACTACCAAAAAAACCTGTAAAAAGCCCAATGGGGCAACCAGACAAATGAACCAAGAAAAACAGCATAAGAAATTACTGAGAGTCAGGGTTCAGCAGGACATCAACAGCAAATCGACTCTACGGTCACCTGGATGGACACTCAGAAGGGCTAGTGGGAAGGAATTGCTCTAGTTCCCAAAGAGATGCTGGTATACAGCTTGGCTGAAGTTGCTGTCATGCTGGAATCTCTATCCGGACAGCAGTGGGCTGTAAAGGTGTAGACTGAGGACCACATGGCAGCCCTATATATCTCCACCGTAGAGACAGAGCACAGGTTAACTACCATAGCAGTCATAGCCCTAACATTGTGTGCCATGACATGGCATTCCAGAGTAAGCCCCACCTGAGCATAAGTGAAGGAGATGCAGTCTGCCACCCAAATGGAAAGGGTGCATTTTGATACTGCCATGCTCAGACAGTTGGGGTCAAACAAGACAAACAGCTGGGAGGAATGGCGGTGGGCTTTCATCCTCTCCAGGCAGAAAGTGAGCGCTCTGCTATAATCCAATGTGTGTAGTGAAGCCTCCATTCTGTTGGCATGAGGCTTTGGAAAAAATGTGGACAAGACCACCGACTGATTTATGTGGAAAACAGAAACCACCTTAGGTGGGAACTTGGGGCAAGTTCAGAAAACTACCCTGTTCTTATGAAAGATGTAGCTTGCTACCTGCCTGTTGAGAGTCCATTTGTGTGGTTGAAGGACTCTGCTGAGGTGATCTGCCAGGACATTGAGTTCTCCTGGCAGATATACGGCTCTGAGGAGCATGCCATGTGAGATGGCAAACTTCCAGAGGGGGACTACCTCCCAATAAAGGAGGTACAATTCTGATACAAAACATGGCCCACCTGTTTGTCCATCTGAAGGAGGATGACATGGTTTGAGAGCTGTTGAAAAACTCTTAAGGCATTTGGTGATAGTTTGGAGTTCCAGGAAATTGATTTGGTGGAGGCTCTCCTGAGCTGTCCAGAGATCCTGTGTGCATAGACCATCCAGGTGAGCTCCCCAGCCCACCTTGGAGGCTTCTATTGTTAAGATGCATTGATGCAACGGGGCCTGGAAAGGCAGCCCTGTGAGAAGGTTGGAGGCTGTTGCCACCAGGAGAGGGACTTTTGGAGCAGATGAGTCACTCTGACCTTGTCCTGGAGGCAGCCAATCACCTGGCACCACTGCATGCAGAGTCCACTGTGCCTGATGCATGCAGAATCATGCTGCTGGTGTAACATGGACCATGGAGGCCATGTGACCGAGAAGGTGCAGCATCTGTCGAGCTGTCATGAGGGTGCAGCACTGAACACTGTGAGCCAGGGCAACTAGATGTTGGACCCTGTCTTTTGGCAGGTATGCTCACGCTAGAGTAGTATTGAGTAGAGCCTCAATGAACTCAAGCCTTTGAGAGGGCTGAAGATGAGACATGGGGTAACTGATGATGAAGCTCAGGTATTCCAGGACTTGTATGGTCCACTGTGCTGAATACCAAACATCTTTTGGTGACCCAGCTTTGATCAACCAGTCATCTAGGTAAGGGAAGACAAAGATCCCCTGAGTGCAGAGAAAGGCAGCTATAACCACTAGACACTTTGTGAAGACCCTGGGGGCGAAGGCAAGGCTGAAGGGTAGCACCCGGTACTGATTGTGCTGTCTAGTGAGGGACAAAATGGAGATAGTGCTGGTGAAGGGGATTAATGAGCATATGCGTATAGGCATCTTTGAGATCCAAGGAGCATAGACAATCTTCCCAGTAGAAGTAAGGCAGTAAGGTTCCTAGGGATACCATCATGAACTTCTCCCTCACCAGGAACCTGCTGAGGTTCCGCAGGTCCAGAATAGGCTGAAAGCCTCTAGTCTTCTTTGTAACCAGAAAGTAGCGGGAGTAGAACTCCTGCCCCCTTTGAGACAGAGGAACCAACTCCATGGCCCAGTTGGAGAGACCCTGTTGGTGAGGGTCGAGTGGGTACTTGCCTGGGAAGAGATGATTTGGAAGGCCCAGTTGTCCGTTGTTATGCTGGGCCACCTATGGTCAAAATGAACCAGACGGCCTCGGAACTGTGTCCAAAATGGGAAGAAGGGCCATATTTCTCAGGAAGGAGTCAAAACCCCTGAGGCTGCAGCACTGGGTGAGGTTTCTAAGGCTTTGGCTGGTACTGCTAGCATTAGCCCTGGCCCTGGCCCTTTTGTTGCTGCTGCCCCTGCTGGGGCACCTGGTAGGAATGGTACAGAGTGTAGGTACCATAGTACTTTTTGGGGAAGAAAGACTTTTCCCCCCAACGACTTTCATCTCGGGGGGTTAGATGTCTTTTGAGAGAGTCTGTTCATCATGAGTGCTCTCTCCAACTCCCCAGAATTCTCCTCCATTGGTTTCCTAAAGAGGTTTTCACCACTGCAAGAGACATCTGCTAGCTTGTCCTTGGCCCATTATTTCAAGTCAGGGGACTACAGCCAGGTGAGGCGGTGGGCCCCGTTGCTCACTGCGGCCACTTTGGTGACCGATTCAAATCTATCATATGCAGCTTGAGTAATATACTTGGAGCACTCCTGTGTCCTGGAGACAAGGGCTCGATAGCACTGCAGCTGCTCCCCCGACATGCTAGCAAAGCACCCGGTGAGATTCCCTGCGAGATCTCAAAGGAATATTCCCATATAGAGTTGGTAGGTATGAATACAGGCTACCAGCATCAAATGCTGGTAGCACTTCCTGTCAAAGCCATCCATGGTCCTTGCATCCCGGCCTAGAGGAGTGTGTCTTTGACCTCTTGATGCAGCGCATGGCCAACTCCATGATCATGGAATTATGTGGAAGTTGGGGCTTCTCGAATCTAGGGTTCTTGTTCAGCTGCTACTGGGAATTGAGACAGTGGCTTACCGGAGCACCATGAGTAGGGTCTCCCGCATTTGAAAGAGGCAGTGCTTGAGGGTCCTATGCATCATCACTGTAATGGCCTCCTTCGTGGGAGAGGGGTATTAGAGGATATCAAACTCCTTTGTCCTGGGTTCCTCCTGGTCCGTCTGGCAAATAAATCACATGATATAAAGGAACAAACCCTGTGTTTGTCAATAAATTATACTTTATTGCTGATAGAAAAATTGTGCAGATTTAGAATAAATTAGTTTTCTGAGGTA
This sequence comes from Ichthyophis bannanicus, assembly GCA_033557465.1. NCBI lineage: Eukaryota > Metazoa > Chordata > Amphibia > Gymnophiona > Ichthyophiidae > Ichthyophis > Ichthyophis bannanicus. The sequence goes on from CM066032.1 coordinate 1,057,169,410, forward strand.
GGAGGTTATAGAGTCCTATGATTACAATTTACTAAGATCACAGATCACTGTTCTAGCAACCAGTAACATTGATTTACTCTGCACTCTGATGTACAGCAAATTGTCTGTCTAAGCTAGACCCAACCTTGAGGGGGGGGGGGGGGGAGAATTAAGGACCAGTACCTTAGCTCTTCCCAGAACGCTTGTGGCTGGGTCCAAGAAGTCGTCTCAGGAATGGCACAAAGTCTAAAGTATGGCAGAGATCCAACTTTAGCTACAGGCAGTAGAGCTCAGCCACGTGATAACACCAAGCAGCAGGTCTGTGGGAGAGATTCACTCCTTCACGAGGTTAGCCTCAGTCCTTGAATCAGGCAGTAGGGCTAAGGACTGAAGAAAAACTGCCAGAATCAAGGTTAAATTAAAGTTCCCAAGCAGTATTCAAAAGTACTACAGTCTAGAAGTGTAGCATCTCTCAGAGTCCAGCATATAATTCTTCATCCTGACCTCCCCATCACGGCACGGTGATTGGCTGGTCTCATACTGTATGTCATCTTCAGCAAATCCTGTAACAGTGATCCTTCTCCAAATAGAGGTCCATGATGCAGGAAAGATGCTGGTATGCAGGTGCATATATTGTTGCAAATCCTATGCCCAGTGGCACAGTTTCTGGATGAGAGCGAGTTCTCTAGCATGTAGTCAAACAATAGCTCTGCTGTATGGTACATAATCTTCCAGAATTACTTGATTTGCAAGTTTCAAGCTGAGTTATAGCAGAAAAGGAATCCATCTTGTTTGGTTCATGCTTTGGTTCAGAACAGGCCCCATCTTATAACAGGCCATGCTGTTTGGTTCAGGCTTTAGTTTCTGAACAGGCACCAGCCCTACAGACCAGGAGACACAACGAGTTGAAATTAATTGTGGGCAAATTGGGCACTAAGACCATCTTGTTTTGGGTTATTCAGTCTCCTTCACATGCATTCCCTCTAGCAGCAAAATCTATTCATTGATAAGCAATCAGCACAGATGGACTTGTGGGCCGCCTCCTATCTTTCATCTTGCATTCCAGATTTGGTACTAAGGATTCTATCCTTGAAGCCTCTATGGCAGATGTACTTTTGGGTCTTCCCATCATGCTACCATGACTTTGAGATGTCTTTAGCAAGAAGCAAGATCCTTCACAAACACTGAGAGTATAACTGTGCCATCAAGCTACTCCCAAGAACCATGAGTTGATGATGCAGAAGTTTGAGGAAAGAGGATACCCCACAGTAGTTCTGCTATTGTGGATCACAAACCACTTACTTGCGTGGTACAGTATTCATCCCTATCATCCAAAATTGTTACATCGATGAAGCATTGGATCGTGCTTTCTGTGCATCCTGCTTTTGTAGATCTTAAGCCCCAGTTTGCTTTTAGTAGGGGCAAAATATGTGGGATCTGTTTTATCCCACTATGCTGAGAAGAGTTGTAGATGTTGTCGTTTCTGAGACTAATAAGATTGTTCTTTCTGCAGAAACAATATTTTTGATATTTGCTACATTGTGTATATACCAATTGGGTTAGAAATTGGTTGTGTGAGAGGTGACTAAGGGTACAGGTAAATGGAGCTCACTCTAAGGAGGAGGAGGTTACCAATGATGTACTGCAATATTCTGTCCTTGGCCCAATTCTTTTTAACATCTTTGTTAGTGATATTGCAGAAGGGCTGTCGGGTAAGGTTTGCCTCTTTGTGGACGATACCAAAATCTGCAATAGACACTGTGATAAGGAAGCTTATCAAAGCTCAGGGAGTAATGACAATAGAGGAGAATTTACTCTGATCAAGGGACCTGTGCTGGCAGGTTATAGAAATAAGACAGCTTGTTTCCCTAAAGGTCTACATGTTCCAGAATGCACCAGTATGCAGAAAGTCCCTAGGGGAGCTAGAGTGGAAAAGCATGAGTCTAATCAGAGAAAGCATTATGTCATCCCTAATCAAACAGCCTCTAGGAGAATGCTTAATCCAAAACACCTGAAGAGTGCAAGGGAGGAGTTGCAATCTAAGCCCTTTAAAACTAGAGAGGAATCTTCAGGAAGACAGAAGGGGAATCAGAAGGAGAATGAGAACCAGAATAGAAGGAAGAACAACCAGAACCTGAAGGGACAAGGACATGGACAGGGACAGGGACAGGGACAAGGACAAGGAAGCAGACGGTCCAAGAGAGGAGCTCAGAGAAGTACCTATACCTGGGGGAAAGAACCTTCAGAGGACTGGAGAAAGCCAGAGGTCTGTAGATCCACAGCCAGGGACCTTCAAGCAGCACCTAGGAAGAGGTCTGTTGCAGCTAAGGAGAAAAGGAGCCCAAATACCTCTTGGAGGACGTCTGGAGAAAAGATCCTGAGGTCCAGAGATACCAACTGGAGGACAGGACACAGAAGCTCTATTGCATACTGGCCAGAATACCAGAAGAAGCAGCCTGACGCTTGCCTGGATTCAGGTATGAACTATGAACGTTTCTCTAGCTTTGAGCAATGCAAACAGCAGGGAAACAGTTTCTCCCCATATAGAGGTCAGTTCCTAAAGCCCTCTGAGCTAGACGAAGAAACTGAGTCTATGCAATATCAGGAGCAAGGTTTAATATCTGATGCAGAGGATATTTATATGGACTGTTCTTTGAGTAGGTTGTTATTTTAGGAAAATCCTAAATATAAGAGAAAACATCAAAAGGAAACATTCTAAATATTGGCTTCCCATAAAGTTTTGTTGAAAAGAAAAAGCTTTTGGGAAAGTTTTTGCACGTGTGCTGAAATCAAGCTAATGATTGCAGTTAATTGTCACCTGTTGGTGGAAGAGAGCCCAGCACAAGCCGTGCACACGTGGGGTTTAAAAGTTCTTTTCTGTATGGAGAAAGTGAGTTATGCTTTTATATAAAGAAGTTTTCCTCTTTGATTTGTTTCTCCCTCAGCACTGCTAAGGAGTTTATTAGCAGTGGCTGTAAGAAAGCCTTTCTGTTCCATAAAGGACTTTGATTCTTATTTGCATAAGATTTTCAGTTGCCTTATTTCTGTTGAATAAACCCTGGAGAAGTTATCTGGTTGGTGTTACCAAGCATATCTGTGTGTGGGATAATCACCCCATAAATAAACTCTAATTTTGCCTTACCCTTGACCAGCTACAAGTGTTCATTTTTTTTAAAAAGGCAAGCTTTGTGTGAATGGACTTCAATAACCACAATCCTTTGCAAGACAGTTAATTTACATACTTGCCAAGATGGTGGTACCTTCATAACAAGCACCCCCTTTTACAACACCCAGGAAGGAATAGATAACATGAGGAGGGATCTAGCTAAGCTTGAAGAATGGTCTAGAATTTGTCAGATGAAATTTAATGCTAAAAATGCAGTGTCATACATTTGGGTTGCAAAAATCCAAAGAAGTGGTGCAGTATAGGGGGTACTTCTGTCCATGAGAGAACAGCAGGACATAGGCATAATTGTGTCTGATTTTAAAGTAGCTAAACAGAAAAGGTGATTGCAAAAGCCAGAAGGCTGCTTGGATGTATAGGGAGAGGAATGGGCAGCAGAAAAAGAGGTGATAATGCCTCTGTATAAGTCTCTAGTGCAACCTCATTTGGAGTGTTGTTTGCAATTCTGAAGAACGCACCTTCAATAGGATATAAGTAGGTTGGAGTCTGTGTAGAGGGTGGCTACTAGAATGGTTAGTGGTCTCAATTATGAAGCATATGAGGACAGACTTAAATATCTTAATATGTATACTTTAGAGGAAAGGCAGGATAGGGGAGATATGATAGAGATGTTTAAATACCTCCATGGCATAAATGCACAGGAGAGTCTCTTCTAATTGAAAGCAAGCTCTGCTATGAGGGGACATATGATGAGGTTGAAAGGGGATAGACTCAGGAGTAATATGCGGAAATATTTCTTTATGGAAAGCATGGTAGATGAGTGGAATAGTCTCCCAATGGAAGAAGTAGAGACAAGGACAGTATCTGAATTCAAAAAAGCATAGGACAAACACAGAGGATCTCTAAAAGAAAAACGGGCACTATTATAGTTGATGGAAGGGCAGATTAGATAGACCATGTGGTCTTTTTCTGCCATAATGTTTCTATGTTTCTTGTAGTTCATTTGATTCGATGTCCCTGTAGTAAGATCAATGTCTGGAAAATGACTAGACAATTGAAAATATGATTATCTGAATGCAAGTACAACCTGTTTAAGCAGAAGAAAGAGGACCCATTAGTGGAACACTGTCTACAATTTACTCATGTGTTTGGTGATTTGTGGTGTACTGCTATTGATCACGTTCCTCCACAGCCGTGTGGTGGTGATCACGGTAAAATTTTCCTTCAGTGGGAACAGAAAGCACAGTTACTTACCTGTAGCAGGTGATCTCCAGAACAGCAGGAATTAGTCTTCACATATGGGAGACATCGCCGACGGAGCCCGCACAGGAATGCTCCCCAGCATCCAATCAGAAAGCCTTTGGGAGCATCCCCCGCGCCTGCGCGGTGGCTTCCCGCCCTTCCTACTGCCTCTCCCCAGTTGAGTTTCATAGCTGAGCCAGAAGGAGAGGAGAGGAAGGAATAGAGAGAAAGAGATACAACTCTGAGGGGAGGTGGGCGGGTTGTGAAGACTAATTCCTGCTATTCCGGAGATCACCTGTTACAGGTAAGTAACTGTGCTATCTCCAGGAACAAGCAGGAATGAGTCTTCACATATGGGGACTCCCTAGCTGAGGATGCCCAGGGGAGATCCTGTAAGCCCGGCCCAGGACGGGATGGCATTTGCCCAACCTGAATCCCCGGCATCCCCCGAGGGATGGAGGGTAGGAGTTGAGAAGAGAGGAACAGCAAAACCCAAAGACTACAGGGAGAGTAGTCATTAGAATGCATAGAAGCATCATTAAGTTTTTAATGAATTAATGACTTAGTACCATGTAGAGCTTACCTACTGAGTTGTAGGAAGTAGGACTGTGATGGAGGTACTGTAGACGCAGTAGCGAGGTCTTCAAGGGAACTTCACCGCAGCGAGGAGGAAGTTCCAAATCCGGAAGGCCAGGAGATAGCTGGGTCAGAAGGACGGCAGGTCTTCAAGGAAGCTTTATGCAAAGCTGAGCACTCCCTTAGGAGCAGAGTCCATAACTCAGAGGACTAACAGTAGAAGACTGGCCGATCTGGATAGCCTATTCCGGAGAAGAGGAGGGGTGTACCTCGGAGCAGAAGGAGTACACAGCCTGCCCTAGCGAAGAGATAGGGAGACAAGGGTCTGAACCTCTGGGAGGAGGGCATAACTGAAAATAGAAACTGTTGACTTCACAGCAGTAGAGTACAACTGGGGAGAGGCAGTAGGAAGGGCGGGAAGCCACCGCGCAGGCGCGGGGGATGCTCCCAAAGGCTTTCTGATTGGATGCTGGGGAGCATTCCCGTGCGGGCTCCGTCGGCGACGTCTCCCATATGTGAAGACTCATTCCTGCTTGTTCCTGGAGATATGGATATACCATTTAAATGCTACAGAACCCATGGGATTGAACAATAAGACTGGCTGTGAAAGCCTTCAATGAAGACAATAGGTCACTGTGTTCCTGCCTACCTCTCCTTGATTTGAACTACCCTAAGCCAATATGGTTGGCGGCAGACACTATTGCTAGAGTGAGCATTGATTTAGCATGTGAAGTTTCACCTTTGAAGAAGCCTGGATCGGCAAAACAAAGATTGTTGTAGGGTGGTGTTTGATCTTCACAGAGAACCGGCAATCATAAGATAAGTAGATTTGAAGTATCTTTTTGCCATTTGTTTGTTCTTCTCCAGTAAGCCCTATAATCTTTTGATTTTAGGAGCAGCGTTGCTACTGAGTAACAGTGGAGTGGTTTAAAGGAGTAATACTATTGAAGTGCTTTGATGCCTAGCTTAGGGTGGTTATTCGCTATAAGGAAATTTTTGTGATATAATTGATAAAAATAAAAATGATCAAAACAAAATCATTAATTGTAGGCAAATAAAATTAATATTGTTTTCTAGGAGAGGTTTTGGTCCGTGATGGTGAGAAATAATGCCTTTCCCCCTTTTGGCAGGTCTCTGCTACATAGAGGGAAATTGATAAACTTGCTGAGGTCTTTTCTCTCCTAGTAATTCTTGGTAATTCGAGGGTTGTCCAGAAAGTAATGCCCCACATTATTTTTCTCAGAGTTTTCATTCAAAATGTATAAAAATCACTCGCAGTATAAATTATTGTGTCCCTAACACATTATTTTTCTACATAATCTCCAACATCTACAGCCTTATGCCAGCGAGAAATGAGGGCATTAATTCCTCCTCTGTACCAGCTCGTGTCCTGTTCATGCAGCCATTTTTTTTACAGCACGAATCACGCTCACATCATCTTCAAACCTTGTTCCACACAGGCCATCCTTTAGTGGTCCAAACAGATGAAAATCTGATGGTGCCAGATCAGGACTGTAGGGTGGGTGGGGGAGCACTGTCCAACCAAATTTGGCAATTGCCTCTTGGGTTCAGAGGCTTGTGTGAGGGTGAGCATTATCGTGTTGAAGCAACATGTCTCCTGGATTACTGTTAGGCCACACTCGCAAGTAACGCCGTTTCAGTTTCTGAAAGGTATTAATGTACCTGTCTGAAATGATTGTTTCACCTCTCTCAAGCACATCCACCAGAATTACGCCATTAATGTCCCAAAAGACGGTGATCATTACTTTTCCAGGAGGAGTGGTCTTGAACTTCTCTTTTTCTTGGTATGATGCCATTCCATGGACTGCCTTTTATTCTCTGGTTCATAGTGGTGAGCCCAGGTTTCATCACCTGTGACGATCCAGGACAAAAAGGCCTCCCCCTCACTTTCTTTCTTCTCCACCAAGAATTTAATTACAGCTTCTTGTTTGTACCATGTGCCACTCACAGACGCTATTTGAAGGATCACTACCGCCTTGCTATTTGTCAGACAACTGCAAAATTACACACATGTCCTTTGAAGTTCCAAGTTACTACCCTTTCAATTTCACACCTCTATCTTCATTCTGGACTGGGAAAAAACATGTGGGGCACTACTTTCTGAGCAACCCTCATATTTGGGTATTTTTTAGATCATTTTTAGACGCTTCTTAGATAATTGATTGCCATTTCTCCTTGTGGGATTGGGATAAATAGAAGTAAAAAGTAGCAAGGCTTAGTCCTTTTTGTAACTATCTGAAAGTTGAGTGCTGAATGTATTATATTGTATTGTATTTTTCTTGAGTGGGAGCTTCTATGTGTTTGTGGATATATACTTTGTCATGTCCTGAAACAAAGCCATAGCTCGGGGATTTATTTGCCCCTCAGAAGTTCCTGCAGGGGCAAGGTTATTCCTCCTACAGGATAGGCCACTGAAACCTTGCACTGATCAAGGGCTTAATAAAGTCACTGTTAAGGCCCGATTTCCAAGCTATTTGATAGGCTTAAAGGAACCAAAATGCTGAACAAGCTCAAGCTGGTATATCAAATTCAATAAACATAACTTTACAATCTCATCCAAATCCATCAAGGGGATGAGTGTAAAAACCATCTTCAATAGCAGAGCTGACCATTATGAATATATTCTCATGGCCTTTGTACTTTTCCTGCTATCCTTCAGGCCTTTGTCAACAATGTGTTTCAACCTCTTCTCTCCCAGTATGTGCTAGTCTGTCTATGATATCCTGATGTTTTCTCCAGCACTGCCCACATATAGGCAACACATTTCAGGTGTTCTTTTTTCTTTGCCAGCACTAGCTCTTTGCTAAAGCGTCTTTGAACCAACTCAGGTTCACTTTCTGGACTATATAATATTGGATAAAGATCTTGAGATGGATCCACATACAAGATAACTTATACTTGACTAGCCTACACCTATGGGCCTTCAAGATCTCCAGGATTTTCTTAGCTTTGTTAGCTACTATCAACACTTTATTCAGAATTTGTCAAATGGAGTGGCTCCCCTTATGACATTGACCCATAAAGTAAATCTGAAGAACATTTGGAGTCCTTGTGCTAAACAAACCTTTGACAAGTTGAGCAACTCTTACCCAGTTAAGCACTAGAAGTCCATGCCTTAAGTTGAGTCAGAAGCTGTATTGTTGAAAAAGTCAGAGCCTTGTCTGCAGCCATGCAGTAATCTCTAAGAATTTGTTTTCTTTCGCTGGATATACAGTGCCTTGCAAAAGTATTTATCCCATTGTTTTTTGTCCTGGGTTGTTGCATTACATACAACTTGGAATGCAAATGGTGGTTCATTTGGATGGTAGATAATGGACCTTAAAATATAGACCAAACTTTTTGTATTTTCCTCTCCCTTACCTTAAATGTCCTATTATGTAACCACTTTGATTGAAGGAAAAGGTGGTATATAAAACATGATTAACCCTTTCATGGCTGTTGTTGCCATATTGCAACCTTCAAATTTTTCACCAGATTCTATAATTCCAAAAAACCCACACATTGTGTGAAATGTGATGTGTATCTGTGCTTGACATTTGAAAAAAAACTGTTATTTAAACTATCACACCCAGCAGTAAATGAAACTGATGCCAAGACTGTTTTTAACTTTCAGCCATTCAGGACAGTAGTTGCCATATGGCAACAGTAAATATTGTTTCTTAGAAATTAATTTTCATAAAAACCTTTATGTTCTGCATCATTTAGCTCAAATCTTAATAAAACATTCAGTCACAAAACAATTATGTGGACGCAGAAAGGTGAAATAAATAAATGACAATAAAATTATTATATATATATATATATATATATATATTTATATTTATTTAACATGTTTTGTATCCCGCCTTTTCCTTCAATCAAAGCGGTTAATACAGCACAAAGTTAAACAAAGGTGAGGGAAACATACATTGCATTATCATTACATCACAACAAAACACTAGGAGTACAAACAGGGAACACAGTACATAACTTACATTACATTACCTTACATTATATATATATAAAAAAATAAAAAGTCAAATTCAAAGGTTGTGAGTGTATATGTATTCATCCCTTTTGCTATGAAAACCCTAAATAAGATCTGGTCCAACCAATTAACCTCTGAAGTCACAAATTTAGTTGATTAGGGTCCACCTGTGTGCAATCAGTGTCACATGATACCTGTATAAATACAGTATACCTGTTCTGAAAGGCCCCTGACTTTGCAACACCACTAAGCAAGCAACATGAAGACCAAAGAGCACTCCAAACAGGTCAGACACAAAGTAATGGAAAAGTATAGATCAGGGTTGTGTTATAAAAAACGTATCCCAAATTCTGAATATCCCACGGAGCACCATTATAACAAAATGGAAACAAGATGGCACCACTACAAACCTTCTGCCATCGTGTTAACACGTATCAATTGGTCTATTTTTCGAACGCTAAAAATTGCTATAAAAAGTGTGACTGCGTTCAATATAACAAACTGGGAAAGTATATCAACTAAATAAAAATCTCTTTGTTCTGTGGTATGATCTTTAACAGCCTCTGGGTGGTCTCAGACTTATAGTAGCATCTGTCCCTTCGACTAGAACGTCAAACATAGGGAGAGATATGCTAGTTAGCATCAATGACCTCCTCAGTGGCTAGCGGCAACGTAATACTATGACTAGCCCCGTGTGCTCTACCGGAATCTTTCTTATGAAAACGCAAACAGAGCTGTCGTATGGCTTAAAAGACTCATCCTTTCAATTGTCTTCAATCCCTTATCTTTGCCGCATTGAAAACTGAGAAAACTCTAAACTGATCCAAGTGCTTAGACTGATCCCAACGCCTCCCCTCAGCGCCTTCGGAGCGTTTCTCCTTATACGGTTCTTCAGGGGATGAAATGTGGATCCTATAAACATACAAAACAAAACCGTGTCTACCCTTTAACTATACCCCAAATTTAAAAACTATTTAAAAGTGCATTTAATAAATTTAACAGGACCAAATCTGCAGTTACTTACACATATGCTGCTCGCGTCAAACACAACCCTATTCGACTTTCTGACTTCTCCAAACGATTTAAGCGAAAAGACACCGCGCATGCGGTCTGACTTGGGAGATGTTTTTAAAAGCCAACCACAGAGTGGCGCCACGAGCTTCCTCATTAATAGTAATAAGATGAAATTAGGGGACCTTAATCGCCTAATAGGGGATTATGGAAAAAGCTGCCTAACTCAAGCCGAACTGTTGTGAACCGTCTGTTAGAAAGCTCTATGGAGCGGTAAAGTTTTACAGACCTGCCGCCCATTCTATCGTGGCATTCAATCCGTTCGGCATCGCTGTATTCAGTGAGCCGCGAGCTCCCTCATTGGTAGCAATAAAACTAAACTAGGGGACCATAATCAACTAATAGGCAGCTTTCTCTGTAATCACCTTATTCGAGCCGAACTATTGTGAACCGTCTGTTAGAAAGCTCTGTAGAGCAATCATTTTTACAGACATGCCGCCCATTCTATCATGGCATTCAAGCCATTCGACATCACTGTATCAGTTCATAAATCCAACGTTGTTCACGTTGAATTAGGACTTGATCAAGGGTCCGGCCCCCTGAGCCACGTATAACCTGTTCAATGCAAAAACATGACAACTGCTCAAAGCAGTGTCCATAATTGAGGCAATGTTGAACCAGGGGGGCCGCCACTGTTCTACAGCGTAATTTGCAGCGATGTTCTCTCATACGTATCCGAAAGGCTCGTGTGGTTTTGCCTATATATAAAAGATCGCATGGGCATCTTACCACATATACTACCCCGACAGAGTCACACGTGGTATTCGAAGATATAGTGTGGCTAATGTGGCGATACCAAAAAAGTGTAGTCTCCAAGGTGATCACACAAATATCACACGCGCCACAGGGTCTATGCCCTTTCCCCCTTATCGTCCCCTCAGATGTCAACAAACTCGCAGGGCTCACATATTATTTTAAATTGCGATGCCTCTGCCAAACACATCTAAGTTTCATTCCCTCTAGACCTGATAGAGTGGACAACACGTTTCTGTGTTTTTGTACGCTGCGTTGTATTTCTCGACTCAAGGGGGGAAATTTTGTGACCAGATTAATGGTGTCATTCCCACCCTCAGACCCACGATGAACGGGTGTGAGTAGCAAGGTCCGATTATTATACAATGCTCTGCCATATGCTCTTTTAACAATCTGTTTCGGATACCCTCTCTCTGGTTATATTGAACGCAGTCACACTTTTTATACCACTACAAACCTGACAAGAGAAGGCCACCCACCAAAACTCACAGACCGGGCAAGGAGGGCATTAATCAGAGATGCTACAAAGACACCAAGCATAACACTGAAGGAGCTGCAAAGACTCACAACGGAGATGGGAGTATCAGTTCATAGGACCACTTTAAGCCATACACGCCACATTGTGGGCCTTTATGGAAGAGTGGCCCAAAAAAAAAGCCATTGCTTAAAGAAAGAAATAAGAAAACATGTTTGGAGTTTGCACAACAGCATGTGGCAGACCCCCCAAAAACATGGCAGGTGGTTCTCTGGTCAGACACAATAAATGACCTTTTGGACCATCATGGGAAATGCCCATGTGTGGCACAAACCCAACACTTACCATCTCCCCGCAAACAGCATTCCGACTGTGAAACATGGTGGTGGCAGCATCATGCTGTAGGAATGTTTTTCATCGGTAGGGATAGGCAAACTGGTCAGGACTGAAGGAACGATGGATGGTACTAAATACAGGGCAATTCTTGAGGAAAACCTGTTTTTAGTCTGCCAGAGATTGAGACTGGGACAGAAGTTCACCTTCCAGCAGGACAATGATCCTAAACATACTGTTAAAGCTGGTTTAAAGGGAAACATTTAAATGTCTTGGAAACATCCCCACCGCATGATGCTAGCACCATGTTTCACTGTCAGAATGTTGTTTGCGCGGAGATGAACATAAGATATGCCATACTGGGTCAGACCAAGGTCCATCAAGCCCAGGATCCTGTTTCCTACAGTGGCCAATCTAGGTCATATGTACCTAGCAGTTTCCCCAAAAGACACAGGTTCCGCAATGCTTGTACTGGGTCAAGCATTGATATCCTGGGTCCCTTCTTAATAATGGTTTATGGAACTTTCCTCCAGGAACTTGTCCAAACCTTTTTTAAACCCAGCTACACTAACAGCCTTTACTACATCCTCCGGTAACAAATTCCAGAGTTTGATTACACGTTGAGTGAAAAAATATTTTCTTTTATTAGTCTTAAATGGTTTACCCTGTAGCTTCATTGCATGTCCCTTTGCTTACGTTATCAGAATATAGAAAGACTATCAATCTACGTTTACCTGTTCCACTCCGTTCATTAATTTATAGACTTCTATCATATCTCCCCTCAACCATCTCTTTTCCAGATTAAAGAGCCCTAACCTTTTTAGCCTTTCTTCATAGGAGTATCCTTCCATCCCCTTTACCATTTTGGTGGCTCTTCTCTGTACCTTTTCTAAAATCGCTATATCCTTTTTAAGATACGGCAACCAGAATTGCACACAATATTCAAGGTGCGGTCTTCACCATGGAACGATATAGAGGCATTATAATATCTTTTGTTTTATTTTCCATTCCTTTCCTTATCATACCTAGCATTCTATTTGCTCGCTTGGCCGCCGCTGCACACTGGGCAGAGGGTTTTAACATGGTATCCACAATGACGCCTAAATCTTTTTCCTGGGTGGTGGTTCCTAATGTGGAACCTTGCATCGTGTAACCATAGTTTGGGTTGTTCTTCCCTAGGTACATAACCTTGCACTTGTCCACATTAAATTTCATCTGCCATTTTGATGCCCAGTCTTCCAATTTATCAAGATCCTCTTGCAATTTTCCACAATCCTCTTGGGTTTTAACAACTTTAAATAGTTTTGTGTCATCTGCAAATTTGATAACCTCACTCGTTGTTCCACTTTCCAGGTCATTTATGAATATGTCAAAAAGCAGCAGACCCAGCACAGATCCCGGGGGTACAGCACTATTCACCTTTCTCCATTGGGAAAATTGGCCATTTAGCCCAACCCTCTGCTTTCCATCTTTTAACCAGTTCTTGATCCACAGTAGTACACTGCCTCCTATCCCATGACTCTTTTTAGTTTTACCAAAAGTCTCTGAGGGACCTTGTCAAAGGCTTTCTGAAAGTCCAGATACACTATATCAACCAATTCACCTTCGTCCACCTGTTTATTTACTTTCAAAAAAACATAACAGATTAGTAAGACTTCCTTGTCTAAAGCCATGTTGGCTGTCTCCCATTAGGCCATGACTATCTACATGCTGAGTAATTTTATTCTTTATGATGGTTTCTACCATTTTTCCCGGTACTGACGTCAGGCTCACTAGTCTGTAGTTTCCCGGGTTACCCCGGAACCCTTTTTAAAAATTGGTGTTACATTGGTGATCCTCCAATCTTCAGGTATTAGAGATGATTTTAATGAGAGTTCACAGATTACTAATAGCAGGTCTGCAATCTCATATTTCAGTTCTTTCAACACCCTTGGACGTATACCATCCGGCCCAGGTGATTTGCTACTCTTCAGTTTATCTAATAGTTGTAATACATCTTCCCGATGTATCGATATTTCCTTCAATTCTTCCGCACCTTTAAATACCACTTCAGTCATGGGTAACATCCCTACATCTTCCTTAGTAAAGACCAAAGCAAAGAATTCAGTCAGTCTCTCCGCTATTGCCTTGTCACCTCTTAGTGCCCCTTTAACTCCTCTATCATCTAATGGTCCAACTGATTCTCTCACATGTTTTTTGCTACGAATGTACTTGAAAAAATCTCTCTTTCACGTTTTTGCTTCCGCAGCAAGCTTCTTCTCAAATTCTCCCTTTGCCTGCTTTATCAATGCCTTGCATTTGACCTGCCAGTGCTTGTGCTGTTTCCAGGTTTTGTCGTTTGGCTCTTTTTTCCATTTCCTGAAAGATACTTTTTTGGCAACAGCCTCTCTGACCATACCTTTAAACCATGCTGGCAGTTTTTTGGACTTCCTTCCACTTTTCTTAAAGTGTGGAATACAGTGTGGGAAGTGTTGGGTTTGTGCCACACATGGGCGTTTCCCCATGATGGTCCAAAAGGTCAACTTTTATCACATCTGACCAGAGAACCTTCTTCCATGTGTTTAGGGGTCAATTTTTGTCACATCTGACCAGAGAACCTTCAAAGCCCAGACCTCAATCGAGAATCTGTGGCATGACTTGAAGATTGCTGTACACCAATGCAACCCATCTAATTTGAAGGAATTGGAACAGTTTTGCCTTGAGGAATGGGTGAAAATCCCAGTGGCTAGATGTGCTAAGCTAATAGACATACCCCAAGAGACTTGCAGCTGTAATTGCAGCAAAGTGTGGCTCTACAACGCATTGACTTTGGAGGGCTAATACATATGCATACTCCTGATTTATTAATTTATTTATTTTAAATTATTTGACACAAAGAATATTTTGAACCTTCAAAGTCAAAGGCATGTTGTGTATATCACATGATGCTATCCCCCAAAACTCCATTTTAATTCCAGGTGGTAATGCAACAAAACAGCACAAACATCGAGGGAATGAATACTTTCACAAGGCACTGTAATTATGTCAGGAACTGAATGCTTCAAGCTATAAGAGCTCTTTCTAGCAAATGTCTCAACACTTCCAGAGCCTATCTTTCTATTCATGATCTTTTGGAATTTGTTAGGTACTTCTGATGTGGATTAGCCACTGTGAGAAACAGAATACTAGATCTGATGGATCTTTGGTTTGACCCGGTATGGCAGTTCTCATCTTTACAGACCACAAAAAGCCTATCTTATACTGACATTGCTAAATGGCTGAATCTATGACAAACATCATGGGTCATGTTTTTTGCCTGGTTTCAGTTTATCATCTCTTACTGTTCTGGTTCAAAGAATGTCAAGGCTAATCCCCCTTTTGCAACAGTTCTGCATAGAAGCAGCTCCCACAGCTCAGGATAAGGGTCCCATTATAGCAACTTATTGTATTGTTGTGAACATGATCACTGATTTCCTAGAAAAAATGTTAAGAATTTGACAGTCAGGGGACCTTCTTCAAGCAGTCTAACTCGTTATACGTTTGTCCCAGACAGTAATTTGGTTGTTCTCAGATGGGGACATGATTAAAATTGTGGGGCACAAAAACCAAAGTTCCAGCATCTTTTGAAGGTCAAAAATTGTAGGACTTGGTTTGACCTATCCATTTAGTTCCAGAACCAAGGTTCCTTGCAAAAGGTCTTTCAGTGAGCTACACCCAATTCCAGTTCCTTCACCACCTTGGGTCCAGAGTCCTGTGGACTTCATTACTTACTTTCTAACCTTACTTTCTTACCTTACCTTATATTGTGCTTCTGGTAGTGGAAATCATTTCTTGCAGTTGGCACATTTTGTTCCCATTCCTAATCTTCCATCAGCACCATAATTTTCATAAAAGAAATAGTCTACCTGCATGGGATCTCAACCTCAATTGTTTCAGATCAACTGTCTCACTTTGTCATCAAGTATTAGAGAGCCTTTTGTAAGAACTTGGTAATTGAACTTTTCTAATAGTTGAACTAATGGCCTGACTGTGAGCAGTTCCTATGTTCTCTTGTTTGCTTTGCAAGATGATTAGGTGAACCCACTTCTCTGGGACCAGTTCATCCACAACCACCATGCTACTGTATCTAGTTAGGGCAGTCACCATTCCTTAAGGTTTATGGCTGACCTCCTACTTTGCTCTCTTTTGCTTCAGCTGCTGAGGTTCTGGCAGCAGACAACCTGGGCCCAATTACAGAACAACTTTGAAAAGACTACAACCTGGTAAAAGAAATTTGCAGACAGGCATCAGTGAGGGTATCAGGTGTACAGTAAAGTCTAGTTGTCTCCAAAAAAATCTATGCTTCAAACCTTTGTGCAAAGCTGGTTCCTAAGTTCAAAGGCCTATATGTCATTATAGAGGATCAACCTGGTTTCTATGCATCTTTAGCTTTCAGCACCAATCAAAACTGTATGCTCATTGTCTTTATTGAAAGCTGTGACTCCACACCCTCTTGGTAAAAGCCCAATGCTTCCACTTCCAACCCTGATCAGGGCCAGCCTGAATTCAAGGTAGAAGATAAAGGGACTTCTAGGATGTCATGAGAGGGCATAATATCTGATTCATTGGCAGGGTATAGCCCTAAGGTGATCCTGGGTTGATGCGGATTACCTCTATGTACCTTAAGGAGATTCCTTGCAAGATAGCCTAAAGAGACATCTGGAAATCACCCTTATAAGATCCCAATAATCTGTTCCTACTCCCCATCATGAACCTCCAGGTCCAGCTGTCAGTCCTCACACACCTGTCTGGCCTGCATTTCCTACTAGTAGCCATACTAGTTTCTGCCTGAGAAATAGAAATATATATTCCTAAGCCTTTTGCTTATTAATTGTCAAAACCAGGTCATTATCTGCATCTTCAATATACAGTCCTACTTGCAATTCTAATTCTAATTGACACAGGACTCAAAAACATGTGTCTCCAGAAGGAACAATATATCGGCACCTAAACTTTTAAGATTGCAAAATATCTATCTTTTTACTCCTGATTGAATGTAAATGGATTGAATCATCCTAAGAGACCATTCCAACACTCATGGACTCTCCACTACTGTCTCATCACCTATTTCCTCCACTATATCATCTTTGTCTGTTGATGAGGTAGTAGCTTCTTATAACACTGCACTCTCATCTGCCCTGGATGCTCTTGCTTTGCCCTTGCCATGTCCAGTGAGGCCTACTGCATCTCAGCTCTGGTGATCTTAGACTACCTGTTATCTATGTTCCTGTGCTTGCTCAGCTGAGTGCACGTGGCTCAAATCCTGCACTCTTGCAGACTTTCTACACTTCTAATTCATGCTTGCCTTTTTCCAGTCCTCCATAGTACTCAAACAAGATTTATGTCCATCTGACTAATTCTCTTGCCTCTGATCCTCACCATCTCTTTACAACTCTCAACTCTCTCATCAAGGTGTTGCCCAACCTTGATCCCTCCTTCCTTCTCTGCTCATAACTTTGGCAGACTATTTTCATGACAAAATCCACAAAGTTACACTTCAATTCCCCATTAGCTCCAACCTATCCCCCCCCCCTTCACTCCCAACTCTCCCCCTCAACCTCTGCCACCCTTTTTTCCTTTCCTAAGATCTCGGAAGAGGAAATCACATCTTTTATCCTCTAAAGTCACTACTTGCTCCTCTGAGCCTATTCCCACCTGTCTCTTAATCTCCATCTCCTCCACTGTCATCCCTTCAATCTCTCACATTCTCATCCTCTTGCTCTCCAATGCAACATTTCCTGCAGCTTTCAAGCATGCTCTAGTCATGCCTCTCCAAGAAACCCTCACTTGACCTTACCTATCTTTCGAATTATCGACCCATCTCCCTCCTCCCCTTTTTGTTTCTAAACTACTGTAATGTACGGTTCACCACCATTGCCTTGACTTTCTCTCCTCTCAAGCCCTTCTGGATCCATTGAAATCTGGCTTTTGTCCTTTACAGTCTACTGAAACAGCTCTTGCCAAAAAGTCTCCAGTGACCTGCTCCTGGCAAAAATCAAGAACTTTTCTCTATCCTCATCCTTCTTGACCTCTCTGCTGCTTTTAACACGGTTGATCACCATCTTCTCCTTGATACCTTGTCCTTGCTTTGTTTCAAAGGCTCTTTACTATCCTGGTTCTCTTCTCTCCCATCACATTTTCAGCGTTTGTGCTGGTGGATCTTCCTCCACTGCTGTCCCTCTCTCAGATTGTGTACTCCAAAGGTCTGTCTTGGGCCCAACTCCTTTTCTCCCTCTATACCCAAGTCTCTTGGTACACTCATCTCCTCCAATGGTTTTCAGTACCATCTTTATGCTGATGACTCTTACATCTACCTCTCTACACCTGAAATCTCTGGCAATCCAGGCCCAGATCTCTGCCTGCCTGACATTGCTGCCTGGATGCCTCACTGCCATTTCAAACTGAATCTGGCCAAAACAGAGCTCCTTATCTTTCCCCCTAAACCCACCTCCCCCCCTTCCCTATTTCTGTGGATAACATTACATTCCTCCTCTGTGCTCTCAGCTCGCAACCTTGAGGTCATCTTTGACTCCAGTCTCTCTTTCTCTGCACACATCCAACAGATATCTAAAACCTGTCGCTTCTTTCTCTATAACACTGGCAAAATTTCTCCCTTACTTTCTACACACATTACTAAGACATTTATCCACTCTTTAGTCACCTAACATCTAGATTATAGCAACCTCCTCCTTGATGGTCTTCCTCTGAATCCTCTCTTTTCCCTTCAATCTGTACAAAACTCAGCTGCACAGCTAATCTTCCGCCAGCCTCATACTCATATAACCCCTCTGAAGTCACTTCACTGGCTCCCTATCTGTTTCTGTATCTAGTTCAGATTTCTCCTACTGACCTATAAGTGCACTCATTCTACTACTCCTCACTACCTTCCCTCTCTTATCTCTCCCTACACCCCTCCTCGGGACCTCCGCTCTTTTGGCAGATCCCTTTTATCTGTGCCCTTCTCTACCACTGACAACTCCAGACTTTGATCATCCATCTTGCTGCTCCTTATGCCTGGAACAAATTAAGTCTGTGCATCAGGTTTCATCTCTGTCCCTTTTCAAATCCAGGCTAAAAAAATTCACCCCTTTGAGAGGGCTTTTGGATCCTGATCTGCTTCGACTCATGTTTTTCCTTACCATTCCCTTGTCCTCAGCTTCTTGTGTTGACCATCCTACATTGTAAGCTCTGATGAGCAGGGACTAGGATATTCCACTAGTCCCTCCACCAATTTGATCTACCCTATCATTGTGATATAATTTGTACCCAGGTATCATGATGTCCCATTGGTTGTCCTTCCACCAGGTCTCAGATGTCAATAATTCTAGCATTTTCATACATGCATTTTAGAGGTTGTATTTTATTCATATTAACAATATGGTTATCAGCTGATACGAGTAATTTGCAATATTTCAGCTCTGTCTGCTCTGTACATAAAGGCGTCTGGGTTACTTCTATCTTTATTGGAACCTCCCTATCAGGATGCCCCAACTTCCCTTTTTTGTTAGTATCCTTCAAGGATACATCCTTCCAAACCATGCACTCTTGGCAACTGTCGGCATTCCACTATTATCTAGTTTAAAAGTTGTTCTATGTTCTTTTTAAAAGGTTAATGCCAGCAGCCTGGTTCTACCCCAGTTAAGGTAGAGCCCATCCTTTTGGAAAAGCCCCCCCCCCCTCCCCAGAATCCCCAGAATGTTGTCCAGTTCTTAAATACAAAACCCTCTTCCTTGCACCATTGTCTCATCCACACATTAAGACTCCAGAGTTTTGCCTGCCTTTTGGGTCCTGCACATGGAATGGGAAGCATTTCCGAGAATACCACCCTGGAAGTTCTGGATTTCAACTTCTTATCTAAAAGTGGCCTCCAGAACCTCCCTCACACATTTTTCTATGTCATTGGTTCCAACATGTACCAAGACAGCAGACTCCTCTCCCACACTATCTAAAACCTGCCTTCTCACCAGGTAGACGTTACCAGGCAATCCTTATGTTCACCAGCCACTCAGCTATCTACATGCCTAATGATCAAATCGCCAGCTATAACTGTCCTAGCCCTTCCCTCATGGGCACATGGCCCTGGAGACACATCCTCGGTGCAAGATGGTTTTACTTCACCTGGAGGACAGGTCCTAGATACAGGATCACTTCCTGCCACATCAAGGCAGTATTCTCCTTTCATGTGACCTCTTCTCCTCCATGGCAACAGAGAGGCTGCCAGACTGGAGGTGAGACTTCTGTCTTCCTTAGCTCCCCCAAGTCTGCTACTCTAGCCTCCAGAGATCGGACTTGTTCCTTGAGAGCAAAGGGCTCCTTGCACCCAGTGCACACGTAAGACCTCTCACCAAGTGGGAGAAAATTGTATATGTGACACTCAGTGCAAAAGACTGGATAGCCTCCATCTCGCTGCTGGACTGCTATCTGCATCTTAGTTAAGAATTTGTTTAGATATTTAAATTGTTTACTTAAAGTTGCTAGGGATACTTGTACCAATACAACTATACCTAGATAGATTTAAGGGACTTTGTTCACCTCAAAATTAATTTCAAGGCCTCAATTAATCTATTCCTGATGAGGATAACCAGCTGAACCCGAAAGTGAATTTGACCACCTCTTACCCTTTAATAGGTTTAAGAGCCTATAAATCTAAGATTATGCCTGGGGTGGGTGGTTGTTGGGGTGGGTTAGAGGGAAAGAAATACCAAGTAAAGGCAGGCTTGCTACATAGTGCCCTGAATGACTTTATAAAAACACAGAACTTTAAAAGAGACAAGATTTTAAACCTAAAGAATTCATTTTTAAAACAAGAGTCTGAGAAAATCCCAGCAGATAAATACTTAGAATTGCAGAATCCTTCTTAGCAAGAGCAGCTCCTCTCAGTAGTCCTTCAGATAAACAAATTATATTTGGCTACCAAATAAAGCAAAGGGACTCCAAAATCCAACAGCAAGAAAACAAAAAAACTTTATGTGGAAGTCTTTCAAAAGGTAAGCTAGAGAACAGGAGCAGCAGATTCAAAAGGTGCACAAAAAAGCTTCAGTTCGCAAAATAGTTCCAAAATGTACTTCAAACAAAATAGAAACTACAATTAAGATATTTCTTTATATATACATCCTTATAATCACTATAGACAATATATACACAAACACAACTGATTGCTCAGTATTAACTATGCAGGCTCCTGACTTCAATGCTCAAAACCTTTGGCACCATTTGAAGAATTTAATGAAAATTGCCAGCAACAATGTGGCTTCAAGTGAAAACCAGATTACTTCATGTTTGCTATGTCTTCTGTCTTGGAAGCTTATAAACATAAGCAGCTTATGAGCATCCATAATTCCAAGACTGACAACACAAGTTATCTTAAGTCAGAGCTTTGTATTTCATAATACAGAAAATACTGAAGAATATTCCTTTGTGTGGTCATAGCTTTCAAGTTGATAGGATCCCTTCAATAAAGCACTCATGAAAACATTCCCTTTATTCAGGAGCAAAGCTCTGGCTCTTGAAAATGTCTCCGTCACATACAGTCAACCACATTGCTGGATCCATGTCCGACATCTCTGATTTGGCTGCTGAGACAAGCACACACAGCGACTCCCGCGCCAGCCCTGCAGTGAGACACAGAGCCCACAAGCTCCCACCTGGAATAAAATGAACAGAATTTGGAAAAAGCTTGCTCACAGCAGAAGGTATTCCTAATTTTCCAAATATTAAACAATTTTAAGACAAATAAAATGAACATAGAAATTAGACCCTGCAATGTAATAAGAGAACAAAACTCTGGAGAGTTACGGCCAGTGCAGTAACAGAATAATACACACCTAACAGTGAGTCATGGGAACTCTTGAGACCAGAGAATGAACTGCCCAGGATCAGGTAAAGTCGCTCATATTGGGACAATTAAGCACAGTTACTTACCTGTAACAGGTGATCTCTGGGAACAGCAGGAATAAGTCTTCACATATGGGTATCGTCGGTAGCAACGGAGCCTGCGTGGGAACGCTCCCCAGCGTCCAATCAAAGCTTTTGGGAGCATCCCACAGCGCCTGCGTGCTGCCTTCCCGCCTTTCCCAACTGCCTCTCTCCAGTTCGAGTTTTAAAGCTGAGACAAAGAGAGAGAGAGGGAAAGGAAAGATAGAGAGATAGAGAGATACAACTCCTAGGGGAGGTGGGTGGGTTGTGAAGACTTATTCCTGCTGTTCCCAGAGATCACCTGTTACATGTAAGTAACTGTGCTATCTCCAGGAACAAGCAGGAATGAGTCTTCACATATCGGGACTCCCTAGCTTTAGATGCCAGGGAGAGACCCCAGAGCTGTGCGTCCCTAAGAAGGGCTGCAGTTCCCCCCATGGATCTCTGGCATCCAACCAGGGTTGGTGGGTAGGAGTTGACTAGGTATGGAACAGATGTTTGAGAACAGCCTGACCAAACAAGGCATCCCAGCGGGAGTCCTTGTCCAAACAGTAATGGGCTGTGAAGGTATGAACCGAGGCCCAAGTGGCTGCTCGACAGATGTCGCCGATAGACACAGAATGTAGATGAGCCATTGAGGTTGCCATGGCTCTTACATTGTGAGCTGCGACATGGCCCTCCAGAGAAAGGTTCTTACTCTGATAGGTGAAAGAAATACACTGAGCAATCCAGTTGGACAGTGTTATTTTGGAAACTGGAAGTCCTAAATGAGAAGGATCAAAAGCAACAAAGAGTTGAGAGGACTTTCTATGTTGCTGTGTTCTTTGTAAGTAGAAGGCTAGAGCTCTTTTACAATCCAAGGTATTAAGATTCCTCTCTGCACTTGATGCATGAGGTCCTGGAAAAAAGACAGGTAGGTATACCTCTTGGTTCAGATGAAAGGGTGAGATCACTTTAGGCATAAAGTGTGGATGAGTCCTAAGGACTACCTTGTCATGATGGAACCTTGTATAAGGTGGATTATCTACTAGTGCTTGCAACTCACTAATGCGGCGTGCTGAGGTGATTGCAATGAGAAAGATAACCTTCCAAGAAAGAAATTTCAAGGAGGTGGTAGCTAACGGTTCAAAAGGTGGCTTCATGAGCTGCCCAAGAACCAGGTTTAAGTCCCATGCCATCGGTGGTGGTTTAATGGGAGGCTTAGTTAAAAGAAGGCCTCTCATGAATCTTGCTATAAGAGGATGAGAGGAAATAGGCTGTCCATTGAGAGGCTTAAGGGAAGCTGCAATAGCACTCAAATGGACTCTTACTGAATTTGTATTAAGGCCTGCATGAGATAAATGAAGAAGATACTCTAGTAAAGATTCCAGAGGTATCGCAAGGGGGTTAATCCCCTTTTCAGAGCACCAAATTGTAAACCTTTTCCACTTAAAAGCATAAGAACGTCTAGTGGAAGGCTTTCTGGAAGCATGAAGAATATCTTTCACCTGCTGAGAAAGATCAAGATTTTGGAGATCTAGGCCTTCAGCAACCAAGCCCTGAGATGCAGAGACCGGGGATTGGGATGCCATAATGTTCCATCCTCCTGAGATAGGAGATCTGGAGCAGACCCTAACTGCAGGGAGGGAGCTTGAGAGAGATGTAGAAGCAGAGGGTACCACACTTGGCGTGGCCAATGAGGTGCTATGAGGATCATGCGACCTCTGTCTCTCTGAAGCTTGAATAGGGTTTTGGAAATTAGGGGAATGGGTGGTAAGGCATACAGGAAGTCTTGACCCCAATAAAGGAGGAAAGCATCCCTGGCCTGAGTCCCCTGAGCCGGAGTCCTGGAACAGAACCGGGGAAGTTTAGCATTCCACGGACTTGCAAAGAGGTCTATGTCCGGGGTTCCCCAAATTTGAAAAATCCTGGCCACCTGGTCCACATGCAGGGACCACTTGTGTGGAAGCAGAACTCGACTGAGCCTGTCTGCCCAAGAGTTCTGAACGCCTGGAAGATAAACCGCCAGAAGATGAATCTGATGCTCTCTGGCGAGGGCCCACAGTCGCAAAGCTTCGTTGCAGAGCGACAGAGAGCCTGTTACGCTCTGCTTGTTCACGTAGAACATGGCTACCTGATTGTCCGTGTGGATAAGGACTGTCTTGTAGCTGAGCAGGGTGTGGAACACTCGTAGAGCAAGGAAGATTGCTCTGAGCTCCAAGAGATTGATATGCAGACCACTCTCCTTTGGAGACCAGATGCCCTGGGTGGAGAGGTCTTGCAGATGAGCTCCCCAACCCATTGGAGAAGCATCTGTTGTGAGTTGCTTGGGTAAGAGACTGCTGAAAGGGGGACCCCCAGCAACAGGTTTTGAGGGGACTTCCACCACTGGAGGGACAAAATGAGGCGACTTGTGTTTGCTATTTTGTCTGACAGGCAGTCTAATGCCTGTGTCCATTGGGTGGATAAAGTCCACTAAGCTGCCCTCGTGTGAAGGCGAGCATATGGTACCACATGCACGGTGGATGCCATGTGGCCTAGTAACTGTAACATTTCTCGAGCAGATAAATGGGGCTTTAACTCTGCTTGAGAAGCTAACTGCACCAAGCGAAGGCAATGGGAATGGGGGAGATAGGCTCTTGCCCTTGTGGTATCCAGCAATGCCCCTATAAACTCCAGGGACTGAGTAGGGGTTAGATTGGATTTTGGGATGTTTATTACCAGCCCTAAATACTGAAGGATACGCATTGTGCAGGATAGAGAATTTTTGGCCTCTGAGTGAGAGCTCGAATGAGCCAGTCGTCCAAATAAGGGAAGATGAATATTCCCAGAGTGCGCAGAAATGCAGCTACCACTGCCATGCATTTCCTGAACACCCTAGGTGCAGAGGCCAGACAAAAAGGAAGCACTCTGTATTGATAGTGCTTCTCTTGAAAAAGGAACCGAAGGAACCTTCTGTGAGTTGGATGGATGAGAACATGGGTGTACGCATCCTTGAGATCTAGAGAACAAAGCCAATCTTGACTCTGAAGGTATGGCAGAAGAGTTCCCAGAAAAATCATCTTGAATTTTTCCTTGACTAGGAATTTGTTCAATTCTCTGAGGTCTAAAATGGGTCTGTAGCCCTCTGTTTTCTTTGGCATAAGAAAATAGGGGGAGTAGAACCCTGTGCCCTGTTGATGAAGAGGCACTTCTTCTATTGCCCTTGGGCAAGAAGGGTGCAATCTCCTGACCCAACAGGTTGAGGAGGGAGGTCGAAGAATTGAACTGGTTCACTCTTGCATGAGGGGGCAAGCTTGAAAAATGAAGTGGGTACCCCTCCTTTATGATGGAGAGTGTCCAATGCTCTGCTGTAATTTGTCCCCACCTGGGAGCAAAATGACATAGCCTTCCTGGCTCT
This sequence comes from Ichthyophis bannanicus, assembly GCA_033557465.1. Classification (NCBI taxonomy): domain Eukaryota; kingdom Metazoa; phylum Chordata; class Amphibia; order Gymnophiona; family Ichthyophiidae; genus Ichthyophis; species Ichthyophis bannanicus. Next base: position 1,057,194,263 of record CM066032.1, read on the forward strand.
GGAAGGACCAGAGCCCCCCACCATTCCAGGAAGGTTAAGTTCTTTAGTGGAAAGTCAAAGGCCCTGAGGAGGCTGAGGTTGCTGGGCCTGTGGAGGCCTAGCAGCCTTTGCTTTGCTCTGTTTGGATGTTTGCTGACGTTTGGTAGCGAACTGAGCTGTAGAAGGTGCCCACTGACTATAAGCAGGATAAAATCTTCCTTTTTTAGAAAAAGGTGCTTTTTTGAACAACCTTTTCTTAACAGGAGCAGCCGTAGACTTGGATAGTCTATCCAAGGTGGAATTTCCAGCATCCATCTGATTGGCCTTTGCTTGCCAATCTTTACCAAACAGGTTTTCACCAGTACAAGGGATATTTCCCAATTCATCTTGGACCCAGATCTCCAAATCAGATGCTTGAAGCCAAGCAATTTTACGTGCACCTATGGCAATAGCCGAGGCTCTGCTTACACATTCAAAGGAGTCCAAAGCTGCACGGTTGGAGAATTTGGAGATATCTTGGGCATGTTTGAGCCAAGTGAGAAAGTCCTGTCTTTTATCCTCAGAAATGAAAGGACCTGAAGTCTGAAAATGATCAGTGACCTCTTTTAGGAACATTCACATGTAAAGAGTATAGGAATTAATCCTTGCAGCAAGCATGGAAACTTGGAAGACTCTACGTCCAAAAGCATCCAGGGCTCTACATTCACGTCCTGGAGGATTAGAGGCATGTCTCTTAGCACTTCTAATCTTTCTCATAGCAGACTCAACCACAATAGAGTGGTGAGGAAGCTGAGTTTTATGGAAACAAGGACAAGGAGGGACATGATACATGGTATCTAACCTGCGAGAATGAGGAGAGGTGGTAAGAGGTGTTTCCCACATCCTCAACATGAGATCATACAAAATCTCATGAACAGGCAAGGTAGCTGCCTCCCTAGGAGTTTTAGGATATTGTAAAATATCTAACTCCTTGGCTCTGGGTTCTGTCTCAGGGGCCACCGTGATGGATAAGCCCTGAGCCACCTCCCTGATGAAGTCTTGAAAAGACAAGTCTTCTGGAGGAGACATCCTTCGCTTAGGAGAGGACTCCTCCTGTGGAATAAGCATCGCTGCATCGACAGACGCGTCAGAATCCTCAGACTCTTCAGAGGAATCGAAGTATCGTCTGTCCGGATGCTCCTGCAAAGCCCGATACCCGTACCGACAAAGGATCGGTATCGGGAATAACCGGTACCGGGGTATCGGTACCGGAGGGCCTCAGAGGACAGAGTATCGGCATAGCAGACACCGATGTCGATGCCACCGGTACCGGGATCGGTACCGATGCTAGAGCCGGTACCGGTGGAGTAGTCTGTTGCGGTACCTGGGGCATTGATGCCACAAGGAAAGCCGCCAGACTGTGTTCCATGGACAGAATTCTCTGGTCCATCGACGCTGCCAATGCTTGGAAGTTGGTACCGGTGGAAGCCACCGGTACCCCAGAGCATGACACCAGGTGATCTGTCGAGGCCAAGCCATCGAGATCATCCTGGAACCCCAATGATGCTTTGGAGGCCGAAGCCTCCCGCCGGGGTAATTTTGCCAGTGCAGAATCCTCAAGGGCAACGCCAGAGGCATCTCGATGCTTAGAGGGAGATCTACCCTTCGAGGACCGGCTGGATTTATGTTCAGTTACCTGAGATCATGGGAGGAAGAAGCAGCCCTGGAAGACGTCGATGCCAGCAAAGCCGCATCAGAGGGAAACAGGGTACTGAGCTTGGCTGCTCGGTTCTGCCGACCTCTTTTTGACATCATAGTACAGGACATACAATCTGTGATGGAATGGTCAGGACCTAAACATTTTAGACACCAGTCATGGGTGTCGGTGACGGAAATGGTACCAACACATTTTGTGCACTTCTTAAACCCTGAGGCAGGCTTTTCCATGTTGAGGAAAAATTTTGGGGCCTAAGGCCCAAAATGCAAGTGCACCTGAAGAAGAATTTTTTTATTTTTTTGTTTTTGAAAAGAAGAAAAAGACCGGTGGTACCGGTAGAGCGTCGAAGAAGGCAGATGCGATACAATAGAAAATAAAGAAAAAGAAATTCTTCTGCAGTGACAGGAACACGACCTGCTGGCTCCGCGGAAAAAGAGGAACTGGAGAGAGGCAGTTGGGAAAGGTGGGAAGGCAGCACGCAGGCGTTGTGGGATGCTCCCAAAAGCTTTCTGATTGGACGCTGGGGAGCGTTCCCGCGCAGGCTCCGTCGGTACCGACGATACCCATATGTGAAGACTCATTCCTGCTTGTTCCTGGAGATTTTTAGTTTTCCCAGTTGCAACAGTGGCCCAAGCAGAGCAGAAATAAAATAAATGCTGCTCTTGCTCCGTTCCATTTTGAAGCTTATATGATGCCCCGATTTTAAAATTATAAAACACATTGAGATTTTGAATGCATAAAAATGATCAAGGAATACCACTGTACACTGTGCTGTGTGGGGGTCTATGTGGTGTGTGAGAGCTGCTGGACTACTATGCTATTAATGTCAATGGCTTACAGCCATGAATGGCAAAACATACCTCATAAAACAATTAAGAGGCAATTTGAATGTTGCTCAGGTGGAGTCAGGACTGACTCGAAGGCACACATTGCATTGCAGGTAGCTTATAGAACTTACAAGTTAGTGTTCAAACAGACTCTCTGTGGCTTTTCCCTTTGAAAATTCAAGGCAGCAAAATGTGAGCAAGGTTTTCAAAATTAAATCCTCACATTTTCTTTCCCTTCTCCACGCTTTCCACTCATGGCTAAAAATGTGCACACTACTTTTGCCCACTGAGCAGAGGACAGTTTTCACCTGTGGGGATTTACATGGAGAACTTTCAGGTTTAAATACCAAGTGCTACTCCTTCTGGCCTTAGGCAAATCACGTAATCCTCCACTGCCTCAGGTACAAATTTATTGTAGTTTTAAAGGCCTTGCGCCCTTTGCACCCCTAATAAGCTGATGCCCTAGGCAAATGCCTAGTCTGCTTGATGGGGGGGGGGGGGCTCCCTTACCTACATTTAAGCCGTGTTTTTATAAAATACTATGAGTATCCTGAAAGAAATAGCAGCTTTGCTAGACTGAAGCTGCAGACATTTATACCTGGCTGAAGAGCAGGCATAAACATTAGTACATAAAATACACATGTAGTTTATAAAATATGCACTAAAGTACAACTCGGCCCAAAATCCGCTACAGAACATGCCTATACATTAAAGTATACACCTTCCTGTCACCATGTATACTTTTACCCTTGTAATCACAAGATAATCCTACTAAAGCACTTTACACATGGAAAATTCTTTATAGAATTACCTCCCTCATGGTGAAAGGGCACTGTTCTCTAGGCAGCTTGGACTTCTACCCACCTGGGTTAGGGGACCTTGTGTAGGTCCCGCTTGTCTGGGCTTATCTGACAAGATGTGAAGGAAAGTGAATCCTGCCTTTCCTTGAATCCTGCCAAACCAGTCCAGCCCCATCTGGGAAGTCAGGAGGCTGAAAGAAGCTTGAGACGTTCATAGGCAAGTCAGTGTAGGAGTACAAGTCAGAGTGGTCTGCCCAGGAGTGCTCTGGGCCTAAAGAAGGGGGGTGATGACTGCGTATAGGATGAAGGGACTGGGCATGAACATCAGCCTTTTAGAGAGCTGGGTCCCCTAGGAACTGAAGGGGGACAGAGAGGGGAGGCCACTCTGAAGCAAAAAAAAAAGCAAAACAAAAAACCCTGTTTTTGGTTGAGATGTTTGTATAATCTAGTTATTAGCTTTGTCAATAGATATCTGGCTGTTCAGTCCTGCTACACACTTTCTATTAAACCAGGAACTTGAGAGTGGACAGACATTTTTCTCTGCCTCCACCTGCTGCTAGGGGAACATAACCTGCTGGTCTGGCAAAATTCAAGGAAAGTCCACATTTTACCTTATAAAGGCTCTCCAATGAAAGTTAGAATGAGGTAAAAGATCTCTCACAGTTAAACTTCATTTAGTGAATAAAGAACTCAATAAACCACCATAGAAAACAGTGACTTTACCAAGCTGCAGACCCAAGATTGGATAAGAAATACTCCAAAATTACCTGTTTGTCAGTGAATCATAGGCTTCCACTGTATTTAAATAAGCATTGCCATTATGGCCACCAACTGCAAAGATTTTGTCCATTAATGTTGCTATGCCAACACCACCTCGAGGAGTGGTCAGCTCTGCAACATACTCCCATTTGTTGGCACGTGGGTCAAAGCGTTCAACTGAACTAAGTGGAGAATTGTCATCAAATCCACCTGCAAAGAGACACTAGATTACTTCTACTTTGTCACAGCACATCAATGTTCTGACTCTTGCAAAAACTAACCCTGTGTGAGGCTTGGATTGCTGAATATTGCAACCATAGAACTCCCAGAGGATGCTGGAAAATATGCAATGTCCTAGTCAGAAAATTACTGCTTTGTGCCTCAAATGGTACTTCAGTCCATGGAGAAATAGCCCTGAATCAGCCTTGGCTTGGGAGTAGAGGAGGCAAACCTGTGCCAAGGCCCTGTTTCAGTCCTACATACTGTACCCTCATGAGAGTAGCCTATCCTGAACCTCCTTAGGTGCTGGCTAAAGTACAGTCAAACTTGTCCAGATTAGTGATAGGTATACAGTATGAATCCTTGTTATGTTACCTGTTGGATGTTTTGAAATATTAAATCTTATTTTTCTTGTTCATGTGTTTCTACCTGTTAAGTTGAATAACTGATTGGTTACAGACAACTAATAAACTGAAATATTTTATTTATTTTTTTTGTATTTGGTCTGTAGATGAATTTCTAGGAATTCTGTCTCCCCTGAGTTTTGTGGGGCTTCAGCATTCCTAGAAACCAGAGAATACTTTGCTGAGTGAGGTACTTGCCCAGAGGTAAGCGGGAACCCAGATGGCAGGTGATCATCAGGATAGGGGCACGTATGTAGAGACGGGCAAAACCTGAACACGTCCATAGGGTTAAACTGAAATAAATAGGAATGGTAGTGCTGTGTGACTAGGAATGGCAGCTTAGCGGGTTGAAGTGCTACTGGAGGTGGGGGCGTGAAAGTCTCCCTGCCTTGAGGCTCTCAGGACATTCTGAACTGGACCAGAGAGCCTCAAATTGCAGTGGTTAGCTTCCACCTCTAACCACTGCAGAAATACAGTTAACTACCAATTGAACTATACTTCCATTTTAACATACTTTTAACTTTACTTTGGATTTCACACACAATTTTCAGTATAGTGCATCTCATTACTTTATTACAAGCAAAAGGAAGGTAAAAAATTTGTCTTTTTTTTAAATTTACATGTTTTGCTTACTGGATAATGTCCTTTCCTTGAGTCCTGCTAGGCCAGTCAAGACAAGTGGGTTATATGTTCCCCTACCAGCAGAGGTGGAGACAGAAAAATCCAGAATCTCCAGATGACTTTATCCTGTACAATATATCTAGAGCAGCGAGAGGGCCTAGAAACCAGTGGGTCCAAATTGCCACGTCATAAGGACCATGCCTGCTGAACAGAGAAGAATTCTGGGGAAAATAGGCCAGAGACTTGGGACGCTCTTTCTGCCTTGGATGCCCTTTTAACAGGAGGCCAACTGGATACAGGGGAATCCTGCTGGGTAAGTTCTGGCAGGCTAAGCTCCAAAATGCTAGTGGAGGGAACACGAGCAGGGCTGCTGCCTCTTCCTGCATCCGACCCTAATGCCAGCTGCAAAGCTGACAAGGTAGAAGATAAATCCATGTTGACTGACTGCAAACGACCCATCAAGGGGTGAGCAGAAGCCTCTGTGCCAAGGAGGCGAGGGAGGGTAGAAAGGCAGCGACTATGTCAAACAGAGCAACTTCTTGAAGGAAGTCCTTCCATTCCACCAAAGCATGCTGGAGTAAGCTGCACTTCTAGTGCATGCACCAAGGGCGCAGCATTACACACGTTGAACAGATGATGCTCAGATAGCATGCAACAAAGGTATGCTGATACAGTGTATACTGTCATGCACTGATACTGTGCATTCCTACGTGTAGATACCACACGTGCCAGCATGCACTGGGACGACACAGCCAGGCACCGGTAGCGTGTGCCCACAGTGCAAACACAAGATGGGAACCAGCAGGAGCTATCGTTAATACCAAAAATTCTACTTCTGTACCTGACAAATGCCCCACTGAGCGGCCAAAGTCAGGTCTGCCACCTCCCCCCAACCCCTTTAAAAATAAGCATAAAAGCGTAAATTTGATATGGGAATAGGAATTGTGATCTGGTTCTCACTGCCGGGGGCCCAGGCAGCAACAGTGCTGGGCTCAATGCTACTTCTCTGCAACCAAGTCCTCTTGAGCTGGGGGAGGAGATGGGGAAGGGGCAGAGGCTGTGCTAGGCTCAGGGTCTTGATCCAACCATTTGGCTATTCAACCGGCCCTTAACAAGATAAGGATGGGGAATTGAACAGACACCCCTCCTCTTTTGGCAACCCAGGAGAGCATCGGTGTTAAGGGTGACTCAACGGGTGCTTCCCATGTTGAGCTCAAGTGAGGAAGTCGCCCCAACAGTGGTTACTTACTGGCTAAATCAAATTTTCCTCAAAGTTTTCACAGCTCTTTTTAGATATGTCCATACTCTGACGCCCTCTAGCTGCTCTAGATACAGTACAGATTGTCATCAGAAGACTCTGGATTTTTCCCTGTCTTTACCTCTGCTGGTAAGGGACTAGCCTAGCAGGACGATACGGAATATCTGTTTTAAAAATGTACGAGGTGCAATCAAAAAGTATCAAGACTTGTACAGTAAAACAAAAGTATAACACTGACAGTTATTGCACTCTGTCTCCTTCAAAGTAGTCTCCTTCCGATAAAACACACTTCCTCCAGCATTCCTGCCACTGCTGGAAACAATTTTGAAATACCTCTTTCATTATGCTGCGAAGCTGATGTGTCGAATTTTGCTTAATAGTATCCAAGTTGTTAAATCTCTTTCCTTTCAGTGGCAATTTCAGTTTTGGAAACAAAGTCACAGAGTATGAGGTCAGGTGAGTTCGGAGGCTGATGGATTTGCTAAATTTGGTGTTTGGCCAAGAACTGTTGGACAAGATGTGATGTGTGAGCTGGGGCGTTATCATGATGAAGCAATCATTCACCATTCCTGCGCAACTTTGGCCTCTTACGACAAATTGCATCTCTAAAACAAGTCAGAACTTGGATGTACAGTATTCCTTATTGATGGTTTGGCCTTTTGGAGCATACTCATGATGAACAATACCCTAGTAATCAAAGAAAACTGTGAGGATGACCTTGACATTGCTCCTCACCCGATGGGCTTTCTTGGGTCTGGGAAAGTCTGGAGTCTTCCACTGTGAGGACTTAGTTTCTGGGTCATAACCATAAACCCACGATTCATCACCAGTAATAATCTTTGATGAAATCTGAGTAATTTTCAACACATTCCAACAACTCACTGGCTGCAGACAGTCTTATATTTTTGGTCAGTGGACAGGAGTTTTGGCATGAATTTTGCAGACACGCGTCTCATTCCCAAATCAACAGTAAGAATGGACTGTACAGACCTGAAACTGATGTACATGTCCTCAGCAAGCTCCTTGATAGTCCATCGACAATTTGAGCATATTGCAGACATGCACTGCTTCAACTTGGTCTTCATTCCTGCTTGTGGATGGCCTTCCAGAACGTTCTTCACTGTCAACACTTTGGCGGCCCTTTTGGAAATGTTTGTACTAGTCAAACTTGAGCACGACTCATGCATTCATTGCCATACACTTGCTGTAACTTGTCATAAGTCTCTTTGCATTAATCTACACGTTTCTGGCAGAATTTAAATGCAAATTCGCTGTTAAAGATTTTCACCTATCGTAAATCTAACTGCTTTTACACGATACCAAACATCACGTGATTAAAAAAAAGTACAGATGTGCTGCAGCCATGCTACACTCTGCACACGCAGAGCACATAACTAGGTCACTGCATGCTTAATAGCATCGTGGTGCATTGTATTGTTATATATCTACATACGTCTCGATACTTTTTCATTACACCCCGTAATGCAATTTTCAGTGCACTCATCAGCCCCATGCTAAATTTGTACCCGAGTCAGAGGGTAAAGTGACCAGCCTAAGGTCTCAAGTGGTTCCAATGTTCAAATCCCACCGACATCCCTACTGCTCTAACCACTAGGCTATTCCTGAACTTTATCATTATATATCCATAAAGTGAATGTCTACTTACCTGATGGTTATGGAAGTGAGAGGAATACAGTAGAAAAGAAATGAAAACCATCAAGGTCAGAAACACAGAGGGGGAAAAATGAAATAGGACAAAGAAAAGGTTAAATGGCAAGGAGAACCAGAATCAGACAAGATGAAAGCAAAGAAGATAGAGCAATATGACAAACAAAACTAAAAAATAAGACTTTTCAAATGAAACATTACATAAAGTAGTTTAAAGCTTTGAAACGTTATACTAGAAGATGGATAAATATTTTGGCCTGAGGGCCACACTGGAGGCCAGGACTGGGATGGAGGTGGGGAGCCATGGGAATACAAGGACCCCTGGCAGAGATCTGAGGAGCAAGGGAAGGATCAGTATCCCCTTTCCACAATCCAAGAATTTCCTATCCAAATCAGACCCAGCATCCTCCATCTTCGTCCCTGTCAGCCAGACCCTAGTTTCCTCCCAGCGACAGCCCAGTATCCCCCTTTCCAGGCCAGTGAGTTAGGCTTCTGCCCCATGGCATCTGGCTCCCCCCTTCTGCCTGCACAGTAGCCTTCTCTTCCAACTGCGCAGGTCCATGACGGCTAACTTTTCCTCCTTCAAATGCATAGGACCATTTGTGCCCAATTTCCCCTTCAATGTGCCATTCATCTGCATCTGTTTTCCCCAGCTGCCCTAGTGACATCATGGAAGGCATGAAATCTGTACTTCTGATGAGAGTCTAGCAATTGAAATGAGAACATTTCAGGCTTTCCATGATGACATCACTAAGACAACCATGGACAAACCGCATCGGCACACCAGAGGCAATACATATTTGTACAGGCTGGAAAGCATGATTTAATGAGCTCACAGGTCATAGTTTGCCCACCCCTGCCATGTACATTTGCAAGTTACATATTTAATACCTAGTTAGAAGCACAGATTATGACAATGGGGTGTCATGGTGCACATTGCAGGTGTGGTTTCCCAGCAGGATGCCTCATTATTATCCTGGACCTTCCTGCCTCTCCACCCTGGCAAGCCTAGATAAGAAGTGGATTACGTGTATGAACAAATGTGTGGACCATGGGGGCCCAACTTATGACATCTGCTGTGTGCGCCATCTCTGATTTTCTTTAAGGTAAATGTGCTATTCCTACTCACCAACAACATATAAGCAGCCATGGAGTTCACTAACTCCATTACCAGCTCTACGCTGACCCATCTCTCTGATTTCCGTCCATTTGTCCAGATGTGGATCATATCTCTCTACACTAGAGAGGGAAGCCACGCCATCATTCCCACCCACTGCATACACATGGTTCTAAAGAAAAACAAAAAGACAGTCAACTTCACATTTACTGATGCACAAATAGATTGCCCTTCAATACTGTGGGGTCCACAATCAAAATTTCCCTTTGATTATAAATAAAGTAAAGGCTGGAACGTTAAGATCAAAATGCATACTGTAGGATTTGATGAACTCATTTGCTACTTGTTTTACAACAATGTTATTCAGGAAAACATGAGTAAAGTAAAACGAATAATCTACCAACACCCCTCCCTATCAATGAATGTAAAAAGTTATAAGTTTAACAATCCTTTCACTAATATGATTCAATGAAGCCTGCCATGCTGTAACTGGCTTAGCTGTCATATCGTATTAAGTAACTATAATATTTTTAATTTGGTACACGTGGAAAGCAATTTTAGAGTAGACCACATAAGTGGAGTAAAGTGCAAATAGCAATTGCAGTAAAGCACAGTTACTTACCTGTAACAGGTGATCTCTGGGAACAGCAGGAATAAGTCTTCACATATGGGTACGTCGGTACCGACGGAGCCTGCGCGGGAACGCTCCCCAGCTTCCCAAAAAGGAAAGCTTTTGGGAGCATCAAACAGCAACTGTGCGCTGCCTTCCCGCCTTTCCTAACCGCCTCTCTCCAGTTCGAGTTTTAAAGCTGAGACAAAGAGAGAGAGGAAAGGAAAGATAGAGAGATACAACTCCTAGGGGAGGTGGGTGGGTTGTGAAGACTTATTCCTGCTGTTCCCAGAGATCACCTGTTACAGGTATGTAACTGTGCTATCTCCAGGAACAAGCAGGAATGAGTCTTCACAAATGGGGACTCCCCAGCTAGAGATGCCAGGGAGATCCCCAAGGTTGTGAGACCCTGAGAAGGGCTCTACCTCCTCCCATGGATCTCAGGCATCCAACCAGGGATGGAGGGTAGGAGTTGATTAAGCATGGAACAGGTGTTTGAGAACAGCCTGACCAAACAAGGCATCCCGGCGGGAGTCCTTGTCCAAACAGTAATGGGCTGTGAAGGTATGAACCGAGGCCGAGGTGGCTGCTCGACAGATCTGGTCGATAGACACAGAATTTAGATGAGCCATAGAGGTGGCCATGGCCCTCCAGAGAAAGGTTCTTACTCTGGTAGGCGAAAGAAATACACTGAGCAATCCAATTGGACAGTGTCCTCTTAGAGACTGGAAGTCCCAAATGAGAGGGATCAAAAGCAACAAAGAGTTGAGAAGACTTTCTATGTTGCTGTGTCCTTTGTAAGTAAAAAGCAAGAGCTCTCTTACAATCCAGGGTATGAAGATTCCTCTCTGCACTCGATGCATGAGGACCAGGAAAAAAGACAGGTAAATACACCTCTTGATTAAGATGAAAAGGTGAGACCACTTTAGGCATAAAGTGTGGATTGGTCCTAAGGACTACCTTATCATGATGGAACCTTGTATAAGGTGGATTAGCCACTAAGGCCTGCAGTTCACTGATGCGGTGAGCTGAGGTGACTGCAATAAGAAAGATAACCTTCCAGGAAAGAAATTTCAAGGAGGTAGTGGCTAAGGATTCAAAGGGTGGCTTCATGAGCTGACCAAGAACCAGATTCAAGTCCCATGCCACTGGAGGTGGTCTAATGGGAGGTTTAGTTAAAAGAAGGCCTCTCATGAATCTTGCAATAAGCGGATGAGAGGAGACAGGTTGTCCATTGAGAGGCTTGAGGGATGCTGCAATAGCACTCAAAAGGACCCTTACTGAATTCGTCTTGAGGCCTGCATGAGAAAGATGCAGGAGATACTCTAGTAAAGAATTCAAAGGTATTACTAGAGGGTTAATACCCTTCTCAGCACACCAAATGGTAAACCTTTTCCATTTAAAAGCATAGGAACATCTAGTAGAAGGCTTTCTGGAAGCATGAAGGATATCCCTTACTTGCTGAGAGATGCCAATCTTGAAGGTCTAAGCCTTCAGCAACCAAGCCCTGAGATGGAGAGATTGGGCGTTTGGGTGCCACAACGTTCCCCCCTCCTGAGACAGGAGAACTGGAGCAGACCCCAAGCCCAGGGAGGGAGCTTGAGAGAGATACAGAAGTAGAGGGTACCACACTTGGCGTGGCCAACGTGGAGCTATGAGAATCATAGTCCCTTGATCTCTCTGAAGCTTGAACAGGGTCTTGGGAATTAGGGGAATGGGTGGAAAGGCGTACAGGAAGTCTTGACACCAATGAAGGAGGAAGGCATCCCTGGCCTGAACTCCCTGACACGGAATTCTGGAACAGAATCGGGGAAGTTTGGCATTCCACGGACTTGCAAAGAGGTCTATGTCCGGGGTTCCCCAAATTCGAAAGATTCTGACTATCTGGTCCATATGAAGGGACCATTCGTGTGGAAGCAGAACTCGACTGAGTCTGTCTGCCCAAGAGTTTTGAACTCCTGGAAGGTATACTGCCAGAAGATGAATTTGATGCTCTCTGGCGAAGGCCCACAATCTCAAAGCTTCATTGCAAAGCGACAGAGAGCCAGTTCCTCCCTGCTTGTTCACATAGAACATGGCTACTTGGTTGTCTGTGTGAATGAGGACTGTCTTGTAGCTGAGCAGGGTATGGAAGACTCAGAGCCAAGAAGATTGCTCTGAGCTCTAAGAAGTTGATATGTAGGGAGGTCTCCTGTGGAGACCAAATGCCCTGGGTGGAGAGGTCTTGAAGATGAGCTCCCCAACCCTTTGGAGAGGCATCTGTTGTAAGGATTGCTTGGGGTAACAATTGTTGGAAGGGGGACCCCAGCAACAGATTTTGAGTGGACTTCCACCACTGGAGAGACCAAAAGAGGCGCCTGGAGGTTGCTATTTTGTCTGACAGACTTCCAGATGCTTGGGTCCACTGGGTGGATAAAGTCCATTGAGCTGCCCTCATGTGAAGGTGAGCATAAGGGACCACATGCACCGTGGATGCCATGTGGCCTAGCAGTTGTAACATCTCTCAAACAGTTAGGTGGGTTCTTAACTGAATCTGAGAGGCTAACTGCACTAAGCATAGGCAACGGGCCTGGGGAAGTTAGGCCCTTGCAGTTGTGGTATCCAGCAAGGCCCCTATGAACTCTAGAGACTGAGTAGGGGTGAGTTGGGACTTTGGAATGTTTATAACCAGTCCCAGATACTGCAGGACACGCATTGTGCAGGCTAGGGAAGTCTGGGCCTCTGACTGGGATGGAGCTCGGATGAGCCAGTCGTCCAGATATGGGAATATGAATATTCCCAGAGTGCGTAGAAATGCAGCTATTACTGCCATGCATTTTGTGAACACTCTTGGAGCAGAGGCCAGACCAAATGGAAGCACCCTGTATTGATAGTGCTTTCCCTGATAAAGGAACCGAAGGAACCTTCTGTGTGCTGGATGGATGAGTATATGGGTATACGCATCCTTGAGATCTACAGAACAAAGCCAATCCTGACTCTGAAGGAATGGAAGGAGAGTACCCAGAGAAACCATCTTGAATTTCTCCTTGCATAGGAATTTGTTCAATTCTCTGAGATCTAATATGGGTCTGTAACCCCCTGTTTTCTTTGGAATTAGAAAGTAGGGGGAGTAGAACCCTGAGCCCTGTTGAAGAAGAGGTACTTCTATTGCCCCTTGGGCAAGAAGGGTGGAAATCTCTTGACCCAGAAGGTCGAGGAGAAATGTTGGAGAATTGAACTGTCTCACCATGGTGAGAGGCTCTGGTTCTTTTAGAGCCAGAAAGGCTAAGTTCTCTAGGTTCAAGTCAAAGGCCCTGAGGAGGCTGAGGCTGTTAGGCTACAGTAGGCCTTGCAGCCTTAGACTTGGCCTGTTTAGGTTGACGCTTTGCAGCAAAACGACCTGCAGAAGATGTCTGCTGACCATAAGCAGGATAATATCTTCCCTTCTTGGGAAAATATGTCTCTTTGAACAACCTCTTCTGGACAGGATTAGAGGTAGACTTTGAAAGCCTATCCAAAGCAGAATTTTCTGCATCCATCTGAGTGGCCTTTGCTTGCCAATCTTTGCCAAACAGGTTTTCACCTGTACAAGGAAGATTTCCTAATCCATCTTGAACCCAGGGTTCCAAATCAGAAGCTTGTAACCAAGCAATTCTGCGTGCACCTATGGCAATGGCCGAGGCTCTGCTGGCCCCCTTAAAAGAGTCAAAGGCTGCACGGTTAGAAAATTTGGAAACATCCTGGGCATGCTTAAGCCAGGTAAGAAAGTCTTCCCTTTTTATATTCTGGAAGAAAAGGGAGGAAAGTTTGCAGATCTGTAACTTCCTTCAGAAACATCCCCATATAGAGACTATAGGAGTTGATTCTGGCAACAAGCATACTGACTTGAAAAATGTTCCTGCCAAAAGCATCTAAGGTTCTACATTCTCTTCCTGGAGGAGCAGATGAGTGCCTCTTTGCACTCTAACTTTTTCATAGCAGACTCCACCACAAAAGAATGGTGAGGAAGCTGAGTTTTATGAAATCCAGGACAAGGAGGGACACGATACATGGTATCCAACCTATGAGAATGAGAAGAGATGGTGAGAGGAGTCTCCCATATGCCTATCATGTGGTCATAAAGGATCTCATGAACTGGCAAAGTGGCTGCTTCTTTAGGAGCCTTGGGATATTGCAAAATATCCAATTTTTTGGCTCTAGGCTCTGTCTCAGGGGCTACTGAGATAGAAAGCCCCTTGGCCACTTCCCTTATGAAGTCTTAAAGACAAGTCTTCTGGAGGGGACATTCTTCTTTTTGGAGAAGAAGGCTCCTGAGGAAGAAGTACCGATGCTTCGACAGAGGCCTCCGATGCATCAGAGTCTTCGGAGGAATCGAAGTATCGCCTGTCTGGATGCTCTTGTAATGCCCGATACGCATACCGGGTGGTATCGACATCGGGAGTCATCGGTACTGGATTGGTACCGATAGGCATCATCGGACAGGGTACCGCTGCAGTCGACACCTAAGCCGATGTCGATGCAACCGGTACCGGCACCGGAACCGATATTGGAGTCGGTGTCGGAGCCGGTACCGACAACGAAGCTTGTTGCGGTACCAGCGGAGTCGCAGCTTGTATGAATGCCGTAATGGCATGCTGCATGGTCAGAACATTCTGATCCATTGACGCCATGAATGTCTGGAGGTCGGTACTGGCGGATTCCACCGGTACCTCAGAACATTGCAACAGGTGATCGGTCGAGGCCATGCCATCGATGTCAACCTGTGACCCCATAGGAGGAGCTTTGGAAGCCGGAGCTTCCCGCCGGGGTACTTTTGCCAGTGCAGGATCCTCGAGGGTAAGCCTGGAGGCATCTCGATGCTTAGAGGGAGATCTACCCTTCGAGGACCGGCTGGACTTATGTTTGGTTACCTGAGATCCATAGGAGGAAGAAGCAGCCCTGGAAGACGTCGATGCCACCGAAGCTGCATCAGAGGGAAACAGTGTACTGAGCTTGGCTGCTCGGTTCTGTAAACCTCTTTTAGACATCATGGAGCAGGACGGACAATCCGTGATGGAATGGTCAGGACCCAAACACTTAAGACACCAGTCATGGATGTCGGTAACAGAGATGGTACTGCTGCACTTAGTGCATTTTTTAAACCCGGAGGCAGGCTTTTCCATGAGGAATTTTCTGTTAGGCCTAAGGCCCAACGAAGAAAAATACACTGAAGTGGAACGGAAAGTATTCTATTTTTTTTTTTTTTTTTTTTTAAGAAAAAGAAAGAAAAGACCGGCGGTACCGGTCCGACGTCGAAGAAGGCAGACGCGCGACCAAAGAAATAAAATAAAGAACATCTTCAGCGGTGACAGGAACACGACCTGCTGGCTCCGCGGAAAAGAACTGGAGAGAGGCGGTTAGGAAAGGCGGGAAGGCAGCGCGCAGGCGTTGTGGGATGCTCCCAAAAGCTTTCCTTTTTGGGAAGCTGGGGAGCGTTCCCGCGCAGGCTCCATCGGTACCGACGTACCCATATGTGAAGACTCATTCCTGCTTGTTCCTGGAGATGAGAAAGTACACAATTTCCCTTCTAAAACTACTGCTCACACAGGTTTCTGCTGGGATTCATGTATACACACTGCATTTTGCAAAATATACATGTAAAACCTAAACTCTGGCTAATTCCATTCCTGGGAACACCCATTAAAAAAAAATTTAAAAGTATCTGCCTGTGTATACTTACATAGTATATGACGGCAGATAAAGACCAGTATGGTCCATCTACTCTATTTATTAATTTTATTTATTTACAGCCTCTTTTATACCGCGCTATTCAACATCAGTGCGGTTTACAGGAAACAGAATGACTAGCACAGTGCAGCAAGCTGATCTGTGTTTACAAAGAACAGGTACTAAAACTTGGATAAAACTGGGGTAACTATTTACATCTAGGCAACATGTCATGTCGTGTCAAAAGTAATCGTAAGTAAGTAACCCAGTAAGATGGCAAGAGTAGGTGCACCTGCCGCTCCGTGCAGGCCACCCCTCCCCATGTCTTTGTTTTAGGGATGAACCCTCCGCTCCGTGTAGGACACCTTCTTTGTTGCCAGTTTTTGCGTTTCAGTCACTTGTGTGTGTATCTGGCACATTACTTTAGAAACGGCTTTCCATGAGCAAAACGTTCTCATATATATCTGGCAAGAATAAAGTAAATGCCTAATTAGGGGAGCAATCCCCGTATCCTGTAAGCTCGTTTCCATGGGGGAACTGCTGAAGAATTTCCCTTTAACACTCCTGCTTGCTTGCACACTATAGATAAAATGCAGATGGTACTGAAGTAGGTGCAAAGGGTGCATGGTGATTTCAACATGAAATTACCGCATATACTTTCTCTGCCCTGACCTAACTATCCTCTTTTCTCCTGTGGATATATGTGCTTTGGGGGCTTTTTACATACATTTTAATGCAGCTGTAGAATTTGAAAGATTTCATTTCCTTTACTCACTTAAAACTAGATTTTGCGATACACAAACATTTAAAGTTTTCTGCTCCCTTTTAAATGTGACTTCCATTTGGGGAGTAATTTTATGAAGATTCTTCTGCAGATAGAGCCTGTTCTGTCACAGAAGTCAATACTGTCCCAAAGTTGGTGGGATCATCTTGACAGGTTCCCTCCTACTCATCAGCCACGCCTCCTCTCCTCAGTTGAAAACAAATCTCCACATGAAAGAGAACCACAATCTAAGTGGGACCTCAATATTATCTTCAGGTAACTCCTGGAAGCCCCTTTTGAACTCTGGCTCAAGTGTCTCTCAAACCAGTAAGCTACAAGCCCTTGTACGCAATTCATCTTAGACCCTTTTTTTTCTAAATCAGCCAGTCATATGAGCTCGCCCAAAATTCGTTCCTAAAACCATCAGAATTTCATTTTAAACCAAGTGTGGTTCTACCAAAATTTCCCCAAACCTCACTCGCATCTATGTGAGAAGAAACTGCATAATTTAAGACCGTGGATGTGCTTTCTCAAAGCACTAAGACTATGAGAAAGTGTTCACATTTTTTTTTATTTCCTTTAACCACAATGAATCCCAGTGAACAAGGATTTTCATGCATAACAGAAATTTATACAATTCGATACCCATCTTGAGAGGGTATGTTTAGAGGGTAATTTTATAACAGGCTGCCTATGTGTCAAGGGCAAATGGGTGCCCAATTTAAAAAGATTTTTATAAAGACATAGGTGCCTATATATCTTTATAAAATAGGACAAACCTGGCAGAAATCATGGCAAGATTGAAACCGTAAGATTTATGCCTGCTTTGAAACAGGTGTAAACGTTAGTGCATGAAGTATGTGAATATTTTATAAAATAATTGCAGAAATCTTAACTCTACCAATGCTCGTAGTATGTGCCTTCTTCCCACTGCATGTACATTTACACACACAATCACCTGGCGTAATACATCAGACATGCCATCTCCTCCTACTGGCACACATCAGTTCCCTACAAAAGCAACAGCAAACAAACTCTACGGTCGCCTACTTCTTTAACAAAGAGATGCAAAGCTGCTAAGCAGTCTTCAATACATACCTTTACTAAAAACTATTGCCTAGACTCATCTTCAAGACCAGACAGTGCTTTCGAAAGTCAGTATTACATAGCAACATAGTATATGACGGCAGATAAAGACCAATATGGTCCATCTAGTCTGCCCAGCAAGAGTAAGTGCACTTGCCGCTCCATGCAGGTCATCCCTCGCCATGCCTTTGATTAGGCGTGCATCCACTGCTCAGTGTAGGTCACCCCTATTTGTTCAGATATAAGAGATATTTATGTTTGTTTTAATTTTATCCTGTTGCTATAAAGGGATCCACTGTGTCTGTCTCCTGCCATTTTGAATTCTGTCACTGTGTTTGCCCCCACCACTTCCACCGGGAGGGCATTCCAAGCATCCACCACCCTTTCAATGAAAAAGTATTTCCTGACATTGTCTTTCAGTTTATCCCCTTGCAGCCTTATGCTATGCCCTCTAGTTTTGCAGCTTCCCCGTCTTTGGAAGAGGTTTGTTTGTCCATTAATACTCTAAGTATTTAAAGGTCTAAAGCATATCTCCCCTGTCCCTCTTCTCCTCCAGAGTGTACATATTTAGGTCTTCTCATAAGTCTTCTGACACAGGCTCCAAATCATTTTGGTTGCCTTCCTCTGAACTGCTTCCAGCCTTTTTATATTCCTTTGCGAGATACGGTCTCCAAAACTGAACACAATATTCCAAGTGAGGCCTCACCAGCAACTTGTACGGTGGCATTAGTACCTCTTCCTTTCTGCTGGCAATTCCTCTGTATGCAACCCAGCATCCTTCTGGCTTTTGTCACCGCCCTGTCACCTTGAGATAGTCAAACAATTACTCCGAGGTCCTTCTCCTGGTCCGTGCACACCAATCTCTTGCTCCCTATTGCATACAATTGCCTTGGATTTCTGCTTCCCAAGTGCAAGACACTGCACTTCTTCACATTAAATCTTAACTGCCAAGCATTAGACCATTCTTCCAGCTTTTTGAGATCTCTCCTCATGTTCTCCACTCCCTCAGGGGAGTCTACTCTGTTGAAAATTTTGGTGTCATCTGCAAAAAGACACTTTTCCATTCAGCCCTTCGACAATATCACTCACGAATATATTGAACAATACCGGTCCCAGGACCGAACCCTGGGGCACACAGCTAATCACCTTCTTTTCATCCGAGTGAGTTCCGTTTACCGTCATCTTCTGTTGTCTGTCAGTCAACCAATTTCTGATCCAGTTCATCATCTTGGGACCCATCTCCAAACTGTTAAGTTTATTGATAAGCCTCCTATGAGGAACAGTATCAAAGGCTTTGCTGAAATCCAGGTAGATCACATCCATCGCATGCCCTTGATGCAATTCTCTGGTCACCAGCCATAGAACTCAATCAGATTTGTTTGGCAAGATCATTCTTTGGTAAAACCATACTGCCTCGGATCATGCAACCTGTTTGGTTTTGAGGAAGTCAATTATTTGCTCTTTCAGGAGTGCCTGCATTACTTTTCCCGCCACCGAGGTAAGGCTTACTAGCCTATAGTTTGACACTTCTTCCCTATTACCACTTTTGTGGAGAGGTATTATACAAGCCCTTCTCCAGTCCTGTGGAACTTCTCCCATCTCCAAGGATCTATTAAAAACATCCTTTAAAAGCCCTGCAAGAACCTCTGAACTCTTTCAGTATCCTGGGATGTATCCCATCTGGTCCCATAGACTTGTCCACTTTCAGTTTTGCAAGCTGTCCTAATACATCATCTTTTGCGAATGGTGTGATATCTACTCCATTCCCATTTGTATATTTGTCAAATCACAGATGGTCCCTTCTCCAGGATTTTCTCTAGTGAAAACAGAGCAGAAATATTTGTTTAGCATTTTTGCTTTTTCAATGTCAATGTCACTTTCCATGAACCCGTTCCTAGCAAATTTGAGTCCTGCAATTCCACCTCTGATTTTCCTTCTCTCCTGAATATACCACACGTCACATCTTTAGCCATCTTTTCTTCTGCCTTTGATTCTGCTATCCTTATTTCTCTTTTTGTCTTTTAGTTTGATCTTGTATTCTTTTCTGTGTTCCTCTGTTTGCAAGCTTCTGAATTTTGTGAAAGCTGTGTTTTTTGCCTTTATTTGTGCAGCCACTTCTTTGGAGAACCAAATAGGCTTCCTTTTCCTCTTGTTTTTATTTAACTTTCCTTACGTATTTATCTATTGCACCTTTTATTGCCTCCTTTAGTTTAGCTCATTGCAATTCCACTTCCCTTATCCCCTACCACCCTACCAACTCCTCCTTCAGGTATTCGGCCATTTTACTGGAGTCAGTGTTTTTGAAGTCTATGACTGAGTTTGTTGTGATTGGATTCTACCTTGGCTTTTATCTCAAACCACACCTTATGATGATCACTGCTGCCAACATGGGCACCCACTAGGATATTTGACAAGCTATTTCCGTTGGTGAGCACTAAATCCAGCACGGAGCTCTCCCTAGTCGGTTCCTTCACCATTTGTTTAAGTAACGTATCTTGAAAGGCATCCACAAATTTTTGTATTTTTTTTTTTTTTACTACTTTCCAGATTTGCAGAAGGAACACTCCAATCCACATCGGGTAGATTAAAGTCACCCAATATGATCACTTTCCCCTTCATGGCTATTTTTGCAATATCAACAATCAATTCACAATCCATTTCTTCGGTTTGAGTTGGAGGCTTGTGGACCACACTAGTATGGATGATAGTGCCATCTCCTCTTTCCAACACAATCCAGAGTGCTTCTTTTCCCCATGTCCCCTGCATTTCAGCAGCTTTAATACTGCTTTTAACATACAGGGCTACTCCTCCTTTTCTACCCTCTGTCTCTTCTAAATAGATTATAGCCAGCTATCGTTATATCCCATTCATGCGACTCATTAAACCATGCTTCTGTAATGGCCACAATGTCCAAGTCCATTTGCACCATTAGGGTTTCCAGATCAGGAACTTTGTTGAATAAGCTTTGAGTATTTGTATTCATTGTTTTCCAGCATTTGTTGAATAGCTTGCCTGCCTTTTGAATGGATTTTGCTCTACACATCCTTTCCCACTTGCCATTGATGTGTTTAAAAGTGTGGCTGTTTCCAGTGTTTTGCTTTTGCTGGGAGTGACGTACTGAACTTGTCCTTCTCCATCCGTCACCCCCTTTCCCTAGTTTAAATGCCTGTCCACATACTGCCAGAATTTCTCACTTAGGATCCTTTTTCCTGCGGTGGAAAGATGTAGTCCATCAGTACAGTATAGTCTCTTGTTGATCCGTATGTTTCCCCAGTCGCCTATATCTCTAAATCCTTCTTGTTTGCACCAGGTTTGGAGCCATGTATTGAAGTTGTTTATGCTATGCAGCCTTTCTGCCCCCTTACCATGAGAATAGGTAGAACTTCTGAGAATGCTATACTGTTAGCAATGGGCTTGAGTTTCAATCCCAGAGTCTGGAAGTCCCTTTGAACTGCAGAGGCACTGTTTCTAGCCAGATCATTTGTATCCAAGTGGATGACAATATCAGCCTTAGAGTGCTCACTTTCTGCACAAACTATACCAAGAATTTGGTTTGTATTCCTGCTGGCTGAAGAACCTGGGAGGCATTTGACCATCCTCTCTCCTTTGAGCTGTGTTCCCAAGTTGGTGCCTCTGATGATGGAATCTCCAAGGAGTAGAAGTTTTCTGTTTTGTGATTTTCTTTTCCTATTTGGTACATTATCAGTAGATTTGGCATTGTCTATCATTTAAGGGCTCTTCAGTTTCCACGGATTGGGCACCCTCACTATTCAAGGTAGAGAAGGCATTAAGCAGGGATATCTCTTGATGTATAGGGTGTCTCTGTTACAGGTCACCTACCAGAGCCTACTGTGATCCATTTGTTCCTGGGCTGTTTGATTCTTTGTGGAAGGAGTGGAAAGTGGTAGCATTTTATTTATTTGCATTTATATACCGCTTGTTCCAGTGATCAAACGTAATTTACATTGAACAAGAATAATAAGTAGTTATTGAAACATTACATGTAGTTATGTACAATGAACTCTAAATGACGAACTTGGGACTGAGCTAGCAATCCTGTTGGAAACTATATACAAAGCGACATGATTTGGGTCTGGGCTTATAGTCCATTAGTGAGCTAATTACAGTTATGAGTATGTTTGTGGTATGTGGTTGTGTTCTGTGTAGTTTAGGTATGGTATTAGGTAGGGTCAGTCTTTATGGGTTTGTATGAGTTTCCAAAATACAGTTTAAAAAGATGTGTTTTTAGTTGTTTATGGAATGTGTACAGGTCTTTGATTGCTCTTAGCTCATCGGGCAGTTTGTTCCATAGTATAGGCGTAAAATGCTCTTAGTGGCTCAATTGGATTTACGGAAGTCGGATGGGACTGCTTGTTTGTTATGTGCGCAATCTCTTCTTAGTCTGGAGTCTTCTGGTTTGGCGATGAGTGATGCGAGGTAGGATATGAGGTAGTATTACAGAATCTTTTCACACAAAAAAAATCATCAGTAAAGCTAGCCACCCAGATCAGTTTCATGGGTTGCTCAACGTAAGTGTAGATCCCTGGCATTGCCATCTGTTTGGTAGTCACCAATGGTGGCACTGCAGTGCCTGCTACGAGAAAGAACACAAAGTGCTGCACGGTAATGGATTGCAGCGCAGTCCCGCACTTCCCACCCTCAATCCATACTTCTTTAACAAATGCTAGCAGAGTCAAGTAGATGGTGAATGCGGGGGGAGGGGGCGCCGCCCATGTACGCAAAGAAGAGTTTACAAAGTGTCCCTGAGCCGAGGAGGGAGTCCACACTGGTGCTGTCAGGATGAGACCACCAGCAGTGGGATTGCATTTCCTGCTGACTACAGAGAACCCCTGCTACAGGGGTTTTTATACACAGAAAAAGTCTTTTATAAAATTGTTCCAGAACAGATGCGTATAACTACAGAGCACGATGGGGTGTGCACTTATACCCCAATGTGTTAGACATTCCCACAACCAGAACCATTCCCACAACAAAATGTTAAATTGTTTCAAATGTTAACTGTTATGCTGCTACTTGTACAACATACGTTTTATTGTAAAATGTTCTGTTCTCTGGAAACCACTTTGATCCGGTGAAAAGCCGTATATAAACCTAGCTAAATAATAAATAACAATTTTGGCGCAGCAGAGCAGATGGGTACACGCATAGGCTTATATCTGCATCAACATTTACATGCTAAAGGGACTGGTTTTGGGAGCCTATTTTATTAAAGGCACAGAGATTCCTATTTTGCCTTTATAAAATACTCTGAAAAGGTGCCTTTTTGGACACGCATAGGCATCCTGTTATAAAATGACCCTTTTACTGTATTTGTACCACTGTGCATAATAAAATAAACATACCTCATCTTCTAATGGCATCTAAGCGCCTCCTCCACCAACTCCCCTTATGGTCATGTTCTCCAATACACCTCCTGCCAAAGATGCCATTTACTGGCAGCCTGATACCCAGTGGTAGACTGGGAAGCTATTACTAAAGGTCAAAAGGCACCATTTTGAATCCAGAGCCCTAAGAACCAGGAACAATTGGGGATCAGTCCTGCTCTCCCCCCCCCCCCCAGCCCACCAGGGATAGCACCTCCAGTAGATGCTGGGTGTTGGATCGGGGCGAGAGGATACTGTTCTGTTTCGGGGATGAAGGGAGGAGGGGGTTTGAGGTCTGTTGGTCTTTGCGCCTCCCCCTTCAAGCTAGCACCCGTGCATGCCTCGGAAAAGATGTAAAAGAATCAGAAAAAAACTTTTGCTTTCCACATTTATTCCTCTTGTAAAATGGGCAATGTCAATATTTCAGGCTAATCCAAGCCACATCCTATCCATGCCCAACCATGCTTCTTTGATAATGCTTTGTGGCGTGGATCTGCACAGGTAGATACATGTCTAAAATCTCTACATGTGTAGCCAATGTACATGCAGCTATTTATCCATAGAGGCTCTCCACAAATGTCAGCTGAAATATTTTTGCTTTTATCACACCTTTTCCACACTCTGTCCTGTACTTTTCAATATCTTCTCTATACTCTGTATCCTCCATCCTCATCTATCTTCAGTTCATGCATCTGCCCAAGTGCATCCTTGGCTTTGATAGCTCATGCCTCAATAAACTGGTTAGTCTATAAGTTGCTGCCTGCCTCTATGATTTCCACTACTCCAGACTAACAGACACCCCCTCTAAAAGAACTCCATGTCTTAGAAAAAATGTAATTGCCATATTTAAGAGCTAAACAAGCAACACATTTACATTTACTTTAATGCAAACTGATTTGCTATGAGCAAAAAGTATTATTACTCTAAGAGTGACTAATTCAAACACTACTGTCCTAGAGTCATCCTTAGCTAACTGCCATTATAAATCTAAGCATGTCAGACTAATATAGGCCAATGATTTTTGATGGCAGAGCGGCCCCCTGGAAAGACCAAAGACATAACTAGATTTTGTTTATTTAAAAATCTTTTATATACCACATTGCCAAAGATCAATGCGGTTTACATATAACAAACTTTAAAATGATAAAGAAGCAACATGTAACAAACTGCTAACAGGAGTGCTGTGGTACAGCGCAGCAAAAAGAAGATTGAATTAAATTATTATATGGGTGATGGGCGTGGGAGACAGCATGAGAAGTTGCAAGATTGCAACGTTAAACCTGTTATGATTTTTCATCAAAATGATCGAGAAGTCTCTTTCTCTCCTTTTTGACATGTGCAAGGTCATTGATGCTTCTAAAACTTGTAGGAAAGCTATTCCAGAGGCCTGACACGCACAAAGATAATGCACGTGAGCAAGTTGTTTGGCTGAATCTCAGCTTTTCAACAGGCATGCATAATGTGTTTAGAGCACACGATCTCCTGAGTCTATTTTCTAGAGGCCTTTTAAGGATGGACTGTAGATAATCTGAGGAGATATTGTGCATAATTTTGAAAATGGTTATAAGTACTTTGTATTTGACATGGCATTGGAGGGGGAACCAGTGCAGCTGTTGGAGGCACCCTTCAGCTGCAGTATGATGGGCCATTTGTAGTGGAATGCCCTGGTAATTGATATTACAGAAGCCCAAGTGTGGGATTATCATTGTCTGGAAGACCATTCGGAAATTGCTTGGCGCAACTGTTGTAATGTTTTGATCTTTTGGTAGCTCAACTAGATGACTTAGCATGTACTCTACGCCGATTAGCAAGTCTAAGAAAAATACAGGATACTACTACTCTGTAAAACAAAAATCAATCAATCACAGTTAATGACATCATTCACTTACCATAAGAGCTACTGAGCCAACCCCTCCCCTAGGGGTATTCATTGGAGCCACAATACTCCATCGATCACATTCAATGTCATATCTCTCTACATCATTGAAGCATGTATTATCATCCAATCCTCCTATGGCATAAATGGGACCTCCTAGAGATGCCAGTGCAATCCCCCTCCTAGAAAATCACAAGATAGTACATTGTTCTCAATCATATTGCTTTCATGTTACACTTAAAATAACGATGTCAAATTTCTCACCATGGTAAGAATCTCCCCCACTTCATCAAAATGTACAAGAAAAAAGCTTTATAAAAAAAATAGTGTTCCTTGAATAACAATGGAAAATGAAAAGATCCAAGTCTTTAGCAAGAACATGCAGAGCTCAATTGTGTACTGTGCTAGGCTATGGGATTGGTCTGGTTGCCTGAGATTAGTTTGAAACTAGGAGCTGGACTATTTATGGGGTTATAAAATCCTATGGCAGACGTGAGGGCACATGTCACAAAGAATTTAGACAGTTTTGTATACCACCTCATCCTTCAATCAAAGTGGTCACAACACAATTGGGGGATACATTTAACACGAGGGGATATGAGACACATACACTAATACTTACAGGGAACAGGGCAATGGAGGGTTAAGTGGCTTACCCAAGACCACAAGGAGCATCTGTGGTCTTGAAGAATTGCACTTGAGAATGTTCATGTGCAATCTGGGGCGTCCAAGTTAGAACATCTGGAAAAAAGCCATGGATGTCCAAGCTCAGGCATGACTTCCCAAATGTGGATGAGCCCAATATGCTCATCTGTGGGGGCATTTACATAGGTGTCCCCAGCAGAGCATCCAAAATCTGGGAGAATCGGTGGTGGTGGTGTAAACATAAAACACTTTCAGCAATTAAACAAAAAAAAATAACAGTGTAATATTGAAGTCAATGGAGAACTTAAGAACATAAAACATAAGATATGCCATATTGGTTCAGACTAATGGTCCTTCAAGCCCAATATGCTGTTTCCAACAGTGACCAATCCAGATCATAAGTACTTGCCAAGT
Source organism: Ichthyophis bannanicus (assembly GCA_033557465.1). Classification (NCBI taxonomy): domain Eukaryota; kingdom Metazoa; phylum Chordata; class Amphibia; order Gymnophiona; family Ichthyophiidae; genus Ichthyophis; species Ichthyophis bannanicus. The sequence goes on from CM066032.1 coordinate 1,057,220,074, forward strand.
TCCCAAAACAGACAGATTCTATACGGTTTATCCCAAGGGTAAGAACTTGATTTCCTCACTCCACTTTAATGTTTTATGGACCTTTCCTCCAGGAACTTGTCCAAACCTTTTAAAGCCAGCTAGTAACACAACAACATAGTATGTGACGGCAGATAAAGACCAGTATGGTCCATCTAGTCTGCCCAGTATGATGGCTATAGTAGTTGTACCCGCCACTCTGTGCAGGTCATCCCCTTCTCTTTGCTGACGCATAAAAGATATTTAAGTTTTTTTTATTTTATCCTCTTGCTATAAAAAGGATCCACTGTGTCTGTCCCATGCCATTTTGAATTCTGTAACTGTATTTGTCCCCACTACCTCCATTGAGAGGGCATTCCATGCATCCAGCTACCTTTCAGTGAGGTAGAATTTCCTGATGTTGCCTTTGAGTTTACTGCCTTGCAGCTTCATGTTAAGCCCTCTAGTTTTACAGCTTCCTTGTCTTTGAAAAAGGTTGGTTTGTTCATCAATACTCTTTAAAGTATTTAAAGATCTGTGTCATATCTCCCCTGTCCCTCCTCTCCTCTAGGGTATACATATTTAGGTCTTCAAGTCTTTTCTCATACAACTTCTGGCACAGGCTCCAAATCAGTTTGGTCGCCTTCCTCTGAACTGTTTCACGTCTTTTTATCTTTTCTTTCTGAGATGTGGTCTCCAAAACAGAACACAATAATCCAAGTGAGACCTCACCATCAACTTTAACAGGGGCACTAATACCTCCTCCTTTCTGCTGGTTATTCCTTTCTGTATACAACCCAGCATTCTTCTGGTTTTGGCTACCACCTTGTCTCACTGTTTTGCCACCTTAAGGTCCTCAGACACAACTATCACGTTGAAGTCCTTCTCCTGGTCTGTGCATGCCAACCTCTCGCCCCCTATTGCATACAGTTCCTTTGGATATGTGCACCCCAAATGCATGACTCTTCTCTTCTTCCCACAAGACTAACAGCTTTTATTACATCCTCTGGCAACGAATTCTAGAGTTTGAAAAAATATTTTCTCAGATTAGTTTTAAATGTGCTACATTGTAGCTTCATTGCACATCCCCTAGTCCTTGTACTTCTTCAAGTAGTAAACAATTACATTTACCCATTCCTCTCCACATTTTATAGACCTCTATCATATCTCCCCCATCAGCCATCTCTTTTCCAAGCTGAAGAGCCCTAACCTTTTAAGTCTTCCCTCATAGGAGTGTCCTTCCGTCCTCTCATTTTGGTCGCTCTTCTCTGTATCTTTTATAATTCTGCCAAATCCTTTTTAAGGTATGGTGACCGGAATTGCACACAATATTCACGTTGTGGTCATACCATGGAGGGATATAGAGGCATTATAATATCCCTGGTTTTATTATTAGCATTAGCTCATGCCTTTCTAGGAGAAGATCAAAGTGAGCTCTCCATTCCTTTCCTTATGATTCCTAGCATGATATTTGCTTTATTGGCCACCGCTGCCCACAGGGCAGAGGGTTTCAACATACGCATTATCCATGACTACACCCAGATCCTTTTCCTGGGTGGCGACTCATAATGTGGAACCCTGCATCATGTAACTATAGTTTTGGGTTGTTCTTCCACAAGTGTATAATTTTGCACTTGACCACATTAAATTTCATCTGCCTTGTGGATGCTCAGTCACCCAATTTCTCAAGGTCCTCTTGCAATTTTTCACAATCCTCTTGTGTTTAACAACTTGAATTATTTTGTGTCATCTGCAAATTTGATCACTTCACTCGTTCCCATTTCCAAATAAGACTGAAATGTTGTGTAAATCGGTCGAGAGTGATTTATCAATTGATTATAAAAAAATCCACATTTTTCTCAGTGACAGAAAAAAAGGCAACAATTTAAATGTTTATCCTTTTGGGTTAGTGCAATCCAAATTATTATTACTTTCCACTTTAACTACTAATGTTAATGGTGTATTTGCAGGAAGGCTGTTAGCCATCTAACCTAAAAAACAAACAATTGTTTGGCCTCTATTTATAAGAAAGGCAATAGAAAACTAACAAACTAATTTGTATCAAACTTGCCCATATTAGCAAAGATTATTGAAAAATAAATGTACTTCAGTTTGCGGTGGAATTTTTGGAAGCGCTATCAGCAGTTTCATCATACAGAAACTTTGCTACATTCTATTTTTGATTAAGGTAGAAGTGCCTCCATAATTCTACAAGATTCAGCTTTATTGGCGATATTAGTTGTATCATCAGCTTTTGATACTGTTTTTATTAAACTATTTGCAAGCCTTATATCTTAGCAGAATAGTATTTAAAGCAGTTTCAACATTTTTGGCGGAGCAGATCATTCAAAGAGATTTTCACCAATGTTGGCTGCAATGATGTAGAATGATCACAGGAGGATAACACTCCTTATACAGAGGCCAGCGTGAGCATGTTAAACTCGCAGCAGCAATAGCCAGATCATGGCCATTAATAAAAACAAAATTGAAAGCTAGATCGTCACACAGATAGAGAGAGATCATGCACACTACTGTGCTGCAGACCTATAGCATTTTCCTAGAGGATATGCCAGGAGAGCCCTGAGACTGTCTGTATGTCCTGATGTGACCTCAGGCAATACCCAAGCCTGAGGATATTCCTTCAGAGGATGGATAGAGTTACATTATTTACAAGAGACATTTCATTTTTCTCTCTCTGACGCCATAATTCTATGCAGCTTACAAAAATATATATATTGAAAATACAAATATACCTTTAATAAAATCTCACAAAAACTTAATACTATAAAATATCTAAAATTACATTTTTTTAAAACACTGTGATATTATCTTCTGCAGTACCAAATATTCTCTAAAAACTAAACCTGCTCTGTCCAACAGGCTACATTGCCATTAGCAAATATACTCTGAAATGTTTGCCCATATACATCTAAAAACAAATGAGCTTTCAGTATTTTCCTGAAGGATAAATAATCAGAAAAAGTATGCAGTACTTCTGGCAAAAGTATCCCAACATATAGGTCCTGCCACACACAATCTGTGTTCTCACCGGAAAGTTTTGCCAGCTGGGTGAGTCGCACTAAAAGGCGACCAGCAGCAATGTAACTAGTTAGTCTTTCAGGAAATTCCACATATGATGTGTTTATCTGTGACTGCTAGAAAGTAATTTAAATGTCTAATTCATTTAAATGTCTAATTCATTTATTTTATATTTACATATACTGTTACATTTTTGAAGTATTAATTACAAAATCACTCAAATCAGTTTTCAATTCCTGCTTATTTTGCAATGTCAATTCATCAGATTAAGTTAGCAGCATAAACAGTAAAATCAACCAGATGGTGCGCACATTCAAAAGGTCCTGAGGAGAACACTGCACAATGATGATCTCACTGCCCAGCCGAACCTCTTCAGCTGATGGACTAATCAACATCCGAGTATTGTTTGATAGCAGACTTTGTTAGTTTAAATAAAACAGAGGTATTTAGCTTTATAGTCTCTCTCAAAAGAGAAAATAAATCATATAATCTAGTTTAAACCATGCATATTGTTTTACAGGCAGGTAGCTGCACTGAATATGGTAGTGTATGTTCTCTAAGAGGACATCCCGGAATAAGCTGCGCGGCTGCATTTTTGTATGGCTTTCAAAGTCTTTTGTGGTAAGCCAAGATAACAAAATGTTAAAATAATTCAAATTATTCAGAACAAATGCATGAAGCACTGTCTAAAGCTGCTGAGGATCTACAATCATTTTCAACTTGCTCATTAACCTGAGTTTGAAAAAAGGAAGACCAAAGTAGCAGCTGACTGTCTATTCTAAAACCTAAATGTCAAACAGCTGAAGCCACAGGAATTTAAAATGCTGAAACATCTACCAACTCCACAGGAGGCAGACTTCCTCCAAAATTAAGCCAAAAAAGCTGTGCTCTTAAGATTTGGAGCCATTTGATCCGCCTTCATTCAATCTGTCACTAATTCACTATACGAGACAAGTGCCTCAAGGTCAGATTAAAGCCAATAATGTTTGTATATTAGTAGCAAACAGCTAGCGCCTTATAACCTTGCAATGAAAGCAAGATGGCTAGTGGTTGAATATATAAATCGAAGAGCAGGGCAGATAGTACTTTGGTGATCAACCAAAAATTTTGAAACTGCTGAAAAATAGTAATTAGATCTTACCTGCTAATTAGTGTTCCTGAAGGAACGACAGTCCAGTCCCTTTACTTCTGGGTTGCGCAACCCTTCCAGCAGCTTGGAGGCTGAGCCCAACCTTTTTGGGGATGGAGCGGTATAAATACCACTGGGACCACCCCCCATCTCCAGTATTCGAATGAAAAAGCAGATATAACACAACTTTCGTGAACAACCTATATAATAACACATCTCAAGTAAAATTAACCACCAACCTATGGCAAACTTATTATATGTTGGTTTTTGTTTTTTGTTTTTCCCCGAATGGTATAGGAAGGGATATGAGGAATGGCCCCGGGCGGAGGGAGGGTTGCCCGAGCTTGCCGAAGCTGGCCTGCGTTCGTTCTGATGTTTCTCTATAAACCATAAATCTTAACTTTAGCCGGAACCGGGAGGGATCAGGGACTGGACTGTCGTTCCTTCAGGAACACTAATTAGCAGGTAAGATCTAATTACTATTTCCTTATCGTCACTCCAGTCCAGTCCCTTTACTTCTGGGATGTACCAGAACAGTTCAACCCTGGGTGTGGTCCGGCATACCGGAACGAAGAACCGCTAGGCCAAAACGAGCATCTGCAGCACTCTGAACGTCCAACCTATAGTGCTTGGTGAAGGTATGGAGCGAGGACCAAGTCGCTGCCCTACATATATACAGTGGCGGAACTAGGCTGAACTCCGCCCAAGAGGTAGCCTGAGCCCTAGTGGAATGCGCACGCAGGCCCACGGGAACCTGCTTCCCTTTCAGAATATAGGTAGAAGCAATTGTCTCCCTGATCCACCTCGAGATGGAGGCCTTGGCCGCTGCCTCCCCTTTGTGTGGACCCCCAAACTGAATGAATAGTCGTTCGGACTTTCGGAAGGGCGCTGTGCGAGAGAGGTATTGCTTCAGAGTCCTCCTGATGTCTAGGAGTCGAAGTTTGCTATCCCCGACTCCCAGGCCCTCCGCTGCGAAGGCCGGGAGGGTAACTGTCTGGTTCACATGAAAGGGAGAGATAACTTTGGGCAAGAAGGAGGGAACCGTGTGCAGAACAACTTTGTCCTTGAGGAGGGACAGAAAGGGGGGCTGGGAGGACAGCGCCTGTAGTTCCGAGATCCTCCTGGCCGAACAGATGGCGATCAGGAAAACCGTCTTTAGGGTCAAATCCTTTAAGGAGGCCTCCTTCAATGGCTCAAAGGGATTCCCGACCAAGGCATTTACTACTAGGTTAAGATCCCAAGGAGGGATGATCGACCTCCGCTGAGAGCGTAGCCGTCTGACTGCCCTTAAGAACCTCGAGACGTCCACGTGGGCCCCTAGGGGCTTCCCACTGACCTTGCCTCTGTAGCAAGCGATGGCGGCGAGCTGAACCCTTAAGGAGCTGTGAGCCAGCCCCTTGTCAAACCCTGCCTGCAGGAATTCCAGGACCTCCGGGACTGAGGCCGAAAGTGGTCTCTTGACGCTCTGCACACCATGCCTCGAAGATTCGCCAAACTCTTACATAAGATAGGCAGGTCGAGCGCGTCTTGGACTGTAACCGAGTCGAGACTACTGCCCCTGAGTAACCCCGTTTCAGGAGCCGCGCCCTTTCAACAGCCAAGCCGTAAGCGAGAACCGATCCACGTGTGGCATCCGTACCGGACCTTGTCTTAGAAGATCCCTTTTGCAAGGGAGCCGCCACGGATGGTCGGCGATCATCCTCACCATATCCGCATACCAGGGTCGGCGAGGCCAGTCCGGGGCTATGAGGATTACCCAGCCTCGGTGGGACTCCACCCGCTGGAGGACCTTTCCGATCAGAGCCCAAGGAGGGAATACATAGAGAAGACCCTCCGAAGGCCACTTTTGAGATAGGGCGTCTAGGCCCTCGGACATTCTTTCCCTCCGTCGACTGAAGAATCTGTCCACCTTGGCTGATGAGAACCGTGCCATGAGGTCCATGACTGGTAGTCCCCATCGAGCTACTATTTGATTGAAGGTTTTCTGATCCAGTTCCCACTCCCCGTGGTCTATTCTGCACCTGCTGAGGAAATCGGCTGTGACATTGTCCGTGCCCGCCACGTGCTGAGCAGATAGCGCCTGCAGATGGACTTCCGCCCACTGGAAGAGGGCGGCTGCCTCCTTCTCGAGGGCGGGGCTGCTGGTGCCCCCCTGGTGATTCATGTAGGCCACCGCGGTGACATTGTCTGAGAGCACGCGAATTGCCCTTCCCTGTACTAAGGCCTCGATAGCTTTGAGCGCTAGGGTGACGGCCCGCAATTCCAGTCTGTTGATGGGCCATTGCGCTTCCAACGGTGTCCAGCGACCCTGGACCTACTGGTCCCTGCAGTGTGCTCCCCAGCCTGACAGGCTGGCATCCGTCGTCAATAGTAACCACTGTGGGGGTTCGAGAGGCATCCCGCGGTCCAGGTTCCTCGGGCACCTCCACCAGTGGAGTGCCTGTTTGGTCCGCGGAGCGCAAGGTAACTGCAGAGAGAGAGGATGATGTTGGGGAGACCATTGACGTAACAGTGAGCGCTGCAATGGCCGCATGTGGGCCCTGGCCCATGGTACTACCTCTATTGCCGCCGCCATGGTTCCCAGGAGCTGGAGATAATGCCACGCCGAGGGGCTTCGTCTGGCTAGAAACTGTGAGACTAGAAGTCTTAGCTCCCTCGATCTTGTTCGTGACAAGAACACCCTGCCGCTGTTGGTGTCGAATCTTGCCCCGAGGTACTCGAGTTCCTGGGAGGGAATCAGCCTGCTCTTTGCTCGATTGATGACCCACCCCAAGTCCTCTAAAACCTGGATCACTCTGGTCGTTGTCGAGCGACTTTCCTCTTCGGACTTTGCCCGGATCAGCCAATCGTCTAAGTAAGGGTGAACTAATATTCCCTCCTTCCGAAGGAAGGCCGCCACTACCACCATTATCTTGGTGAATGTCCTGGGGGCCGTAGCTAGGCCGAAGGGCAGAGCCTGGAATTGAAAGTGGCCTTCTGGTACCGCGAATCTCAGGAACTGTTGGTGGGACTTCCTGACCGGGATGTGCAGGTAGGCTTCTGTCAAATCGAGGGATGTTAGGAACTCCCCTCCCCTCACGGCTGCTATGACAGAACGTAGAGTCTCCATCCGGAAGTGTGGCACCCTGAGGCAGCGATTGACCTGTTTTAGGTCCAGGATCGGTCGAAAGGAGTCTTCTTTCTTTGGTACCACAAAGTAAATCGAGTACCGACCCGAGCCGCACTGGTTTGGTGGGACCGGGATCACGGCCCCGAGCGCTAGTAGGCGCGCAAGAGTTGCCTCTACCGCCGCCCTCTTTGAGGAGGAGCCGCAGGGAGATCGGACAAAGGCCGGAGGTATTTGTTCTGCAAATTCGAGGGCATAGCCTTCTCTGATCACCTCTAGAACCCATTGATCGGACGTGACTCGGGACCAGGCGGGAAGAAAGAGCCTCAAGCGACCGCCTATCGGGCGCCTTCCCTCCTGGACCCCCGTCATCTCATTGTTGTTTTCTGGGACCCGAGAAGGAGGAGGAGGAGGAGGATCCAAAACCTCGGCCAGCTCCCCGGAACCCTCTGAAACCTTGTCCCTTTGGGGAAAAACGGCCCTTGGGAAAGGGGGCTGACCTGGCTGGACGAAACCTCCGGGGGTCCCTAGGCTGGGTACGCAATGGGGGCAGAGAATGCCCCTGCCTTTGCCTGTCTTCCGGAAGCCTGCCTCCCTTTGACTCCCCCAGGTCCTTTACTAACTTCTCCAAATCCTCGCCAAATAACAGTTTCCCCTTAAAGGGAAGTCGACTCAGGCGCGCCTTAGAGGAGGCATCCGCTGCCCAATTCCGCAGCCACAGATACCGCCTAGCCGCCACCACTGAGGCCATGTTCTTGGCTAGGCTTCTGATGAGGTCATACTGACTATCCGCCAAATAGGCTGCTCCGGATTCCAGCCTAGCCGAGTTGGCCTGTGTTTCAGCCGCTGATCCTTCGGTTGTCTGGATCTGTTGCGCCCACCTTAAACAGGCCCGAGCCACCCAAGCTCCTGAGACGGAGGCCTGCAAGGCGAGAGCGCTTATGTCAAAGGCTTGTTTCAGGAGTGTGTCCAACTTCCTATCTTGAGCATCTCTCAAGGCCGTGGCACCCTCAACTGGGATAGTAGTCTTCTTGGTGACCGCTGAAACCGCTGCATCCACCCTGGGGGACTTCAGCAGTTCTTTGTCTGTCTCTGGGAGAGGGTAGAGTCGAGCCATGGTTCGTACCCCTCTCAACCCTGATTCTGGTTGATCCCACTCCTCCTGTATCATCTGACGTACTACCCTGTGTACAGGGAAAACTTTCTGGGACTTTCTGATGGCCTGAATTTAGGGGTCCTCTAATGCCTCGTCCTCTGCTGGGGAGTCTGAGGCTACATTGAGGGCTTTCAGGGACTCATTGATTAAAGAAGGGAGCTCTTCCCGGCGAAAAACTCTGACAATGCGAGCATGATCCTCCTCCAGGATCTCCCCTTCTTCCAGCTCCTCCTCTTCCTCCTCTAAGTCCCTTTCCGAGCCTTCCTCCTCTGGAGTGCCCTGCGACAGGGGTGGGAGGATCTCCTCACTCATCAGTCTGGAGCGCTTGGCGGGGATCCCTGAATCCTGACCGCCTGCTCTGATAGGTCTGGGTAACCTGGCTTCTGCTGGCGGACCTGCATTCCTTGGTGCCAGCCCCTGCTTGCGCATGCAGTAAGCTTGGTGGAGTAGGAGGATAAAATCGGGGGAGAAGAGGTCACCGGCCCCCCCATCCGCCGTGGAACGTAGCAGAGGGGGTGCGAGGACTTCTGAGCTAGCAGCCGGAGGTAATTGGGTCCCCACCTCCGTCTCCAGGGAGTCCCCCGGTCCCTGCGGTACTTGGGGCAAAGACAAGTTGATTTCCTGCTCTACGGAGGTAGAAACTGCAGCACAAGCTTTGCAGATTCCTGTCTCCGAAGAGGTACCTCTCCGTGTGCCACAGGATGGGCACTTTGTCTTGGTAGCCATGCTCTACCAGGGCTCAAAGGAAGCTTAATTGGCAAGTGGCCTGCTCTCCGGTCTATGCAAGATTACCTAAAGAAGCCAAAACCAAAAAGCAACTAAAAGGCAAACCAAAAATGCGAACAAACCCCGATCCGCTGAGTAAAATTGTCCTGGGGAAACAAAAACAGCTAAGCCCGTGCTGACCCTTCCCAAACTAAGGCCAGCAGAACCGGGAGCTAAGAAGACCTTGCCGTAGAAAAACAATGCACAGCAAATGAATCGAAATTGCAAATAAAATACCAAAATGTGAATATAGAAAAAACTGGCCGCCAAGGCTAATACTTGCTGTTTGAAGCGCTGAAGATGTTTAGAAATCAGGTCCCGCTCAGCGATTCCTCTCCGTTGGCTCAACACGTGGTAGGCCGCGACCACGTGGAGCCCTGAACGGAGGATCGCGCTCCAGCCCGTTGCCTTGTGCCTAGACTGTTACCGCTGCGGAGGGAGAGACGTGCTCGTGCCGCCCTCAGCTTGGTATGCCCCGGCGTCCTCCGGAAGCCCGACGGCTTGATTTCGCGGCTCCGGGAATGTCCACCGCACCCCGCTGCTCCGGGGGGGGGAGGGGGAGCGTCTGGGCTCACTCGCGTTGCTGCCTCCAGCGCTCAACTGCCGCAGGGGCTTCGGCGCGAGGCAGAGCAGCTCCTGAAGAAAAAGGTGCAAAGGGCTCCGGCAGGTAAGGAGAGCTTCTACCACCCTGCAGCAGGCAGCTCAGGCATCCGCTCCGGTCCCCGGCCCGGCCAGGAGGGGGAGGGGGAGGGAAGAGAGAGATTGCAATCAAATTTAAAGGAGCAGGCAAGAAATAAAAGAAAACTCAAAAGAAAACCAGCTTTCTTAACTAAATAAAGGAAATAAAGACTAAATAACTTGGTTAAATATTAAATTAGGAGAAGGAAGGACTCCAGTAAGCCCTAGGCTTATGGAACCCTCCAGCTGCTTGGAGGCTGAGAATACTGGAGATGGGGGGTGGTCCCAGTGGTATTTATACCGCTCCAACCCCAAAAAGGTTGGGCTCAGCCTCCAAGCTGCTGGAAGGGTTGCGCAACCCAGAAGTAAAGGGACTGGACTGGAGTGACGATAAGGAATACCATTCTGCTAAGATGCAAGACTCGCAAATAGTCAAATAAAATCAGCAGATAACTTTAGCTTTTGATGCAACTAATATCACCAACAAAGCCAAATCTTTTGTAGAATTACGGAGGTACTTCTAGCTTATTCAAAAACAGAATGCAGCAAAGTTTCTATTTGATGAAACTGCTAATAGGTGCTTCAGTTTGTCAGTTAAGGAGTGCTCTTCCAAAAATTCCACTACGAACTGAGGTACATTTTTGGCCCATTTCCCTACAGGAGAGCAGCGTCAATTAAATAAGCATCATTGAGGTCACTGGAAAAATCTATCTGTAGCAGCAGTTTGAATAAAATTAGATGAATGGTTCAAATGTTGTTAGGGGAGGAATTCAGACAAGGTAATCTTATATGGCCAGTTTTTTTCAAGAGGAAACCAAAATGTTTGCTTTTTTTAAAATCCTAAATATCTAGGATGTAGAGGGGAGTTTATCATTTAGAATAGGAAATAAGAATTCCTAATAGCATATATTTTAAATAAAAAGTTCCCAAGATTTTATATTCGGAATTCCTGTAGGTATTCGTATACTTGATTTTGTGTAACTACCAAATGTCTTAGTAGAGAGGACTCGTACCTTTTTTTATTCATTGAGGCTTTCATCATCCATTTATTGTAGAAGGGATCAAATAACTCCATGCTTCCTAAATGCTCATTTCCATCATGGCCACCCACGGCATAGACTTTCCCTAAAAGGTACATAAAACAACAAAATCCACTGTTGTCAACACAAGCACAGGGCATACATGTTCAGAACATTAACCAATTTTAATAAGCTTTCAAAAAACGACAGCAGTACTGTTTTGCTTAATTTTTCTCTTAATTTTGATAAGGTCTCAGAGGACGCCCATAGTCCTAGAATAAATATCTTGGGGTCCTCTAGTAGCAATATTCCTATCATTTCTTTAACTTCCAATAATTATACACACAAGTGCTTCTGTCTCTATAGCCTCTAGCACTTATCTGGATAAATCACTTGAACGCAGGTTGGCACGAGATATGCTCTGCACAAAGTCTTATGCTTTTGTTCACATATGCTTGCTGAAGTAAAATAGCTACAAGTAAAAGCAAAAATCAATTTTCACTTGGCATAGGAAATCGTTATTCTTAAAGTCTCACTCCAATTCTTATGCCATCTGTACAGAACTGCACTTAGCTTCCTCCCCATATCTTTCTATATATTGGCTGAAGTTAGGCCTTGATAAATTTTGTACGGATTTAGGCGTCAGTGCTTGTGATCACCTCGTCGTCCCCCCCCCTCCGGTTCTCTCATACTGGTCTCATGTTCTTGAGACCAGCACCAGAGTTCCTACACCATGCGTCATCCTTAGATAAAGCATAGTTACTCACCTGTAACAGGTGATCTCCAGGAACAGCAGGAATTTAGTCTTCACATATGGGTATCATCAGTACCAACGGAGCCTGTGCGGGAATGCTCCCCAGCATCCAATTAGAAAGCTTTTGGGAGCATCCCACAGCGCCTGTGTGCTGCCGTCCCGCCTTTCCCAACTGCCTCTCTCCAGTTGAGTTTTAAAACTGAGACAAAGAGAGAGAGAGGGAAAGAAAAGAAGAGAGAGATACAACTCCTAGGGAAGGTGGGTGGGTTGTGAAGACTAAATTCTTGCTGTTCCCGGAGATCACCTGTTACAGGTGAGTAACTATGCTATCTCCAGGAACAAGCAGGAATGTACTCTTCACATATGGAGACTCCCTAGCATTAGATGCAAGGAGAGACCCCAGAAGTTGTGTGCCCCTGTGAAAGGGATCCACTTCCCCCCCATGGATCTCTGGCATCCTACCGGGAATGGGGGGTAGGAGCTGATTAAGTATGGAACAGTTGTCGTAGAACAGCCTGACCAAACAAGGCATCCCGGCAGGAGTCCTTGTCTAAGCAGTAATGGGCTGTGAAGGTATGAACCGAGGCCCAAGTAGCTGCTTGACAGATGTCGTCAATAGACACAGAGTGTAGATGAGCCATTGAGGCTGCCATGGCTCTCACATTGTGAGCTGTGACATGGCCTTCCAGAGAGAGGTTTTTACTCTGATAGGTAAAAGAAATACACTGTGCAATCCAATTGGACAATGTTCTCTTGGAGACTGGAAGTCCCAAATGAGAAGGATCAAAAGCAACAAAGAGTTGAGAGGACTTTCTATGTTGCTGTGTCCTTTGTAAGTAAAAGGCAAGTGCTCTTTTACAGTCCAAAGTATGAAGATTCCTTTCTGCATTTCAAGCATGAGGCCTTGGAAAAAATACAGGCAGGTAAACTGCTTGGTTTAAATGAAAAGGTGAGACCACCTTTGGCATAAAGTGTGGATGAGTCCTTAGGACTACCTTATCATGATGGAACCTCGTATAAGGAGGATCAGCCACTAATGCTTGCAACTCACTGATGCGACGTGCTGATGTGATTGCAATGAGAGACAACCTTCCAGGAAAGGAATTTCAAGGAGGTAGTATCTAGAGGTTCAAAAGGCGGCTTCATGAGCTGTCCAAGAACCAGATTTAGGTCCCATGCTACCAGTGGTGGCCTAATGGGAGGCTTAGTTAGAAGGAGGCCCCTCATAAATCTCGCGATGAGAGGAAAGAGGTTGTCCATTTAAAGGCTTGAAAGAAGCTCACATAGCACTTAAATGGACTCATACTGAGATAGTCTTAAGTCCTGCATCAGATAAATGAAGGAGATATTCCAATAATGATTCCAGAGGTATCGCCAGGGGATCAAGACCCTTCTGCGAACACCATATGGAAAACCTTTTCCACTTGAAAGCATAAGAGCGTCTTGTGGAAGGCTTTCTAGAAGCACAAAGGAAATCCTTTCTTGTTGAGACAGGTTAAGACCATGAAGGTCTAGGCCCTCAGCAACCAGGCCCTGAGATGCAGAGAGTGGGGATCGGGATGCCACAACATCCTGTCCTCCTGAGACAGGAGATCTGGAGCAGATCCTGACTCCAGAGATGGAGCTTGAGAGAGTTGTAGGAGCAGAGGGTACCACACCTGCCGTGGCCGATGAGGAGCTATGAGAATCATATGGCCTCTGTCTCTCTGAAGCTTGAATAGGGTTTTGGGGATTAGGGGAATGGATGGAAAGGTATATAGGAAGTACTGACCCCAATGAAGGAGGAAAGCATCCCTGGCCTGAGAACCCTGAGCCGGAATTCTGGAACAGAATCGGGGAAGTTTGGCATTCAACAGACTTGCAAAGAGGTCTACGTCTGGAGTTCCCCAAATTTGAAAAGTTTTTGCTACCCGGTCTGAACGAAGAGACCACTCGTGTGGAAGCAGAACTCGACTGAGTCTGTCTGCCCAGGAGTTTTGAATGCCCGGCAGATACACCGCAAGGAGATGAATCTGATGCTCTTTGGCAAGGGCCCATAGTCGCAAAGCTTCGTTGCAAAGCGACAGAGAGCCTGTTCCTCCCTGCTTGTTCAGCTAGAACATAGCTACTTGATTGTCCGTCTGAATTAGGACTGTCTTGTAGCTCAGCTGGGTGTGGCACACTCGAAGAGCAAGGAAGATTGCTCTGAGCTCCAAGAGATTGATGTGTAGATGGGTTTCCTGTGGAGTCCAGGTGCCTTGGGTAGAGAGATCTTGCAGGTGAGCTCCCCAACCCACCTGTGAGGCGTCTGTTGTTAAAGTGACCTGGGGTGGGGGCTGTTGGAAAGGGGACCCCACCAACAGGTTTTGGGTTGACTGTCACCATTGTAGGGACAAAATAAGGCAACTTGAGTTTGCTATTTTGTCTGATAGGCAGCCTGATGCTTGAGTCCACTGAGTGGATAGAGTCCACTGGGCTGCTCTCATATGGAGGCGAGCATAGGGAACCACATGCACGGTAGATGCCATGTGGCCTAGCAATTGTAACATTTCCCGAGCAGTGAGATGAGTTTTTAACTCTGCTAGGGAAGCTAACTGCACAATGCGAAGACAGCGGGGCTGTGGAAGATAGGCCCTTGCTTTCCTGTTATCCAGCATAGCTCCTATAAACTCTAATTGAGTGGGAGTTAGGTTGGATTTTGGGATGTTTATGACCAGGCCCAAATACTGCAGTATACACATTGTGCAAGCTAGGGAAATTCTGGCCTCTGACTCTGATGGGGCTCGAATGAGCCAGTCGTCTTAGGGGAAGACGAATATTCCTAGAGTGTGAAGAAATGCTGCCACTACAGCCATGCATTTTGTAAATACCCTTGGTGCTGAGGCCAAGCCAAAAGGAAGAATCCTGTACTGGTAGTGCTTCCCCTGAAATAGAAACCAAAGGAATCTTCGTGAGTTGGATGGATGAGAACATGGGTGTACGCATCCTTGAGATCTAGAGAACAAAGCGAATCCCGACTCTGAAGGTATGGCAGCAGAGTTCCTAGAGAAATCATCTTGAACTTCTCCTTGAACAGGAATTTGTTCAATTCTCTGAGGTCTAAAATGTGTCTGTGTCCCCCTGTTTTCTTTGGAATAAGGAAATAGGGGGAGTAAAACCCTGTACCCTGTTGGGAAATGGGTACGTCTTCTATTGCCCCATGGGCAAGAAGTAAATTGACCTCTTGACCAATGTTCCCTCTAATTTTCTGTAGGCTGTGTGCGCATAAAATATCAACTGTGTGCAGCTTTTGAAGGAAGGTTAAATTTTTGTGCGCCACATAACGACACTCGGAGTTATATACTTTAAAATTTGACTACACGTCAGAATACAGTATGTACACCACATTGATTTTAATCAAATTACATGAAAATAGACGATTACTAAATGAAGTGGGAAATTTCTAGTAATTACAATCATAACTTTTAAATTTTAAGACGTCTGTGTTTTCTATCAGAATCAGAGCTGTAATTTTTGTGCGCTCTGTTGTAAAGTATGTGCGCTCGCTCGGCGAGGTGTGTGCGCGCGCACACGCACACCGCTTAGAGGGAACAGTGCTCTTGACCCAACTGATTTTTGAGTGAAGTCTGAGAATTGAACCATCTTACAACTGTAGGAGGGGGCATGTTGAGGAAATGAAGCTTGTACCCCCCTCCTTTACAATGGAGAGAATCCATTCTTCTGCTGTTATCTGCTCCCATCTAGGGGCAAAATGACACAACCTTCCTGGAATGGTGGAGGGCTCTGGCCCATTGAGGGTCAGGAAGGCCAAGTTCTCTAGATGGGAGTCAAAGCCCCTGTGGAGGCTGAGTCTGCTGGGCCGGTTGAGGCTTAGCAGACTTTGCTTTTCTTTGTTTTGGTGGCTGCTGTCCCTTTCAGGCAGACTGACCTGCAGAATGCCCTTGCTGGGTATAGGAGGGGTAAAGCCTCTTCTTTTTAGAAAAGAATGGTTTCTTGAAGGATTTTCTCCTTGCAGGATCAGCTATAGCCTTGGATAGTCTATCCAGAGTGGTGGTATCAGCATCCAGCTCATTAGCTTTCTCTTGACAATTTTTGCCAAAGAGATTTTCACCTGTGCAAGGGATATTCCCCAGTTTGTCCTGTACCCAAAGTTCTAAGTCAGATGCCTGGAGCCAGGCAATCCTACGAGCACCTATGGCAGAGGTTCTGCTTATGCACTCAAAGCAGTCAAAAGCTGCACGATTAACAAACTTGGAAACATCTTGCGCATGTTTGACAAGTGAAAGATAATCTTGCCTCTTATCATCAGGGAGGAGAGGGCTCATAAGCTCTAGATCTCCTGTAACCTCCTTAAGGAACATTCCCATATATAAAATGTAGGAACTAATCCTGGCAGAAAGCATAGAGGCCTGGAAGGTTTGATGCCCAAAAGCATCAAGGGTCCTACATTCACATCCTGGCGGATTAGATGCATGTCTTTTTGCACTCTTGATCCTTCTCATAGCTGATTCCACTACCATGGAGTGGTGTGGTAACTGGGTTTTCTGAAATCCAGGACAAGGAGGTACTCGATATATGGTATCGAGCCTACGAGAATGAGGAGAGATGGTAAGAGGTGTTTCCCACATTCTTAGCATGAGATCATGTAAGATCTAATGAATAGGCAAAGTAGCTGCCTCTTTGGGAGCATTAGGATATTGTAAAATCTCCAATTCCTTTGCTCTGGGCTCTGTTTCAGGAGCCACTGTGATGGAAAGACCTCTAGCTACCTCCCGCATGAAATCCTGAAAGGATATATCCTCTGGAGGAGACATCCTACGTTTAGGAGAAGAAGGCTCTTCAGAGTGAAGTATTCCGGTACCGACAGAGCTGTCAGAATCCTCAGTCAACAGAGGATTCAAAATATCTCCTGTCCAGGTGCTCTTGTAAAGCAGATCGAAGTCGGTACCGGCCTGTCGACACCGGAGGAAACAGCATGACTCGGTGTGGGCAACACAGTCACAGACGTCTATGCTGGCGGTACCGGTACCGATATCTGTGCCAGAACCAGTGTCGATACCGGTTGAACCGTCTAAAGCAGTCCCGAAGGCACCGAAGCTGCAAGAAGAGCTGCCAGACTGCGTTCAATAGCCAAGAACCTCTGGTCTATTGACGCTGCCGATGCCTGGGTGTTGGTACCGGACGAAGCGGCCGGTACCCCAGAGTATGGCACCAGTAGTTCTGCCGAGGTTGAAGCCTCGAACATCCTGGAGCCCTGATAGTGCTTTGGAAGCCGAAGCCTCCCGCCGGGGCAATTTTGCCGGTACAAGTCCCTCAAGGGCAACGCCAGAGGCATCTCGATGCTTGGAAGGAGATCTACCCTTTGAGGACCGGCCAGATTTATGTTTGGTTACCTGAGATCCATTGGAGGAAGATGAAGCCCTGGAACATATCGATGCCACGGATGCTGCATCAGAGCGAAAAAGGGTGCTAAGCTTAGCAGCTCGGCTTTACCGACCCCACTTCAACATCATCCCACAGGCAACACACTCCGAGATGGAGTGGTCAGGACCTAAACATTTAAGGCAACATTCATGAGTGTCGGTGACGGAGATGGTACCGCCACACTTAGAACACTTTTTAAAACCCGAGGCGGGTTTTTCCATTCTGAATGAAAAGTTGGGTCTAGTGCCCAAAATGGCGCCTGATGGAAAAAAGACTGGAAAGTCCAGAAAAAGGATTATAAGGTGTTTTTTTTTAAGAAAGAAAGAACAGGCGGTACCGGTATAGCGTCGATGAAGGCAGATGCTACCACAAAAAAGAATGAAAAAGATGGGATAATTTCTGCGGTGACAGGAAAATGACCTGCTGGCTCCGCGGAAAATGAAGAACTGGGGAGAGGCAGTTGGGAAAGGCGGGAAGGCAGCACGCAGGTGCTGTGGAATGCTCCCAAAAGCTTTATAATTGGACGCTGGGGAGCGTTCCCGCGCAGGCTCCGTCGGTACCGACGATACCCATATGTGAAGACTACATTCCTGCATGTTCCTGGAGATCAACTGTGTTAGCTTCAGAGAGCAAGTGTCCCTGCGAGTGGGTGGTGCAACGGTGGTGTGCCTGTGTTTCTGGGATGTGGCGGTGGGTGCTTTTGTGTGGGTGGGGTGCAGGGCTGCATTGCATTGTGTGTGCATGCTGCAGAGCTGGAGAGCTTTGTGTGTGTGTGTGTGTATGTGGTGCAGAGGTGAAGTGTGTATGTATGTGCACATGTGTTTGGTGCCTGTGTGTGTCTGCTTCCAACTTGCGCTCTTGCCTCTCCACTCTGTTACCCTTCCAGACTCTCTCCCCTTCTCCCTCCCCCTGCCCTCTATTCTCCCATCCTCCATTTTTATTAAGATACTGCCCCTTTGAAAATGTTTGCAGCTTCTCTCCCCATCTTACTTTTTTTTTCTGGAGACTCTGGATCCCCACAAGCTCTCTGCTGCTTTGAGCTTACTCTCCTGTTAGGCCTGCGGGGATCCAATCTCCTCTGGGCAGATAGAAGGGATCTTTGCCATGATTGGCATTCATCCTCTTCTTCCTGCTTGCATTAAAGCCACGACCGCGGGAAAGGTTCCTCCTGTTCTGCATGCAGGAGATCGGAGTGGACTGGATCCCTGTGGGCAGACAGAAGGGGTCTTCTGTCTATGATCGTATTTAAAAAATAAAATAAAATAAAATATAGGGAGGGGGAGCAAATCCCAGGTGTGAATTTCTGGTTTCCATGGCAACCTGGCAACTGAACTTTGGTGAGTCCAGGCCTGTTACCCCTTTAAACATTTATTTATTTTTCAGATTTTTATATACCGCCTTCAAGCCAAGGCGGTTTACATCAAACAACATTGTACAAACTCAAGAGAGTTGTGTTACATAGAACATAGGAGGATAAACTTGGCGTTAAATATGGGGACTAAACAATAATCAACAGTGAATGGAAGGGATATAGTATAGAGTGTTAAGTAATGTCATTGGGACCAAAATGTTCAATGAAGAGATGTGTTTTTAGCAGTTTCTTCATTTCTTGTGGAGACTGTGCAGATCTGATGGTTTCTGGTAGGGAGTTCCAAATCATAGGGGTGTATAGTGAGAGGGCTCTGTTGCTTGTTTGCTGCGTACATTTGGTCCTGGGGGGGGATGGTAAGATGATTCCAGTTTGCTGATCTTCTGGGCCTTGTTGTGGTTGTTCTTGTGATTAGGTCTTCGAGACATGAAGCGAATAGGTTGTCGAGAATTTTGTAAATGGTGGTTGTGGTCTTGTGTTTTACCCTTTGGACACTTGGGAGCCAGTGTAAACTCTTAAGGGTTGGGGTTATGTGTTGACATTGAGATGTGCCTGTTAGTGCAAAACATTGCTGTTAGAATCCTAATTGGAGTGGCTATATTGCCTGCTTCAGTAGTCCTTGATAGAGTATGTTGCCATAATCAAGGTGTGATGATGGCCTGAAAAACCCCTCTGTAATCATTGTCTTGGAGGACAGGACCTAGTTGTCAGAAGGATTTCAGTTTCAGGTATGCAATATTGGCCGATCTCTTATTGCAAGAGAGCTTGTTAAGGTTGCAGTCAAGAGTTATGCTGAGGTATTTAACTTCCTTTTTTATGTTAATCTCAGTATGTTGGAGTATGAGTTTCTCTGGAGGAATGAAAGTTGGGTTCTCTGTGGATTAGTAGTGCTTTTGTCTTCTTGTTGTTCACTAGTAGATTCAGTTCTGCAAGTTGTTTTGTGACTGCTTGGAAGCAGTTTGTTATGACTGAGAAGCCAGAAGTGAGCATGTGGAAGGGCATATAGGACATGTCGTCGTCTGCATATAGATGAAAGTGCATGTTCCATTGTCTTAGAAGGTTGCAAATAGGCTGCATGTAGATGTTAAATAAAAGGGAAGATAGGGCTGATCCCTGAGGTATGCCTTGTTTTAGGTTGAAATGTTTAGATTTGAGGGGTCCTACGTTTACTTGTAGCATTCTATCCAAGAGGTGGGATGTGAACCAGTTTAAAGTGGTGTTGTGGATGCCTATGTTACTGAATCTGGTTAGCAGGTTGTGGTGTGATACAGAGAACTCTATTAGCATATTATCTGCTAGGTACGTATGACCTAGATTGGCCACTGTTGTAAACAGGATACTGGGCTTGATGGACCTTGGTCTGACCCAGTATGGCATATCTTATGTTCTTATGTTTCTACTTTTATAAAGCAACATGGCTGTGATCTGGTTATGGACAGACTTAGGCTTGTATAACAATGGTTTGCAATCTTTACCAAATCAACTCAACCTCCTCCTCCAAAACTACTTCACTTGGCTTCCAAGCCTTCTGCTTTGCTTCAACCTACCTAATTAACTAAAAAGATACCCACTGAAAGGATTATAATGCATACAGATGTTCAAGACCTTAAATATTAAATACTGTTTATGATTTTAGTATGCACTTTGGACCTGCTTGAAGACAATGAGCCTGTCAATGTGTGACTATATTTTGCCATTGGCCACTCAGGGTCATTTTAAACTCTCAGATAGCTTCTATACTTCCATTTTATAGTTGCGAGTACAGGAAAGCAGTTCTCAAATATTGAATCAACACTACCAGCCCACCTCGCCATTCCTCTCTGCACTGGTAGTAGTAGAGCAGGTGGCTCCTCTCTCTAATAGCCAGTCCGTCAGGCATGAAGGAAGACTATGTCCCTTCTCTCTCCTTCGACAGGCTGGGGCAACAGAAAAGAAATGAAAGTGTACAGCTTCAATACATCTCTTCTCCTTGGGCACGCTGATGGAAAAAAAGACTGCCCAGGTTCTCTCTCTGATGGCTGGGCAGCCATATCAAAGCTGTAACTCGTACTATACTTTCCATGTGTAATTTATACAAGTGTAGATTCTAGAACAAAGCAAAGTTACTCACTTGTAGCAGGTGTTCTCTGTGGACGACAGAATAGGTTCTTATGTATGAGCGACAGCACTGACAGAGCCCTCGCATGCCATTTTCCAGCTTCTCTGCGTCTCTTCCCACCTGCTGTTGCCATGCCATATTGCTTCAATCAGTGATTAACTGAGTAGAATGCAATTCCAAGGGGAGGAGGAGGGAGGGTTGCGAGAAACTATCTTGCTGTTCATGAAGAGCATCTGCTACAAGTGGAAAAAACTTTACTTTCTCCATGGACAAGCAGGATGAAATCTTTCCATATGTGAATCCCTAACTACAGGCTGCCTCTGACAAAAAATAAATAAGGGGAAAAACAATGTATGGAACAGGAGACACATGAAGGCAGCATAGTTTTCGTGGCAAGACCTTTTGGAACTTTCTTTCCCTTTCTTTTACAAGGCAGCCTGAACAGAAAGAAATGGGCCTGGGGGGAGGGGGGTTGGAGTTGGATTTTAATCCCCGGACACTGAATCTGCTTTTGTGTTGGGAGTTCTCATCCAGACAATAATGAGAAGTAAACGTGTGGACAGAAGTCTATGTTGCAGCTTTGCAAATCTCTTCTATGGATGCTGGGCCAATGCAGCCATGGCTCTGACATTATAAGTCATTAACATGACCCTTAAGGCTCAAGCCCGCCTGGGCATAAGCAAAAGAGATGCAGTTTGCTAGTCAAATTCACCAAGTGCATTTAGAGACAACAGCCCCTAGCTTACTGGGGTCAAAAGAAATAAAATGTTGGATGGACTTTATGGGCTTTAGTCTGCTCCAAGCAGAAGGCCAAGGCTGCTTACAATCCAATATGTGCCATGCAGCTTCCCCTTTATGAGAATAGGGTTTTGAAAAAAAAAGTTGGTAAGGTGATTGACTGATTATAGTGGAACTCAGACACCATCTTTAGAAGAAATCTAAAATGTATATAAAGACCTACCCTATTATGGAAAAAGTTTGTGAAAGATGGATTAACTACTAGGGCCTGAAGCTTGCTCACTCTGTATGCTGATGTGACCACCACTCAAAACACAACCTCCAGGTCGAAAACTGCAGAGCATGGGTGTTGAGCAGCTTGAAAGATGCAGCTTTCATCAGCTGCATTAGAACCACATTGTGGTTGCAAGACAATGCAGGTGGCTCGAGAGGGGGTTTCAAAAGTATCAAGCCTTGCATAAACCAAACTACTAAGGGTTGTATAGAGATGAGTTTACCATCTACGTAAGCTCCAACTGCACTGAAGTGAACCTTTACGGAGTTGGACTCAGCCTAGACTCTTAAAGACAAAGAAAGTATTCAAGCAGCATTTGTGTGGGACATATGAATGGTGTAAGGGTAAGGCCTTAGAGCCAAACCATCCTCTTCCACTTGAAAGTGAAAAGCCTCCTTGTGGAGGCCCTCCTGAATGCCAAAAGGACATTAGTAACACTCCCACTCCCTCCCGTAGTCTCCGTTAGGTCCACGTCAACCGCCTTCACTTACCTTTCCCGACCCATGCACATCTACAATCGACCCATGCACATCTACAATCGACAAGACAATCTGCCTTCTACCTCGGCCCGTCCCTTTGGAATTCCCTTCTGACAGCCCTGCGTTTAGAGGAGTCTTACCTTAAATTCCGTTCCCTCCTGAAAACTCACCTCTTTGCCTCTGCCTTTAACCTTCCCCCCGACTCTCCTACCCTCCACCAGGCTCTACCCCTTTTACTATGTTTGACTGATTGTTGCTTTTCCCCTCTGTCCTATATATGAATTGCAGTTCTTTTCTGTTTCCTTTTGTTTTTGGTAAAGCTGTAAACCACCCCGATGTAATGGGGGGGGGGGGGCGGTATATCAAATTCCAAAATAAACAAACAATGGGCAGCTTAAGAGGAGAAAGTTATCCTCCTACTATTAATCATTTGTATAGCACAAGGCATACGTGGTGCTGTACAAATACAAATAAAAAAAGACAGCTCCTGCTCATCAGAGCTTACAATCTAATCAAGACAGACTACCCAACAACTGGGGATTACAGTAAATTTTATTTATTTTATGTATTTAGTTTTACATACTGCACTATTTTGAAATCAGTGCAGTTTACAGAGAACAAGTATCCACTCATTACAGAGAAAAGGTTTTCACAGAACACTCAACAGGTATTACAGTAACCCTTTACATTAAAACAGGGGGTGTCAACTTGGGTAGTAACAGGGCAAACTATTTACAAGATGGTTAGTGGGCCATGAGGGGTAGGTGTGTCTGGACTATAGCAAGGAGGTGGATCCAAAGCAGAGCTATGTTATCTGTTCATAATACAGTTGGAAAAGATGAGTCTTTATTGCTTTCCTGAAGGTAGACAGGTCGGAAATGGCACAGATTGGGGCTGGGAGGGAGTTCCAGAGAGATGGTGCATATAGTGAGAAAGCTCAGTTCCTAGCAGCTTGGGAGCTTTTTCTTATTGATGGGATGGCGAGTGTCTGCTATGACTGTCCTTCTCATTCTATTGTCTGGTGTCCAATGTACGAGTTCCTCTAGGGAGACTGCATAGAGGTTATGCAGGATTTTGAATGTCATTAGGAGGACTTTGTACTTAAGGCGGCTAGCTAAAGGGAGCCAATGCTTTAGGATGGGCGTCACAAGTTCATATCTGGCGGACCCATACGGGGTTCATGTTGCAGTATTCATGGCCATTGGTAAGGGATAAAGTGTGCAGTCTGGTAGGCCGTGAAGAATGATATTTGCGAAGTCGAAGTGTAGGATAAGTGCCTAGAATACTGTGCGGAAGTCAGCAGCTTCCAGAAAGGGCTGTAGGTGACGGAGGGTCTGTATTTTGAGGTATACTGCCTTAGTGATATTGTTTGTATGTGATTCAATACTCGGGTGCTAGTCCAAGGTGATACCTAGGTACCGTACCTCTTTAGTCTTCAGCTCTGCATTTTTTTTACCTGTAAGGCAGGTGGTGGTATGAAGGTTAAATATTTTGTGATAAATACTTCAGTCTTCTTATGGTTCACTCAGGTTGTGTGTTCCCAGCCAGTTGGGGACTGCATTAAAGCATTCTGCAATTCTGGTGTAATTGGGACTGTCCATAGAGAATGGCGTATAGAGCAGTACATCTTCAGCATTGAGGCGGATAAGAATGAACCCTGCGGTACACCTTGAGTTTGCTGGTATGCGGAGGTTGTTTGAGTGCCTATGTGTACAATTTGTTGGCAGTCTGCTAAGTATGATCTGCACCAGTCTAAGGCTAAGTTCTGAATGCCTTTCAGTTGTAATCGAGTAAATAGGACGCTATGACAGACTGTGTCAAAGGTCGATGCAAATCCAGGAAAATTAGAATGAATCCCTCTGTTTCGTCTTGTTCATGCCCATGACTAGACTGTCTGGAAGAGTGGCCAGCAGAGTTGACACCATGTTGTTGGCGGAATCCATGCTGCTGGTGGTCCAAAGGAGCATACATATCAAAGTGATCTTGGCTCTACTGCTGGACTATCTTCTCCATTATCTTAAATCAGGAAAATGGGCCTATATGAGCTTATGTCACATGGGTCAAGCTTGAAATTCTTTAGTAGGGGTCTGATAATGGCAGTTTTTAGTGGTGACGGTACCAGATCTTTGGAGGAGGAGAGGTGTACGATTCTCGTGATGTAAGCACTTAATTCAGAGCAGGCTTATTTGATCCAGTGAGAGGGGCATGGATCGGCTGAGGTGGTGGAATTGAGCCCTTATGTCCTTGATTTGCTCAGTGAAGCATGGGTGGAAGGAGTTTAGCACAGGGAGTACTGTCTGAGACAGGATTTCTTATTTTATGGGGAATCCCATTGGTTTTGTTTTGGAAGTGGGTAGCAAAGTCCTGCGGATGGGGTGTGCCATCAATATGTTGCATAAGGATATTGGTGTGGTATTCCTTTCTTCTCTGGTTAATTGCATTGTGATGTTCTTGCAGGATCTTCATGTATGTGATGCGATCTTGGGGAAGTCTAGAGTGCCACCTTTTCCGCTCCAGCTTCCTGAGATGCAGCAGGGACTCACATAAGTCAGCTGTGAACCAAATGGCTATGTGATTTCTTTTGGTGGATCCCACAGGCTGTGGTACGAGTGCAGCCTTGCTTAGGGTGGAATTCCATGTGTGTACAAGCTCAACGAGCTCAGAGGCATCAGTATTAAAGTTGGATAGCGTTTCTTAAAAGAACGCTTCTTTGTTAAAAGGTCGAAAGCGGCGATCTGGTGGTGGTGAAGTCAAAGAGGAACCAAGGTCCATTGCGAAGGAGGAGATGTGGAAGATAATGGCCTTGTGGTCTGACCATGGTACTGGTATGACTTGTGGTTGTTCAGGGCTGCTGGCTACGAGCATGGATGAAGGTGCAAAGAAGGGGTCTAATATGTTTCCTCTTGTGTGGGTAGCAACATGTATTTTTTCCTATAGCTTAGTGCAAACATAGCATCAAAAAAGGCCATGAAGTGCTTCGTTGATAGTGCAGGGAGATTGAAATCGCCTATCAGCCAAAGTGGTCTACTCTTCGTTGATTGGTTGTATGCTAGGTCAAGGAATACAGAAAGGTAGTCAGCGCATGTAGATGGGGCTTGGTAGCACAGAGCTGTTGCTAGGTGCTTAGTTGCAATCATGATGGCGTCCAGATTGTTAGTGTTGTATGACGTAAGACATTAGAATTATAGATCACATCTGACCATGATAAAGATGCCTCCACCTCTTCTGCTTGTTCTTGGGCAATTACAGAGGTTTAGTTAGGGGGCTTTAGCTGACTTGCAAGTACTGTATCAGTTCTGTGAGCCATAATTCTGTGACAAAGAGCATGTTTAACTTATGACTTTCAACAAAGTCAACAATTATTGGCCATTTGTTTTGGATAGATATTTTTCCTCTGGGAACTTCCGTCTGAGGCTCTTTCCTTGGGGTTAGCATACAATGTGAATGAGATGCTTGGATTTCGATATATGTGATAGCTTTGAAGTGGAGAATGCATCTTCCTGCCCTCTCCGGCCATAGCCATATAAGGTGGGAATTAGGCCTGTTGAGAAAAGGTTTCTGCACATATGATGGATTGGGCCAGGCAGTATAGAAATAGCACTGTGTTAGGGAATGGTGAATACCTAGGTGTGGGAGGAGTGAGGCTAATGGATTGCCAATGTAGTGACTAGAACATGAGTGAGATGCAAATTACTACCCAAATCTAGTTGGTGAACTGAAGTGACAGTGATACATGATTTATTAGCATTGCCAGCATGGAATAAACATGTCTGAATGCTTAATATGAGTCTAGAAGGTTAGGTATTCTAAGAAACAATGCTGTTATCTGTCGGTGAAAAAAATATTTCATGACGTTGCCCTTCAGTTTACCCCTTTGCAGCTTCATGTTATGCCCTCTAGTTTTACAGCTTCACCGTCTTTGAAAAAGGTTTGTTTGTTCATTAATGCTCTAAGTATTTAAAGCTCTGTATCATATCTCCCCTGTCCCTCCTCTCCTCTAGTGTGTACATATTCAAGTCTTCTCATACATCTTCTGGCACAGGCTCCAAATCATTTTGGTCGCCTTCCTCTGAATCATTTCCAGTCTTAATATATCCTTTGCGAGATATTGTCTCCAAAACTGAACACAATATTCCAAGTATCATCTCCTCATTTCTGCTGGTAATTCCTTTCTGTATGCAACCCAGCATCCTTCTGGCTTTGGCCACCGCCTTGTCACACAGTTTTGCCACCTTGAGATCCTCAGAAACAAATCACTCCAAGGTCCTTCTCCTGGTCCGTGCACACCAACCTCTCACCCCTATCGCATACAGTTCCTTTGGATTTCTGCATCCCATGTGCATGACACTGCTCTTCTTCACATGAAATCTTAACTGCTAAACATTAGACCATTCTTTCAGCTTTTGTAGATCTTTCCTCATGTTATCCACTCCCTCAGGGGAGTCTACTCTGTTGCAAATTTTCATGTCATCTGCAAAAAGACAGACTTTTCCATTCAGTCCTTCAGCAAGATCACTCAAATACATTGAACAGTACTGGTCCCAGGATCGATCCCTGGGGTATGCCGCTAATCACCTTCCTTTCATCTGTGTGAGTTCCGTTTACCATCACCTTCTGTTGTCTGTCTGTCGACCAATTTCTGATCCAGTTCACCACCTTGGGACCCATCCCCATCAGAGGCTTTGCTGAAATCTAAGTTGATCACATCCATCGCATGCCCTTGATCTAGTTCTCTGGTCACCCAGTCAAAGAACTGAAAGGGTGGTGGATGCTTGGAATGCCCTCCCAATGGAAGTGGTGGGGACAAATACAGTGACAAAATTCAAAATTGCCACAGGACGGACACAGTGGATCCCTTTATAGCAACAGGATTAAATCAAAATAAACTTAACTATCTCTTATATCTAAACAAACAGGGGTGCCCTACACGGAGCAGTGAGTACACCTCTAAATAAAGGCATGGGGAGGGGTGACCTGCATGGAGCGGCAGGTGCACCTACTCTTGCCACCTTGCTGGGCAGACTAGATGGACTATATTGGTCTTTATCTGCCGTCATATACTATGTGACTATGTAGATTTGTTTGACATGATCATTCTTTGGAAAACCACGTTGTCACCGATCATGCAACCTATTGGTTTTGAGAAAGTCCACTATTCTCTCTTTTAGGAGCATCTCCATTACTTTTCCCACCACTGAGGTAAGGCTTACTGGCCTGTAGTTTAGCACTCCTTCCCTACTGCCACTTTTGTGAATAAGTACATCAGCCCTTCTCCAGTCCTGTGGAACTTCTCCTGTCTCCAAGGATCTATTAAAAACATCCTTTAAAGGCCCTGCAAGAACCTCTCTGAGCTCTTTCAGTATCCTGGGATGTATCCCATCCGATCCCATGGCCTTGTCCACTTTCAGTTTTGCAAGCTGTTCAAACACATCTTCTGTAAATGGTGTGGTATCTACTCCATTCCCATTTGTATAAACCGCTCTGATGGCATTCAGCCTGGGCGGTATATCAAGAAATTGCATAAACAAAACCAAACATATTTTCAATCACAGAAGGTCCTTCTCCAGGATTTTCTTTAGTTAAAACAGAACAGAAGTATCTATTTAGCATTTTTGCTTTTTCAATGTCACTTTCCCTCTCCCTTAGTGCAGTTACCCTAACACAGCACAGTGCCTAAGTAGTATTATAAGAGAATAAAAGAGGTAAGGAATAGGCAAGGAAATTTTATATCAAAAAACAGTCAAATAGTAAAGTTAGAAATCTTAGCTTCGTAGTCTTTCTTGAAATTGTGATGGCAGTTCTTGGATCAGAACAAACTACCCGAGTCTGTAAGTCAGGCTTCATTTCTGCCCCTTTTCAAATCCAGGCTGAAAACTCACCTCTTCAAGGCCGCTTTTGGATCTTGATCTGCTTGATCTCCTATGTGTTTCCTTACCATTCCCCTAAATGTATCCTTGTCCTCAGCTGTTGCGTTGTCTGTCTTGACTAAACTAAGCTCTGTTGCGCAGGGACAATCTCTTACATGTGTCTGTACAGTGCTGCATATGCCTTGTAGTGCTATATAAATGAAAAGCAGTAGTAGGGCAGATGAGAGGTCGAAGGGAAGGACTTTGTACTGATAATGGTGATTGACAAATTTAAAAAGTGAAGGTATTTCCAATAATGAGGACTTCCTTAAAAGGAGAAAGTACCTGAAGGAGGAGTTGGGAGGGTGAGAGGAGAAGGAAGTGGAAGGGCAGTGAGCTAAACTAAGAGAGGATAGCTAATAGCCTAATGGTTAGAGTAGTGCGCAAGGACCAGGAAAGCCAGGGTTCAAAATCCTATTGCTGCTCCTTGTAATCTTAGGCAAGTCACTCAGGCTAAAAAAAACCCTCACCTTTTCAAGGCTACTTTTGGATCTTGATCCATGTAGTCTCCTGCTCTCCAACTATGCATTTCCTTCCCATTCCCCTAGACATATCCTAGTCCCGCCGCTGTTGTTTTGTCTGTCTTAACTAGATTGTAAACTCCAAGCAGAGACCATCTCTTCCAAGTCTCTATACAGTGCCTTGTAGCAATATACAGTTGTTGTCAACAGTATTGGTACTCTTGCATTTTAGGTATGTCATGTACAATGTCTTGTGAAATAGTTGGAAATATTCCAACTGTATGTCATCATAATAATTTAATGGTATGTTCAAAGGTATACAAAAAAAAAAAAAAATAGATGTCTGTGCAACTTAGACATAATTTCTGAGATAAAAAACAAAATACAACCTGGACAGGATTAATGGCACTTTTCACTAATATTTGGTTGCACAACCCCTGGCAGTGATGACGGTCTACAAATGTTTCTTGTAGCCATCTATAAGTTTTGTACATCTGTCTGCTGGTAGTGTCTCCCACTCTACAACTGTGATTTGTTCCAGCTCATGAATATTTCCAGAATTCCTTTTACCAATGGCAGATTTCAGCTCTTTCCAAAGGTTCTCGATTGGACTCATTCCTGGCCAGTTTAAAACAGTCCATTTGTTCCCTTTTAATCATTCTTTCGTACTTTTGGATGTATGAGTCGGGTCACTGTCCTGCTGGAGGACCTATGACCTTTGACCCAGACCTAGCTAGCACATTTCGCTGCAAAATACCTTGGTAGTTCTCAGACTTCATGATTCCTTTAATATGTTCCAGGCCTCCAGTTCCTAAAGCAGCAAAACATTATGGAACCTCCACCATATTTAACTGTAGGAAGCCAAAAATCTCATTTGGTTTCATCTGTCCACAAAACACTTTCTCAGAAAGATTGTGTTTTTTTTCAAGGTGGGTTTGGGCAAAGATCAGGCGTGTCTTTTTTTGTCTATCTTTGAGCAATGGGGTTCTCCTTGACATGAAGATTTACAACAAAGTAGACCTCCTGAGGGAGTGAACAACATGAGAAAAGATCTACAAAAACTGGAAGAATGGTTTAATGCTTGGCAGTTAAGATGTAATGTGAAGAAGTGCCGAGTCATGCACTTGGGATGCAGAATTCTAAATAAATTGTACGCGATAGGCGGTGAAAGCTTGGTGTGCACAGACCAGGAGAAGGATCTCGGAATGATAGTGTCTGAAGATCTGAAGTTGGCAAAACAATGCGACAAGGTGCTAGCCAAAGCCAAAAGGATGCTGGGTTGCATACAGAATGAATAACCAGCAGAAAGGAGGAGGTATTAATGCCCCTGTACAAGTCATTGGTGAGGCCTCACTTAGAATATTGTGTTCAGCTTTGGAGACCATATTTCACACAAAGGATATAAAAAGTCCTGAAATGGTTCAGAGGAAGGGAACCAAAATGATCTGGAGCCTGTGCTAGAAGACATACAAGAAGAAATTTGAAGACCTAAATATATTACCCTAGAAGAGAGGGGGGACAGATCTTTAAATACCTAGACTGTAATAATGAACAAACCAACCTTTTTCAAAAAAGGGGACGCTGCAAAATAAGAGGGCATAAAATGAAACTGCAAGGAGGTAAACTTAACCCTTTCCACTTGGCTGTCCCACCCCATGAAACCTTTTAATTTTACCATTCCGATCATCTGTCTCATCCTGTGGGACATATGAACAACATGCTAGTTTACGTTTTCTATATCGTAACCAAAATCCAAGTTATCAATGTCCCTGTTTAATGTACATTACCAAGTTTAAATTACAATGTAAATAGCTTTGACTAAAATGATAAAGCGGTATAAAAAACCTGTTAAATAAATAAAATACAACATGACTGATTACTGTAGAATGTGTATGTCATATTGGTTGTAATTTGGCTAGTTTCTTGTTAAATTTTATTTGGATTTGGCATGAGTGACAGAAAATGTATCCAAGTGGAAAGGGTTAAAAGCAACATCAGGAAATACTTTTTCACTGAAAGGATGGTGGATGCTTGGAATGCTCTCCTGATGTAGGTGGTAAGGGCTAAAACAGTGACAGAATTCAAAATGGCATGGGTTAGACACAGTAGATCCCTTTATAGCACGAGAATGACAACAAAACAAACTTAAATATCTTTTATACTTCAACATATAGAGGGGATTGACCTGCATGGAGTGGCGGGAACAACCACTCTAGCCACCTTACTGGGCAGATTAAATGGACCATACTGGTCTTTATCTGCTGTCATTTACTATGTTACAACTCAGCCCCTCCATATGGCAGTGCGCAGCCACTAGGTTGGTCTCGGGTGATATTTATTTTAAACTAAAATCTTCACATTTCAGCAAATGTGTTTCTGCTGACTTGCATAATAAATATTTTGTGTGAGGCTTTTTTTTTTTTTTTTTACAAAATTAAAGTTAGATAGCTAAATGCTGGAAAATAAGAGCATAAACACATACTCCCAGGAGGGAACCGGGACTGGACTGGAGAGCCTCAAGGAACAACAATTAGCAGGTAAGTCTAATTTCACCTCTCTTATCATCCCTCCAGTCCAGTCCTGCACCTCTGGGATGTAACAGAGCAGTAAATTAATATGGGGGGGGGGGGCCAGCTAAACCAGCCTGAAGCACTGCCGACCCAAAACAGGCATCCCCCACCGCCTGGACATCCAGGTGATAATGCTTAGCAAAGGTATGAAGTGAAGACCACATTGCCGCCCTACAAATTTCCACTGGTGGCACTAAACTGTACAGTACTCTTCCCAAGAGGCTGCCTGGGCCTTCGTGGAATGTGCTCGCAACCCTGTCGGCACTGGTTTACCCTTCAAAATATACGCAGCCGCGATTGCTTCCCTGATCCATCTGGAAATGGAGGCTTTTGCTGCCGCTTCTTCTCTGCGCGGCCCCCCCAAACAATATAAACAAATGATCAGATTTGCAAATAGGCGCTGTCCTTGTCAAATAATGCCGCAGCACTCTTCTGACATCCAAGAGGCGCAACTGAGGGTTGGTAGAGGCCATCTCCGCTTTCGCCAGGACTGGTAAAGAAACTGCCTTATTTAAATGAAAAGCTGAGACTACCTTGGGCAAAAAGGAAAGCACCAGTCTAAGGACCATCTTCTCCCCAGAGAACGAGAGAAATGGCTTCTGGCAAGATAAGGCTTGCAGTTCCGAAATCCTATGTGCCAAGCACATCGCCACCAGGAATAGTCTTCAGGGTCAAATCCTTCAGCGAAGCCAGACTTAACGGCTCAAATGGCTCACCAGAAAGCACCGCCAGCATCAGATTGAGCTCCTCGGCGGACACAGGTGATTCACGGCCTTCATGAAGCACAGAACATCTGGATGTGCACCCAGCGCTGCCCCCTGAACCTTTCCCCGATAACAGGGGCTTGCCACCAATTGCGCACTCAAGGAACTGGCCACTAAGCCCTTCTCAAAACCAGACTAAGAACGCCAGGATGTATGCTGTGGAAGGAAGAGACTATCTCCACAATGCGCCTCAAAAATGCACCACACTCGGATGTATGCCATATAGGTAGACCTCTTCCATGCACTCAGCAAGGTGGCTATGACTGGACCAGAATAACCTTTCCTCTTTATCCTTGCCCTTTCAAGATCCAGGCTGTAAGTGAGAAGCGATCCACTTGGGGCATGCGTAGCAGTCCATGCATCAAGAGATCCTCTTGAGCCGGGAGACGCCATGGTTGGTCCGCCAGAATTCTCACCATGTCTGCATACCATGGTCATCTTGGCCAATCCAAGGCGATCAAAATAACTAGCCCCCAGTGAGTCTCTATCTGCTGTATAACCTGGCCTATGAGTGCCCTAGGGGGGAAAACAAAGTAGATCTTCTGCGGACCACCTCTGCACCAGGGTGTCCAGGCACTCAGATCCTTTCTTTTCTACTGCTGAAGAAATGTCTCGCCGTGGCTGACTGCAATATTGCCACCAGGTCCATAACTGGTGAACCCCAGTGATGCACCACCTGTTCGAAGACCTTCTGGTTGAGTCTCCACTCGCTGGGGTTGACGGGCACCCGGCTGAAGTAATCAGCCACCACGTTGTTGATTCCCGCTATGTGCGCCACTGATAAAACCTGCAGATGACTTTCCACACAGGTGAACAGCCTTTTGGCCTTTTCCTCTAGGGCAATGCTGCCTGTGCCTCCCTGGTGATTGATGTAGGCTACCATGGTCGCATTGTCAAAAAAGAACAGGCATAGCTGGAAACTCTGGATCTTTCCCTTGCAGCTCCAATCTGTTGATTGACCAAAGGGCCTCCTGTGAGTCCCACTGTCCCTGCACCATGTGTCCTTTGCAATGGGCCCCCCATCCGGTCAAACTGGCATTGGTCATCAGCAGGGTCCACACTGGTGGCTTGAGGGGCATGCCCCCCCTCTAGGTTCTCCCAACTGAGCCACCACCTGAGAGCTCTCTTGGCTTCCTGTGGGCAGGGGAGGACCGTAGAGAGGGGTTAAATCTGGTGGGACCAACGACGGCACAAAGCCCACTGTAAGGTCCGTATGTGTGCCCTTGCCACGGAACCAGGTCCAAAGTGGCTGCCATGGTCCCCAGGACCTGCAGATAATGCCAGGCCAACGACTATGAAATTCTCATAAACTGGCGTACCTAGCTTCTAATTGTATCCCAGGTCCAGGCTGCGTGGCATCCCCAAAATACCCATGCCTCAAGACACCAGCGTTCCACTTTCCAGACAGGCTGCTGTTACTCTCAGTGTGGATTCTCCCCACGCTCAGCCTTCCTTCACCAGCTTCATCACAGTGGGAGGTGTGCCTGGGAAGCTGCTCTTAATTAGTGGCTGAAGGCGCCAGAACAGCTCCTCACCCGCTAACGGGTTCAGGAGCTGACGGTATCCCTGGGAAACTAAAGGTCCCTTCCAGGCAGCAACACCCAAATCCTTGGGGGTGGGGGGATGACGCCTCAGACACACTGCCTCTCTAAGAGTTCTATATCTATCCTAAGAAAGAAACAAGCCTGCCAATCCAGGAAAGAATGCCAATAAAAGACCAAACCTAGTCTAGCCTATGCTCCTTAGCTGTCCCTTCAGCGAGTCAGCACTGGCTCACTACCTCCTCTAGCTGCTTGGAGATTGAACATACTGGAGCTGGTAGGCGGTGCCAGCTGTATAAGTATGGTGGTGTCATCAAAAGATGATGTGCTCAGTCTCCAAGCTGCTGGAAGAGGTGCACTACCCAGATGTGTGGGACTGGACTGGAGGGACGATAAGGAATGGATGTTTAACACAGACCTAGACCTTTAGTCTGATCTAGTATGACAATCAAACATAGTAACTTGTTTCCTAGAGTGGCCAATTCAGGTCACAAGTACCTGGCAGGACCTTAAAAAAGTAGGCAGCTTCCATGCTACTCAACCCAAAGGAAAAGCAGTAGATTTCCCCAGGCCTACCTCAATAACAGTTTCTGGACTTTTCCTCTAGGAATTTGTCCAAATCTTTTTTTAAGCTCACATCCTCCAGCATAGAGTTCCAGAACTTAACCATGCATTGAGAGAAAAAATATTTTTAACATACTACTTTGTAACTTCATGGCATGTCCCCTAGTGTTTAGACTTCTTCCCTTCAAGATTTTATAGACCTTTATTATTTCTCCCCTCGGCTATCTTTTCTCCAAGCTGAACAGCCCTACCCCTTTAGCCTTTCCTCAAAGGAGTCTTTCAATCCCCTTTATCATTTTGGTTGCCTCTTTCTGTGCCTTTTCTAAATTTTGCTATATCTTATTTTTGATATGTAACGACTAGAATTGCACACAATACTCAAGGTCCTGACGTATCATAGAACAATACAGAGGCATTACAATATTCTCCATTTTATTTTCTATTCCTTTCCTAATTCCTAACATTCAGTTTGCTTTTTTTAGGCCCCTGCTGCACACTGAATAGAAGATTTTGACGTATTATCTAGATCTTTTTCCTGGGTAGCGAGACTCCTAACGTGGAACCTAGTAGCATGTAGCTATATAAAGCACAGTTACTTACCTGTAACGAGTGATCTCTGGGAACAGCAGGAATAAGTCTTCACATATGGGTATGTCGGTACCGATGGAGCCTGCGTGGGAACGTTCCCCAGCGTCCAATCAGAAAGCTTTTGGGAGCATCCCACAGCGCCTGCGTGCTGCTTTCCCACCTTTCCCAACTGTCTCTCCTCAGTTAAGTTTTAGAGCTGAGACAAAGGGAGAGGGAGAGGGAAAGGGAAAGGAAAAGGGAAAGGGAGAGGGAAAGGGAGAGGGAAAGGATTAAAGTTTTGCAGGAAACAAAATCTGCTGTAGAATCTATATGGATTGAAATTCCATATAAAAGGGGGAAGGCGATGGCAGTGGGGGTGTACTATCGAGCACCTGGCCAGAATGACCAAATGGATGATGAAATGCTCAAAGAAATCAAGGAAGCTAAGAAAAGTTACAGCGCAGTAATAATAATGGGTGATTTCAATTACCCCGGTATCGACTGGGTCAGTGTCACGTCAGGACATGCTAGGGAGATAAAGTTCCTAGATGAAATAAATGACTGCTTCTCAGAGCAGCTGGTTCATGAACCGACCAGAGGGGAAGCCATATTAGACCTAGTCCTTAGTGGAACACCAGATCTAGTGCAAGAGATAAGGGTGTTGGGGCCACTTGGCAATAGTGATCATAGCATGATCGCCTTTGATTTAATTAGTGGAGGAGGGATAGTAAGGAAATCCACAGTAGTACCTTTTAACTTTCGAAAGGGAGACTATGATAAACTGAGGAAAACAGTTAAGAAAAAACTAAAAGGAGCAGTTGCGAAGGTTAAAGACGTACATCAAGCTTGGGTGTTGTTGAAAAATACTGTCTTGGAAGCCCAGACCAGCTGTATTCCACGCTTTAAGAAAGGTGGAAGGAAGACCAAAAAACTGCCAGCATGGTTTAAAGGTGAGGTCAGAGAGGCTGTTGCCAAAAAAGCATCTTTCAGGAAATGGAAAAAAGAGCAAAACGATGAAACCTGGAAACAGCACAAGCACTGGCAAGTCAAATGCAAGGCATTGATAAGGCAGGCAAAGAGAATTTGAGAAGCTTGCTGCGGAAGCAAAAACGCGAAATA
Organism: Ichthyophis bannanicus; assembly: GCA_033557465.1. Taxonomy (NCBI): domain Eukaryota; kingdom Metazoa; phylum Chordata; class Amphibia; order Gymnophiona; family Ichthyophiidae; genus Ichthyophis; species Ichthyophis bannanicus. The sequence continues at coordinate 1,057,255,570 of CM066032.1, forward strand.
AAGACCTTTTCAAGTACATTCGTAACAAAAAACCTGTGAGAGAGTCAGTTGGTCCATTAGATGATAAAGGGGTTAAAGGAGCACTAAGAGGCGACAAGGCGATAGCGGAGAGACTGAATGAATTCTTTGCTTGGGTCTTTACTGAGGAAGATGTAGGGATGTTACCCATGACTGAAGTGTTATTTAAAGGTGCGGAAGAATTGAAGGAAATATTGATACATCGGGAAGATGTCTTACAACTATTAGATAAACTGAAGAGTAGCAAATCACCTGGGCCGGATGGTATACATCCAAGGGTGTTGAAAGAACTGAAATATGAGATTGCAGACCTGCTATCAGTAATCTGTGAACTATCATTAAAATCATCTCTAACACCTGAAGATTGGAGGATCGCCAATGTAACACCAATTTTTAAAAAGGGTTCCAGGGGTGATCCGGGAAATTACAGACCGGTGAGCCTGACGTCAGTACCGGGGAAAAATGGTAGAAACCATCATAAAGAATAAAATTACTCAGCATGTAGATAGTCACAACCTAATGGGAGACAGCCAACATGGCTTTAGACAAGGAAGATCTTGCCTTACTAATCTGTTATGTTTTTTTGAAGGAGTGAATAAACAGGTGGACAAAGGTGAGTCGGTTGATATTGTGTATCTGGACTTTCAGAAAGCCTTTGACAAGGTCCCTCATCAGAGACTTTTGGCAAAACTAAAGAGTCATGGGATAGGAGGCAGTGTACTATTGTGGATCAGGAACTGGTTAAAAGATAGAAAGCAGAGGGTAGGGCTAAATGGCCAATTTTCCCAATGGAGAAAGGTGAATAGTGGTGTACCCCAGGGATCTGTGCTGGGTCCGCTGCTTTTTGACATATTCATAAATGACCTGGAAAGTGGAATAACGAGTGAGGTTATCAAATTTGCAGATGACACAAAACTATTTTAAAGTTGTTAAAACCCAAGAGGATTGTGAAAAATTGCAAGAGGATCTTGATAAATTGGAAGACTGGGCATCAAAATGGCAGATGAAATTTAATGTGGACAAGTGCAAGGTTATGCACCTAGGGAAGAACAACCCAAACTATGGTTACACGATGCAAGGTTCCACATTAGGAACCACCACCCAGGAAAAAGATTTAGGCGTCATTGTGGATACCATGTTAAAACCCTCTGCCCAGTGTGCAGCGGCGGCCAAGCGAGCAAATAGAATGCTAGGTATGATAAGGAAAGGAATGGAAAATAAAACAAAAGATATTATAATGCCTCTATATCGTTCCATGGTGAAGACCGCACCTTGAATATTGTGTGCAATTCTGGTCGCCGTATCTTAAAAAGGATATAGCGATTTTAGAAAAGGTACAGAGAAGAGCCACCAAAATGGTAAAGGGGATGGAAGGATACTCCTATGAAGAAAGGCTAAAAAGGTTAGGGCTCTTTAACCTGGAAAAGAGACAGCTGAGGGGAGATATGATAGAAGTCTATAAATTAATGAACGGAGTGGAACGGGTAAACGTAGATCGATTGTTTACGTTATCAGAATATAGAAAGACTAGGGGACATGCAATGAAGCTAGAGGGTAAACTATTTAAGACTAATAAAAGAAAATATTTTTTCACTCAACGTGTAATCAAACTCTGGAATTTGTTACCGGAGGATGTAGTAAAGGCTGTTAGTGTAGCTGGGTTTAAAAAAGCTTTGGACAAGTTCCTGGAGGAAAGGTCCATAAACCATTATTAAGAAGTGACCGAAGATATCAATGCTTGACCCAGTACAAGCATTGTGGAACTTGTGTCTCTTGGGGAAACTGCTAGATACATGTGACCTAGATTGGCCACTGTTGGAAACAGAATACTGGGCTTGATGGACCTTGGTCTGACCCAGTATGGCATCTCTTATGTTCTTATGAAAGAGAGAGAACTCCTAGGGGAGGTGGGTGGGTTCTGAAGAATTATTCCTGCTGTTCCCAGAGATCACCTGTTACAGGTAAGTAACTGTGCTATCTCCAGGAACAAGCAGGAATGAGTCTTCACATATGGGGACTCCCTAGCTTTAGATGCCAGGGAGACAGCCCATAAGTTGTGTGTCCCTGGAACAGGGCTACACTTCCCCACCTGGATCTCTGGTATCCCATGAGGGATGGTGGGTAGGAGTTGATTAAGTATGGAACAGGTGTTTAAGAACAGCCTGACCAAACAAGGCATCCCGACGGGAGTCCTTGTCCAAGCAGTAATGGGCTGTGAAGGTATGAACCGAGGCCCAAGTGGCTGCTCGACAGATGTCATCGATAGATACAGAGTTCAGATGAGCCATTGAGGCTGCCATGGCTCTCGCATTGTGAGCTGTGACATGGCCCTCCAGAGAAAGGTTCTTGCTCTGATAAGCGAAAGGAATACACTGGGCAATCGAGTTAGAAAGTGTAGAGAAGGATCAAAGGCAACAAAGAGTTGGGAAGACTTTCTATATTGCTGTGTCCTTTGTAAGTAAAAGGCTAAAGCTCTTTTACAGTCCAGGGTATGAAGATTCCTCTGAAGATTCCTCTCTGCACTTGATGCATGAGGTCCTGGAAAAAAGACAGGTAGGTAGACCTCCTGGTTGAGGTGAAAAGGCGAGACCACCTTAGGCATAAAGTGTGGATTAGTCCTAAGGACCACCTTGTCATGATGGAACCTTGTATAAGGTGGATTAGCTACTAGTGCTTGCAATTCACTAATGCAGCGTGCAGATATGATTGCAATGAGAGATAACTTTCCAAGAAAGGTATTTCAAGGAGATGGTAGCTAAAGGTTCGAAAGGCAGCTTCATAAGCTGACCAAGAACCAAATTTAAGTCCCATGCCACCGGGGCTGGTCGAATGGGAGGCTTTGTTAAAAGGAGGCCTCATGAATCTTGCTACAAGAGGATGAGAGGAAACAGATTGTCCATTTAGAGGCTTGAGGGAAGCTGCAATAGCACTCAAATGGACTCTTACTGAATTTGTCTTAAGGCCTGCATTAGACAGATGAAGGAGATACTCCAGCAATGATTCCAGAGGTATAGCACGGGGGTTAAGACACTTCTCAGAACACCAGATGGTAACATCTTCCACTGGAAAGCGTAAGAACGTCTAGTGGAAGGTTTTCTGGATGCATAAAGAACATCTTTTACTTGTTGAGAAAGATGAAGATCCTGGAGATCTAGGCCTTCAGCAACCAAGCCCTGAGACTGGGGATTGGGATGCCACAACTTTCCGTCCTCCTGAGAGAGGTCTGGAGCAGACCCTAACTCTAGGGAGGGAGCTTGAGAGAGATGTAGAAGCAGAGGGTACCACACTTGCCGTGGCCAATGTGGAGCTATGAGAATCATGTGGCCTCTGTCTTTCTGAAGCTTGAACAGGGTTTTGGGAATTAGGGGAATGGGTGGAAAGGCATACAGGAAGTCTTGACCCCAATGGAGGAGGAAAGCATCCCTTGCCCGAGCCCCCTGAGCCGGAGTTCTGGAACAGAACCGGGGAAGTTTGGCATTCCACGGACTTGCAAAGAGGTCTATGTCCGGGGTTCCCCAAATTTGAAAAATTTTGGACACCTGGTCCATATGTAGGGACCACTCGTGTGGAAGCAGAACTCGACTGAGTCTGTCTGCCCAAGAGTTTTGAACACCTGGAAGATAAACTGCCAGAAGATGAATGTGATGCTCTCTGGCGAGGGCCCACAGTCGCAGAGCTTCGTTGCAAAGCGAACATAGCTACCTGATTGTCCGTATGGATAAGGACTGTCTTGTGGCCGAGCAGGGTGTGGAAAACTCGCAGAGCAAGGAAGATTGCTCTGAGTTCCAAGAGATTGATATGTAGACAAGTCTCCTGTGGGGACCAGATGCCCTGGGTGGAGAGGTCCTGAAGATGAGCTCCCCAGCCCATTGGAGAAGCATCTGTTGTTAGAGTTGCTTGGGATAGAGGCTGTTGAAAGGGAGACCCCAGCAACAGGTTTTGAGGGGACTTCCACCATTGGAGGGACAAAATGAGGCGACTTGTGTTTGCTATTTTGTCTAACAGGCAGCCTAATGCCTGGGTCCATTGGGTGGATAAAGTCTACTGAGCTGCTCTCATGTGAAGGCGAGCATATGGTACCACATGAACGGTGGATGCCATGTGGCCTAGCAACTGTAACATCTCTCGAGCAGTTAGTAGGAGTTTCAACTCTGCTTGAGAAGCTAACTGCATCAAGCGAAGGCAACGGGCCTGGGGAAGATAGGCCCTTGCCCTTGTGGTATCCAGCAACGCCCCTATAAACTCCAGGGACTGAGTAGGGATGAAATTGGATTTTGGGATGTTTATTACCAGCCCTAAATATTGAAGGATACGCATTGTGCAGGTTAGAGAAGTCTTGGCCCCTGAGTGAGTGGGAGCTCGAATGAGCCAGTCGTCCAGGTAAGGGAAGACAAATATTCCCAGGGTGCGCAGAAAAGCAGCAACCACTGCCATGCATTTCGTGAACACCCTTGGTGCAGAGGCCAGACCAAAAGGGATCACTCTGTATTGATAGTGCTTCTCCTGAAAAAGGAACCGAAGGAACCTTCTGTGAGTTGGATGGATGAGAACATGAGTGTACGCATCCTTGAGATCTAGAGAACAAAGCCAATCCTGACTCTGAAGGTATGGCAGCAGAGTTCCTAGGGAAACCATCTTGAATTTTTCTTTGACTAGGAATCTGTTCAACTCTACGAGATCTAAGATGGGTCTGAAGCCCCCTGTTTTCTTTGGAATAAGAAAATAGGGGGAGTAGAACCCTGTGCCCTGTTGTTGAGAAGGCACTTCCTCTATTGCCCCCTGGGCTAGAAGAGTGGCAACCTCCTGCTCCAACAGGCTGAGGAGGGAGACTGGAGAATTGGACTGGTGCACTCTTGTGAGAGGGAGCAAGCTGGAAAAATGAAGTTTGTACCCCTCTCTTATGATGGAGAGTGTCCAATGCTATGCTGTAATTTGCCCCCACCTGGGAGCAAAGTGACATAACCTTCCTGGAATAGTGGAGGGCTCTGGTCCTTCCAGAGCCAGGAAGGCTAAGTTCTCTAGCAGAAAGTCAAAGGCCCTGAGGGGGCTGAGATTGCTGGGCTGGAGCAGGCCTCACAGCCTTTGCCTTGCTCTGTTTGGAGGATTGCTGACGTTTGAAAGGGAACTGAGCTGCAGAAGATGCCCGCTGGCTATAAGCAGGATAGAATCTTCCCTTTTTAGAAAAAGGTGTTTTCTTGAACAACCTTTTTCTTAGCAGGAGCAGCTATGGATTTGGATAGTCTATCCAAAGCAGAATTTCATCATCCATCTGATTGGCCTTTGCTTGCCAATCCTTACCAAACAGATTCTTACCTGTACAAGGGATATTTCCCAATTCGTCTTGGACCCAGATCTCCAAATCAGATGCTTGAAGCCAAGCAATCCTACATGCACCTATAGCTATAGCTGAGGCTCTGCTTACGCATTCAAAGGAGTCGAAAGCTGAACGGTTGGAGAATTTGGAGATATCCTGGGCATGTTTGAGCCCAGTGAGAAATTCTTGCCTTTTATCATCAGATATAAAAGGACTTAAATTCTGCAAATTGTCAGTGACTTCTTTTAAGAACATTCCCATGTAGAGGCTATAAGAATTAATTCTCGCAGCAAGCATGGAAGCCTGGAAGACTCTTCTTCCAAAAGTATCCAGGGTTCTACATTCACGTCCTGGAGGATTAGAGGCATGCCTTTTGGCACTCTTAATCTTTCTCATTGCAGACTCAACCACAATAGAGTGGTGAGGAAGTTGAGTTGATGCTTTAGAGGCCGAAGCCTCCCGCCGGGGTAATTTTGCCGGTGCAGAATCCTCGAGGGCAAGGCCAGAGGCATCTCGATGCCTTGAAGGAGATCTACCCTTCGAGGACCCGCTGGATTTATGTTTAGTTACCTGAGATCCATGTGAGGAAGAAGCAGCCCTGGAAGACATCGATGCCACCGAAGCCGCATCAGAGGGAAACAGGGTACTGAGCTTGGTAGCTCGGTTCTGTCAACCCCTCTTAGACATCATGGAACAGGACACACAATCTGTTATGGAATGGTCAGGACCTAAACATTTTAGACACCAGTCATGGGTGTTGGTGACGGAGATAGTACCGCCACATTTTGTGCACTTTTTAAATCCTGAGGCAGGCTTTTCCATAGTTAAGGAAAAAAGTTCTGGTCCTAAGGCCCAAAACTCAAGTGCACCTGAAGAAAAAAATGGAAAAAAAGTTTTTTGTTTTTTACAAGAAAAGAACAAGGACCGGCGGTACCGGTACAGCGTCGAAGAAGGCAGACGCGACAGAAAAGAAATAAAGAAAAAATAAAGAAATTCTTCTGCGGTGACAGGAACACGACCTGCTGGCTCCGCAGAAAAAGGAGAGACAGTTGGAAAAGGTGGGAAGGCAGCACGCAGGTGCTGAGGGATGCTCCCAAAAGTTTTCCGATTGGACGCTGGGGAGCGTTCCCGCGCAGGCTCCGTCGGTACCGACGTACCCATATGTGAAAACTCATTCCTGCTTGTTCCTGGAGATTTTGAATTATTCTTCCCTATGTGCATCACACTGCATTTGTCCACTTCAAATTTAATCTCCTTTCGAATGGCTAGTCTTCCAGTCTTGCAAGGTCCTCCTTCAATTTCTCACAATCCACATGAAATTTGACAACTCTGAATAAATTCTGTATCATTTGCAAAGCACCAGTCCCAGTAAAGATCCCTGGGGTACTCCACTATTCACCTTCCTTCATTGATAAAATTGGTCATTTAACCCTAATCTGTTTTCATTTGTTTAACCACTTCCCAACCAACAGGACACTGCCTCCTATTCTATGACTTTTTAATTTCATCAGGAAACTTTGTAAAATGCCTTCTGATAATCCAGATACACTATCAATTGGCTTCCCTTTACCCATGTTATCCATGCCTTTAGAAAACATTTAGCAGATTGGAGATGCAAAATGCCCCTCTGCTAACTCTATGTTGACTGTCCCATGAAAGACATGTCTGTACTTTTGCTCTTTATAATTGTTTCTACCATTTTACCCAACACCGACATCAGGCCATCAGAAACATTTCTTTTATGCTTTTAAATAGGGGATTTTTAGCACTGGATATTTAGTCATTTTGAACTCTTACTTTATATTATATGCAACTGAAGTCATAGCTTTGAATCTGAAGAACATATGCAGACTTTTTGAAGATTTTGTTGTTAATTTTTTATTAAATAAATTCATCATTAGTAGGACACCGAGTGCTGGATGATAGTTCTAGTAAAAATGTGAAGGAAACCTGGTACTTTGATACTAACCTCCCACAGAAATTACACCCACATGCCGTCTCCTGCTGTTCATCTCTGGACCAAAGAACCAACTGTTTCTGCTAATGGAGTAACATTCAATGCTCCGAAAAGGATCACCCGATCCACCACGGCCCCCAACACAAAACAGCACACCTGAAGGAAGTGAAAAAGCAAGAGAAAAAGAATTACATGCTTAAATGATCTCTTTTTTGTAAGCTTATAAACAAGCAATGCAATAAAATCCATCAAATAAGATGGATTTTATGTAGATTCCCGGCTATCAAAAGAGCAATAAGAGAACACTGTAAACCCCGTTTGCAGAAAAACATCCAGATCACAAAAAGGACGTCCAACTCAAGCCGTTCACAACTTCCCATCTCTCTGAATGCGGAACCTTATATAAAATAGGTCTAAAGATGTGCAGGTGTGCAGGAGTACACATGTATTTGTTAGAAGGTACAGCAGGAAAAGCCATTTCACAGAAAGAACAGCTTCACCTAAGGTATTACAGGTTTAAGCAGCAGATCTCGCCAAACTACTAATTCTAAAATCAAGGAATCAAATTTTAAGTCTCAAATGTTTGGCTTTTTGAGGCCACAATTGCCCCCTCACTCAATCCTCAAAATTCCAGGTCCAAACGAGTACTTTGCTCAAACTTATGTATGATTTAGAGGAAGTGTAAATGCTGATAGGGAAATATATTTTCAAATACTTGTGTATTCCCCTTGTAAAATGGGAACGACACGTACACGTGTAAGTAGTAGCTCTTCTAAAATCACTATTTCTTACAGATGTATACCCATTAACACGTCAACTAGCCTTTCACACATGTAAATATCACTTAACATGTCTAAAATGACCTCCTAGATAGATCATTATAGCACAAGATGCATCTTCCCAGTTTTCCTCTTCGTTCAACATTTGAATAGCTCATTTTACACAAAATGCTCTCAAGCTATCTCCCTCCTCACCCTCTCTTTTCCGTAATATCCAGCTATGATGGAACACCGATTAAGAAAAGCCACCTCAGGCTTATGTCACAGAAGAGGGTATGGGTGAAGAGTTTCCACTAGTGGTTCCCCAAGCCCTAAAGGGAAATTTCAGCCTGCTTCTATCACTTTTGGGGCCTGGGAAAACACACTAGCACTACTGCTTCAGCCAAAAATGGCTTCTCCAACAGCACCTTAAGTATTCTGTTTGTTAGCATGCCTACTGCCCCTCTCTGTCCTTATAGTCAGTGGCACAGATGGAAAAAGTAAAATACAAATGCACTCATTAAACAAACGCACTATAAAGAAAAAAAAATGGCTACTAAAGGATCTATTCACTAAAGTGCATTTATTGTGTGGTAAATTAACAGTACTAACATAGTATTTAATAAAAGGCATTAAGTACCTTTAAAACAGGGTTTTAGTACAGCCATAACATGTCATACCTGCAGAAGGAACACACCACAGTTCCTGCCACCAGTAGCGTTATTAGTGTTACCACCAGCCACAGTTAACGACAGTCCTCCCCATTCCATAAAAAGCCAAGTTAACGCCCCCTCCCCCCTAACACACAAATCTGCACCATCAGGAACACAAATACCCCTATTTCCCACCAGAACCACACTCTTATTTTAGGGGTGGGGGGGGGGGAGGAGAGGAGTGTCAGATCAGCTGGTGTCACCTACAGTGTAAAAAACAGTGAGAACAGCAGTGAGTGGAGATCTCTTCTGTCTCCAGCTTTACTTATACAAAAACAATACCCAATCTAAAATCATGGGCAGTGAATGAGGTTGAGCAATCTGGAGTGCTCAAAGCCCCATTTAAAATTCTTGGAGTATAAGACACTGGGGCTCAGAGCTCCTTAATTCCTTGGGAAGGGCAGTTGGATACTTTTGGCTACCGATAACCCTTTATATGTATTTTTGGGGGTAGGTTAGGCTGGGGCCAAGACATCAGCAGGTGCACTAGCCTGTCCAACTGAAGCACTTGAGGCGCAGATAATACAACCATTAACACAAATTTTTGCTTTAATGCGAGTTAAGTGAGCGGATTACCATACATCTGCATATTAAATTGGGCTATTTAAATTTTAAATGCTAAAATCCATATTAATAGCAGAAAACTGTGTTAGTGATAACACTATTTAAGTAAGCCCCCAAGTTAGGTATCACCTAGAAAGACTCAAGATTCCATTATCAAAGAGGATTCCAAATTAAACATAGGCAACAGCTTCAAACCACTTTTAATGCTAACCGGCCCACAGACTATTACACATAGCTTCGCTCAAGAGCTCCATGAAACATCAGAGGAAATACAGGAGCAAAAGGAGGAAAACTGACCATGAGTAAATAAATTGAAAACCACGCACTTATAGTATAATAAAATGGCGCATTTCCCTTTTCTCCATTAGCAAACTCATATATATCTCGGGGGGGGGAGGGGATCTGGGTGCTAAGACACATGTTAAATGGTGTCATTAGATAGCCGTGGATCTGGGCCTATATAAGGCATCTTGTGTATATACTTGTATCTATCATGAAAGAGTGTGTATGTATAATGAGGGAGGTGTGCTGAACTGCGACTGTGGCATGTGTCCATATGTCCATATCTTGTACGGTGAGGATGTTGACTCTGTGGGCATACGAATTTATGAGGGTGTGGAGGTGAGGTGTGTAGGGGTGCGCATTAGGATGATCCACAAACCAATGCAAAAAGTTAATGTTTGCAGAATCATTTCTCCACAAGGCTTATTTTTTGTCCATTAAGGATAGCTTGCTTACCTGTGAAATTTCAGCCTGATTGCAAAACATTTAGAGATCCCATTTTATGGATGGGAAAAGGCATTTAAGTATTGAAAATATTCCTTCTTCAGCATGATTGCACGCGAGTCCAAGAATATCACAGATTTGGCTCCGTTCGTCAGTCTTGTTTACATCAGATGGTGGAATGAAGCACCATTTGCAATCAGAGCTCCTCTCAATGGCATCGAATTTTTATGAGTTCTTAAAACTTACCAGGCTGTTGCATTTTCAAGGCATCTCTGGTTTTTGTCTGAACATTTGGCAGGCTTAGCCCTTTTCGATGACAGTTTCAGCAGAAACAAAGAAAAAGATGGTGCAGAACCTTTCAGCGGCCACAGTTACCAAACATTCCAGGTATCTGCTGTTTAGTTCAGATGACATAAAAACTGCCAAACGGGGTGATCTCTAAATGTTTTTTTTTTCATTAAAATGTGTGTTTGTTATAAATATGATAAGGAACAAAACTAGCCTTGTGGAGAATTGAAATTTTAATTTTTTTGGACCACCCTAGTGTATGAGAGTGTGGAGGTGAGGTGTGTGCCTGTGCATATATTTAATGAGGAGCCTGTTCATGTATGTGGTGCAGGGGTGGGAGTGCACCTCTTGGCATATAGAGGTTCTGGCCCCTTACCCCCTTGCACTTTTCCCTGCGCTCCTCCCTTCAGAGCCTCTCCCACTTCACCACTTTCCCTTCCCATATTCTCTCCTTTTGTCCCTTTCCCTTGCACTCCTCACTCCCTACCCTTCATTCCCCTTCCCCTTTTATACTTACCCCTTTGCCATCTCTCAGTCCCTCTGCCCCCCCCCCCCTCACATACTCATCTGCTCTTTCTCTTCTAACCACCTCTGCTCTGGAAGCCTCTCTCCCTCTTCTTCTGCAGGCAGTAATCATCTAGGCTATGATCACAGCCCACAGCTCTCATTCCGCAGGCAAGGGATGGGGCTCCTGCTGGTCAGCACTTCTTCCGCTGTCAAGCAGTGCTGCTGTAAGTGAGGTGGCATAGGCATATCTGTCTGCACATCCTTGCACATGAGTAAACAGATGCATACAAACTCATTGACAAAAAGGAGCTGAATGAACCCTCTGTAATAGGCACTATTACTAATGCAAAACATGTCTATAAAAAAGGGAATGTGCAATGCAGAAAGTACCAAAAGCTAAATACTTTGTTTTCATATTATGGCAACCTCGAATAGAGGTGCAAACAAAAAAGTGAGAAATGAAATAAGGAAACTGAAATGGAACTGCATCTTCGATAAATAAGAAGGAATTCAAGGACGCTCAGAAGAAAAGAACATGTTTACAAACCTGAAAAAAAAGAGATAACGATGTACATAAAAGAAAGGAGAAAAATGTTAGTTTGCTTACAGAAAAAGCATAGTTACTCACCTGTAACAGGTGATCTCCGGGAACAGCAGGAATTTAGTCTTCACATATGGGTATCGTTGGTACCGACAGAGCCTGTGCGGGAACGCTCCCCAGCATCCAATTAGAAAGCTTTTGGGAGCATCCCACAGCGCCTGCGTGCTGCCTTCCCGCCTTTCCCAACTGCCTCTCTCCAGTTGAGTTTAAAGCTGAGACAAAGAGAGAGAGAGAGGGAAAGGGAAAAAGATAGATAGAGAGATACAACTCCTAGGGGAGGTGGGTGGGTTGTGAAGACTAAATTCCTGCTGTTCCCGGAGATCACCTGTTACAGGTGAGTAACTATGCTATCTCCAGGAACAAGCAGGAATGTAGTCTTCACATATGGGGACTCCCTAGCTTTAGATGCCAGGGAGAGACCCCAGAAGTTGTGTGTCCCTGTGAAGGGCTCCACTTCCCCCCCATGGATCTCTGGCATCCAACCAGGGATGGTGGGGTAGGAGTTGATTAGGTATGGAACAGGTGTTGGAGAACAGCCTGACCAAACAAGGCATCCCGGCGGGAGTCCTTGTCCAAGCAGTAATGGGCTGTGAAGGTATGAACCGAGGCCCAAGTGGCTGCTCGACAGATGTCGTCGATAGACACAGAGTGCAAATGAGCCATTGAAGCTGCCATGGCTCTCACATTGTGAGCTGTGACATGGTCCTCCAGAGGAAGGTTCTTACTCTTATAGGCAAAAGAAATACACTGTGCAATCCAGTTAGACAATGTTCTCTTGGAGACTGGAAATCCCAAATGATAAGGATCAAAAGCAACAAAGAGTTGTAAGGACTTTCTATGTTGCTGTGTTCTTTGCAAGTAAAAGTCTAAAGCTCTTTTACAGTCCAAAGTATGAAGATTCCTTTCTGCATTAGATGCATGAGGTCTTGGAAAGAACACAGGCAGGTAGACCGCTTGATTAAGATGAAAAGGCGAGACCACCTTTGGCATAAAGTGTGGATGAGTCCTAAGGACTACCTTGTCATGATGAAACCTTGTATAAGGTGGATCAGCTACTAGTGCTTGCAACTCACTGATGCGGCGTGCTGATGTGATTGCAATGAGAAAGATAACTTTCCAAGAAAGGAATTTCAATGAGGTAGTAGCTAAGGGTTCGAAGGGTGGCTTCATGAGCTGACCAAGAACCAGGTTTAAGTCCCATGCCACCGGTGGTGGCCTAATGGGAGGCTTAGTTAGAAGAAGGCCTCTCATAAATCTTGCTATAAGAGGATGGGAGGAGATAGGTTGTCCATTTAGAGGCTTGAGAGAAGCTGCAATAGCACTCAAATGGACTCTTACTGAGTTAGTTTTAAGTCCTGCATTGGATAAATGAAGGAGATACTCCAGTAATGATTCCAGAGGGGTTAAGACCCTTCTGCGAACACCATATGGTAAACCTCTTCCACTTGAAAGCATAAGAGCGCCAAGTGGAAGGCTTCCTGGAAGCATGAAGGACATCCTTTACTTGCTGAGAGAGGTTAAGATCTTGAAGATCTAGGCCTTTGGCAACCAAGCTCTGAAGTGCAGAGATTGGGGATTGGGATGCCATAACATTCCGTCCTCCTGGGACAGGAGATCTGGAGCAGATCCTAACTCCAGAGAGGGAGCTTGAGAGAGATGTAGAAGCAGAGGGTACCACACTTGCTGTGGCCAATGTGGTCATACAAGGAAAAAAAGGGTTCTAATTTATAGAGCAATTATAGCATATCACTATCAAAAGATTATTATTACTCTAGTGAAAACAAATTACCCAAAAGGAGAGCTCAAGGTGTTTCTTTTAAACCACGGAAAAGGCCTCAGACTAATGGGCTGCTTAATGAAAGATACTCATAAACATAGTATCTATCGGCACCCGTTTGCATCAATGGCCTGATTTCCGATTCTTTTCTATTGTAGCAAACCTCCCTCTACCCATAGTGTTTTATGTAGACTTGTTACTTATGTTAGAATTTGCACTTAACTTCCAGTTAGACTGAGAGAACCATAACAATGTCTGTTTCTTTCTCGGAATATGTCTTCCTTTTCCCTGTGGAGCTATGAGTATCATATGCCCTCTGTCTCTCTGAAGCTGGAATAGGGTTTTGGGAATTAGGGGAATGGGTGGAAAGGCATAAAGGAAGTCTTGACCCCAGTGAAGGAGGAAAGCATCCCTGGCCTGAGAGCCCTGAGCCGGAATTCTGGAACAGAACCGGGGAAGTTTGGCATTCCACGGACTTGCACAGAGGTCTATGTCCGGGGTTCCCCAAATTTGAAAAATCTTGGCCACCTGGTCTGCATGTAGAGACCATTTGTGTGGAAGCAGAACTCGACTGAGTCTGTCTGCCCAAGAGTTTTGTATGCCTGGGAAGTACACTGCCAGGAGATGAATCTGATGCTCTCTGGCGAGGGCCCATAGTCGCAAAGCGACAGAGCCTGTTCCCCCCTGCTTGTTCACATAGAACATGGCTACCTGATTGTCCGTATGAATGAGGACTGTCTTGTAGCTGAGCAGGGTATGGAACACTCGAAGAGCAAGGAAGATTGCTCTAAGAGATTGATATGCAGATGAGTCTTCTGTGGAGTCCAAGTGCCTTGGGTGGCGAAGTCTTGTAGATGAGCTCCCCAACCCATTGGTGAAACATCTGTTGTGAGAGTTGCCTGGGGTAAGGGTTATTGAAAAGGGGACCCCAGCAACAGGTTCTGAGTGGACTGCCACCACTGGAGGGACAAAATAAGGTGACTTGTGTTTGCTATTTTGTCTGACAGGCACCCTGATGCCTGGGTCCATTGGGTGGATAAAGTCCACTGGGCTGCTCTCATATGGAGGCGAGCATAAGGAACCACATGCACTGTAGATGCCATGTGGCCTAGTAGTTGTAGCATTTCTCGGGCAGTGAGATGAGGTTTTAGCACTGCTTGAGAAGCTAATTGCACCATGCGAAGGCAACGGGCCTGGGGAAGATAGGCCCTTGCCTTTTTGGTATCCAGCAAAACTCCTATGAATTCTAGAGACTGAGTGGGAGTTAGACTGGATTTTGGGATGTTTATGACTAGACCCAAATACTGAAGGATACGCATTGTGCAAGATAGAGAGGCTCTGGCGGGGCTCGAATGAGGCAGTCGAATAAGTAGGGAAAGACAAATATGCCTAGAGTGCGGAGAAATGCTGCTACCACATCCATGCATTTCGTGAATACCCTTGGAGCTGAGGCCATGCCAAAGGGAAGCACCCTGAATTGGTAGTGCTTTCCCTGAAAAAGGAACCAAAAGGAACTTTCTGTGAGTTGGATGGATGAGAACATGGGTGTACGCATCCTTGAGATCTAGAGAACAAAGCCAGTCCTCACTCTGAAGGTATGGCAGCAGAGTTCCTAGAGAAATCATTTTGAATTTCTCCTTGAACAGGAATTTGTTCAATTCTCTGAGGTCCAAAATAGGTCTGTATCCCCGTTTTCTTTGGGATAAGGAAATAGGGGGGAGTAAAACCCTGTACCCTGTTGATGAATGGGTACTTCTTCTATTGCCCCTTGTGAAAGAAGTGTGGTGACCTCTTGATCTGACAGGTTGATGAGAGAGGTCTGAGAATTGAACTGTTTTACTATTGTGGAAGGGGGCATGCTCAAGAAATGAAGCTTGTACCCCTCTTTTATGATGGAGAGTGTCCAATGCTCTGCTGTTATCTGCCCCCATCTTGGGGCAAAGTGACATAACCTTCCTGGAATGGTGGAAGGCTCTGGTCCATTTACAGCCAGGAAGGCTAAGTTCTCTAGATGCAAGTCAAAGGCCTTGTGGAGGCTGAGACTACTGAGGCGGTTGAGGCTTAGCAGTCTTTGCTTTTCTTTGCTTGGATGGCTGCTGACCTTTCCAGACAGGTTGACCTGCAGAGCGTCCCTGCTGGGAATAAGCAGGATAAAACCTTTTCTTTTTGGAAAAGAATGTTTTTTTGAAAGATTTCTTTCTTGCAGAATCAGCTGTACCCTTGGATAATCTGTCCAAGGTGGAGTTGTCAGCATCAAACTCATTGGCCTTTTCTTGCCAATCTTTGCCAAACAGGTTCTCACCAGTACAAAGAATATTGCCCAATTTGTCTTGTACCCAGAGCTCCAAATCAGATGCCTGGAGCCAGGCAATTCTACGTGCACCTATGGCAATGGCAGAGGTTCTGCTTATGCACTCAAAATTGTCAAAAGCTGCACGGTTGACAAATTTGGAAACATCTTGGGCATGTTTGACCAATGTGAGAAAATCCTGTCTCCTATCCTCAGGAAGAAGAGTACTCAAAACCTCTAAATCTCCTGTGATTTCCTTCAGGAACATTCCCATATATAAAATATAGGAACTGATCCTATATGGAAGCTTGGAAGGTACGACGTCCAAAAGCATCCAAAGTTCTGCACTCACGTCCTGGGGGATTAGAGGCATGTCTCTTTGCACTCCTGATCCTCCTCATAGCTGACTCCACTACAATAGAGTGGTGAGGGAGCTGAGTTTTTTGGAAACCAGGACAAGGAGGGACTCGATACATAGTGTCAAGTCTACGAGAATGAGAGGTGGTAAGAGGGGTCTCCCACATTCTGAGATCATGCAAGATCTCATGGATGGGCAAAGTAGCTGCCTCTTTAGGAGCTTTAGGATATTGTAAAATTTCCAGCTCCTTTGCTCTGGGTTCTGTTTCAGGAGCCACAGTAATAGAGACCCAGAGCCACCTCCCTGATGAAATCCTGGAAGGAGATATCCTCCGGAGGAGACATCCTGCGTTTAGGGGAGGAGGACTCCTCTGAAAGAAGTGCTCCGGTATTGACCGAACTATCAGAATCCTCAGATTCCTCTGAGGACTTGAAGTACCTTCTGTCCGGATGCTCTTGTAGAGCCCGATAACCGTACCGACTGAAGTCGGTACCAGGGGGAATCAGTACTGGTGTATCGGTACCGGAGGGCATCGGGTGACTGGGTGCTGGCAATGCGGACACCGCTGTCGATGTCAATGCTATTGGCACCGGCACCGGTGCCGGAGTCGGTGTAGGTACCGGCTGAACTGTCTGACGCGGTTCCGAGAGTGTCAATGCCGCAAGGAGAGCCGCCAGACTGCGTTCAATAGCCAGGAACCTCTGGTCTATTGACGCTGCTGATGCCTGGATGTTGGTACCGGAGAAGACAGCCGGTACCCCAGAGTATGGCACCAGTAGTTCTGCCGAGGTCGAGACCTCGAACATCCTGGAGCCCCGATAATGCTTTGGAAGCCGAAGCCTCCCGCCGAGGCAATTTTGCCTGTACATAATCCTCAAGGGCAACGCCAGAGGCATCTCGGTGCTTAGACGGAGATCTACCCTTTGAGGACTGGCTGGACTTATGTTTAGTCACCTGAGATCCACGGGAGGAAGAGGAAGCCCTGGAAGACGTTGATGCCACCGAAGCTGCATCAGAGGTAAACAGGGTACTGAGCTTAGCAGCTCGGTTCTGCCGACCTCTTTTAGACATCATGGCACAGGATATACAATCCGTGATGGAGTGGTCAGGACCTAAACATTTCAGACACCATTCATGGGTGTCGGTGACAGAGATGATACCGCCACACTTGGTGCACTTTTTGAAACCTGAAGCAGGTTTCTCCATTGTAGGAAAAATTTTGGGCCTAAGGCCCAAAAAGGCACGTGCACCTGGGAAAAATACTAAGTATATATATATATATATATATATATATTTTTTTTTTTTTTTTAAAAGAACAGAAAGAAAGAAAGAAAGAAAAACCGGCGGTACCGGTAAAGCGTCGAGGAAGACAGACGTGACCACAAAAAAAGAAGTAATAAGTAGGAATTTTCTGCGGTGACAGGAACGACGACCTGCTGGCTCCGGAAAACGAAGAACTGGAGAGAGACAGTTGGGAAAGGTGGGAAGGCAGCACGTAGGTGCTGTGGGATGCTCCCAAAAGCTTTCTAATTGGACGCTGGGGAGCGTTCCCACGCAGGCTCCGTCGGTACCGACGATACCCATATGTGAAGACTACATTATTGCATTGATCTCCAGGAACAAGCAGGAAAGCACAGTTACTTATCTGTAACAGGTGATCTCTGGGAACAGCAGGAATAAGTCTTCACATATGGGTACGTCGATATCGACGGAGCCTGCGCGGGAACGCTCCCCACCTTCCCAAAAAGGAAAGCTTTTGGGAGCATCCTACAGCGCCTGCGCGCTGCCTTCCCGCCTTTCCTAACCGCCTCTCCCCAGTTCGAGTTTTAAAGCTGAGACAAAGAGAGAGAGGAAAGGAAAGATAGATAGAGAGATACAACTCCTAGGGGAGGTGGGTGGGTTGTGAAGACTTATTCCTGCTGTTCCCAGAGATCACCTGTTACAGGTAAGTAACTGTGCTATCTCCAGGAACAAGCAGGAATGAGTCTTCACATATGGGGACTCCCTAGCTAGAGATGCCTGGGAGATCCCTCAGGTTATGAGACCCTGGGAAGGGCTCTACCTCCCCCTATGGATCTCAGGCATCCATTCTGGGAAGGAGGGCAGGAGTTGATTAAGAATGGAACAGGTGTTTGAGAACAGCCTGACCAAACAAGGCATCCCGGCGGGAGTCCTTGTCCAAGCAGTAATGGGCTGTGAAGGTATGAACAGAGACCCAGGTGGCCGCTCGACAGATCTGATAGATGGACACAGAATTTAGATGAGCCATAGAGGCGGCCATGGCCCTCACATTATGAGCTGTGACATGGCTCTCCAGAGAAAGGTTCTTACTCTGGTAGGCGAAAGAAATACACTGAGCAAACCAATTGGACAGTGTCCTCTTAGAGACTGGAAGTCCCAAATGAGAGGGATCAAAAGCAACAAAGAGTTGAGAAGACTTTCTATGTTGCTGTGTCCTTTGTAAGTAAAAGGCAAGAGCTCTCTTACAATCCAGAGTATGAAGATTCCTCTCTGCACTTGATGCATGAGGAGCTGGAAAAAAGACAGGTAATTATACCTCTTGATTAAGATGAAAAGGTGAGACCACTTTAGGCATAAAGTGTGGATTGGTCCTAAGGACTACCTTATCATGATGGAATCTTGTATAAGGTGGATTAGCCACTAAGGCCTGCAGTTCACTGATGCGGCGAACTGAGGTGACTGCAATGAGGAAAATAACCTTCCAGGAAAGAAATTTCAAGGAGGTGGTGGCTAAGGGTTCAAAAGGAGGCTCATAAGCTGACCAATAACCAGATTTAAGTCCCATGCCACCGGAGGAGGTCTAATGGGAGGTTTAGTTAAAGTTAGACCTCTCATGAATCTTGCAATAAGAGGATGAGAGGAAATAGGTTGTCCATTGATAGGCTTAAGGGATGCTGCAATAGCACTCAAATGGACCCTTACTGAATTCGTCTTAAGGCCTGCATTGGAAAGATGCAGGAGATATTCCAATAGAGAATTCAAAGGTAGTGCTAGAGGGTCAAGACCCTTCTCAGTACACCAAATGGAAAACCTTTTCCATTTAAAAGCATAGGAACGTCTAGTAGAAGGTTTTCTGGAAGCATGGAGGATATCCCTCACTTGCTTAGAGAGATTCCAACCTTGAAGGTCTAGGCCTTCAGTAACCAAGCTCTGAGGTGAAGGGACTTGGGGTTTGGGTGCCACAAAGTCCCCTCCTCCTGGGACAGAAGGTCTGGAGCAGCTCCCAAGTCCAGGGAGGGGGCTTGAGCGAGATGCAGAAGTAGAGGGTACCACACTTGGCGTGGCCAGCGTGGAGCTATGAGGATCATAGATCCTTGATCCCTCTGGAGTTTGAATAGAGTCTTGGGAATCAAGGGAATGGGTGGAAAGGCATACAGGAAGCCTTGACCCCAGTAAAGGAGGAAGGCATCCTTGGCCTGAACTCCGAGACACGGAATTCTGGAACAGAACCGGGGAAGTTTGGCATTCCACGGACTTGCAAAGAGGTCTATGTCCGGGGTTCCCCATTCTTGGAAGATTCTGAGTACCTGACCTGGTCCATGTGCAGGGACCATTCGTGTGGAAGCAGAACTCGACTGAGTCTGTCTGACCAAGAGTTTTGGATTCCTGGGAGGTATACGGCCAGGAGATGGATTTGATGTTCTCTGGCGAAGGCCCACAATCTTAAAGCTTCGTTGCAAAGCGACAGAGAGCCAGTTCCTCCTTGCTTGTTTATGTAAAACATGGCTACTTGATTGTCCGTATGAATGAGGACTGTCTTGTAGCTGAGCAGGGTATGAAAGACCTTGAGAGCTAGAAAAACTGCTCGAAGCTCCAAGTGGTTGATATGAAGAGAGGTCTCCTGTGGAGACCAAGTGCCCTGAGTGGAGAGGTCTTGTAGATGAGCTCCCCAACCTGTTTGGGAGGCATGTGTTGTGAGGGTTGCCTGGGGCAAAAATTGTTGGAAGGGAGACCCCAGCAACAGATTTTGGGTGAACATCCACCACTGGAGAGACCAAAAGAGACGTTTGGAGGTTGCTATTTTGGTCTGAGAGCTCCTGATGCTTGAGTCCACTGGGTGGACAAAGTCCATTGAGCTGCTCTCATGTGAAGGCGAGCATAGGGTACCACATGCACCGTGGATGCCATGTGGCCTAGCAGTTGTAGCATCTCCCGGGCAGTTAAGTGGTTCTTTGACTGAATCTGGGAGGCTAACTGCACTAGACGTTGGCAACGGGCCTGAGGAAGGTAGGCCCTTGCAGTGGTAGTATCCAACCAGGCCCCTATGAACTCTAGGGGCTGAGTAGGGGTGAGCTGGGACTTTGGAAGGTTTACCACAAGTCCCAGATACTGCAGAATGCGCCTTGTGCGGTCCAGGGAAATCTGGGCCTCTGACTGAGATGGAGCTCGGATGAGCCAGTCGTCCAGGAATGGGAATACAAATATTCTCAGAGTGCGTAGAAATGCAGCCACTATTGCCATGCATTTGGTGAACACTCTTGGAGCAGAGGCCAGACCGAAAGGAAGCACCCTGTATTGGTAATGTTTTCCTTGGAAAAGAAAACGAAGGAACCTTCTGTGAGATGGATGGATGAGGACATGTGTGTACGCATCCTTGAGATCTAGAGAACAAAGCCAATCCTGACTCTGAAGGTATGGAAGGAGAGTGCCCAGAGAAAGCATCTTGAATTTCTCCTTGCATAGAAATTTGTTCAATTCCCTGAGATCTAATATGGGTCTGTAGCCCCCTGTTTTCTTTGGAATCAGAAAATAGGGGGAGTAAAACCCTGACCCTTGTTGAAGAAGAGGTACTTCTTCTATTGCCCCTTTGGCAAGAAGGGTAGCCACCTCCTGACCTAGAAGGTCGAGAAGAGATGTTGGAGAATTGAAGTGTCTCACCATGGTGTGAGGAGGAAGGTTTGAGAAATGAAGTTTGTAGCCCTCCCTTATGATGGAGAGGGTCCACTGCTCTGATGTAATTTGCTCCCATCTGGGAGCAAAATGAGCTAACCTTCCTGGAATGGTGAGAGGCTCTGGCTGTTTTAGAGCCAGAAAGGCTAAGTTCTCTAGCATCAAGTCAAAACCCTGAGGAGGTTGGGTCTGCTGAGTTGCAGCAGCCCCTGTAGACTTAGGCCTGGCCTGTTTAGGTTGCTGATGCTTAGTAGCAAAGCGACCTGTAGATGATTGTTGGCCAGAAGCAGAAGGGAATCTGCCTTTTTTGAAAAAAGACGACTTGAAAGGTTTTTTTCTTGGCAGGAATGGAGGTTGACTTTGAAAGTCTATCCAAAGCAGAATTTTCTGCATCCATTTGAGTGGCTTTTATTTGCCATTCTTTGCCAAACAGGTTTTCACCTGTACAGGGAAGATTTCCTAAGCCATCCTGGACCCAAGATTCTAGATCAGAAGCCTGGAGCCAAGCAATTCTGCAAGCAGCTATGGCAATGGCCGAAGCTCTGCTGGCACCTTCAAAGGAGTCAAAAGCTGCACGGTTGGAAAACTTTGAAATATCTTGAGTATGCTTAAGCGAAATAAGGAATTCTTCCCTTTTATCCTCTGGAAGAAAAGGGAGGAAAGTGTGCAGTTTATCTGCAACTTCTTTCAGAAACATACCCATATAAAGACTATAGTAGTTGATTCTGGCAATGAGCATACTGGCTTGGAAGATTTTCCTACCAAAAGCATCCAAGGTCCTGCATTCTCTTCCTGGAGGAGCAGAAGAATGTCTTTTTGCACTCTTTATCCTTTTCATAGCTGACTGCACCACAATAGAATGGTGAGGAAGCTGTGTTTTATGAAAACCAGGACAAGGAGGGACACGGTACATAGTGTCCAATCTACGAGAATGAGGAGAGATAGTGAGAGGAGTCTCCCATAAGTCAATCATGTGATCATAAAGAATCTCATGAATTGGCAAGGTGACTGCCTCTTTAGGAGTCTTAGAATAACCTAAAATATCCAATTTTTTAGCTCTAGGTTCTGATTCAGAGGTTACTGAAATAGAAAGTCCTTTAGCCACTTCTCTTATGAAGTCTTGAAAGGACAAGTCCTCTGGAGGAGACATTCTTCTTTTTGGAGAAGGCGGCTCTTCAGGAAGGGCTATGGATACTTCAGCAGACTCCTCTGATGTATCAGAATCAGAGGAATCAAAGTATCGCCTGTCAGGGTGCTCTTCTAAAGCTCGATACGCGTATCGAGCGGTATCGACATCGGGCGTCATTGGCACCGGTTCGGTACCGATGAGCATCCCTGGCCAGGGAACCTCTGCAGTCGGCATCCTGGTCGATGTCGATGCAGTCGGTACCAGTACCGGCACTGATGCCGGTACCGGAGCTGATACCGACAACGGAGTTTGTTGTGGTATCAGCGGCGTCGCAGCTTGAATGAAGGCCGTGATAGCCTGCTGCATGGATAGAACATTCTGATCCATCGACACCATGAATGCCTGGAATTCGGTACCGGAAGGTTGCGCTGGTACCCCAGAGCATTCTAACAGGTGATCGGTCGAGGCCGTACCATCGATGTCAACCTGTAACCGCATAGGTGGAGCTTTGGAAGCCGGAGCTTCCCGCTGGGGTTGTTTTGCCGGTGCAGGATCCTCGAGGGCAAGCCCGGAGGCATCTCGATGCTTGGAAGGAGATCTACTCTTCGAGGACCGGCTGGATTTATGTTTGGTTACCTGAGATCCATGGGAGGAGGAAGAAGCCCTGGAAGACGTCGATGCCACTGAAGCTGCATCAGAGGGAAACAGCACATGGAGCTTGGCTGCTCGGTTCTGTAAACCTCGTTTAGACATCAAAGAGCAGGACGGACAATCCGAAATGGAGTGTTCAGGACCCAAACATTTAAGACACCATTCATGGGTGTCAGTAACAGAAATAGTACCGCTGCACTTAGTGCATTTTTTAAACCCGGAGGCTGGTTTTTCCATGAGGAAAAATTCTTTGTGAGGCCTAAGGTACAAAAGAAGAAAAACACACTAAGTGAGGGAAAATATGTTGGTTTTTTTTAATATAAGAAAAGAGAGAAAAAACCGGCGGTACCGGTCCGAAGTCGGGGGACGACCAAAGAAATAAAATAAAACAAAGAACTTCTTCAGCGGTGACATGAACACGACCTGCTGGCTCTGCGGCAAAGAAGAACTGAGGAGAGGCGGTTGGGAAAGGCGGGAAGGCAGCGCACAGGCGCTGTGGGATGCTCCCAAAAGCTTTCCTTTTTGGGAAGCTGGGGAGCGTTCCCGCGCAGGCTCCGTCGGTACCGACGTACCCATATGTGAAGACTCATTCCTGCTTGTTCCTGGAGATAGTGTGGATGAAGCATTAAAATGAATCACAATATCAAGACAGAGGAACTGATGCAATGCCCTGGGCATAAATCAAGAAGGTCTTCTGGACAGGTAAAGAAAGATAGAAAGACCTAGGTAAACTGCACCACTAATATTAAAGATTAAATGGGATTAACATTAACTGATTATGCAAGAACAAATGACGAGAGGACGGACGAAAATGGATGCTATAGCAAAAGGCACTCCAATAGTCAATACAACCACGGGACTGACTGCCATTAGATCAATTACAGTAAAGGTCTTCTTTAGGTTGGTATCAACGAAACCAGGCAATCCAGCACAGTACTGTGTGTGGCAGCTCAAGATCAGTATGGCAACTGGTCAAGATTCCAGGCAGGTACACAGAGCTCCTACCAGTTATTAGCTTTCTGAATCACTTCACAACGGGGAGCAGGGAAACCGAAAAACAGAGAAAATGATTCTATAGGTTTTGTCCCCTTTTATAAGAAAGGCCAGTTAAGTGTTAATATACTGGATGTGTTTATAAAACATACCAATATATACAAATGATATGATGGATTTGAAAAAGATATTCCAGAAAAAGCAGCACAGGTCAAGGGGCATTTTCATGGGTCTTTATGACAGATTGGAATAGCAATGACCTGTAAGAAACCATGCCCTTTTGAAAGCTTTTCTAACACAATCATATGAATAACCCCACTCAAAAAAACCAGATGTGTCATCTGCTGCGTTCTAAGACAAATGTTTGAGAAATATCCGATTCAGACTCCCAAAATTCCATCCGAAGCCATGCCCCCCTTCAATGTGTTTTATTTATAAAAGAACCACAGTGCAAGGGCTTCCTGATGGAGGAAAGGAAATTTCAGCGGAAACCCCACAGGTCTGTGGACAGAATGGATTTTAGGACTATCCTTGAGGGTCCAGAGTCTTTAGGGGCATTTTGTTCTTCTTTTGCTTATTACTTTTGTTTTTGAGACAGATAAAAACAATGTTTTCAACACTTTTTTTGGGGCTAGAAATGCATTGTTCTTGGACAAAAGATTTGGCCGATTTCAGATTTTTGCTGGCAAAACTTAGAACAGACATCATAATTTCTAGAAGATGTGCCCCAAAGTCATGGCTTTGGGGCAAATATATTTTTGTTATTCGGTCAAATGTTTTCTTTAACATGAACGATAATAGAGAAATAAATAAAAATAAAATTTATGCAATTTTTACAAATATAATCAAAGCAAAAAAAAAAAAACTTGTACAGAAAATGGATTCGGTATTGCAGTAAAAAAACACACACATAAAAACATCTCAGAACCCCAACTAGAGGTCATAAAAGGAAATATAACATTACTCTATCCCTCAAGCCCACATTTCAGGGAGGGGGGGGGATTAAAAAAAAAGTAATAAATACACAAGAGGAAAAAACATCCAGCAACCCGTCATCAGCATCTAAACTAATACAATGTGTATACTGCTAAACTAGCCAATAACCTAGGTGACAGCTGGCAGGCGAGTGCTTATAAAGGATACCAGCTGGGGAGGGTCATAAAAAACCTAAGTTACAGAATGCAACTTCACCATATATTTACAAGGGAATTTGAGGAAAAACAACCCCCCCCCCAAAATGGAGCACCCCTGGCCTCAAAAGGGAGGAGTAGCCTAGTGGTTGGGGCAAGGTACTTCAGGCCGGACGGTTGGGGGTTCAAATCCCACTAGAGGACAGCAACCTTGGGCCGGAAGGACTGGGGTTTCTAGTCCCACAGATGCTCCTTGTGGCCTTGGGCAAGCCACTTAACCCTCCATTGCCCATGTTCCCTGTAAGTATTAGTGTATGTGTCTCATCCCCGCATGTTAAATGTATCCCCCAATTGTGTTGTGACCGCTTTGATTGAAGGATAAGGCAGTATACAAAACTGTCTAAATAAAATAAAAGCAAAAATGCCTTCCTCCACCTCTGTGCATCACAGAACAAGTCCAGAAATATACAGACCACCAAGCCTTTAAAGGTTATATCAAGCGCTTTTTGAAGTACAATTTGAGTAGCCAGTCTCGATCCGAAGGCAATGCCAAATTAACTATAAACGTCACCGGAGTCACCACCTCAGTTCCTGGAAACTCCAAATATTTCTGATATATTAAGAATATCCAGGGAGGAGCGGAGAGTCGGGCGTTCAAATCTCACTAGAGGACAGCAATCTTGGGCCAGAAGGACTGGGGTTTCTAGTTTCACAGGTGCTCCTCGTGGTCTTTGGCAAGCCACTTAACCCTCCATTGTACCGATTGCCCATGTTCCCTGTAAGTATTAGTGTGTGTGTCTCATATCCCCTCATGTTAAATGTATCCCCCAATTGTGTTGTGACCACTTTGATTGAAGGATAAGGTGGTATACAAAACTGTGTAAATAAATAAATAAAATATGTTGATCTCCCAAAGAAGGTCGAGTAGCCTCTTCCTCTTGAACCTTCTTACCAGAACGTAGATAATACATTTTACAAAAAGGGGATGAGACTCAAGCAAATAACTTTTAAACATATCCCGTGCAGATATTAGCGATGATCAGTGAACGTTTATCAAGTGCAAATTAGAAGGCAAACCTCGTTCTCCAAATGTTCAGCTTTAAATCTGAGTCCCACAACATCCTTGATCAAAGCCAAGGAACACTTCTCCTGTTAACTCACTTTATTTGTAACTTCTTCTACTGACTTCCTTAACTCAGAAATAGCACCAGTGTTTTCTTGTATAGATGAAGCATTAGCAAAAACTTGCAAGAGTATCTTATTAGACCGTGTTACCATTGGCTCACCCATTTTCGAGATGGCACTCCATATTGTCTCCAAGGAAAAACAATCTAGCACAAAGGGGGAGGGGAGAAGAGACCACTCCTCACCCAGCAAAGCTTCACTGGGCAAACTACACACATCCTCATCGAAACACCAAAATAAAGAAGTACTCTCGTCTGCAGGCTATATCTGGTCCTGCGCCCTTTGTGCAACTGACATAGCTGTTCCCAGTTTCAAGCATGGACCCAAAAGCTGCCCAGAAGCACTTCCTTCCACTGGGGAGTCCATGGACCCTCGAACAGGATCAGATGCTCTGGGAGCTTCCAGGCTAAGAAATCCTTCAGGCAAAGTGGGGGTAAACCGCAGCTCCGGCATAAGCTTCCCTGCTCCGGTGTCAACACAGCCAGGTTAATGCCGATTTCCTTCTGGTAACCTGCCAAATGTTGAAGAAAGGAATCCATTGGTCCAGAGGAGACACCTGCGGGGTAGAAGGCTTCCCTTACATTTTCCCCTTCTGTTTGGGCATAGAGGCAACAACGTCTGAAGTGGAGGTTGATCATGCGGCCATCTTGGATCCCCAATAGATAGGTTTTTCTGAAACCCAAGCACTTAAAACATTTTCTAGACAAGAAATTATCAGGTTAATTGTCTTTATTACAGCAGATTAGTGAATTGTCTGGGTTGTCGTCTTTGCACAGTATTAAAGGTATGATTATACCAAATCAGCTTTTTTACCTCTCTCTTTTTTCTGGTTTCTTATTTGATGCACAATTTTTTCTCCTATTCTTGGAGCAGCTGGTTTATGAACCAACAAGGGGGGAAGCTATTTTAGACCAAGTCCTTAGTAGAAAGGATCTGGTGCAAAAGGTAATAGTATTGGGGCCTCTTGGCAATAGTAATCATAGCATGATTGCATTTGATTTAATAAATGGAGGGCGGACAGCAAGGAAACCCACAGCACTAGCTTTTAACTTTCAAAAGGGAGACTATGATAAAATGAGGAGAATAATTAAGAAAAAAGTAAAAGGAGCTGCTTCAAAGGTTAAATATATACATTGAGCATGGGAGTTATTTAAAAATACTATCTTGGAAGCCCAGACCAGATGTATTCCACACTTTGAGAAAGGCAAAATGACTGCTAGCATGGTTTAAAGGTGAGATCAGAGATATTGTTGTAGCCAAACAAAGCATATGTCAGGAAATGGAAAAAGGAGCCAAATGACGAGTATATTCGTAGCAAAAAGCATGTGAGAGACAGTTGGACCATTAGATAATAGAGGGGTAGAAGGGGTGCTATGGGAGGACAAGGCCATAGTGGAGAAAATGAATGAATTCTCTGCTTTGGCCTTTATTGGAGATGATGTAGGGAAATTACCCATGCCTGGAATGGTATTTAAAGGTGATGTATTGGAACAATTGAAACAAAGCAATAAACCCCAACTCACTCTCTCAACGCCCAACACCTTGCAAACCGAATAATACCAACCAAGCAACAGAAACACACCACACAGTACTTTGCATGTGTGACTCTGATCATTAATGTAATCAAGAATGACGATATGATAATGTAACACTCGAAGACCCAGCTTTAGCCATTTAGTCAAGCCTATCATAGAACTTGTAAACAGTTACTCTGTTACAACTGTGTTTAGTTAATGTGTAAATAGTTCACCCAGTTACAATTCCAAGTTTTTTGATCCTGTTCGATGTAGCACTAGGCATTTCATTGTCTCTTGCAAGAATTGTTCACTGTAAACCGCACTGATAATGAAGAGCGCGATATAAAAAAGCTTTAAATAAATAAAATAAATAAAAATAAATGTATTACAACTATCTGATAAACTGAAGAGTAACAAATCACCTGGATGGCATATATCCTATGGTGCTGAAAGAACAGAAATATGAGATTGCAGACCTACTATTAGTAATCTCTGACCTATCATTAAAATATTGAAGGTAGGCCATTCTTCAATATAATGCCAATTTTTAAAAAGGGTTCCAGGGGTGATCTGGGAAACTACAGACTGGTGTACCCGGCATCAGTACTGGACAAAATGGTAGACATTAGAAAGAATAAAATTACTGAACATGTAGATAGTCATGGTTTAATGAGAGGTCAACATGGATTTAGCCAAGAGAAGTCTTGTCTTACTAATCTGTTATATTTTTTTGAAGGTGTGAATAAACAGATAAAAGTTAATATAGTGTATCTCCTTGAAGAAAGCCACAGCATGATGGCTGAAATGTCAGTTCCACTTACTAAGATATGCGATATGTGGAAATATTTCTTTACGGCAAGAGTAGTGGATCCGTGGAATAGTCTCCCAGTGGAGGTGGTAGAGATGAGGACAGTAACTGAATTCAAAAAAGCATGGGACAAACACAGAGGATCTCTAAAGGTAAAAAGGGGACTGTTACAGTTGTTGAAATGGAAGGATAGACTAGATAGGGCATGTGGTCTTTTTCTGTCGTCATATCTCTATGTTTCTATGACCTGGAAAACTACAAAGATTATAGTATATCTCAATTTTCAGAAAGTCTTTTGACAAGGTCTCTCATGAGAGACTTGGCGAAATTAAAAAGTCATGGGATAAGAGACAGTATACTATTGTGAATCAGGAACTGGTTAAAAGAAAGCAGAGGGAGGAAATGATGTCACTGACCATGGCAGCAGCTCAGTAGAGGAGCTCCTCCGGCAGAATTGAAAACCCCCGAAAAAAAGACATCTTTCCACAGAAAAAAATGTAGCACCGTTGAGGGGAAGAGAGCCACCACAAGCGACACAGAATGGCACAAAAGAATTCCCACAGACTTAAAAGCATATGCTTTCAAAGCAGCGGCAAGCCAGAAAATCCAAGATGGCGACCAGCAACTCTACGAATGGCAAACACTCGGCCTCCGCAAAAAACAGACAGCAATCAAGGGAGAGAAATCGGAACATTAAGGAGAGAGCTTAAAGACTGGTTTGCGATGTAAGACAAGACTTGGTAGCATTTAAAACAAAGGTACAAACATGGATAAAAGAGCTCTGGGCTGATGTACATGAGGTGGGACAATGCCTTGATGAAGCAGAGACCAAAATGGAGGGGCAAGAGGGAGAAATACAGAATCTCAGTGTAAAAACAGATGCTATTGAGGGGGGGCACAAGAAGAGCTATGGACTAAACTGAGAACAAAGAATAGAGCCAGGAACTCAAAAGTATAATTAGAGCTTGCCTGTTCATTAGCGTTCCTGGAGGAACTCCAGTCCAGTCCCAGAATTCTAGGTTGTGCACTTCCAGCAGCTTGGAGACTAAGCACGTCATCCTTTTGATAACCTATAGATAGACAGATAGAGACACACAGGAGCAACAAATAAATAGTTAAAACAATAACTCTTAAAAAAAAAAACCAAACACACACACAACACTATGCTCCCCTCCCCACCCGGAGGAACTTCCCACTCCCCCCCCCCCCCCGTATGCTGAGGAGGCTTACCTGTAAATGTTCCAGCCACAGCATCCAAACAGAAAAGAGAGAAAGAGCATCAGACAGGCCAACCAACCTACTCCCATTTCCGCCGCACCCCTGAGAAAAGGGGTGCCCAGATCTCCCCCAGTGGCCAGTCCTCCCGGCTGGGATCGCTAGAGTGAAACCTTCCAAAATACCTCTGGGGGAGGGATCCGGGACTGGATTGGAGTTCCTCCAGGAATGCTAATGAGCAGGTAAGCTCTAATTATACTTTCTTCATCGTCCCTCCAGTCCAATCCTGGAATTCTGGAATGTAACAGATTAGTATCCTCAATGGGAGGGACCCGCAAGACCGGCCCTGAGGACCGACCCCCTGAAATGAGTAGCTCCCGCCGCCTGGACATCCAGGTGATATGCTGTGAAAACGTATGCAGGGAGGACCACGTTGCTGCCCTACATATTCCGCCAGTGGCACCAGGCTAGATTCTGCCCAGGAAGCCACCAGACCAGCGGTTCTCAACCTGTGGGTCGCGACCCCCACGGGGGTCGCCACAGGATTTGGCGGGGGTCGCTTAGCCTCCACCAAGTTTTAAAAAAACGCGCACAAGTTGCTGCCGCTGCCGAGTCCGCTTCTCGGCAGCGGCAAACTCCTTTAAACTCACTGCCTTCTTCTGCAGCCGCGGCTCCCTGCCTCATAGGGAACCGCGGCTGTACCTGTAAAATCGTTGCGGAGCTCTTCCTGTCTCGACGGGCTCCGTGCAGCATTGTCCCGCCTCCAAAGGAAGTGGCAAACAACTTCCTTTGGAGGCGGGACAATGCTGCACGGAGCCCGTCGAGACAGGAAGGGCTCCGCAACGATTTTACAGGTACAGCCGCGGTTCCCTAAGAGGCAGGGAGCCGCGGCTGCATTAAAAGAGAGGCAGACATGAGGAGAGGGGATGAGGGGGCAGGGAACCTGCAAAACGGCTGACATCGGCAGAGGGGGGCTGACATGGAGGGATGGGGGGGGCTGACATGGAGGGATGGGGGGGCTGACATGGACATGGAAAGATGGGGGCTGACATGGCGGGCGGCGGGCTGACATGGACAGATGGAAGGATGGGGGCTGACATGGATGGAGGGAGGGAGGAAGGGGGCTGATATGGATGGAGGGAGGGGGCTGACATGGACAGATGGAAGGATGGGGGCAGGGATGGAGGGGGGCTGACATGGACAGATGGAAGGATGGGGGCTGACATGGAGGGAGGGAGGGGGGCTGACATGGACAGATGGAAGGATGGAGGCTGTCATGTATGGAGGGAGGGAGGAAGGAGGGGGGCTGAGATGGATGGAGGGAGGGGGCTGACATGGACCGAGGGAAGGATGGGGGCAGGGATGGAGGAGGGCTGACATGGACAGATGGAAGGATGGGGGCTGACATGGAGGGATGGAGGGGGGCTGACATGGACAGATGGAAGGATGGGGGCTGACATGGATGGAGGGAGGGTGGAAGGAGGCTGATATGGATGGATGGATGGAGGGAGGAGGGCTGACATGGACAGATGGAAGGATGGGGGCTGACATGGATGGAGGGAGGGAGGAAGGGGGCTGATATGGATGGATGGAGGGAGGGTGGAAGGTGGCTGATATGGATGGATGGATGGAGGGAGGAGGGCTGACATGGACAGATGGAAGGATGGGGGCTGACATGGATGGAGAGAGGGGGCTGACATGGACAGATGGAAGGATGGGGCTGACATGGAGGGAGGGGGCTGGAATGGACAAAGGGGAGAGACAGGGGGACATACTGGACAGACGGGATAAATGCTGGACAGAGGCGAGAGACAGTGCAGGTTAGGATTATAATGGGCTGATGAGGGAGCTAGCACTGGTAATGGGCAGATGGGGGGGGGCTAGGACTGGTAATGGGTTGATTAGGGAAGGCTAGGACTGGGAATGGACTTATCAAGGGGGGGGGGGTAGGACTGGTAATGGACTGATGGGGTCTAGCATTGGAAATGAACTGATCGGTGAGGTTAGGACTGGAAATGGGCTGATTATGGGAGCCTGGCACTGGTAATGGGGTTGAGGGGGGACCAGCACTGGAAATGAGCTGATTAGGGGAGGCTAGGACTGGTAATGAGCTGATGGGGGGGTAGGATTGGTATTGGGCTGATTAGGGGAGGCTAGCACTGGTAATGGGGTTGAGGGGGATTAGCACTAGAAGTGAGCTGATTGGGGGGCTTTGACTGGGAATGGGCTGATTGTGGGGAGGGGAGGATAGAGCTGCTGGCCCTGGAAGAAAACTGGGGGCTAAGGCTACAAGTGGGCTGATACAAGGGGATGGGAGAATGGAACTGGAAGGGAGTGGATCTGAGAGGGGCTGCCATGGTATTTGTACTAGAAGGGACTGGTCAGTGGGGAAGGAGGGGGACTGGAAGGGAATGGACACCAGTGGCAGTCATGGGAATGCAAGTTGACATTGGAAGGTACTGGGAGTGAGGACTGGAAAGGGGCTGATACTGGGGAGGGTTACTGGGACTGGAAATAGGCTGATGGAAAGAAGTGAAGAAAACGAAAGAAGAGATAAGAAATGGCAGATGGACCATAGACCACAGAAAGAGAGCTAAGAGAAGACAGGAAAGCAGAAGCCTCAGATCGGGACCAGCATGATCAGAGAATAAATTGGTCAGACAACAAAGGTAGAAAAAATAATTTTATTTCATATTAGTGATTTGACTACAAAATCATCATAATTTTGAAATCAAATATTGTTACTTGTGATTAATTATTGTGGTTTAAATAAGTGTTTTATAAATAAAAACATATTGCAAAGGCCTATAATATATTAATAATTCAACAAATGATTACAGCGACAATGCGTTAACAGTAAAGGAAGAGAGACACATTTGATTTTATCATTGGGGGTCATCACAAGTTGACCAACGGTAAAAGGGGTCACGGTACAAAAAAGGTTGAGAACCACTGCACCAGACCCTTTGTGAAATCTGCCTGCAGCCCTGCTGGCACTGTCCTACCTTTCAGCACATGCTGACGCAATAGCTGCTTTGATCCAACAGGAAATAGAGGCCTTGGCCACCACTTCCCCTTCACACGGCTCCCCCCAAACACCACAAGCCAATCGCCACCAGAAACACCGTATTTAGAGTCAGATCCTTCAGAGAGGCCCGAGCCAGAGGCTCAAAGGACTCCCCTGTAAACGCCTCCAGGACCAAAGGTCCCAAGGCGGAACCACCAATCTACGTGGAGGGCAAAGGCGATGCACTGCTTTCAGAAACCGAACTACATCTGGATGCGCTCCTAGCGAGACTCCTTGTACCCTTTCGCGATAGCAGGAAATCGCTGTCTAAGCCTTTTTCAAAACCAGCCTGCAGAAATGCTAAGATGTCTGGAAGGGTTGCGGAGGCCAGATGGCACTGCTTCACTGAGCACCACTCCTCAAATATATGGTACACTCTGACGTAAGAGAAAGAGGTGGATCTTCTGGGCCTTCAACATGGTTGCAATCAAGGAACCAGAGTAGCCCCTCTTCAGCAACCTCTCCCTTTCAAGAGCCATGCTGTAAGTGAGAACCGATCCACCTGAGGCAGCAACAGGTCTTCCTGCTCCAGAAGCCACCAAGGTCGGTCCGCAAGGAGCCGCATCAAATCAGCGTACCATGGGCGCCACCGCCAATCCAGAGCGATAAGGATGACCAGCCCTTGTGGGCTTCTATTCTCTGGATGACTCTGCCTATCAATACCCACGGAGGAAAAACGTACAGAAGACCCTCTGAGGGCTACTTCTGGACCAGAGTGTCCAGGCCCTCTGACATCCTACTGAATAAATGACTGGCCTTGGCTGAGCTCCACTTTGCCGTGAGATCCATGACCAGAGTTGCCCCAACTGCGCACTATCAGCGAGAAGCCTTACGGGAAAAGCTCCCACTCGCCATGATCTGCTTGAAAGCGACTTATGTAGTCCGCTGTCACGTTGTCGACTCCTGCAACGTGTGCTGCTGACAATGCTTGGAGATGGACCTCCGCCCATTCCATCAGACTTCCTGTCTCTTCTTTCAAAGAGGCACTGCCTGTGGTTGCGTTGTCTGAGAATACCCTGACCGCTTTCCCCTGAGGCCAAAGGGCAAAGCTCCGGAGTGCCAGCACCACTGCCCTCATCTCCAGCTTGTTGATGGACCAAAGAGTTTCCTGTGGGCTCCAATGACCCTGGGCAAGGTGGCCTCACAGTGTACTCCCCACCCAGACAGGCTTGCATCGGTGGTCGGGGGATCCAATGAGGCATCTCAAGGGGCATTCCTTCTGCTGGATTCCTTGGATGTAGCCATCACCTGAGGGGTTTTTTTTGGTCTGAATCGGACAGGGAAGCCTCACAGAGAGGTTATGTCTGGTGGAACCATCGACGGAGTAGAACCCCCTGCAATGGCTGCATATGGTCTCTTGCTCAAGGTACCAAGTCAAGGGCTCCCTCATCTGCAAGAACTGATGCACCAGCCGCCGCAGATCTTGGGCCCAACGGTCTGGCAGGTACATCTTGTCCCAGCGAAGTGTTGAAACGCGCTCCCAAATACTTGATCTCTTGGGATGGGGCCAAGTTGCTCTTGGCTAGGTTGACTACCCAACCGAGACTGCTCAGAAACTCCACCACTCTGGCCGTTGCCTATTCGCTCTTCCTTGGACTTTGCCTGAATCAGCCAGTCATCGAGATACGGGTGTACGAGCACCCCCTCCTTTTGAAGTGCCACTGCCATGACCACCATAATCTTGGAGAAGGCACAAGGGCAGTGGCCAGACCGAACGGAAGGACCAAGAACTGGAAATGCCCCCACGGGATGGTAAAACGGAGATACTGATGATGGGCCAGCTGGATGGGGATGTGAAGGTATGCCTCCATCAGGTCGAGAGAAGTTAAGAACTTCCCCTCTCTGACCACCACTATGACTGACCTCAATGTTTCCATGTGGAAATAGAGAACCCGAAGACAGCAATTCATATGCTTGAGGTTGAGAATGGGTTGGAAGGACCCCCTCCTTTTTTGGCACCATGAAGTAGATGGCGTACCAACTGCAACCGTACTGGTCTCTGGGGACGGGGACTATCATCTTTAACTGCAGTCGTAGTCTGTCTCCATGAATATTTCACAAAAGCAGCGGTGATGGCAGCAATAAGAAAAGTGGGCAGGCTACAATGGAAAACCATCCGGCAGAAATATATGCAGATCAGCCATAACAATGAGGAAATGACAGGAGTTTCACCAGGTTACTAAACACCTGAGAGATGAACAAATCAGATAGAAATGTTTATTCTTTTTTGACATACAATTTAATTTGCAGGGGTGATTACATATGCAATATCCATAGAAGAGGCTATCAAAGGAATTCCGAGAAGCAGGATGTCAGATATACCTGAACTGACCCGGACAACTACCACAAAATCCATGAGACTTGGGAGGCAGTTAGCAAAGGGCAACCCAAGGTCACCGACATCTACGTAGACAAAGGAAGAAAAGCATACTGTAACAAGAAGAAAGAGGATGAAAGACATTGTGCACTATGCGGTTTGAATATGCAGTTTAATGTTGAGCTTAGGTCTTTAAACAAGGGGAAGAGGGTTTAAATGTGATACATGGGTTCTAAGGGAAAAAAGGGGGGGGACAGCATAGGTGTAAGATAAACTAAGCTGGTTAGTGATTTACGCCTCTATAGAGACGAGAGGATGGATGGTTTAATGAAGGGGGGAGGCAGGGGTGGACAGGAGGGCAATGAAGAGAGGAGGGGGAGGGGGAACAGATCTTGAGCCTAAGAAAATATGCTGGGCATTTATTACCACAATACAAGGGCATGGCTAAGGCAAGATTACTATCCTTGAATGTAAGAGGACTAAACTCCCCCATAAAACGCCAGAGATTGTACAAATAAATAACTAAGCTTAAAGGGGATATTATGTTTATCCAAGAGACCCATCTAAGAGTTCAGGATGAACAGAGGTTGGCCAACAAAAAATATAAGGCACAATGATTCACCTCTAACCATAGAGAAGAAGAAAAAGGGGAGCGGGAATAATGCTTGCCACACAATTTCAACATCAGGTGCTGGCAGTACAAGGGGACAGAGGTGTCAGGTATATTTTGGCCCATATATGTTTACTCTAGTAAACGTATATGGGCAAAACTCTGCACAAGGGGCATTTTTTGAATCACTGACACCTCTAAAAACCCAATTTGCAGAGGGAAAACTAATCATAGGAGGGGATTTTAATCTAGTAGTAAATACTTCTGTTGATACATTCAGAGGAGACTCTATGAGCAGCGCGGGCTATAGGAGACAACTGAAAATCATGGGAAAGGCTCTGGGAATTGTAGACACATGGCAAGAATTGAAGGGGTGAACTAGAGACTACACCTTTTATTCCTTAGTATATAATTCATTCTCAAGATTGGATATGGTGTGGGTAGATAAGTCCATGATACAGAAAGTGTAATCTAGTGAAATAGGAGAAAGGACAGGGTCAGACCACGCACCTGTGTGGATTGACTTTTGTGTAGGGAAAGACAAAAAAGGAAGAAGGGGGAGGATACTGAATGAATCACTACTGGAGAAGGCTGAGTATGTTCAAGAAATACAAAAAACAAGAGAGATAAACAATGATGGGCAATGCGCAATGGGAACAATATGGGACTGTCTTAAAGTGGTAAGGGGTGGTAAGGGGCAAATTGATAGCGATAGGCACACATGTAAAGAAAGTTAAGGAGGCCAAGAAAGAGAACCTACACAACAGGATTAGGGAACAAGAGGACCTACAAAAACAAGGACTCCTAAAGAAGTGAGAACTAAAACAATCGATAGCTACTAGACAAGAATCGGGAGACCTAGGTTTGGCAGAAATCAAATTTGCTCGACAGAATGAAACAAAACTAATTTGAATTGGACTGGCTTATAAACTTAAAAAAGCCACCAGATGAGGAATTTTATAACTAAAATACGGAATGCTCAGGGACAGAACTGAGGAAAGAAGAGGAAATCCAAGCGAGGTTTGTAGAATTTTATAAAGAGCTAGATATAATACCAGAACAAGCTACCTCAGCTGAAAGGATATTAAAAAAAAAAAACACACTTACAGAAGATTAACCTACCCACAATATCCAAGGTAGAAACAGAGCAACTGTCTAAACCCATAGCAGTACAAGAAGTGGTTGAGGTTATGAAGATTCTCCCTTTACACAAAGCTCCAAGATTAGACGGATTCACAA
Source organism: Ichthyophis bannanicus (assembly GCA_033557465.1). Classification (NCBI taxonomy): domain Eukaryota; kingdom Metazoa; phylum Chordata; class Amphibia; order Gymnophiona; family Ichthyophiidae; genus Ichthyophis; species Ichthyophis bannanicus. The sequence goes on from CM066032.1 coordinate 1,057,292,213, forward strand.
ATAAATTTTATAAATTGTTTAGTACCATAATAGCTGAACCCTTAGCACGGCTATTTAATACCTTTAAAAACGAAACACTGCTTCCAGAATCAATGAGAACAGCAGGAGTCACCATTTTGCCAAAGGAAGGCAAAGATCCCAATTTATATGGCTCATATAGACCTCTCTCACTATTGGGTTCTGATTTTAAAATATTCACAAAACCTTTGGCAAATAGGATACTGCCATATATGACCATGAGAATCAATCGGGATTTATACCTGGAAGACAAACATCAGACAACATTAGGAAAGTGTTGAACGTGATGTGGACAGAAAGGGAAAGGGAGGAACAACTCTTACTCCTAGCAATTGATGCCAAAAAGGCGTTTGATTGTGTGTCCTGGCTTTTTCAGGTATTGGGGAAAATGGGGATAGAGGGGAACTACTTGAAATGGATTAAAACTATTATATAATCAGTTCCAGGCCAGCTTATGCATAAATGGGGAACATACAGAATCTTTCAAACTAGCCCCGAGGTACATGCCAAGGTTGTCCACTATCCCCACTACTATTCGTTTTATCTATGGAATCCCTGGCCCAACAGGTGCGAGATTGCCAAGGGATATGAGGCATAACATGGGGCCAACAGGAAAGTAAAGTTTCCCTATTTGCGGATTTATACTTACTTGCCATAAGCCAATCATTGAGGGTGTTAGTAGATGAGCTAATGGAATATGGAGGGGTCTCTGGATTCAAAATGAATGCTACAAAATCTGAAATATTGAATGTCTCTCTCCCGATAGATCTATGCTCCGAGATTAAAAAAAGAATTCCTCTTCCGATGGGCTAATCAGAGTATCAAATATCTGGGTGCCTACTTAACGCCAATCCTTAAAGACCTTTTTGGGGCGAATTATTTACCATTGGAAAAATCTATCTTGAGAGAAATAGAGGAATAGTGTTGGGGGGAAGGAGATGTCGTGGATGGGTAGAATAGCAGCAATTAAAATGATGATTACCACGACTGCTGTACCTAATTTACAATGCTACCTATAAAAGTACCCCAAAACCTTTTTATTTGGACAGGTAGGGCAGTTAGAGTAGCTTGGAAGCTTCTTACTCAGAGTAAGGAGAGATGGCAATTCCAGATTTAACCAGATATCATGAGGCCACCCGGCTACAAGCCACAATTGAGTGTTGGCAACATGAAACACAGGAATGGGTCCAAATGGAGAGAACCGCCCTGGGAGTACACTCAGGGGAAGGTCCTGTGGGTCCCAAAAGGTAAAGTAGTTTACAATAGATGTGCCAACCCCTTTGTTGAATTGACACTACAAATTTGGTTTAAATGGAGGAATAAATGGCTAGGGAAGGGAGGAACCTCTCGGTTGATCCCTATTAGAGGTAACCTGAACTTCCCACCGGGTCTTGAAAGATGGGCAAGTAGTGGACTAAAAAGAATTGGGCAAATAATAGAGGAAAAGGAAGTGAAAAGATCTGGGGAAATGGCCAAAGAACATTCTTTAAAGAGAAAGGACTTCTACTTTTATAACCAAATAGTCCACTATACACAGCGCAGGGTTCTACCAGGATTGGGAAAAGACCCTACACCAATAAAGATTTTATTCTTGACAGGACAGGTAAAAGGAGCTGTATCAAAATTTTATAAAATTATGGAAATAAAAGGCAATAAAACATTACATCAATGTAGATGGGAAGCAGATCTATGGGGACAAATACACTGTAGCCGATATAAGGGACTGTTGGTTACCAATTTAATTGAAAATAACTACAAAATCTTATACCAGTGGTATATTACCCCAGACAGGATACAATCAATATATAAACAAACAGATGGGCTCTGTTGGCAACAATGTGGGAAAAGGGGGACCTATCTACACATATGGTGGAACTGCATAAAAGTCTCCTCTCTGTGGGAAGAGGTATTTAAAATACTAAGTGAGATTTTGGGACAAGAAATACCACCTCATCCAGGGGTGGCATTTTTGGGATTAAAACCACCCACACTAAATAAAGAAGAGGGTGAATTTATAAACTTGGTGTGCCTAGCCACTAGACTAGTGGTAGCAAGAAAATGGAAACAACTAGAACCTCAGACCATGGAGGAACAGATTATATACTGTCACACCCATAGCCCCTTACATATGCATGGAGGGGCGTGCTTGTTATATGGGTTTCACCACTTTGACAATGTTCCAGACTGACTATCTTTCAAAGGATTATGGTAATGGTAGTCCAGTCATGCGGTGCTTGCTTTTGAGGTAAATGAAGACTATGGTAGTTGGCTCGAGTGTTAAGGCAATGACAGAATTTATTTATGAGGTAAATCAAAATGCACACAGATTCACTTGGTAACACCTTAGGATGTCTTCTCCAGGATTTATATTCAAAATAACAATACAACTGAAAGCTTATGCAAGTAACTTGTAAAGTCCATTAAACAACGGAAAGTCTTTCTCTCAGCCACTGCTGACAAACCTGCTCAGCAATGCTGATGTATAGCAAATCAAAAGTAAAAGCTTCTTCACTAAACAGCTTTTCTTTTCCACATTCAAAGAACTTTTTATATCCAATGTGTGCACAGCCTAAGCTGTGCTCTGCCTTGATATCAGCTGGGTTACAAGCTTCAATCAACAGCTTTTCACCTTCTCTGCACAAGTATTTCACTTCTCCCAAAACCTTCTCTTTCCACACAAACTTTCTGGTGTGCCAGTTACTAGAACATTTCCTTTTATGTTTGATCTACTTTCAGGATTTCTTTGTGCTAGCAACTTTGCATAAAGAACAGTCCATGAAAGAATCGTCTTCCTCTGGAATTATATCTTGTTCTTCTATCTGCATGGGTTCTATATCAGGGTCTGGCTCAAAGGGTTTTACTGACTGACCTCCATTAGGACAGGAACTGTTTCTAAGCACTTTGCATTGCTCTAGGTTAGACAAACGTCCAAAGTTCATACCTGAGTTAAAGCTGGCATTAGGCTGTCCTCTTAGATACTCTGGCCAGTATGCATTTGAGCTTTTATGACCTGTCCTCCAGTCTGTATTTCTGGACCTCAGGGCATTTTCTCCATACCTCTTCCAAAAGGTATTCGTGTTCCTTCTCCCTTCAGCTGCTTCTGTCCTCTGTCCGGCTGCTTTAGGTTTCCTAGCTGAAGTTCTCCAAACCTCTGGATTTCTCCAATCCTTTGAAGCTGGCTTCTTGCAGGAATCTCTCCAAGAACACGAATCTCTCTGAGCTCCTCTCTCCTTCTCCCTCTTCTCCCCCCTTTCTGAATATTCTGTTCTAGTTTTAAAGTTCCCAGTTTCCAACCCCTCCCTTTCACTCCTCAGGTGTTGGTGGTCAAACTCCCTCCTGGCAGCTGAGTAATTAGGAGTGACGTAAGGATTTCTCAATCTGGGCTTATACTCCTTCTCCTCATCTCCACTAGGGGCTTTCTGCAGGTCATTGCAGCCTGGAATAACCTGTCTTTTAGGAAAACATGCAGTTTTATTCCTCTGACCTGACAAAACAGGTCCCTTGATTAGGGTAAATTCCTTTCCTTTGTCACTATTCTCTGGGCTCTGATAAGCTTCCTTATCACAATACTTAATGTGTAAACTAACAGCTATGAAACATTCAAGGATACAAAAATTTAGTATAAGTATGTATAATGGAAAGCTCAACTAAAATAATATTGAAATAGAAAATGGTACAATAGGTTCTAAGGAGATCCGTGATGGGGAAGAATATATATGCAATGATGAATGTTAATAATTGCAATAGGGGTAAGGCTCGAGGGGATAGAATAAGAATGATATAAGATTATGAAAATCTAGACGTTTGAGAAATGTTATGTTGATAGTTATAAAAACTTAATAAAAAAATTATAAATATTAATTTAAAAAAAGCAGAGAGCAGGGCTAAATGGCTAATTTTCTCAATGTAGAAAAGTGAATAGTGGAGTATCCTTGGGATCTTTGCTAAGCCCACTGCTTTTCAACATATTCATAAATAACTTGGAAATGGAACGAGTGAGGTGATCAAATTTGCAGATGGCACAAAATTATTCAAAGCTGATAAAATATAAGAGGATTGTGGAAACATTGCAAGAGTACCTTGATAAATTGGAAGAGTGGGCATTCAAATGGCAGATGGAATTTAATGTGGGCAAGTGCAAAGTTATGCATTTAAGGAAGAACAACCCAAACTATGGTTACACGATGCAAGGTTCCACATTAGGAATAACCATCCAGGAAAAGGTTTTAGGAGTCATCGTGAATAAAGCATAATTACTCACCTGTAACAGGTGTTCTCCAGGGACAGCAGGAATCAGTCCTCACATATGGGTGACATCGACACCCACAGAGCCCTTGTGGAAGCATCTCCCCAGCTTTCAAAGAAACCCTTTGGGAGATGCCACCACGCATGCGTGGTCCCCTTCCCGCCCAAGGGTGCCATCTTACTCAGATGACATAGCTAGAGCCAACAAAGAAGATGGCAAAAATAGTACAGCAACTCCAAGAGGAGGAGGGAGGGTTGTGAGGACTGATTCCTGCTGTCCCTGGAGAACACCTGTTACAGGTGAGTAATTACACTTTCTCCAGAAACAAGCAGGAAGTCAGTCCTCACATATGGGACTCCCTAGCTACAGGCTACCGAGAACCTGCAGAAAAAACATGGCCCAGCCATGCGCAGCCACAAGAGAATCCGAGGACAGACTCTGAGGACCCCAGTGTCCAGGGAGAACCATCGCTCCGGTAGCCTGAAAAGAAGGCGAGTTGCCTAAACCCCGAACAGATTACACAGTACAGCTTTGCCAAAGGCACTGTCCCATCGGGACTCCCTCTCCAGGCAGTAGTGAGCTGCAAAGGTGTGGACTGAGGACCAGGTGACAGCCTGGCAGACATCTGCCATAGGAACAGAGTGTAGGCTCGCAATTCAGGTTGCCATAGCCCTGACTTTGTGCACCATGACCCAGCATTCCAACAATAGCCCAGCCTGATCATGGGCAAAGGCAATGCAGTCCACCACCCAGGTGGACAGGGTCTGCTTGGTGACAACCTCCCCCAGTCGACTAGTCTCATATGAAACGAAAATCTATGAGGCTTTGCGGTGGCCCCGAGTACGCTGCAGGTAGAAGGACAGGGCCCTTTTGCAGTCCAGAGTATGGAGAATGGCCGCTGACTTGTCAGTGTGGGGCTGTGGAAAGAAGGTAGGGAACACCACCTCTTGGTTGAGGTGGAAAGCGGATACCGCCTTCGGAAGGAATTTAGAGTTGATGCAATGCACAACCCTGTTCTTTAGAACCTGGTGTAGAGTGGCTCAGCCACCAAGGCCTGAAGCTTTCTGGCTCTGCGGGTAGAGGTGAGCACCACCAGGAAGTCCACCTTCCAAGATAGGTAACACAAATGGCAGGTAGCCAAGGGTTCGAAGGGCGGCTTGATAAGCTGTGTTAGAACCACATTGAGATCCCATTCTGTGTTAGAACCACATTGAGATCCCATTCTGCTGGAAGCGACTGGATGAGAGGTTTAGAGAGCAGCAAGCCCCACAGGAATCGGGTAATGAGGGGCTGCACAGAAAGAGGCTTGCCCTCTATGGAGTGATGGTTCACAGAGAGCGTGTTCAGCTGCACCATGATGGAGTTGGACTTGAGTCCGGTCTGCGAGAGGTTGAGCAAGTATTGCAGCACTGTATGCACCGGGCAGGAGGACAGATCTACCTGTTGCTCTGCACACCATACCAAGAATCTGCGCCACTTGAAGACATAGGCTCATCTCGTGGTGTTCTTACTAGAGGCCAGAAGGACTTCTTCCACTTCCCTGGGGAGATCAAGGGACGCTAGGGTGACCCTTTCAACACCCATGCTGTTAGCGACAGGGACCCCAGGTTGGAGCAGAGAAGCAACCTCTCCTCCTGGGTCTGTAGTCCTGGGGAACTCCCCAGAGGAACTGGGAGCTCCGTTGAGAGGCGGAGTAACAGGGGAAACCAAAGTTGTCTGGGCCACTGTGGGGCAACCAGGATCATGGAGGTCTTGTCCCACTGGACCTTGAAGAGGGTCCGCGCGATTAGCAGTGTGGAAGGGAAGGCATATAGAAGGCCCTCTGACCACAAGATGAAGAAGGCATCTGCCACTATCCAGGACGGATGCAGTTGGGGACAGAAGCGGGGTAGCTGGCAAAGAGATTCAAACTTGGGGTTCCCCATAATCGTAATAGCCGCTGCGCCACCCTGGAGTCTAGGTGCCACTTGTGCAGTTGGAGGACCCTACTCAGTCTGTCCACTAGGGCACTGTCCTGGCCCGGAAGGTATACCGCCTTGAGGAACATTCCCTGACTGATCGCGTATGAGCAGAGGACTACTGCCTCCTGGCAGAGGTGGTGAAACCCTGTGCCCCCCCCCCCCCCTGTTTGTTCAGGTAGAACATCACGACTTGGTTGTCCATTTGGACCAGCACCAACTGATACTGCAGGTGGTGCTGGAAGGTCCTGATCACCAGAAAAGTGGCTCTGAACAGCAGGTTGATTTGCTGCTGGCTCTCCGAGAGAGCAGCTATCCTGCGTGCGCAGTTCCCCTCAGTGGGCACTACCAGCCTAGTAGGGAGGAGCCTGTAGTGATGACCCTCTGGGTGTTTGGGTGCTGAAAGGGCATGCCGTTCTACAGGTGCTGTGCGTCCTGCCACCAATTGAATGTCTGTTAGTTAATGGGACACCAAGACCCTGTCCTGGAGCTTGCCTGTGGCCTGAGTCCACAGTGAGTGGAGGCACCACTGAGCTGCCTGCATGTGAAGGCAGGCATTAGGGACCACATGGACTGTGAAAGCCATGTGACAGAGGATGCGAAGCATGGACTGCACAGACACGGCATGATGGTACTGCACCTCGGTCACCAGGGCCCTGAGGCAATCTGTCCTGTCCAGGGGGAGGAAGGCCCTGGCTTGGAGGGTGTTCAGGTGAGCCCCTATGAACTCCAGGTCCTGTGTTGAAGTGAGGTGTGGATTTGGGGTGGTTTATCACAAACCCCAGATGTTGTAGGACCTTGATGGTGAGGGCCCTGGCCTGTTGCACCTCTGAGGCAGTGTCTCCCTCTACTAGCCAGTTGTCCAGGTATGGGAAGACAAAGGCCCCTTGGAGACGGAAGTAGGCAGCCACCACTGCCAGGCATTTGGTAAAGACTTTTAGTGCAGCAGCTAGGCCGAAGGGTAGTACCCTGTACTGGTAGTGGTCGCCCTCAACTATGAACCTTAGGTACTGCCTGTGACTGGGATGAATAAGGATGTGGGTATAAGCATCCTTTAGGTCCATGGAGTATAGCCAATCTCCCTGCTGGAGGTAGGGCAGCAATATTCCAAGGGAAAGCATTTTGAACTTCTCCTGCATCAGGAATTTCTTCAGGTTTCTCAAGTCTAGGATAAGCCTGTGCCCTCATGTTCTTTTTGGGACCAGAAAGTACCTGGAGTAGAACCCTTTTCCTTTGAGGTAGTGTGGCACAGGCTCCACAGCCCTGTCCCTAAGAAGGCCTGCAAGTTCCTGCAATAGCAGGACCTGGTGCTGGGGAGTCAGAGGGGGCTCTCCTCAAAAGAAAGGGGGAGGCGTCTGGTCCAGATGAAGGAGGTAACCTTCCCTGACCACCTGAAGTGCCCAGGGGTTGGTGGCGATGGCAGCCCACCGGTGGGCAAAATGAATCAGGCACCCCCCTGTCGTTAGCTGGTCCCCCATGGGTGGAAAGGCTATGCTCTGGGAGTCAAAACCCTGACCCAGTCTGGGCTGGAGCAGATGTCTGGGGCTTGGGGCCCTTAGACGTACCTGGGCCTTGACCTGCTTCCTTGCCCTGATGACCCTGCTGAGGGGTCTGGGGGGCCTGATATGGGGGATAACATCGGTAAGACTGGCCTTTCCGGTGGAAGGGAGGCCTTTTCCCTGATGGTTTCTTCTTGGGAGAGTGGAGATCTTCCTTGTCGAGTCCTGGTGACATACTCTGTCTCTATCTCTGCCGCCTTATCCTCCATCGGCTTGCTAAAGGGGTTTTTACCGAGGCAAGGGACGTCAGAGTTTTTCCTGGACCCACTGCTCGAGGTCCGATGTCTGGAGTCAGGCCTGGCTTTGAGCGCCAATGCCTGCGGTGGCCACTCTCATGTTCGACTCGAAGCCATCATAGGCTGCTCAAGACAAATACATCAAACACTCCAACAGACTCTGGGAGGGTCTGGATGCATTGAAAGCGGTCCCTGCTGAGACCTGCTGAAACCCCCCCCCCCCCCCGAGGTTCCTTGGTTAGGTCTCGAAGGTACATGCTGATATACAGCTGATAAGCTTGTATACGGCACACTGAGCCTTGGTAACCATTTACGCCTGAGGGCATGGGACTCCCTGCCTGGGGGCACTGAAGAGAGTCTTTGGGCTTTTCTGTTGATGCATTACTGACTTGACCATCATGGAGGTGTGAGGGAGTTGCACCTTCCTAAAGCCAGGCCTTTGCTGGACCCAGCACATATAGTGTCCAGGCATCAGCTAACAATTGGCACCGATGCCGGTGTTTCCCACATTCGGAGGAGGTGGTGCCCAAGGATGGAGGGGACAGGGACCGTGAGGGCCTCCTTAGGTGGGGCCTCGTACTGGAGGATTTAGAGTTCCGTCATGCGGGGGTCCTCTTCCGACTCAGTGGTGAGGGACAGTGCCTTCACCATGTCCCGGACAAACTCTAGGAATGAGGTGTCCTTGGGCAGGGACCAGCGCCTCGATGCTGGTGGGAATGGATCCAAGGGGAGGTCACAGATTGCTCCTGTCTCTGGGGAAGCCAAGTCTTTCGACACCCAGTCCGAGTAGTCTGTCGAGGACTCGAGGCTCGATGGCTCTAAGGGCATCATTGGATCTGGTCTTCAATGAACCGCAGCTATGGCTTGGCCTGAGCCAGAGACGCTTGCCAGGAAGGATCTCACTTCCGAGGACTGGGAGCAAGATCGAGACCCTCGCCGAGGATCGGCTCAAGGCATGGGGCTCTCAAGGATCTCTTCAGCGGCCTGGGGAGTCCTTGGCATTGAGGTCCCTGCAGTCTCAGCGCCTGCACCAGTGTGGCTGGGCATTGACACTTGCTGTGAGGCAAGAAATGCAGAAATGCTGCATTCTAACACCATCATTCTGGCTTCCCACTCAGGGGTTTCAGCCTTCAACACCGAAGCTGGGATGACTAGTTCAGATGTCAGGGAGGAGAGGAAATCCTCGACAGGATGGGCCTTGGGGGTTCGAGATCCGTCACCAGCAGCCTCGGCATCTGTCCTGGGGTACCTTGGCCAGCCACTCCTGCTCTGACTCCTTGGAAACCCTCTGGGGGTTGTGGGACCTCGCATGGGACTTGCCGTGAGTGCTCCCTTCCCAGGATGAGGTCCTCAAAGACGACTTCTTAAGCTCTCAATCTGCGGAACCCTTATCGGAGTGTCTACGTGCCTGCTTGGGCACCGCGGGGGCTTTACATGACTCAGAGGATCCGTGCGGGGTTTACAGCAGACGGCTACCGGGGATACTGGGGCTGAATCTGACCTGTGGAAGATGCCATCCTGCTTCTGCCGGTGGCTATGGCCTTAGCGAACATCTTTTTGCACAGGGAGCACGCCTCTGGGTTATGGTCGGCACCTAGACACCTGAGGCAACAATCATGTGTCAGTAAGGGAAATGTTCTTGGAGCACCGATCACACTTTTTAAACCCGGTGGCCATTGGGCAAAAAGGATCCCAGCGAGATCGAAGACCTGTGACATGGCCAGCAGTTAGAAAGGTACGAAACTGCGCTAGATGAAAAAAACCTAACTAAAGTAGGTTCCGAGTCCCGAGGCCGAGGAGACAGGGCTCAAAGGTGGGAAAGGGACCGGTGCTAACCAGATGGTAAGCAGAAGTACACGAGGAAATCAACTTTTTTCCAGGGAAGACAGACAGATGTCTGTAGGGCTCCATGGAAAATAGGGAGACTGAGTAAGATGACATCCCTGGGTGGAAAGGGGACCACACAAGTGTGGTGGCATCTCCCAAAGGCTTTCTTTGAAAGCTGGGGAGATGCTTCCACGAGGGCCCCATCAGCGTTGATGTCACCCATATGTGAGGAGTGACTTCCTGCTTGTTCCTGGAGAATACGTTGAAACCCTCCGCCCAGTGTGCAGCGGTGGCCAAGAAAGAAAACAGAATGCTAGGAATCATAAGGAAAGGAATAGAGAATAAAACCAAGGATAATATAATGCCCCTCTATCGTTTCATGGTGCAACCACACAAATATTATGTGCAATTCTGGCTGCCATATCTTAAAAGGATATAGCAGGATTAGAAGAGGTACAGAAAAGAGCCACCAAAATGGTAAAGGGGATGGAAAGATATCCCTATAAGGAAAGGCTTAAAAGATTAAGGCGCGGAGGCGGAGCCAGCGGCAAAGCAAGATGGCTGCTTAGGAGCTCGCTCCTGCGGACCTGACCAAAATCCTGTAATTTTTACCCTGTGCTTTGGTGAACCTACTACAGTTGTACCCTTTTTCTGAGCCTTTGATGATTGTGCGATCATGGCCAGCAGCAAGCTAACTAAATTGGAGTTTTCTGCAAGTACAAATATGGGTTCCAAGCGTGCCAAGTCAGATCCTCCTTCTCCCCACAAGATGGCCGTCGTACGAGACCCAGATGAAGCGATATGTGAGCTACTGGCAGAAGTTCGATCGGTGAGAGTGCTCGTCTCTGCAAATGGTGATGCACTGGTGCAGATGCAATCGGATATTCAAGATATGAAAACACAAATTTTAGGTTTGGCAGGTCATATGGATAAGGTAGATACTGCTCTCACAACGCATGAGGAGAGGATCAACCAGCTAGGCAAGGCCTTTAAATAGATAGAATGTTTGGAACAGAACTTGGACGATCTCAGTAATAGATCTCGTCGCAATAATATCAGTCTGATAGGCATACTGGAAGGAGTTGAAGGCTCAGATGCAATAACATTTCTGGAAAATCTACTTCCTAAGCTGCTTCAGTTAAACTTTAGCAGACCGCTGGAAACTGAAAGGGCCCACAGAATACCTGCACAGTCCAGTTTGCATAATCGGAGGTCGAGGCCGATAATCTTTTGTTTGTTAAGGCACCAGCATGCTATGCAGGTAATGGCAGTGGCAAAAGCATTCTCTTCCTTGACATATGAAGGACACAGCATCTCTTTTTCCTGATTTCAGCAAAGCAACGATGGAAAAAAGAAAACAGTTCTTGGCGCTGAGACCCCGATTGCAACAACTGCAAGCGCGATATGGGCTTTTCTACCCTGCTAGATTCAAAGGTCACGCTGGACAATCGTACCAAAACTTTTGTTTTACTGCAGTTTATTGAAGATCAGGAGGCCTTAAAAATGCATTGAGAAAGGCCATTGGTGTCTGAGAGCTGAGAGTCAAGTACAGCTTATATGGCGGAGGATGACTGAAAGAATCTTAAAGGTTTTCATGGAAAGCCTTTGGATTTACCTTCTGTTACAATATAAAGGATAATATGAGAAGAAGTTGGAAATCATCTTAATTGTTTTTCAATCAGGGAAGTTAAAGATCATGTTTATTTAGGTTATATATAGTAGTATGAATAATAGTTGTGTAAGTTAACATCTGCACAGGGTATGTGTCTATGCTCTGTTGGAAGGGTCACGCGGCAGCCATGTTGTAGGGTTCGCTAATTCACCCAGTTGTATTATTCCTCCATTTGAGGGTGGGTTTGGCGCATTATGGGCATAATACACATGTGGTAAATGGAAGGGGTACCCTTCATTTGGGCAAGCTAAGACAGACAATAGGGAGATTCTTAATTTCCAGAATGTATTCTTGCTATGAACCCCCTTAAAATACTGTCTTTGAACGTAAAGGGCATTATGCATCCTGCTAAGAGGAAAAAGATATTTATATTGTCAAAAACAAAAAGCAGATATAATAATACTTCAAGAAAACTCATTTATCTACTATGGAAACAAAAAAATTAGCCATGGGGCGGTACTGTCTGGTTGCCCATGCTCCAGCTATTGGGAAAAAGAATGGGGTGGCAATACTAGTGAGTAACTCGTTAAGTGCCCAAGTCCTTTCCACATGGGCTGACTCTGAGGGGTGATGGGCTAAAGCTCATCTGTTTTTTGGCAAAAGACAATTAATCATAATTAATGTGTACGCTCCAAATTGTGATCATCCAAATTTTTTCAGACATTGGCGGAAGTGATCCAAGAAGCTTCCTCACTACCAATTATTTTTGGAGGGGACTTTAATGTGGTCCTTGACCCCTTAATAGGCTGTAAACCGAGTAGGGTAAAAAGAAGGGGCAGAGCATTGGTGTTATTGAGGTCTGTCCTGGTAGAAATGGGCCTGGTGGATATATGGAGGGTATTGCATCCCTCTGAAAAAGATTATAACTTTTTCTCTTACCTTCATGGCTCCCATTCAGGTATAGATTTTTTTTTTGGTATCTAGAACTTTAGTGCAAGAAGCTAATAGAGCAGATATACTTAGTACTCATATCTCAGATCATGCAGCAATAGTGTTGGAGCTACGCCCTTGTGAGGATCTCTCTAAGCAGCAGTCCTGGTTCTTTAATAGATCTCTGTTGGCGGATGAGTCCTTTAAAATTCAAATAAAGCAGGCCATAAAATAATATTTCAGTAACAATTCTCCAGAGGATACGCCTAATTGGGCTTGGTGGGAAACTTTCAAGGCTATGATTAAAGCATGTATAACCAGCTTCTCTATTGCTGCAGCTAGAAGGGCAAAGGAGAAACTCAAGGTTCTTGATCAGCAGATAAGGGCTGGAGAAAGAATTTTACAACGGCAATTTAATCCTATTGCTCTAAATCATCTTCAAAGGTTGAGATAACAATACAATACGATATTTAGCTTCAAGGTGGAGCAAAGTGTGTTTGTACAGCAAACACGTTACTATACAGAAATGAACAAGGCTGGCAAACTTCTGGCTACAAAACTAAAGACTCATCGTACTAAATCGCATATCATCAATATAACTGATGAGCAACAGGGATCCCTGAGTAGTAGCTGTGAAATTGTGGAGGCTTTTCGTGCATTCTATTCACAGCTTTATACCTCGGAAGAAAACTTTGATGAGTGTCTGTAAAAACCTGTTGGGAAGGGTTGTTCGTCCTGAACTTGGAGAGGACAAGCAGCAGTCCTTAGTGAACCTATTTCCTTGTTGGAATTGAAAGAAGCATTAGCAGGCATGAAAGCTGGAAAGGCTGCTGGCCCAGACTGGCTGCCGACAGAATTTTATCAAATCTTTGCGGAAGACCTTCTATCAATTATTGCAGGAGCAAGTTAGTAATACTGGAGCTTTTGCCAATGCAACGATAGTCGTGCTGGAGAAGCTGGGTAAAGATCCAAAGCTGGTCAGCAATTATAGACCAATTTCACTTTTGAATGCTGATTACAAGCTTTATTCTATTACCCTGGCCCGATGACAAAGTTTTGCATTTGTTAATACACCCTGATCAATGTGGATTTGTTGCTGGGAGGTCCACGGCTGATAATGGCAGGCTACTTTGTAACCTGCTTGAGGCGGCGGAACATCTTGATGTACCATTTGTAGGTCTTTCAATAGATGCTGAAAAGGCTTTCAATAGGTTAGAGTGACCTTTTCTTTTTCATGTGCTTGGTTGGTTTGGCTTCCCAAAGGAATTTGTGGATATGATACAAGTGCTTTATGCCAACCCTACTGCACGGATCCTTGCCAATGGATTGCTTTCGCAACCCTTCTCCCTGCTTCGGGGAACTAGGCAAGGATGCCCTATGTCCCCCTTCTGTTGAATCTGGCATTGGAACCGTTGGCATTGCTCATTCGACAGTCTGTTGAGATTCAAGGCATTATAGTAGCAGACCTTCAAATCAAACTTTCAGCGTATGCAGATGACTTTCTGCTTTTTCTCAGCCCTGCATCAATTTCTCCTCTTTTGTAGTTGATTGTATCCAGAAAGAGATGAATATTGAGCAAAGTAAGCAGCTTTTCCTATCAATCACCAGGCGAATGCCTCTCTGGTAGAGAGTTTTCCATTTCAATAGGAACCTTTAGCAATAAAATATTTGGGGGTACAGTATGCACCATTAGATGAAATGGTGAGGTTAAATATAGCAAAGCTACAGGATTTGACTCGCTCTTTCACATTGAAGTGGTCCCCGTAGCACCTTACTTGGTTGGGCCGCCTGGAAGCCATTAAGATGATGATGGTGCCAAAAATAAACTATATACTGGGAATGCTTCCCATCTTACTCCCACAGACTGTATACAGAACTTTGGAGCGTATAATTAATGCTTTTCTCTGGGAAGGGAAAACACCTAGGATAGCATTAAAAAAGTTGAAAGCCTGTAAATTTAAAGGTGGTGTTCACTTTCCGGATTTCTATTGGTATCATATGGCTTTCCTCTTAAAACAAGGAGCATTATGGTCTATGGGTGGTACCCTCACTCAGAAACCTATATGGTTGGAAGTAGAAGAGCGAATGGTTTCTCCGTGCCCAGTCAATTTATTCATGGGGATGAGAAATCTGGATAATTCCAGAGTGGGCCATACAATTATTTCCACACAAAAGGCTTTTCAGTCTCTTCTTCCAATTATTAAGAAGGACAACCCCCTATTGCTCCTACTACCAATTTGGTTTAATCCTTTATTTAAAATCAATAAAACCCCCTGTGCATGGACGAATTGGCAAAGATGTGGTATTTGGACGTTGGGGCAATTGTTAGATGGGTCCAATTGGAAACCTTTTGTGTCCCTGTAACATGAATTTGGTCTCTCATCCTCGTGCTATTTTCAGTGGCTACAACTGCGACACTGTATTGGTAGTCTGAAGATTTATCCTGGGGAGCTTTCCCAAACGTGGGGGGCTGTGTAGAATCATAGAGGAAATTAGTTCCAAAGATGGAACAATATCAAGATTCTATACATATTTTAGGGAGCAGTTTTCACCTCAGAATAAAGAATTGCTGAAGGTTTTTTGGGATGAAGATACTGGAGCCAATTTGAAGCAGCAGACATGGAAGGGTTTTTTTTTTGAGGTTCTACTATTCGTGCTTCCAGTTCTGCTGCGCTCACTCAGTCTATGTATTTTTTTGCTCATCGGGCATTTATCACCCCGGTCAAACTTGCTAAATGGAATAAGGATGGGACCAGTCGATGTTGGTCGTATCAGAAAGAAACTGGCACTTTAAGACATATGATGTTGGAGTGCCCTTACAGTCAGGCTTTTTGGATTCCGGTCTGGGCTAGAATTCAACAAATATTAAAACTTTCTTTTCCCCTGACGTGGCGCATAATAGCGTTAAGAGCCTTGGCAGAGATCTCATCTTTGGCAAAAGAAAATGTCTTTTTATTAAATTTTATGATAATGGTTGCTTTAAAATTAATACTATTCAATTGGAAAAATCCTAATAAGTTAAACTGGTTGGTATGGTGGAATCAAATATGCTTGTATGCCAAATACGAAAAGGCTCATGATAAAGTTTCTAGTTTTAGGGACAGATCGTTAAAACTCTCTAGGTGGTCTACTTTAGATCAGTATGCAGCCCTTGCCGTAAATGAAGGTAGCTAATCCTTTAGAGCATAAGGAAGGAGGGTTTCTTCTTCTTCCTTTCCTCCTGTTAGTATGTATTTTAGGGATTATTAATAAGGGTCGTGCTGTTTCAAGTAGGAAGCCCGTAATGCGTCGGGGTGGGATGGGTTGGTATCATTTCTGTGGTGGGAGTTGTATTTTTCTTTTATGATTATTTTGTGTTATGGTTGTAAATCTAAAAGTAATAAAACTTTTTTAAAAAAAGTTAAAGTGCTTCAACTTGGAAAAAAGATGGCAGAGGGGAAATATGATAGAAATCTATAAAATAATGAATGGAGTGGAACAGGTAAACATAGCTTGGTTGTTTACTCCTTCAAAAAGTAGAAAGGCAAGCGGCACTCAAAGCCACAAGCTAGCCCATTTCACTCAATGCATAATCAAACTCTTGAATTCATTACTGGAGGATGTAGTAAAAGCTGTCAGTGTAGCTGGGTTTAAAAAAAGGTTTGGACATGTTCCTGGAGGAAAAGCCCATAAACCATTATTAAAGAGGACCAGGGAAATGCACTGCTTACTATGGGATAAACAATGTGGAATCTGTTTATCTTTCCGGGAACCTGGCAGGTACTTATGACCAGGATTAGCTACTGTTGGAAACAATACTGGGCTTGATGGACCTTGGTCTGACCCAGTATGGCATTTGTTTGTTTGTTACATTTCTATACTGCCCCTTCCAGAGATCAGGGGCTGTTTACAAGAAACCAAAAACATGTTACATGGAACAGAAGTAAACTTTTAACATAGAACAGAAAAATATGGAAATTACACTTACCTGGTAATTGAAGTTCCTGGAGGGTCCAGTTTAGTCCTCCACATCCAGGTAGTGCACCTCCTCCTGCAGCAAGGAGACTGGACCAATCAAATCCTTAGAATCGTAGCCTGCTTACTGCTGGAACTCCCATGAGCCCTCCAGTGAACTAGTAACAAAGCAGACTGAAGAAAGAACAGGTTAAGGAAAGGTCTAAAAACTAGAAAAGGTCCCCAGCAAGACGTTGCAGAACCCCCATCCCAAACGAGAGGGCTGAAACGCTGCACCTTGCTTCCGTACCCGGTCCGAATACCGACAGGCAACACCGGAAGCTGAAGAAACAGAAAGGGAAAAGAGAAAATCGGGAACAAACCCGAGGGAATGAAAACCCATGGAATGCTAATCCAAGGGAGATGGACTCCACAATGCGATTTAACTATTTAGTTGGATTCCTTGAATAGGAGCCATCAAGGCAACTGACAACCGAGAAGAACGGCCAAAGCGCGCCGCCAAGACAGAGCAAAAGAAAAATCTCGGGCGGGAAGGAGGACTAAACTGGACCCTCCAGGAACTTTAATTACCAGGTAAGTGTAATTTCCATTTCCTGAGTGGGTGTCCAGTTTAGTCCTCCACATCCGGGATGTACCAGAGCAGTTAACAATGGGGGGGGGGTCTTGGCAGGCGGCGCGCAAGACCGCAGACCCAAAACTGGTATCCCGAGCCGCTGCCACATCCAGACGATAATGTTTACTAAAGGCATGGAGGGAGGACCACGTCGCCGCTCGACAAATGTCCAGAGGAGAAACAAGACTATGCTCCGCCCAAGACGTGGCCTGCGCCCTAGTGGAATGAGCTCGCAGCTCCAAGGGAACAGACTTTCCCTGCAAAAGATAGGCCGACGCAATTGCCTCTTTAATCCACCGAGAAATGGAGGCCTTAGCCGCCGCCTCCCCTTTTCGCGGACCCGCAAACAGCACGAACAAACGATCAGATTTTCGAAAGAGCGCGGACACCTTAATATACTGACGTAAGACCCGACGAACATCAAGCTTATGAAGCACGGAGTCGGACTCGGAAGAAGACCCCGGGGCGAAAACGGGCAAAACCACGGGCTGATCAATGTGAAAGGGAGACACCACCTTAGGCAAGAAAGAAGGCACTGTCCGCAAAATCACCCGATCGCTAAGAAAGGATAAAAAGGGGGCTCGACAAGAAAGCGCCTAAAGTTCCGAGACACGACGTGCCGAGCAGATGGCTACGAGGAAAACTGCCTTCAAAGTTAAATCCTTTAGAGAGGCATTGCGGAGAGGCTCAAAGGGCGCCCGAGTCAATGCCTGTAGAACCAGGTTTAAATCCCAGGGAGGCAAGGCAACCTTGCGAGAGGGACGCAATCGAAAGACAGCTTTGAGAAAACGCCGAATGTCCACATGAGATGAAAGAGGGATGTCGTGAATTTTGCCGCGGTAGCACGCCAAAGCGGCAATCTGGACTTTCAACGAACTAGCGGCCAGACCTTTGTCGAAACCGCCTTGCAAAAAACTAAGAATGACCTCAACGGAAGAAGTAGCAGCCCGGACCTCATGCCGAGAACACCAATCCTCAAAAATCCGCCAAATGCGAACATAGGTGAGGGAAGTAGAAGGTTTCCGCACACGCAGTAGGGTGGAAATAACCGCAGGGGAATACCCTCTCTTCCCCAACCGAGCCCTTTCAATGGCCATACCGTAAGCGAGAACCGATCCACCTGAGGCATGCGCAGAGGCCCCTGCACCAGAAGATCCACCAGGGGGGGGAGCCGCCACGGCACGCCGTCGAGCAGGCGCACCAGATCCGCGTACCATGGGCGACGAGGCCAATCTGGTGCCACCAACAGGACCTTTCCGCGGTGGGCCTCGATGCGCTGAACCACTCTGCCAATCAGAGCCCACGGTGGAAAGACATACAGAAGGGCGAACTCGGGCCAAGGTTGGAGAAGCGCGTCGATACCCTCGGACATCCGTTCCCTTCGCCTGCTGAAGAAACGACCCGTTTTGGCCGATGCGAAGGTCGCCATGAGATCCATGATGGGCAGACCCCACCGATGAACTATTTGAGCAAAAACCTGTGGGTTGAGCTCCCACTCCCCGGCGTCTATTTTTACACGACTCAGAAAATCCGCCATGACATTGTCCTTTCCCGCGATATGCGCTGCCGAAATGGCCAGGAGTCGCGTTTCCACCCAACCGAACAGCGCATCCGCCTCGACCTCCAGGGGCATGCTGCCTGTGCCGCCTTGCCGGTTGACATACGCCACCGCCGTCGCGTTGTCCGACAGAACACGAACCGCTCGACCGCGGACCGACCCCTCGAAGGCGAGCAGCGCTAGGCGAATTGCACGCAGCTCGAGCCGGTTGATCGACCACAGAGCCTCCTGCGGAGACCATGTCCCCTGTGCAAACCGTCCCTGACAGTGGGCTCCCCATCCGGAGAGACTCGCATCCGTGATGATCGGCAACCAGAGGGGCTGCTCCAAGGGAGCTCCCGACCGAAGCGACAGCGGGGATAGCCACCATCGTAACGCCAGCCGAACCCGGCGGGACACAACAACCGGCGGTTGAGGGAGTCCGACTGATGAGACCAACGACGCAACAGCGCACGCTGAAGAGGTCGCATATGAAATCGGGCCCAAGGAACTACTTCTAGAGTCGAAGCCATGGTTCCCAACAAGCGGAGATACCACCAGGCCGATGGAGCTGGATCCGCTAGGAACCGCCGCAGGAGCTGACGCAAACTCTGGGCACGGCGATCCGGGAGAGATACGATCCCTGAGGCCGTATCGAAACAAACACCCAGATATTCGAGGCGCTGAGTCGGCACAAGCTGACTCTTGGAGAAATTGATTACCCAGCCGAGATCCTGCAGCAGACGAACCACCTTGTCCGTGGCCTGTAGACTTTCCTTTGCGGACTTCGCTCTGATTAGCCAATCGTCGAGATAGGGGTGCACCAGCACACCCTCCTTGCGTAAGGCCGCCGCGACTACCACCATCACCTTTGTGAAAATGCGAGGAGCGGTGGCCAGGCCGAAAGGTAGTGCCTGAAACTGGAAATGACCCCAGGGAAACGCAAATCGGAGAAACTTCTGATGTTCGGGCCGAATGGGAATGTGCAGATAGGCTTCGGTGAGATCCAGAGAACTCAAATACTCTCCTGTGCGCACGGCGACAATGACGGAACGGAGAGTCTCCATCCGGAAATGAGGAACCCGAAGACAACGGTTCACGCCTTTGAGATCGAGAATAGGACGAACCGAGTCGTCCTTCTTTGGCACCACGAAATAAATGGAGTAACGACCGAGACCGCGCTCGGTCGCCGGAACAGGAACGACGGCTCCCAGCGCTAACAAGCGCTGCAACGTTATCCGAATGTCTAGTTCCTTCTGCGCCCCTCTGCAGGGAGAGAGGACAAAGGAATCTCTTGGAGGGATGGCAAAGTCCAACATATAACCGTCCCTGACAATCTCGAGGACCCAACGGTCCGAAGTAATGTGGGCCCAAGAGGGGAAAAAAGTTCCGAAGACGTCCGCCTATAACTGGAACTCCCTCCGGAGCCCGCCTCATTTCATTGCGGTTTGCGACCAAAGGAAGAGGAGGCCCCGGAGGAAGCGATGGAGAAGCCCCTACCAGCCCCTCGGAAACCACGAAAGGACTGAGACCGAGAAGCAAAGCGGCCCCGCTGGGAAGTCCAAAGGCGAGTCGACCGAAAGCACCGAAAATCCCGAAAGGAACCCCGAGGCGCTGAAAACGATCTAGCGGACTTGGGCTTGTCCTCCGGGAGTCGTCCACCCTTGGACTCACCTAACTCTTTCACCAATTTGTCCAAGTCCTCCCCAAAGAGCAGCTTACCCTTAAAGGGAAGCCGGCTAAGGCGAGACTTGGAAGAAGAATCGGCGGCCCAATTACGCAACCAAAGGGACCTGCGCGCCACCACCAACGAAGCCATGCTGTTCGCCATGGTACGAATCAAATCATAATGGACATCCGCCAGATAAGCGGACCCCGACTCTAGGCGAGCAACCTCAAGCAACGCCTGCTGATCAATTGAAGAATTCTGACGCAAACGCTGAGCCCATCTCAAAGAAGCTCTAGCAATCCAGGCCGCACAAATCGAAGCCTGCAGCGATAAAGCATTCGTCTCGAAGGCCTGCTTCAATAATCCATCCACCTTCTTGTCATGAAGGTCCTTTAAGGCCGCACTGCCTTCTACCGGAATCGTGGTCTTTTTGGTCACTGCAGAGACAGCCGCATCAACCCGAGGAGACTTGAAAATCTCTTTATCCTCTGCTTTCAACGGATAAAGACGATGCATCGTTCGAATGCCCTTCAAGCCAGCATCCGGATGGTCCCACTCGGTTTGTATCATCTGAGCTACCACGCGGTGAACAGGGAAGACCACCTGAGAATCCCGAACCGCCTGAATAAGAGGATCCTCCAAAGCATCGGCCTCCCCAGGAGCTGGCGCTGAGAGATTGAGAGTCTGAAGGGCTTCCGTGATAAGGGGAACCAACTCCTCCTTACGAAAGACCCGAACGATCCTAGCCTGATCCTCAGGGTCTGGAAGTTCACCCTCTTCCAGATCATCGCCACTGCCTTCAAGGTCAGCCTCCAGCTCGAGGTCCTGAACCTCGAAATCTTCATTCACCAAGCCAGCAGGGCGCGACTTCCTAGCCGCCTTTGAGGGAGGCTCCAGCGGAACCGATACAGACGGCAGAGGGACGACAGCAGAGGAAGAGGCCTCAGGCCATCTGCCCAACTGCCCCAACTTGAACGCCTGGTGCATAATGAGCACGAAATCCGGAGAAAAATGCGTGAGAGCCGAGGAAGCATCCCCTGGTGCTCCAGAGACTCCGGACCCCGGAGCCTGAGAGCCAGTAGCCCCAGGCGGCACCAGAGGTCCCGGAGGAAGATCACCTTCAGAAGACAGCGGAGCCCCCACATGCTCTGCTGAAGAAGGGGCGTCCTCCTGATGTTCCAGGCCGGAGGAGACTGCAGCGCAGCTGGAGCAGAAGCCAGCGGCAGAGACGGAACGCCTACGCAAACCGCAGACCAGGCATTGCGGTTTGGAGGACATTATTAGTATGTGGCTAGTGTGTTATTTTTATTGATTTTTTTTTTTTTTTTTTTTTTTTTGCTTACAGCTAAATAGGGCAGCTGTAGAAAGAATAAAAATAAGGCACGCTGAGAGAACCGGGAACCAGAGCCCAGCTGTACCCAGAGCCCGCGGGCTGAAACCTCTGTTGGTTTTTTGTTTTGTTTTTTTGAAACCAAAAGGAAATAAAAGGAAAAGGGCCCCAAACGGAGGGGAAAACAAAAACGCTACAAAAATAAAGTAATTGAAGGCCAGCAAAGGAAATGACCGCCAAAAATAAAAAATCAAAATGGCCGCCGCGAGGGATTCGCGACGGGGAAAAAGGGCGCCAAAACTCAGAAGTCCCCAAAAAGAAGGTAAAAACAGCGACGAGCAAAGGGAAGCCCCGAAGACAGAACACTTACCCTGGAAATGTGGAAAATTCAGGCAAACAGATCGGCGCTCAGCTGGACCGGCAAAAGACAGAGAGCCGGAGTGCTGCAAAACAGACCAACACCGGATCACAGCCGGAGTGTCTGGCCGCGAGTGCAGGACAATAGCAAGCACAAGGAAGAGCCGCGGGTAGACTGATCCTGCCCCCGAACAGTCCTGGGGGAGCGATCAGAGCAGCCGGTAGAGGCCGCAGGCAGGAAACCAGGGGGGGAAGAGCAGTGCCGTTCAGCCTCTCAACTCTGTGTCACAGACACACGCTGCCAAACCCTTTTTTTTTTTTGGCAATCCAATTAAAGAGACAGGAAAAGAAATCAAAGTAAATGAATAGGAAAATGGAGAGAACACAAGCAATATGAAGAAGTGAGCCTAGCTCCAGGCTCACACCACCTCCTGCTGCAAGGAGACTGGACACACTGGAGGGCTCATGGGAGTTCCAGCAGTAAGCAGGCTACGATTCTAAGGATTTGATTGGTCCAGTCTCCTTGCTGCAGGAGGAGGTGCACTACCCGGATGTGGAGGACTAAACTGGACACCCGCTCAGGAAATCTTAAGTTTTCATATCTTATGTTAATTCTTATACCAACCTTTTTATATGATGGGCTTGATATAGGGCTTTAACCTCTTAAATGGGGAAGGACAGTTAACTCGTCATGCCCCAGCCATTCAGCCAAAGGAGAAGCAGAGTTCACTGTGGGGAATGAGTTACCACCACTGCTCCCACTGAGCGCCGATCTCCCTGCTTCTCTCTGCATAGTCTGTCAATTACTGTGGTGGTGACTAAGAGACTGTGCAGAGAGAAGCATGATCGGTGAGAGTAGCGCTTGATCGCAGTCACTGCAGGGAACAAACTCTGCAGTTGGAGAGTTAATTCTGCAGACAGTGGTTGGCTAGGTGGTATGCCTTTTGCACAGTTAAGGGGGGTTCTTTCATTTTTCTATACACCTTTTAGGTTGATTTTGCTTTTTCTAACACTGAAACATATAAAATGACAGCAGATAAAAACCATATGGCCTTCCCAGTATGCTCATCCATAAGAACGATTAAGTTCTACAATCCCTTCCTCTCCCTCAGAGATCTTCTCTGCTTGTCCCATGTTGTGAGGTACAGAGATGCACATCTGCCATCCAATTCTGACCTCTCAAGCTTTCACAGGGCTCTAAAAAAAAAAAATAAAACACATAATTCCGGCAGTACTATGAACACATACACTGCCTCCAATGCATGCGAATCTACCTCCTGCGCATTCATTGTGTATATTCTGAAAACCCAAATGGCTTGGGAGCCCCCAGAACATGTTTGGGAACCACGAGCATAAAGTATGCAATATAAAGTTCCAGATTTAGAAGCTGTAATAGAAGAGGCTTATTTGGTTGTAGTGGCAAGCATACAGATAAGATACATGGTTAACAATGATTGAGACAGTTATACCAGGCTATAAGATATTCAGGAAAGACAGGAGTAGTGCTTTATGTAAAAAATATTAAAGCCACAGACTTGCAGATCTTAAGAGGTAAGGAGGCAGCACTGTGGGTAAGTTTGGAAAGAGGAAACAGAAAATCCATTTACATGTGTGATATACAGACTTCCTTCAGACAGAAAAAAATAGTGAGATATTTAATCTAAGACATTCACAATATTTCTATATAATGGAGTACTGTAGATAGAAGACTTCAATTTGCCAGATGTTGTTTGGGATATCCCTACTGCAGTGTAGTGAGATCCCAGATTCTCTACAGGGAAAGCATAGTTACTCACCTGTAACAGGTGATCTCCAGGAACAGCAGTAATTTAGTCTTCACATATGGGTATCGTCGGTACCGACGGAGCCTGTGTGGGAATGCTCCCCAGCGTCCAATAGGAAAGCTTTTGGGAGCATCCCACAGCGCCTGCGTACTGCCTTCCCAACTGTCCCTCTCCAGTTGAGTTTACAGCTGAGACAAAAGAGAAAGAGAGAGAGAGATACAACTCCTAGGGGAGGTGGGCAGGTTGTGAAGACTAAATTCCTGCTGTTACAGGTGAGTAACTACGCTATCTCGAGGAACAAGCAGGAATGTAGTCTTCACATATGGGGACTCCCTAGCTGCAGATGCCAGGGAGATGGCCCCAGGAAGTTGTTAGGCCTTGTGAAAGGGCCATACTTCCCCCCATAGATCTCTGGCATCCTACCAGGGATGGTGGGTAGGAGTTGATTAAGTCTGAAAAAGGTGTTGAAGAACAGCCTGGCCAAACAAGGCATCCCGGTGGGAATCCTCGTCTAAGCAGTAGTTGGCTGTGAAGGTATGTACCAAAGCCCAAGTAGCTGCTCGACAGATATCGTCGATAGACACAGAGTGAAGATGAGCCATTGAGGCTGCCATGGCTCTCACACTGTGAGCTGTGACATGACCTTCAAGAGGCAGGTTCCTACTCTCATAGGCAAAGGATATGCAATGAGCAATCCAGTTGGACACTGTTCTTTTGGAAACTAAGTCCCAAATGACAAGGATCAAAAGCATCAAAGATTTGAGAAGATTTTCTATGTTGCTGTGTCCTTTGCAAGTAAAAGGCCAAAGCTCTTTTACAGTCCAAGGTATAAAAGTTCCTTTCTGCAATAGAGGCATGAGGCCTCGGAAAGAATACAGGAAGGTAAACCGCTTGGTTTAAATGAAAAGGCAAAACCACCTTTGGCATAAAGTGTGGATGAGTCCTAAGAACTAACTACCTTATCATGGTGGAACCTTGTATAAGGAGGATCAGCCACTAACGCTTGCAATTCACTGATGCGACGTGCTGATGTGATTGCAATGAGGAAGATGACTTTCCAAGAAAGGAATTTCAGAGATGTAGTGGCTAAAGGTTCATGAGCTGCCCGAGCACCAGATTTAAGTCCCATGCCACCGCTGGTGGCTTAATGGGAGGCTTTGTTAAAAGAAGGCCTCTCATAAACCTCGCTATGAGAGGATGAGAGGAAATAGGTTGTCCACTTAGAGGCTTGCAAGAAGCTGCAATAGCACTAAGATGGACTCTTACTGACTGTCTTGAGACCCGCATTTGACAAATGAAGGAGATACTCCAGTATCGATTCTAGAGGTATCGCAAGAGGGTCAAGACCCTTCTGCGAGCACCATATGGTAAACCTTTTCCACTTAAAGGCATATGAGCGTCTTGTGGAGCGTTTCCTAGAAGCACAAAGGATATCCTTTACCTGTTGGGAAAGGTTAAGATCTTGAAGTTCTAGGCTTTCAGCAACCAGGCCCTGAGATGCAGAGACTGGGGATTGGGATGCCACAGCATCCAGTTCTCTTGGGAGAGATGATCTGGAGTGGATCCCAACTCCAGAGGTGGAGCTTGAGAGAGATGTAGGAGCACAGGGTACCACGTTTGCTGTGGCCAACGTGGAGCTATGAGGATCATATGACCTCTGTCTCTTGAAGCTTGAATAGGGTTTTGGGGATGAGGGGAATAGGTGGGAAGGCATATAGGAAGTCCTGACCCCAGTGGAGGAGGAAGGCATCCCTTGCCTGACAACATGGAGCCGGAATTCTGGAACAGAACCGGGGAAGTCTGGCATTCAGCGGACTTGCAAAGAGGTCTATGTCCGGGGTTCCCCAAATCTGAAATATTTGGGCAACCTGGTCTGGGTGGAGAGACCATACGTGTGGAAGCCGAACTCGACTGAGTTTGTCTGCCCAAGAGTTTTGGATGCCTGGAAGATACACCGCAAGCAGATGAATCTGATACTTTCTGGCGAGGGCCCATAGTCGCAAAGCTTCGTTGCATAGCGACAGAGCCTGTTCTTCCCTGCTTGTTCACATAGAACATAGTTACCTGATTGTCCGTTTGAACTGGACTGTCTTGTAGCTGAACTGGGCGTGAAATACTCGAAGAGCAAAGAAGATTTCTCTGAGCTCCAGGAGGTTGATGTGAAGACAGGCCTCCTGTGGAGTCCAGGTACCCTGGGTAGAGAGATCATGCAGGTGGGCTCCCCATCCCACCTGTGAGGCATCTGTTAGGGTGGCTTGGAATAGGGGTTGCTGGAAAGGAGACCCCACCAGAAGGTTTCTGGGTGTTTGCTACCATTGGAGAGACGAAATAAGACGATTTGAGTTTGTTATTTTGTCCGACAGGCAGTCTGAGGCCTGTGTCCACTGAGTGGATCAAGTCCCACTGGGCTGCGAGCATATGGAGGCGAGCATAAGGAACCCCATGCACGGAGGATGCCATGTGGCCTAAAAATTGTAGCATTTCCCGAGCAGTGAGACAAGATTTGAGCACTGCTTGGGAAGCTAGTTGTACTATGCGAAGACAGCGGGGCTGCGGAAGGAAAGCCCTTGTCTGTCTAGTATCCAGATGAGCTCCTATGAACTCTAGAGACTGAGTGGGAGCAAGATTGGATTTTGGGAGGTTTATGACCAGTCCCAAATACTGATGGATTCGCATTGTGCAAAACAGAGCAGAGCTGGCTTCTGGCACTGTAGGGGCTTTAATGAGCCAGTCGTCTTAGTAAGGGAAGACGAATATTCCCAGAGTACGGAGAAATGCTGCTACCACAGCCATGCATTTTGTGAACACTCTTGGCGCAGAAGCCAGGCCAAAGGGAAGAACCTTGTATTGGTAGTGCTTTCCTTGAAACAGGAATCGGAGGAATCTCCTGTGATTTGGATGGATGAGAATATCAGTATATGCATCCTTGAGATCTAGAGAACAAAGCCAATCCTGACTTTGAAGGTATGGCAGCAGAGTTCCTAGAGAGACCATTTTGAACTTCTCTCGGAACAAATATTTGTTCAATTCTCTGAGGTCTAAAATGGGTCTGTGTCCCCCTGTTTTCTTTGGAATAAGGAAATAGGGGGAGTAGAACCCTGTACCCTGATGGGGAATGGGTACTTCCCTCTATTGCTCCTTCAGCAAGGAGCATTGTGACTTCTTGACATAAGAGACTGTCGAGAGAGGTCTGAGAATTGAACTGTCTTACAATTGTAGGAGGGGGCATGCTGTGAAAATGAAGCTTGTACCCCTCTCGTACAATGGACAGAATCCAATTTTCTGCTGTTATTTGGTACCATCTGTGGGTAAAATGACAATCTGCCTGGGATGGTCGAGGGTTCTGGACCAGAGGCAGGAAGGCAAAATTCTCTAGGGAGGAGTCAAAGCCCCTGAGGAGGTTGAGCCTGCTGAGGTTTTGCAGTTTTTGGCTTCTTTTGTTGTCTAGGTTGTTGCTGTTGTCCCTTTTGGGCAGTCTTACCTGGATGGTGTCCCTGTTGGGTATAGGAAGGATAAAACTTCTTTTTCTTATTGAAAAATGGTTTCTTAGAGGATTTTTTCCTTGCAGGATCGGCTGTAGATTTGGACAATCTAGCCAAGGTGATATTGTCAGCATTTATCTCATTAGCCTTCTCCTGCCAATTCTTGCCAAAGAGATTTTCTCCTGTGCAAGGAATGTTTCCTAATTTATCCTGTACCCAAATTTCCAAGTCAGATGCCTGAAGCCAGGCTATCCAACGTGCACCAATGGCAATAGCCAAGGTTCTGCTTATGCACTCAAAACAGTCAAAGGCTGCACGATTTACAAACTTGGAAACATCCTGAGCATGTCTGAATAAAGTAAGATAGTCTTGCCTTTTGTCATCAGGAAGGAGGGGCTCATAAGCTCCAAGTCTCCTGTGACCTCTTTAAGGAACATTCCCATATACAAAATATAGGTGTGATAGGCTTTGGCCTAGAATAGCCTGCAGGAGTAAGAAAGGCCTGTAAGTTAGGCCTGAGTCCCAACCCCCACTTGAGAATATTATAGCTGAGCAGAGCCAAAAGCCAGTAGAAGTTAGAAAACTGCTTTAAACTGCTTTGATAAGAATGCAAGAAACTTCTATTTAGCTCCTTTATGTTGATAACAGATGTGTTCCAGTATCTTGTTTTCACACATTCTCTAAGCTGAGGAGGGACCTTGTAGCAGAATGTGTTATGTCTAGAAACTGAGCCATGGCTAGAGAGGCCTGAGCAGGGGGAACAGGTGTTAAGCCCGGTCAGCGATCCCCATTGGATGGGGGTGGAGGGGGCACCGGGACCAATGAGGAGTTTGTCTGTATAGAACTGATGAAGAAAGGTATAAAAGTTGTTGTTTTATTGAACTCCATTGCTCAGACCATTTTGAATGTGACAGTGCCTGAGACTGTGCACAAATAAATTGGCTTGAATCTTAGTAAATAGACTCCTGGTTTTATTTATTGCGGACACTTCGCTACAACATAGGAACTGATCCTAGCTGACAGCATGGAAGCATCGACGCCCAAAGGCATCGAGAGTCCTACATTCACGCCCTGGAGGATGAGGATGCATGTCTCTTTGCACTTTTCATCTTTCTCATGGCTGATTCCACCACCATTGAATGGTGTGGTAATTGAGTTTTTTGAAAGCCAGAACAAGGTGGAACTTGATACATGGTATCGAGTCTTCGAGAATGAGGAGGAGATGTGGTTAAAGGTGTTTCCCACATCCTTAGCATAAGATCATTTAAAACATCATGAACAGGCAGAGTAGCTGCCTCTTTGGGAGCCTTAGGGTATTAGAGAATTTCCAATTCCTTTGCCCTAGGCTCTTTTTCAGGAGCTACTGTGATGGAAAGGCCTCGGGCCACATCACGGATAAAGTCCTGAAAGGACAAATCCTCTGGCAGAGACATTCTGCGCTAAGGAGAAGAGGAATCCTTGGGGAGAAGTACTCTTGTATCGGCGGAGTCTTCAGACTCAGAGGATTCAAAATACCTCCGATCCCGGCGATCGTGCAAAGCACGGTACCGGTATCAATCGAAGTCGGTATCGGGTTGTTCCAGTACTAATCTGTCGATGCCGGAGACATACGCAGGACTCGGTATGGATGGCATACCCGCCGATGCTAATGCAGTCGGTACCGGTATCGGTTGAGGTGTCTGAAGTGGTTTCAACGGTACCGAAGCCGTGAGAAGAGCCGCTAGACTGCGTTCAATAACAATGAATCTCTGGTCTATCGACGCTGCCGATGTTTGGGTGTCAGTACTGGTAGAAGCGGCTGGAACATCAGAGCATGGCGCCAGTAGTTCTGTCGAGGTTGAGGCCTTGAACATCCTGGCACCCCGTTGGTGCTTTGGAAGCCGAAGCCTCCCGCCGGGGAAGTTTTGCCACTGAAAATTCCTCAAGGGCAACGCCAGGGGCATCTCGATACTTAGGAGATCTACCCTTTGAGGATCAGCTAGATTTATGTTTAGTTACCTGAGATCCATGGGAGGAAGATGAGGCCCTGGAGGACGTTGATGCAACAGACGCCACCTCTGAGGGAAAAAGGGTGCTAAGTTTAGCAGCTCAGTTCTGCCAGCCCCTTTTTGACATCATTCCACAGGGGTGGCACTCTGAAATAGAGTAGTCAGGTCCTAAACATTTGAGACACCAATCATGGGTGTCGGTGATGGAAATAGTACCGCCACATTTAGAAAATTTCTTAAAACTTGAAGTAGGTTTTTCCATTTTTAAGGAAAAAATTGGGCCTAGTGCCCAAAATGGCACCTAGCACCAAGGAAAAAAAGTTTCTAAAGTAAAACACCTCAGAAACTAATATTTTGTTTTGTTTTGTTTTGTTTTAAAAGAAAGAAGAAAGAACCAGCGGTACCGGTATGGCGTCGAAGGAAGGCAGACGTGACCACAAAAACAAAGATTAAAGACAAAATTTTTCTGCGGTGACAGGGTATGTGACCTGTCGGCTCTGCGGAAAATGAAGAACTGGAGAGGGACAGTTGGAAAGGCAGTACGCAGGCACTGTGAGATGCTCCCAAAAGCTTTCCTATTGGACGCTGGGGAGCATTCCCACTCAGGCTCCATCGGTACCGACGATACCCATATGTGAAGACTACATTCCTGCTTGTTCCTGGAGATAACTATTCCAGCAACTGGTAATGCAACCCATGCGGGAGTGGGCAATGCTTACAAATGGAAAGTGTGTTTCTAATTTTGTAGTGGGTGATCATCTGGCTTGCAGTCATCACTGGACTGTGAGCTTCAATATTAGGACATGGGTGGAGATTGTTCATTCAAATGTGAGGGTCCTAGATTTCAGGAAAACCAACTTTGCAAATATGGGGGACATACATCAAGACATCATTAATTGGATGGAAACATCTGGGGAAAGCGTAGTTACTTAATTGTAGCAGGTGTTCTCTGTGAACAGCAGAAATACATCCTCACATATGGGTGATGTCACCAACAGAGCCACGCACAGAATGTTCCCCAGCTTCCAAAGTAAGCTTTTGGGAGTTACACTGCACATGCGTGCCTGACTTTCCTGCCCACCACGGTGCCTTAGCCTTACTCTCCAGTACCCTAACATAGCAGGAGCCAAAAAAGGCAACTCCCCGGGGAGGTGGGAGGGTTGTGAGGACTTACTCACCTGTAGCAGGTGTTCTCTGTAAACAGTAGATATAACTTTGCTTTCTCTATGAACAAGCAGGAAATAAGTCCTCATGTATGGGGCTCCCAAGCTACAGGCTACCGGAACCAGAGGAGATAAGCAACCCTACTGGGCAACAAGAGCTGGAGAACTCAGGAAGGCCAGAGGAGGTAGTCCCGTCAAGGGACTCATCTGATTCAGTATCCTCGGTAGACATCGACCTGAGGAGATTTTGAGCAGGTAGCCTGGATGGACAAAGGGCCGGTGTGCAGAAGTTGACCTTTAAGACCCAAAGAGATGCCGGAGTATGACCTGGCTAAAATTGCTGTCCCATCAGGAATCCCCATTCAGACAGCACTGGGCTGCAAAGATATGGACAGAGGATCATGTCACAGCCCTGCAGATTTCCTCTGCAGACACAGAATGGAGGTTGGCCACCAATGTAATCATCATCCGGACATTATGAGCCATGAGCAATTTTGATATTCATTGTCCTTGTTCCAACTTATTCAATGCTTATTGTAAACTGCCTAGTGCAGTGTTTGTCGCGTTCTCTGTAAACCGCCTTGATTATGTGATAAAGTGGTATATAAAACTAATAAATTAATAAAAATAAATGACATGATCCTCAAGGCTCAACCCAGTCAGCAAATATGCATGAGTGATGCAGTCCGCTAGCCAGAGGGATAGTGTACACTTCGACAAGGACCCCCCAGACTATTAGGGTCGAATGAGACAAACAGTTGGGTGGATCGACAGTGCACCTTTATGCGCTCCAGATAGAAGGCCAAACGCATGCTATCTGTGTAAGGAAGGACAATGGACTGATTGATGTGGAATGCTGAGATCACCTTCGGCAGAAAGCAGGGGTGTGTGCAGAGCACCACCCTGTTCTGGTGAAATCTGATGTACAGAGGGTGAGCAACCAGAGGTTGGAGCTCATTGACGCATCGCGCCGATGTGATGGCCACCAGGAAGAGGACCTTCCAGGTCAAGAATTTCAGCGAGCATGAGTCCAGGGACTCAAAGGGGGCCCACATCAGTTCGTCAAGAACCACATTAATGTCCCAAGAAACTGTAGAGGGCTTGAGCGGAAGCTTCGAGAGGAGCAGGCCCCTCATGAAATGAGCCACCAGAGGCTGGGACTAAACAGGCTTCCCCCCACAGTTGCAATGGTTAAACCCCAATCGCGCCAAGGTGAACTCACACAGAGTTAGACTTCAGCCCTGAGTCAGAGGTGCAAGAGGTACTCCAGCAGCCAGTCCACAGGGCAAAAGGGATCCAGTGCTCTATCTGTGCACTAGATTGCAAACCGCCACCACTTGAACGTGTAGGGTTTGCGTGTTGAGTCCTTGCAGGATGCCATCATGATGTTAGTAACCCCTTCAGGAAGATCAAGCTCCGAGAGGACTACCCTCTCAGAATCAGTTTCATGAATGCCAGGGAGTGGATGGTTGGGGTGCAGCAGGGAGCTGCCCTCCTGCGAGATGAGGTCTGGATCAGCGTCCAGGCAAAGAGGCTCCCTGAGCGAGAGCTGCAGCAGTGGAGGGAGCCACAGTTGCCAAGGCCAGTACGGGGCAACAAGAATCATGGAGCCTCTCTTGGCCTAGAGCTTCAGGAGAGTTTTCCACAAGTGATGTCAGAAGGTAGGCATACAGCAGGTCTTTCCCCCCCCCCCCCAACACAGTGGAGAAGGAAGGCATCTGAAGCCAGGCGACCAAGAGCAGAACCGGGCTACCTGGGCATTTTGCTCCGTAGCAAAAAGAAACACCACCGGGGTGCCCCACTCCTGGAAGATCTAGTCCACCAACTCACTCTTGAGGGTCCACTCGTGAGGCTGAAGCACCCAGCTGAGGCGATCTGCCAGGCCATTGAGCTCACCGAGCAGATGTCGCTCTGAGGTCCATGCCATGGAGCAGGGCAAACTTCCAGAGGCGAACAGCCTCCCAAGCACAGTAGGTACAAACCCGTGCCCCCCTGCTTGTTCACACAGAACATTGCCACCTGGATGGCTGTTTGAATCAGGACCACCTGATTCACCAGGTGCACACAAAAGGCTCAGAGGGTGTTCGCTGTGGCCCGAAATTCGAGGAAGTTGATTTGATAGAGACTCTCCTGCTCGGAACACAGCCCCTGGATGCCGAGACCATCCAGATGAGCACCCCAGCCGAGTATGTACTAGCTAACCAATGCAGTACAAAAGGATTCTTCAATACTAGATTGAAGTATGAAGTACAGATGCAAATAGTTATCCAAGTTAGAGTACCTGTTAATTGTAAACACAGGTCAACCAACTGAAATGTGTAAGTTTGTTGTTCCATGTAAACCGCACTGATGTGGAATAGTGCGGTATATAAGAGAATGTAAATAAATAAATACAATAAAATAAATATCAATTGTGAGCATCTTGCGGGGGGCCCTGCAACAGGTTGTCCGGTTTGAGCCACAATGCCAGGGATTGTGCCACTGGTACGACTACCACTATCCCATCCCACAGACAGCCCAACACCTGCCTCCATTGCGTGCACAAGGCCCACTGGGCCTGACGCATGGAGGCGCAGGCCTGAGGAGCGACATGCAGTGGAAGCCATGTGTCCGAGGGGTCTCAACAGCCTACAGGCTGTGATGTGGCACTGGCACTGCAACGTACCCACCACCTCGATGAGGCGCTTCAGGCAGTCTGCCAGCAGAAAGGCCGGTGCCTGAGTGGTATCAAGGAGTGCCCCAATGAACTTCAGCTGCTGCACTTGATGGAGGTGGGACTTCAGGTAGTTGACCACCAAGCAGAGGCCCTCGAGAACCTGAATTGCAAGCATGGCAGACTGCGGAATGCCAATCAGCATGATAGCCATGATCAGCCAGTCATCCAGGTTCGGGAAGAAAAAGACCTCCTGGGTCTGGAGGAAGGCTGCTATGACCGCCAGATAATTCATGAAGACCCGAGGCGCTGTGGCCATCCAAAAAGGAAGCATGCTGTATTGATAGTGCTGGCTGTC
The DNA here is from genome assembly GCA_033557465.1 of Ichthyophis bannanicus. Lineage (NCBI taxonomy): Eukaryota > Metazoa > Chordata > Amphibia > Gymnophiona > Ichthyophiidae > Ichthyophis > Ichthyophis bannanicus. The sequence goes on from CM066032.1 coordinate 1,057,325,487, forward strand.
CAGCACAAATCAAAGGTATTGCCTATGATGTGGGTGGATCCAAGGAGCATAGACAATCGTCCTATACGAGGTACGGGAGCAGCATCCCTAACAAGATGATTTTGAACTTTTCACGTATCAGGAACAGATTGAGAATTCGCAGATCCAGAATTGAACAGAACCTGCTGGCCCCTTTTTGAGAACCAGGGGACCGGCTCGATGGCGAGGTCAGACAGCAAAGCCTCGACCTCTGCAGCAAGCTCTGGTGTGCGGAGTCCATGGGGTACTCCCTAGGGTTGTACTGAGGCATCAGCTGGGTGAATTGCAGCAGATATCAACTTTGGACAATCTACAGCACCAAACTGTCCGAGGTGACAAAGGGCCACCAGTGGGCAAAGTGGACAAGCTACCTTTGACCTGCAGGGGCACCTCAATGGGCAACAGTTGGCTGGCTATGCTCCTGAGGAATCTGTCAAAACCCCACACCCTGCTTGGGCCGAGGGGTGGGCTGCACCTTTGGGGTCTTCTCCCTTCACTGCAGGCAGAAAATCTGCACCTGCAATTGGGCCAGGAAATACCGGCACAGGCAGAAGGCCTTCTTGGGGTGATGTTTCTTCTGCACTGGGTTCACCTTCTTTCTGGAGAGCCTGATGAGAGTCACCTGTTACTTCTCCAGCTTCTCGGCTTTCTCCTCCATGGGTTTGCTGAAGAGGTTCTCACCCTGACAGGGGATGTTGGCGATCTTGTCCTGGACCCACTGCTCAAAGTCCAAAGACTGTAGCCATGCCACCCAGGGGGTGGCGATGCTCACAATTGCCCCTCTGTCAGCAGATTAAAAGGAGCTGTAGGTGCTCCGTACCATGAACTCTGAGCAATCCTTGCCGTGAGCCACAAGACCCCTAAAGGATTCACGGCAGTGTTCAGGAACAAGGGCAGTAAAGCCCTCCAGGTCCAACATGATACCCTGATGAACATGCTCATGTAAGTCTGGTAAGCCAGAATCCTGGCGATCAGCATAGAACCCTGGAAGCACTTCCTCCTGAAGGAGTCCAGTATCCGAGTCTTGTGACTCGGCGGAACAGAGGCGTGTGTCTTAGCACTCTTAAGGTGCTTCAGAATGGACTCCACCACTGGCCTTCTGGACCCGATACAAGGAATCGAGCTGGCAACTAACCACCAGAAGCATGAGTAGCACCTCCCACAACTGCAGCAGCAACCACTGCAGGACATGATGGACGAGAAGAGTTACTAACTCCTGGGGGGTTGAGGGGTACTGGAGTAGTTCCAGTTCTTACGCCCTCAGCTCCTCCTAGGACTCCAGAGAAAAGGAGATGACCTTGGCCATATCCCTAATGAAGTCTGGGGGCAACTTACGCCATTTGGGTGGACGCAATGGGTTGGATGGGAGGTCTGGGGACCAAAGGTTCGATGTATTCGATTCTGCCTCGGTTTCCCATTCCCTCTCAGAATCCAAGAGAAAGTCAAAGTATTACCGAGTCTCCTCCTCCCACTGGCTCCTCGGCTTGGGGGGGAGGAAGGACACCAATGGGGGTGCCCCTGAGCCTTGGACTCAAATACACTGGAGAGTGAGATAGCTCTGCAAGTGAAGCAGATACCAATCTCTCACCCGATGTCCCAATCTCAGTGGGTAGGGTAAGTGTCTCTAGGACAGGCTGGAAGGAGTGCAGTGATGACATATTCCGTGCCACGAAGCCTGCAAGACTTCCACCACCACCACCAAGTGAGCTTCTACCTGCAAGGGGGTCAATGCTGCAGCCATAGACATTGGTGTCGATACATCAAGTGGAGACTCCACGATGATAAGTGCATCAGGAGACATCCAGCTGCCCTCCTGGTCACTAGGAGTGAGCTCCGCCATTCAGGAAAGCTTGGACAGCTGGCCGCTCATGGCCATCACACTCTGCATCACATTGACAAGGGCTGCGGTGACACTGCATGCAGAACCTCTCCCGGTGCTCATCCTTTGACAGACTGGGTCTCTGCAATGAGTCTCCCCTCGCTGCTCGGGTCACTCTGCTCCAACTAAGCATGCTGCTTCTTCCCCTTGGCCACCTCAGGACTTTTCTCAGGCATAGATGAGGGGGGTCAGGGCTGAGAATGCTGAATCAGATGAGCCGAAGAGGGATGACTCCTGCTTTTCCCAGCCTTTCAGCCCTCAACGCATCTTCTACAAGCACCAAGGCATTGCAAGCACCAGTTATGACTGTCTGTGGCAGAAATGGTCTTGCCACCTGGTGCATTTCTTAAAGCAACTAGCTAGCTTAGATATGCTGAAAAATACCGCCTCGGCAAAATCAAACTGAAAAACTGCCGTGGGTGGGAAATCACCCCAAAGGGGGAAAAAAACACGCAAAAGCTTTGAAAAACAAAAAAAAAACACACCAAAAAAAAACTAAAAAGGGAAAACAGCTAACTGACAACAGGTGGAAAAGAAATAAGAGGGAAAAACCCAGCCATGAGGGCCAGAGAGAAATTTTTTCCGGACCATAGAACACATGCTAGGGGCTCCGTGGAAAAAAGACAACTGGAGAGTATGGTGCCGCGACGGGCAGGAAGGCAGGCGCGTGCAAGCACGATATACTCCCAAAAGCTTCCTTTGGAAGCTGTACATGAAGACTTATTTCCTGCTTGTTCACAGAGAAACTAGAAAAACAGTAGACAAAACTGAAAGGAGATATTTTAAGGCCAACAAACGTTTTTTGTTAGAAAAGCAAATAGGACAGAAAGGTAAAAGGAAAAAGAGGCTGCTACAGTTTTGAAAAAAAGCAGCTGAAAAGGTAAGGAAAAAGATTAGCCTTCATAAGAACATAAGATATGCATACTGGGTCAGACCAAGGTCCATCAAGCCCAGTATCCTGTTTCCAACAGTGGCCAATCTAGGTCATAAGTACCTAGTAGTTTCCCCAAAAGACACAGGTTCCTCAATGCTTGTATTGGAGCAAGCAGTGAATATTCTGAGTCCCTTTTAATAATGGTTTATGGACCTTTCCTCTAGGAACTTGTCCAAATCTTTTTTAAACCCAGCTACACTAACAACTTTTACTACATCCTCCGGTAGCAAATTCCAGAGTTTGATTACACATTGAGTGAAAAGCAGTTACTTTAACAGGTGATCTCTGGGAACAGCAGGAATAAGTCTTCACATATGGGTATCGTCGGTACCGACGGAGCCTGCGCGGGAACGCTCCCCAGCGTCCAGTAAGAAAGCTTTTGGGAGCATCCCACAGCGCCTGTGAGCTGCCTTCCCGACTTTCCCAACCGCCTCTCTCCAGTTCGAGTTTTAAAGCTGAGACAAAGAGAGAGAGAGGAAAGGAAAGATAGATAGATAACTCCTAGGGGAGGTGGGTGGGCTGTAAAGACTTATTCCTGCTGTTCCCAGAGATCACCTATTACAGGTAAGTAACTGTGCTATCTCCAGGAACAAGCAGGAATGAGTCTTCACATATGGGGACTCCCTAGCTGCAGATGCCAGGGAGAAACCCCAGGTTGTGTGTCCTTGAAAAGGACTCTACCTCCCCCAATGGATCTCTGGCATCCAACCAGGGTAGGTGGGTAGGAGTTGATTAGGAATGGAACAGGTGTTTGAGAACAGCCTGACCAAACGAGGCATCCCGGCGGGAGTCCTTGTCCAAACAGTAATGGGCTGTGAAGGTATGAACCGAGGCCCAGGTGGCCGCTCGACAGATTTGGTCGATGGACACAGAGTTTAGATGAGCCATTGAGGCTGCCATGGCTCTCACATTGTGAGCTGTGACATGGCCCTCCAGAGAAATGTTCCTACTCTGGTAGGCGAAAGAAATACACTGAGCAATCCAGTTGGACAGTGTTCTCTTAGAGACTGGAAGTCCTAAATGAGAAGGATCAAAAGCAACAAAGAGTTGAGAAGACTTTCTATGTTGCTGTATTCTTTGTAAGTAAAAAGCGAGAGCTCTCTTACAATCCAAGGTATGAAGATTCCTCTCTGCATTTGATGCATGAGGTCCTGGAAAAAAGACAGGTAAATATACCTCTTGGTTCAGATGAAAAGGTGAGACCACTTTAGGTATAAAGTGTGGATTGGTCCTGAGGACTACCTTATCATGATGGAACCTTGTATAGGGAGGATTAGCCACCAAAGCTTGCAACTCACTGATGCGGCGTGCTGAGGTGACTGCAATGAGAAAAATAACTTTCCAAGAAAGGAATTTCAAGGAGGTGGTGGCTAAAGGTTCAAAGGGTGGCTTCATAAGCTGGCCAAGAACCAGGTTTAAGTCCCATGCCACTGGAGGTGGTCTAATGGGAGGTTTGGTTAAAAAAAGGCCTCTCATGAATCTTGCTATAAGAGGATGAGAGGAAACAGGTTGTCCATTGAGAGGCTTGAGGGACGCTGCAATAGCACTCAAATGGACTCTTACTGAATTCGTTTTCAGACCTGCATGGGATAGATGCAGGAGATACTCTAGTAGAGAATTCAGAGGTATTGCAAGAGGGTTTAGACCTTTCCCTGAACACCAAATTGTAAATCTTTTCCATTTGAAAGCATAGGAACGTCTAGTAGAAGGCTTTCTAGAGGCATGAATAACATCTCTGACTTGCTGAGAGAGATGAAAATCTTGAAGGTCTAGGCCCTCAGCAACCAAGCCCTGAGATGGAGCGACTGGGGGTTCGGGTGCCACAAAGTTCCCTCTTCCTGGGACAGAAGGTCTGGTGCAGAGCCCAAGTCCAGGGAAGGAGCTTGAGAGAGATGCAGAAGTAGAGGGTACCACACTTGGCGTGGCCAATGTGGTGCTATGAGGATCATGGTCCCTTGATCTCTCTGAAGCTTGAATAGTGTCTTGGGAATTAGGGGAATTGGTGGAAAGGCATAAAGGAAGTCTCAACCCCAGTGAAGGAGGAAGGCATCCTTGGCCTGAACTCCTTGACACGGAATTCTGGAACAGAACCGGGGAAGTTTGGCATTCCACGGACTTGCAAAGAGGTCTATGTCCGGGGTTCCCCAAATTCGAAAAATCCTGGCTACCTGGTCCATGTGGAGGGACCACTCGTGTGGAAGCAGAACTCGACTGAGTCTGTCCGCCCAAGAGTTTTGAACGCCTGGAAGATATACTGCCAGAAGATGGATGTGATGCTCTCTGGCGAAGGCCCACAGTAGCAAAGCTTTGTTGCAAAACGACAGAGAGCCAGTCCCGCCCTGCTTGTTTACATAGAACATGGCTACTTGGTTGTCCGTATGGATGAGGACTGTCCTGTAGCTGAGCAGGGAATGGAACACTCTGAGAGCTAAGAATATTGCTCTGAGTTCCAAGAGATTGATATGCAGAGAAGTCTCCTGTGGAGACCAGATGCCCTGGGTGGAGAGATCCTGCAGATGAGCTCCCCAACCCATTGGAGAAGCATCTGTTGTCAGAGTTGCTTGGGGTAGCGACTGCTGAAAAGGGGACCCCAGCAACAGATTTGGAGGGGACTTCCACCACTGGAGAGACCAAATTAGGCGACTGGAGTTTGCTATTTTGTCTGACAGGCAACCTGATGCCCGAGTCCATTGGGTGGACAAAGTCCATTGAGCTGCCCTCATGTGAAGGCGAGCATATGGAACCACATGCACGGTGGATGCCATGTGGCCTAATAGTTGTAACATCTCTCGATCAGTTCAATGGGACTTTAACTGTATCTGGGAGGCTAACTGCACCAAGTGTAGGCAACGGGCTTGACGAAGATAGGCCCTTGCGGCTGTTGTATCCAGCAAGGCCCCTATAAACTCCAGAGACTGAGTAGGGGTGAGATGGGATTTTGGGATGTTTATTACCAGTCCCAAATACTGAAGGACACGCATTGTGCAGGTTAGAGAAATCTGGGCCTCTGACTGGGATGGAGCTCGAATGAGCCAGTCGTCCAGATATGGGAAAACGAATATTCCTAGAGTGCGTAGAAATGCAGCTACTACTGCCATGCATTTCGTGAACACCCTTGGTGCAGAGGCCAGACCGAAAGGAAGCACCCTGTATTGGTAGTGCTTTCCTTGAAAAAGGAACCGAAGGAACCTTCTGTGTGTTGGATGGATGAGGACATGGGTGTACGCATCCTTGAGATCTAGAGAACAAAGCCAGTCCTGACTCTGAAGGTATGGCAGCAGAGTACCGAGAGAAATCATCTTGAATTTCTCTTTGAATAGAAACTTGTTCAATTCTCTGAGATACAATATGGGTCTGTAGCCCCCTGTTTTCTTTGGAATAAGAAAATAAGGGGAGTAGAACCCTGAGCCCTGTTGAAGAAGGGGTACTTCTTCTATTGCCCCTTGGGTAAGAAGGGTAGCAATCTCCTGACCCAGAAGGTTGAGGAGAGATGTTGGAGAATTGAACTGTCTCACCATGGTGTGGGGAGGAAGGTGCAAGAAATAAAGCTTGTACCCTTCCTTTACAATGGAGAGGGTCCATTGCTCTGCTGTAATTTGCTCCCATCTGGGAGCAAAGAAAGCCAACCTTCCTGGAATGGTGAGGGGCTCTGGTTCTTCCAGAGCCAGAAAGGCTAAGTTCTCTAGTTGCAAGTCAAAGGCCCTGGGGAGGCTGAGGCTGCTGAGTCGTGGGAGGCCTGGCAGCCTTTGACTTGGCCTGTTTAGGTGGTTGCTGACGCTTTGCAGCAAAACGACCTGCAGATGATGCCTGCTGACCATAAGCAGGATAGTATCTTCCCTTTTTAGAAAAAGTTGTCTTTTTGAACAACCTTTTCTTAGCAGGAGCAGAGGTAGACTTTGAAAGTCGATCCAAAGCAGAGTTCTCAGCATCCATCTGAGTGGCCTTTTCTTTCCAATCCCTGCCAAAAAGGTTTTCACCTGTACAAGGAAGATTTCCCAGTTCATCTTGGACCCAAAGTTCCAAATCAGAGGCTTGTAACCAAGCAATTCTGCGTGCACCTATGGCAATAGCCGAGGCTCTGCTTACACACTCAAAAGAGTCAAAGGCTGCACGGTTGGAAAATTTGGAAACATCTTAGGCATGTTTAAGCCAAGTGAGAAATTCCTGCCTTTTATCTTCTGAAATAAAAGGGGCTAAAGTCTGCAGGTGATCTTTTAGAAACATCCCCATATAGAGACTATAGGAGTTGATTCTGGCAGCAATCATATTAGCTTGGAAAACCCTTCAGCCAAAAGCATCAAGGGTCCTGCATTCACGTCCTGGAGGATTAGATGAGTGTCTCTTTGCACTCTTTATCTTCCTCATGGCAGACTCTACCACAATAGAGTGGTGAGGAAGCTGAGACTTATGAAAGCCAGGACAAGGAGGGACACGGTACATGGTGTCTAATCTACGAGAATGAGGAGAGGTGGTAAGAGGAGTCTCCCACATGCTCAACATGAGATCATAGAGAATCTCATGAATAGGTAAAGTAGCTGCTTCTTTAGGAGCCTTAGGATATTGCAAAATATCTAGTTGCTTGGCTCTAGGCTCTGACTCAGGGGCCACTGTAATGGAGAGGCCCCTAGCCACTTCCCTAATGAAGTCCTGAAAAGACAAGTCTTCTGGAGGAGACATTCTTCGTTTTGGAGAATCAGACTCCTGAGGAAGAAGTACCGGTGCATTGACAGAAACCTCCGACTCATCAGAGTCTTCGGAGGAATCGCAGTATCGCCTGTCTGGATGCTCCTGTAAAGCCCGATACGCGTACCGAGTGGGATCGACATCGGGAGTAAGCGGTACCGGTTCGGTACCGATGGGCATCATAGGACAGGGTACAGCTGCAGTCGACACTGAAGCCGATGTCGATGCAATCGGTGCCGGCACCGGGAACGATGCCGGTGCCGGAGTCGGTACCGGCAACAAAGACTGTTGCGGTACCGGAGGCGTCGAAGCCTGTATAAACGCCGTTAGTGTGCGCTGCATGGACAGAATCTTCTGATCCATCGACGCCACCAGAGTCTGGATGTCGGTACCAGTGGAGGCCACCGGTACCCCAGAACACGGTAACAGGTGATCGGTCGAGGCCAAGCCATCAATGTCAACCTGTGACTCCATAGACAATGCTTTGGAAACCGGAACTTCCCGCCGAGGTAATTTTGCCGATGCAGAATCCTCGAGGACAAGCCCGGAGGCATCTCGATGCTTAGAGGGAGATTTGCCCTTCGAGGACCGGCTAGATTTATGTTTGGTTACCTGAGATCCATGGGAGGAAGAAGCAGCCCTGGAAGACATCGATGCCACCGAGGCTGCATCAGAGGGAAACAGGGTACTGAGCTTGGCTGCTCGGTTCTGCCGACCTCTTTTAGACATCATGGTACAGGACACACAATCCGTGATGGAATGGTCAGGACCCAAACATTTTAGACACCAGTCATGGGTGTCTGTGACAGAAATAGTACCGCCACACTTCGTGCACTTTTTGAACCCAGAAGCGGGCTTCTCCATGAGGAGAAAAAATGTTTAGGCCTAAGGCCCAAACCGAAAATGCACAGTTGAAGAAAAAAGGGGTTTTTTTTGTTTTTGTTTTTAAGAAAAAAAAAAAAAAAAGACTGGCGGTACCGGTCTGACGTCGAAGAAGGCAGACGCGACACAGAAAAATAAAGAAAAAAATAATGAATTCTTCTGCGGTGACAGGAACACGACCTGCTGGCTCCGTGGAAAAGAAGAACTGGAGAGAGGCGGTTGGGAAAGGCGGGAAGGCAGCGCGCAGGCGCTGTGGGATTCTCCCAAAAGCTTTCTTACTGGACGCTGGGGAGCGTTCCCGCGCAGGCTCCGTCGGTACCGACGATACCCATATGTGAAGACTCATTCCTGCTTGTTCCTGGAGATAAATATTTTCTCTTATTAGTCTTAGTCTTAAATAGGTTACCCTGTAGCTTCATTGCATGCCCCCTAGTCTTTCTATATTTTGATGGCGTAAACAATCAATCTACGTTTATCCGTTCCACTCCATTCATTAATTTATAGACCTCTATCATATCTCCCCACAGCCGTCATTTCCAGGTTGAAGAGCCCTAACCTTTTTAGCCTCTCTTCATAGGGGTATCCTTCCATCCCCTTTACTATTTTGGTGGCTCTTCTCTGTACCTTTTCTAACAACACTATCCTTTTTAAGATATGGCAACCAGAATTGCACACAATATTCAAGGTGCGGTCGCACCATGGAATGATACAGAGGCAACAACTGTTGGAAGGGGGACCCCAGCAACAGATTTTGAGTGGACATCCACCATTGGAGAGACCAAAAGAGACGTTTGGAGGTTGCTATTTGGTCTGAGAGAGCTCCTGATGCTTGAGTCCACTGAGTGGACAAAGTCCATTGAGCTGCTCTCATGTGTAGGCGAGCATAGGGTACCACATGCACTGTGGAAGCCATGTGGCCTAGCAGTTGTAGCATCTCCCCGGCAGTTAAGTGGTTCTTTGACTGAATCTGGGAGGCTAACTGCACTAGACGTTGGCAACGGGCCCGAGGAAGGTAGGCCCTTGCAGTGGTGGTATCCAACCAGGCCCCTATGAATTCTAGGGACTGAGTAGGGGTGAGTTGAGACTTTGGGAGGTTTACCACAAGTCCCAGATACTGCAGAATGCACCTTGTGCGGTCCAGGGAAATCTGGGCCTCTGACTGAGATGGAGCTCAGATGAGCCAGTCGTCCAGGTATGGGAATACGAATATTCCCAGAGTGCGTAGAAATGCAGCAACTATTGCCATGCATTTGGTGAACACTCTTGGAGCAGAGGCCAGACCAAAAGGAAGCACCCTGTATTGGTAATCTTTTCCTTGGAAAAGAAAACGTAGGAATCTTCTGTGAGATGGATGGATGAGGACATGTGTGTACGCATCCTTGAGATCTAGAGAACAAAGCCAATCCTGACTCTGAAGGTATGGAAGGAGAGTGCCCAGAGAAAGCATCTTGAACTTCTCCTTGCACAGAAATTTGTTCAATTCTCTGAGATCTAAGTTGGGTCTGTATCCCCCTGTCTTCTTTGGAATGAGAAAATAGGGGGAGTAGAACCCTGACCCTTGTTGAAGAAGAGGAACTTCTTCTATTGCCCCTTGGGCAAGAAGGGTAGCCACCTCCTGACCTAGAAGGTCGAGAAGAGATGTGGGAGAATTGAAGTGTCTCACCATGGTGTGGGGAGGAAGGTCTGAGAAATGAAGCTTGTAGCCCTCTCTTATGATGGAGAGGGTCCACTGCTCTGATGTAATTTGCTCCCATCTGGGAGCAAAATGAGCTAACCTTCCCGGAATGGTGAGAGGCTCTGGCTGTTTTAGAGCCAGAAAGGCTAAGTTCTCTAGCATCAAGTCAAAAACCCTGAGGAGGTTGGGTCTGCTGAGTTGCAGCAGCCCCTGTAGACTTAGACCTGGCCTGTTTAGGTTGCTGACGCTTAGTAGCAAAGCGACCTGTAGAAGATTGTTGGCCAGAAGTAGAAGGAAATCTGCCCTTTTTGAAAAAAGACTTTTTAAAGGGCTTTTTCTTAGCAGGAATGGAGGTTGACTTTGAAAGTCTATCCAGAGCAGAGTTTTCTGCATCCATTTGAGTGGCTTTTATTTGCCATTCTTTGCCAAATAGGTTTTCACCTGTACAGGGAAGATTTCCTAAGCCATCTTAAACCCAGGGTTCTAAATCAGAAGCCTGGAGCCAAGCAATTCTGCGAGCAGCTATGGTAATGCCTGAAGCTGTGCTGGCACCTTCAAAGGAGTCAAAGGCTGCCCTGTTGGAAAACTTTGAAATGTCTTGAGTATGCTTAAGCCAAATGAGGAATTCTTCCCTTTTATCTTCTGGAAGAAAAGGGAGGAAAGTGTGCAGCTTATCTGCAACTTCTTTTAGAAAAACATACCCATGTAAAGACTATATGAGTTGATTCTGGCAATAAGCATACTGGCTTGGAAGATTTTCCTACCAAAAGCGTCCAAGGTCCTGCATTCTCTTCCTGGAGGAGCAGAAGAGTGTCTCTTTGTACTCTTTATCCTCTTCATAGCTGACTGCACCACAATGGAATGGTGAGGAAGCTGTGTTTTATGAAACCCAGGACAGGGAGGGACACGATACATAGTGTCCAATCTGCGAGAATGAGGAGAGAGAGTGAGAGGAGTCTCCCATAAATCAATCATGTGTTCATAAAGAATCTCATGAATTGGTAAGGTGACTGCCTCTCTAGGAGCCTTAGAATAACCTAAAATATCTATTTTTTTTGCTCTAGGCTCTGATTCAGAGGTTACTGAAATAGAAAGTCCTTTAGCTACTTCTCTTATGAAGTCTTGAAAGGACAAGTCCTCTGGAGGAGACATTCTTCTTTTTGGAGAAGGCGGCTCTTCAGGAAGGGCTATGGATACTTCAGGAGACTCCTCTGATGTATCAGAATCACCAGAGGAATCAAAGTACTGTCTGTCAGGGTGCTCTTTTAACGCTCGATACGCGTATCGAGCAGTATCGACATCGGGCGTCATCGGTACCGGATCGATACCGATAAGCAGCCCTGGACAAGGAACCGCTGCAGTCGGTATCCTAGTCGATGCCAATGCAGTCGGTACCGGTATCGGCGCTGGCGCCGGTACCCGAGTCGATACCGACAACGGAGTTTGTTGTGGCATCAATGGCGTCGCAGCTTGAATGAAGGCATTAATAGCCTGCTGCATGGACAGAACATTCTGATCCATCGATGCCATGAATGCCTGGAATTCGGTACCGGGAGATTGTGCCGGTACCCCAGAGCATTCTAACAGGTGATCGGTCTAGGCCGTGCCATCGATGTCAACCTATAACCCCATAGGAGGAGCTTTGGAAGTCGGAGCTTCCCGCCGGGGTTGTTTTGCTGGTGCAGGATCCTCGAGGGCAAGCCCGGAGGCATCGCGATGCTTAGAGGGAGATTTACCCTTCGAGGACCTGCTAGATTTATGTTTGGTTACCTGAGATCCATTAGGAGAAGAAGACCTGGAAGATGTCGATGCTACCGAAGCTGCATCAGCGGGAAACAGCACATGGAGCTTAGCTGCTCGGTTCTGTAAACCCCGTTTAGACATTAGAGAGCAGGACGGACAATCCGGAATGGAGTGTTCAGGACCCAAACATTTAAGGCACCACGCATGGGTGTCCGTAACAGAAATAGTACCGCTACACTTAGTGCATTTCTTGAAGCCGGAGGCTGGTTTTTCCATGAGGGAAATTTTCTTGTGGGCCCTAAGGCCCAAAGAGAAAAAGTACACTAAGTGAGGAAAAGTATATATTATTATTTTATTTTTTTTTAAAAGAAAGAAAGAAAAGACCGGCGGTACTGGTCCGGAGTCGGGGAAGGCAGACACGCGACCAAAGAAATAAAATAAAATAAAGAACTTCTTCAGCGGTGACAGGGTTCGACCTGCTGGCTCCGCGGCAAAGAAGAACTGAGGAGAGACGGTTAGGAAAGGCGGGAAGGCAGCGCGCAGGCGCTGTGGGATGCTCCCAAAAGCTTTCCTTTTTGGGAAGCTGGGGAGCGTTCCCGCGCAGGCTCCGTCGGTACCGACGTACCCATATGTGAAGACTCATTCCTGCTTGTTCCTGGAGATAAGGGAATATCATATTTGCCCATCTATGAGGGCAATATGAGTATAATGCGTTCTTTGTTCAGCATAAACTCCAATGAAGTATTGGGAATTAGAAGGAATGTGGGTAGACAAGGTCTGACTGCAGTGAAAAGAAATGCATCCCTGTTGGAGAAGTTCCACTGAAGATGTGGAACAACTCAGGGAATTAAGCAATTCTTTATGCTTTCACATGATCTAAGCCCTGGTTCATTTTCCGTAACAGGAAATTTTAAGGAAGATGGTAAAGGTAGGAAAAAAACGGTCATGTGGGAGCATGACTGGGCAAGCCTTTGAACCATCTGGAAGCTACCCACCAGGAATGGCTCCGACGCTCTCTGGAAAAGGCCCATAGTTGCAGAGCTTTTTGTAGAATTGCAGAGAGCATGTTGTAGGTTGCCCAGGTGAGATCTGGTTGTTTAACTACCAGTGTGCAACCTAATCTATTCTGTGGGAGCCAAAGAATTGAAGATGGCCAAGAAAAGCAGACAGGCTGGTTGCCTGCAACAATAAATTGTCCAAGTAGGTTATTGGAACCTCTCTTGGAATTATGTGTTATTAAGGCAGCAAAAAAGGATAGGTCCTATAGATTGGACAAGGACCGAAAGACAGAATTAGAAGTGACTAACTCTCAATTATGGTATGATAAGCTGTCTTAAAAGAAATATTTGAAAGATTGCAGAGGGGAGAAACTCTGTATGGAAAAATACTTACTGGAGTAGGTACTGAGGACAATCCTATGGCTTAAAAGGTAAGCCCTCCAGTGAAATAATATCACTCTTAGATTGAAAAAGTCAACTAAGAGGGATAGAAGTAATACAGCGTTGGGAAGATTTACAATTTGGTAGTCCCTGAAAAGTATAAGATATCCTCGTACAGGACAACTGCCAAGGCGAAGGGCATAGCATACCTTGTAAGTAGCTATAACTCCTTTGTTTAAATTAAAAGGAGAGGAGAAAACGGTTACCTGTGGGGCATGATTATCCTCAATAGCTCTAAGAGCTGAAAGGATGGATTGCCTTTGGCAAGAGATTCATGCCTAAAATAGAGGATTGAGGCAGTGTATTACTGACCTCTTAATAAGGATGAGAAGAACTACAAATGCTTCTATAGTTAAGAAGTAGTGGTCCTGAAACTCAACAGGAAAAAAGATTTATTAATGAAATAAAAAAAATCAGAAACCCTGTGACTGCTGAGTTTGCTGAGGCTGTTGAGACTTTGTTTTTCTTAGCCTGGTATGATGTTGCCCTTCTTTGGAAACATCTGCATGATGGGTAGAAGATGAATAAAACTTTTTCCCCCTAGGGGAATAAAGTTTGTTAGGAGATTTTTTAGTAGCTGGGGTAGAGGAAAGTTTTGACAATCCTCTGAAAGTAACACTATCAGTGTTTAACTGCTTAGCTTGAAATAAAGCATCCTTGTTAAAGAGATTTTCACCAGTACAAGGAGTATTTCCCAGCTTTTCTTGTACCCATTTGTCCAAGTCTGAAGCTTGGAGCCAGGCTATGCGTTGTGCTCCTATGGCTATAGCAGAAGTTCTGCTAATAGACTCAAAACAGTCCAGGGAAGCATGATTAAGGAATTTAGAGACATTTTGAGCATGACTGACTAATATGGAAAAGTCTACTCTTTTATGTTCTTGAAGAAAAGGGTTCAAAGACTAAGTTCTTTGTGACCTCTTCAAGAGATAATCCCATATAGAAAATATATGAGATAATTCTTGCTGAAAGCATGGATGCCTGGAAGCATCGACGTCCAAAGGCATCTAAAGTTCTAGACTCACGACCTGGCGGATAAGAAGAGTGCTTCTTTGTACTCTTAATACGCCTCATTGCTGTTTCTACAACAATAGAATGATGAGGAAGTTGAGTCTTTTGAAAACCTGGAGAAGGTGGCACTTTGTACATGGAGTCAAGTGTCTTAGAATGTGGTGATACCGTTAAAGGAGTTTCCCACATTCTGAAAAGTAGATCTTGTAAAATCTGATGCAAAGGAAGCATGATGGCTTCCTCTTGAATCCAGGGGGATTGCAGGATCTCTGAATCCCCTGGGAAGGATTCTTTACCAGATACAGAAATGGCAAGTAATTTTGCCATATCAAGCAGAAAAGCTTGAAAAGAAATCTCCCCTGTGGGGGACCCTCTAAAATGAGGGGTAAAGGCTAGACTTGTTGAAGATTCAGCCTTGGTACCGATGGATTCATCCCAGTCATCGGGATTGGAAGACCTGAAAGGGTGGAGCATCGGATTTTCCTTAAAGTAATGTCTTCGGTACCGCCCAAGGTCGGTACCGAGACGAGTTGGTACCGAATCATCCATGCTAGAGATCGATTCCAGGCTCGGCATCGAAGGAAGCGAGTCTGTCAAAGTAAGCATGGATGGTACCGACACCAATGCCCATGTCGATACCGGTACCGAAACCGATACTGGAAGATCGGTCTGCAGCAACTCTAGCGGTACCGAAGTAACCGAGAGCGCTAGACTGCGATCATCGGTGAGGAGTGTTTCACCCATCACCATAGCCAATGCCGGGGTATCGGTACCACTCAAAGCGGCCACAACCACCGAGCATGGCGCAGGTATGTTCATCGAGGTAAGAACCCCGGGAACAACTTGAAGCCCCGTTAATGCTTTGGAGCCCAAAGACTCCCGCCGGGGCTTTATTGCCAATATGTCCTCGAGGGCAAGGCCAGAGCCATCTCGATACTGGGAAGGAGATCTACCAGAGGACTGGCTAGTCTTTACAGACTTTTGTTTGGTTACCTGATCCTGTGGAGATATTCTAGCTGGTGACATCGAGTGTGATGTGAACCAGGTATCGAGTTGTGCTCGATTCTGAAGACTTCTTCTGTTTGAGCTCCAGCAGGAAAGACACTCCAGTGGGCAATGGTCAGGACCCAAACATTTTAGACACCAAGTATGGGTGTCTGAAAACATATCTGTACCGCCACACTTTGAGCATTCCTTAAGGGTAGTGGCTGGCTTTTCCATGATGGAAAGATAGAGGCCTAGTGGCCTAGAAAGTGACAGACACTAAAACAGGAAAATTTCTGAAGAAAAAGAAGAAATTCTTTAGAAAAAAGAAAGAAAAAGACTGGCGGTACCGGTGGCGTCGAGGGAAGGCAGATGCGACCATAAAAAACTAAGAATAAAAAGAAGAATTTTCTGCGGTGACAGGAATACGTCCTGCCGGCTCCGCGGAAAACGGAAAACTGATGAGAGGGAAGTGAATTGGCGGGAAGGTAGCATGCATGCCAGTGGGATGCTCCCAAAAGCTTTCTTTTTGGATGCTGGGGAGCGTTCCCGCGCAGGCTCAGTCGGTACCGACGTACCCATATGTGAAGACTCATTCCTGCTTGTTCCTGGAGATTCCAATTCATTCAAAATACCCCTAAAATTCCAAGTAATCAATCATCAAAAACAAAACACATCGCAGAATTGCACGCCTTTTCCAAAAATATGCACTAAGCAATAAATATTGAATAAAATATATAATAAGGAGGGAAACAACCTCAGTAAAATAAAGAGTTCACAAACACTGTCTCAACTTATGCCTACTGTGGGTGCTCAATAGATTACATTAATGGTCAAAAACCTCCAAACCCACCCTGTTAAGACAGAAATTTCTCTCTATCTTATTAGCATCTCTTATATACTGCAATCTCCTTACTGTTTTAAGTTTCTTCTTGTTTAATTTAATTACCTTAACACAGGGCAGGAACACGCTTCTTAGTACTTATTATTTATTTTTTTAAAATACAGTCAAGTCAATGCTGACTCCTAGCAGCCCCTGGGTTTTCTTGGCAAGGTATGACAAAGTAGATTGCCAGGCCTCTTCTGAGGTAAGAGAATAAAGTGACTTGCCCAAGATCACAAGGAGTGCCAGTAGGAATCAAACCCAGATCTCCTGGGTGCTAGGCTGTTGCTTAACCACTAGGCTACCCCTCCACAGTCCTTATATATAGTCTTTATATGCTGATGAATCTGTTTTCTCTCAAGTCATATCTACATAAAAGCAAACCAATATCAAACTTCGCTTATCAAACTTCATCTCATTGATACATGTTCTCTTCCCAAAAGATACTCTTGATCTGTCATCTCAATCACTCCAACAATGACAGCATTTTGCTGTGCGCTGCTTCAGGGAGTGACCATTCTGTAGTTTCTAAAAACATGAAAATACTTACACATCATTTAAAGGCCCTCTCTAACCCTAACATCCATCACACAGACATACTAGTACTAAAATTATGACATGCCCATAAAATAAAATGGCATGAAAGCATTAAACAATCGTGCTAAAAAAAATACCTTCAAACAAGTGAACGAAGGTCTAGAGGAAGAGGGGTATTCTTTCACAAAACTATTGTGCTCAATTATGCTAAAAAATAAAATGCACTATCAATTTAATGGGTTGCTTTGCTGCTAACAGGATGAACATTGACAAGTCAAGTTTGATACTGGTTTGCTTTTTTATATAGACATAACTTTCAGAGAAAGAAAGATTCATCAGCATATAAAGATGAGAATATAAGGACTAAGTGTGTTACGTCATGAATTTAAACTAGTTAAAAATTAATAAAACAAAAAAAAATTATAAAGGAGATTACAGTATGTAAGAGATGTTAATAAGACAGAGATAAATTTCTCTTTTAACAGGGTGGGTTTGGAAGTTTTTGACCATTGATGTAATCTATTGAGTACCCACAGTAGGCATAAGTTGAGCCAATGGTTGTGAGCTCTTTATTTTACTGAGGTCTTTTTATCTTCTCATTATTATAATATGTTGTTCAATATTTATTAGTTAATTCATATTTTTGAAAATGGCATGCAATTCTGTTTTTTTTTCTTGTTTCAAAATAGCATGGGACAAATACAGAGGATCCCTGAGGAAGAGGAAGGGATTGTAGAACTTAATAGTTCTTATGGATGGACAGAAAGGATAGGTTCACCCCTAAACAGGGACATGGGGGGGGGTGGCCTGCACGGAGCGGCAGGTGCACCTACTCTTGCCATCGTGCTGGGCAGACTAGATGGACCATGCTGATCTTTATCTGCCGTCATTTACTATGTTACTATGTCTTTATCTGCTGTCATTTTCTATGTTTCTATGAATTCAGATACAGTTCTTGTCTCCATCTCCACGCATCCACAACCCTTTCCATAAAGAAATATTTCCTTAGATTATTCCCGAGTCTATCCCATTTCATCTTCACCCTATGATCCCCTTGTTCCAGAACTTCCTTTCAAATGAAGAGAGCCTGTTCCTATGCACTTATGATAGAGACATTTAAATATCTCCATAGTATACTTTTGAGGAAAGGCAGGGGAGAGCAGATATACATATTGAGATCTTTATAACAAAGACCTCTGACCATTTTTGCATCCTGTTGATATCCTTTGGAAGATGCAGTGTCCAAAATTGTATACAGTACTCCAAATGAGTCTCAGAGACAGGCACCATCACCTTCTGGCCATTCTTCTCCCTATGCACCCAAACATCCTTCTGGCGTTTGTTGTCATCTTTTCCAGCTGTCTGGCTACTTTAAGATCATCCGCAGGTCCTGCTCTTCTTTTCTGCGCTCAATTACTTCATTCCTTATACTGTATTGCTCCCTTAGGTTTTTGCACACCAAATACATGATCTTTCAACTTAAGCACTAAATCTTAGAATCCAAATTCTCAACCATTTTTCAGATTTTGGTAGATCCCTCCTCATGTTATCCATACCTTCCAAGGTGTTTACTCTTTTGCAGATTTTGTTATCGTCTGCAAAGAAGTAAACCTTATCCTCCTGTAGTTTCATTTACAAAAATGTTAAGAACAGAACCGAAGAACCAATCTTTGAGATACACCACTATTAACACCACTGCTACCCTCTATCTCCTCCCACTCAACCTGTTTCTTACCCGCAAATTTACTTTTGAGACCAAGCCAAGGGCACTATTTATAAGTTGCTGATGCGGAACAGTGTCAAAGTCCTTGCTGAAACCTAAGTATACCATATCTAGCATTCTCCTCCAATCAAATTCTCTGGTCATCCAGTCAAAAAAAAAAAAAATCAGATTCTTCTGAGAAGACCTACCTCTATAAAACCCATGCTGTCTTAGATCATGTAATCCTTAGATTCCAGAAACCACCCAGTCCTCTGCTTTAGCAGTGTTTTCATTAATTTTTATTTTTATTTATTTAATGCTTTTCTATACCGCACTATTTATCATCAGCGCGGTTTACAAGTAACATAAGTTGTGCAATGTAGAACAGTCTGACATTGGACTTACAATGAACAGGGAAGATAAAACATGGTGAACAGGAGAACTATATACACTATGTACAAATTAGTATTATCGTTGCCCATAATATTCGGCAGTAATAAATCAATCACTACAGAGGTCAGACTAATTTGCCTGTAGTTCCCAACATCTTCCTTCTGCTTTTGTGGAGAGGAGCCATATCCGCTGATCTCCAATCCTTCAGGATCAATCCAGACTTTAAAGAAGCATTGAAAAGGTCAGACAGGAGCTGCCAGTACTTCTGTAAGTCCCTTCAATATCCTAGAATGAATCCTAACTGGCCCTATCGCTTTGTCTACTTTTAGTTTAGTTAGTTCCTCACAGAGTCCTCTGAAAATTGTTTGAGGTCCACCTCTCTTCCATTCTTTTTTTTTTTTTGAAGTCCTATTCCCAGCCCTTCATTTGTGAACAAAGAGCAAATTTGTTAAGCAAGTCCGCTTTATCCTCATCAGCCTCTACATATTCCTCTTTCACCCTTGAGTCTTACAATGCCACTGTTTTACTTCCATCAACTAAGATACCTACAAAAAAAGTCTTGTCCCCATATTTTCCTGTATTGACTATTTTTTTCTTTCAGTTTTTATCTTTGCTTTCCTAAAAGCTTTACCAGCTTCCCTTAGCTTCTCCACATTTTTCTTCCTCTTCCTGCAATCTTTTAGTTTCATGAAGGCTAACCTTTTTCCTTACCTTTTAAGCTACTTCATTTGAAAACCATAACTGCTACTTTTTCCTCTTACTTTTACTTACCTTTAACATATCTCTTTTCAGTTTTGTCCATAACCCATGGCATGCTGGACAGGCTTTGGCCTTCCTCTGCTCTTTGCCCACCACTTTCCAGTCCTTTTTTTCCCGTCCCGCATACAACAAACAGGCCCAATCCATTGCTTCGCAACCTGCTTTTATTTGTGGATCTTGAAGGCCACAGCATGCGAATACACAGTTATTGCATTGCTTACAATCTCAAATCTAACAAACATAACTTCTGTACAAAATTAAGTGAACATTCAGTAAACAATAGGTACATAATATGTAAACAATAAATGAAACATAACATAATAAGCACCAGGCCTAATCAGCCATGACCCTCAGCTGGGTTGATGTGGAGAGGTACCACAGTCCCTATTGCCTGGTCTGTGGCCCTGGCTCCGCCCCTCCCCCCCCCCAATCACCAACCATTCCATGTTGGTGCCCAGGTGGCCCGTTTTGTTTTATGCTTCTGATAACCGAGGCCAGGCACCCCTGGCACCTGGTACCTGGCCTCTCTGTTACTGGGCTCCGGCACTCCCATCTCAGTATCTGGGGACCCCCCCCCCCTTTTTCCTGTGGTACCACTCACCTCCTCCTTTTCCTTCAGTGAGATCCCACCTGCGGTAATGAACCCCCTCCCCCACCCGCTCCCCCAAGAGTGGAGGGTGGGAGCCGCATTGCCTGGTGGAAAAGGAAGGAGTGGCTCCTGTCCCCTCTCTTTTAATTGCCAGCCCAGCCCCCTCCCCTATCCCAACTGCCTCCACTGTGCCCTCCCCATCTGGCTGCCCCGTTATGGGGCCCACATCCTGTCGGTGCTAGCCTGCCATAACCTGTGGCATGCCGAACTGGTTTCGGGCTTCCTCTGCTCCCCGCTTACTCCCCCCCCCCCCGTCTCACATGCAACAAACAGGCTCAATCCATTGCTTCGCAACCTGCTTTTATTTGTGGATCTCAAAGGCCACAGCATATGGATACACAGTTATTGCATTGCTAATATTCTCAACTCTAACATACATAACTTCTGTACAAAATTAAGTGAACATTCAGTAAACAATAGGTACATAATATTTAAACAATAAACAAAACTTAATAAACACAATAAGCACCAGGCCTAAGCAGCCATGACCCTGAGCTGGGTTGATGTGGAGGGGTACCACAGTCCCTAGGCGCCTGGGTCGGCAGCCCTGGCCCACCCCATGGCCAGTGTCCTGCCCCTTTCCCCCCCATCACCAATCACTCTGAGTTGGTGCCCAGGTGGTCCGTTTTGTGCTATGCTCCTGATAACCAAGGCCAGGCACCCCTGGCACATGGCCTCCCTGTTACCAGGCCCTGGCACCCCCATCTTGGTACTTGGGACCCCACCTTTTTCCAGTAGTACCCACCTCTCCTCCTTTTCCTTCGATGAGGTCCCACCACCGGGAAGGCCTATGGCCCGACTCGCCCCCTAGTGAGTATCAAACTGACGGCCCGTCGCAAGCCCTCAGGGAAGAGTTCCAAGCCAATGCTGTTCAGATGGACTCTGCCCCCCGTCTCTCCCCCCATCAGCATGCCTTGGTGTTAGTAGTATGCCTGCACAAAGGACACGACTTTTGTTTAGCTTTCTCCTGCTCCTCTCAATACCTGCCGGTTGTTCCGTTCCCTGCCATTTCTGCCGTGGGATGATGTGGGACCATACAACACCCACCTCAGCTCGTTGCGTATCCAGGCCATTGCACCTTGATCTTAATGATAAGATCTATGCTTTTCATGGACACCAGATTATTATCCCAAGATGCAGGACTACCCAGTCTGTTGAGACACCCGCACATCCCCAGCCCATGAGGGCAGGCCTCAACTGGTCCTACCACATCCCTCTGACTCATCCATCATATGCAGATGCTGCCAGGGTGGAAGCCGAGCTGTTTACTGAAGTGTCTTCCTGTTGCCTGTCTTCCCGCCCAATGAACATAGGAATGCCCTATAATCAATATAGACAGCGCTCCGGGACCTGGTGGGCAAGATGGAAAGCATCATCAAAGAGGCACTAGGGCCTGATGTACAATTTATACCATTCTGAATCCTGCTTCCTGATAGCCTGCCCCCCAGATTCAACCCATGGGCAGCGGTTGCCACACCTATCCTGAATAAATGTAGGGTCAGCCCGGAGGTCCCGAACCCCGCCTTTCTTACTGCCCTTAGCCATAGGGTCTGTAACTGATACTGAGAGAGACAGGAGCCATCTGCATGCTGTAACAGGGCCCCCCCCCCCTCACCATTGGGCGCACATACTCCCACACGGCAACAAGTCAAAGCTCCAGAACAACCATGGCATTCAGCCACTCCGCTCTTCCATTCCTGAGCCAGTCTGACTTCAACGGGGCCAAGAACAAGTGCACCCTGTCACCCATCACTGAAGTATCGCCCACTCGCATGGCAGTACCTGCTATGTCCCTAGTGGACCGGGGCAGGATCTTGCCCATGCGGGAGGCACCCCAGAACATCAGCAGAGTGGCCACCTAAAACAGCTTGTCCTCAAAACCATCTCTGGTGACTGCTGCAACCAGTCACATAACCCCACTCAGCATGGGTAGGGTAACTGGTCTTTGACAGTCAGGTAGAGCAATAGCTTCCCAGGCCCAGCCATCCACAACCTTCTGTATGACTAACTCATTTGCTACATTCCTGAACCCCCCCCCCCCTCCTCCCGTTTGAGGAAGGAGGCCACCCCTGTCAACATTAGCTTGGCTTGCCTAACTGAAGCTTCCTCTGCCTGAAGGTGCAACTCGTTGCCACCCCCTGGCCGAGATGGGATCCCTACTGTCTGGTGAAGTTGTCCAGCTGCCCCCAGGCTCTCTCATAGGTCTTCCAGGTGCTCACTGAGAAAGCCACCATCAGCAGTCTGCTGGCACTCCGCATCCAAAGGGCCACATCTCCTGGGTCATGCAAGCTGCTGTAGGCACCACATCCAGGGCAAGGAGCCGAACGTGCTAGAATTGGAAACCAGAAAGAGCATCAGCTATCTCATTGCTCTCCCCTGGGACATACCTGGTTGTAGTAAAAGCATTCAGCTCCAAGTTCCTGGAGGAAAGGTCCATAAACCATTATTAAAAGAGACCCAGGATATCGCTGCTTGACCCAATACAAACATTGAGGAACCTGTGTCTTTTGGGGAGACTGCTAGGTACTTATGACCTAGATTGGCCACTGTTGGAAACAGGATACTGGGCTTGATGGACCTTGGTCTGACCCAGTATGGCATATCTTATATTCTTATGTTCTCAGCAACACCAATTTCCTGACCAAGCACATCACTCTCTCTGCCGGTGCCCTCCATATGTTTCTGCCTTTGGACATCACCAGGTTCTCTCGCATTGGTGCATTGACCCTAAGAAAGTGGTGCCCTCTGCAGACACCCTTTTGGTGTCCACCAGACGGCAAATGAATGCCCAACTCATGGGCATCACATGGCAGACAAAGTTCAGATACCCTATCAGCGACTGCATTTGTCGCAGTGTGATCTTCCTAGCAGCAGCCACCGCCGCTTGTACTGTGGTCTACAAGGCTGATTTGCCCTCTGGGAGGCGCATCATCGTTACCGTGGTGTCACTTTCTATCCCAGGAACGACAGGCACTGTGCCGGCCCCTCTGTCTTTTTCTCCACCTACGGAACCCCCAGCTCAGCAGCCTTCCTCCAGAATGCTTGCAGGATATGCTGGAAGCCCTGCTTATCCCCCACCATGAGCACAAAATCATCCAGGTAATGTATGATTCAGCCCTGCAGCATCTCCTTCTCGACAATCCATTGGAGGGCAGAGCTGAACTCCTCAAAATAGGCACAAGAAATAGAGCACCCCATGGGGAGGGATTTGTCTGCATAGTACTGGCACCCGAAATGAAGCCCCAGAAGATGAAAGCTATCAGGAGATATAAGGAGCAACCGAAAGGCAGACTCTACATCCGTCTTCGCGAGCCATGCTCCCACCCCCATGCTCTAGAGCAACACCAGTGCCTGGTCTATTGATACATACTTCATAGAGTAGGCTGCCGGGTCCAAGTGATCGTTCACCGAGGTGCCATTGGGATAGGACAAGTGATGGATGAGCTGGAACTCCCCAGGCTCCTTCTTTGGGACCAGGCCCAATGGGGAAACAATTAGATTGGGCAGAGACTTGTTCTCATAGGAACCCGTCCCCTACCCAACCTTCATCCCTTGTGGAGCTTCCGTGGACCACATCCCTCCGCTCTAGGGCAGATTTCAGGTTCCCAGCCATTTGCAGGCCCAGCAGGCCTTTGTAAGGAATAACTGTTGATTAACCATTGAGCTTTGATCCTATCATATCCCTGCAGGTTCCTCCCCAACACCCCCATCTTGGATGTAAAGGACAAAACCAGATTAGGAACCTCAGCGCAGGTGCTGGAGATTGCCCCCATGCTTTTTCCTGCATCGGACCTGGGGGTGCCCTTCTCTGCACATGGCGCAGGCATGCTTGTATTTGCTAGTATTATTAAATCCGCAGGCTGTTGAACAACCTGCATAACCCCCGGCACACAGGGTAGGTGAGAGGGTGCTGCCATACCCCGTGCCTGACCTGTTGTCCCCCCCCCCCACACACACACAAAAGGGCTGAGGAGGCCCAATTTACCTGTTGGGCCAACCCCCTCACCCCGTGACCCCCACTCGGTTGACTTCCCTGCTGACCTTGTGTCAACAACCGAATCCACAGGTCAATGTCTTTCTTCTCCCAGCTAAGCCCATGGTTGCCC
Source organism: Ichthyophis bannanicus (assembly GCA_033557465.1). Taxonomy (NCBI): domain Eukaryota; kingdom Metazoa; phylum Chordata; class Amphibia; order Gymnophiona; family Ichthyophiidae; genus Ichthyophis; species Ichthyophis bannanicus. The sequence goes on from CM066032.1 coordinate 1,057,349,761, forward strand.
ACCATTTTCTGACGAAACTGCTAGTCGTACTCTAGCCAGGCATTCCCCTCCATAAACCTTGTAGGCCTCGCAGATGCTGTCTTGGGATTTTAAAAGCCCCCTGCACTGCTCTGGATGCCTTTCGCCCACTAGGCTGGCCAGTACCCTAAAGGCTGCGCACCAGTTTGCGATTGTCCATGAGATGATGTTGGCCTTCTGGGAGACCAGCTTGCACTTTTTTGCAGCAGCCTGAGCATTCGGAATTCTCATCCCCCTTCTTAATGAGCAGTGAAAAAAATGGCCATGTACTCACTCCTCCAGATTTTTTCTTTTTCTGAGGGGTGGCACGTGGCTGTCTAATGCGCTGGTAATGCATACGTATTCCGCTGGCCTGAGCTCAGATACCAGTACCCCTCCTCAAGTACCGCCACTCCCGCGGGACCCCAGCACCCAAAGGGGTGCTGGGGGGCAGGTAGCTTGAGGTCCCTGCACCAACTTCCCTTGCCCTGTTCTGCGACGCTTGCGTTCCGCCTGCAGCCTGGCCTGAACTGGTTACAATACACAATAAAGCCTGCAGCAGTCCCCCAATGCCTTGGCAGTCGTCCCCCTCAGACCCCCCTACCATCCACATCTATGTTGCCACTGTGATTGCCTCGCTTACCCCCCCCCCCAGGCATGCAACCCAGCATCCCCCCAAATCCCATACTTCCCTGCCCCTTGTGGCCCAGCCCCTCTAGATAGTGAAATAGAATGCTCATACTCACCCCTTGGTTCCGCTAACCCAGGTGTAGCTGCATAGCTCGCACCCCTCTCCTCTGTGGTCGCCTCTCCCCTGGCTGGCGCTCCATCTAGCGAACTCAGAGTCTGCATGCATCCTGCTCTGTGGATTGCGGCAATGGCTCAGACCTGTTTCACGAGGTCACGCATACCAGGAGGGGGGGTTGTTCACCTGCCCGTCACCACCACACAGCAGACTGTCTGTACCACAGCTGCCCAACCTGACCCTGCTGCAGGATCCATGTGACACTGAGTGCCATGGCATCCCGCCAGCACTTTGCCAGCACCGGATTTTCTTTTGTTGTCCTTGCAAAGTTCTTCTTTCCCTTCACTGCCATCCATTTTGATCCGTCGTTCTTCCTTGCTTTCTTCCCTGCTGGTTCACTGTCCCCGCCTCTGGTGAGCTGCCGCTTAGCCATTATGTCCACTCTCCAGTGTGCCCTTCGCTGTGGAATACCGCGCTGCTATATCGCTGCTGTTCCTCACTTGCAGACAGGCACCCACCAGAGCCTTCTGGATGGTGCTGCTAAGTCTGCACCTTAACTCCCAGCTGCCACTAGGTGGCACATCCAATCTATTGTAGGCTGGGATGGCTGTTGCATCTGGTGCACCCCCTCCAGTCTCCATTAGGTGGCACCCTAGCCTCAGATCCTGCATTCAGCTTTCCAGCCTGAGATCTCCTCTCCCATGTGTCTCTGCCTGCCCAGACTTCAGTTCTCCAGACGCCCTTTGTGCCGAGCCCTGAAGCCACTCCAGCAGGAAACCACTACTCTCCATTCAGCCAGCCGCCAGTCCCAATAAGGTAGGAGGGAGGCCCTTGGACCCTGGAGCGCTGCTGGGTGCAGCGTGCTTCAAGCAGTTTCTTTTTCTGCTTCAGCAATTTAAAAAACAAACAATTTCTCACACCACTTCTTGCTCCTCCCATCACACCTCCACACCGAGTTGCTCGGCCCCAGATCAATTCCCTGCCCATGCTGCTCCATTTTGCTGCTTTCCTGATGGCGGTGGCTCTTGCCCCCTTCCCTTTATCAATGGCCCAGCCCCCCCCCCCCCCCCATCCAGCTGCCCTGTTATGGAGCCCACATCCTATTGGTGCCAGCTCACTATTGTTGTTTCACTTCTTCCAGACGCTCCTTATCCAGCTAATGACTCCTTAAGAAAACCGCCCATCTTGACAAAAAGTTACTTTCCTAAAGTCTAGGACCCTTGCTTTTGGATGAACATCTCCATCTGTGTCCAAATACTGAAGCACATCATCCGGTGATCACTGGCTATCAGATAATCCACTCACCACAATATCAAAAACACTCTCTCCATTTGTAAGCACCAAGTCCAGTATCACTCCCTACTGCATGGATTGTGCTACCAATTGCAGGGAGGGTTCTCCCTGTAGCAGGGCAGGTGTTAAGACATACAAAGGCACAGGACAGAAATTGTGGAGGGGGCCCCCAAACCCACCTTCAAGTTATTCCTCCTCTAAATTGAGGCAGGCTTGGGGCCTATTGTGGCATGGAGGCCCAGAGCAATTGCTCAGTTTGCCATTCCCCCAATGCCAGGCCCTGCCCTAGTCTGGGAGAGAAAATACAGGATCGCCATACTTCTGGTTGACACCTCAGCTGGGCTTTCCCAATCAACATCTGCCAAACTGAAATCTCCTACCAACAGTACTTCCTCTTTCATAGCAATATTGTGACTATCTTCAACTAAATCTATTTCTTCTGCCTGCAAGGCAGGTCTAAATAATTACACCAATGTAAACAAATGTTAGTCCCAGACTAACGCACAGTGCTGCAGTTCTGTGGCTATATAGCACCACTTCTCAATGGAAGAAGGTGAATAGTTGAGTATCCCAGGGATCCGTACTGGGATCGGTGCTTTTAACATATTTATAAATGATTTGGAATTGGGAACAAATGACGAGGTAAATTTGCAGATAAATTATTCAGAGTTGTAAAACTGTATGTAGACTGTGAAAAACTGCAGGAGGAACTTGTGAGACTTGACTTCCAAATGACAGATGAAATTTAATGTGAGCAAGTGCAAAGTGATGTATGTAGGGAAGAATAACCCAAACTATAGGCACACAATGTTAGGTTACAAGTCAGGAGTCGCCTCCCAAGAAAAGGATCTGGCTATGATCATAGACAATACATTGAAATCTTCTGTTCAATGTGCAGTGGAGTCTAAGAAAGCAAACAGAATTTAGGAATCATTAGCAAAGGAACAGAAAATAAAGCAAAATGATATCATAATGCCTTTGTATCACTCCATGGTGCAACCGCACCTTGAATAATGTGTTCACAAGCCAAGGAGCAAGAAAAAGAGAACCACAGCGCATTTTCTAACACCAAAATATAACTAATTTTATTTTGGTGTTATAAAACTGCTATGGTCCTCTCTCTCTTTAACACTAGAAGCCCCAAAAGGAATTTTACCTAGAAACCCCAAAGTGTGTCAATTGATGCATTATCATGACGACTGTGTTTAGCATGAAATGCAGATGTGAATTAATGTGAAGTTACTTATTTGTTAAATACGTGCAGTATGTGACATTATTACATGTCATCATGTGTTTATTGTTTGTAATGTCGGAGTAAAACTGTAAACAGTGATTGAGATGCACCACCTAGTGGGAACATGACTTTATACCTAGAAACCCCAAAGTACGTCAATTGATGCATTATCATGACGACTGTGTTTAGCATGAAATGCAGATGTGAATTAATGTGAAGTTACTTATTTGTTAAATACGTGCAGTATGTGACATTATTACATGTCATCGTGTGTTTATTGTTTGTAATGTCGGAGTAAAACTGTAAACAGTGATTGCGATGCACCACCTAGTGGGAACATGAATTTATACCTAGAAACCCCAAAGTACGTCAATTGACGCATCCAAAACAATTGAGTGCATCAATTGACGCACTTTGGGGCTTCTAGGTATAAATTCATTTTTCCACTAGGTGGTGCATCTGTCATTAATTTTCGATGCACATATTTAAACATTTTGACCTTGCTAACAAAGTCATGGAACATGACTGACATGGTTCTAGCAGTGGCGCTGGTATACAACTCTGAAGATGCATTTGCATCAATTGACGCATTTTGGGGCTTCTAGTGTTAAGCATCTATTTTCATCCAACAAAACCCTCCAACAGTAGTTACAGAGCAGAACTAGGACAATTTCACCATCATATCTAACATACAAGAAAAAAAAATTGGATTCATCTCATTAACAGGTTCTCCAGCAGATTGTGAACACACAAAACCCTACAAAAGTCACTTAAGACCTATAATGCAAATCTACCATACCATGACAACACCATCTTCTAAAATTAACACAATCAGGAGCCTATCTAGAAAAGAGCAGCACCATAAATATTGCAGTGGGCCTTTTAGAACACATCCTTTCACCTATTCAGGAAACCGAACAAGCTAGATTACTACAGATCTTACATAAAAACTCCATGCTAACAGAACACCTGGGGATGTGTCTACTAAGCTGGGCTAATAGTTAACCCAGACTATTCAATAGAACCTAGTTGCAGAAGCTTGGGTTAACTGTTAGACCGGCTTAGTAGACATACACCTTGGTCTCTGTCACAGAGAGAAAAAACACAGTCAGACTCTCACCAAGTATAGAATAAATTATAATAAACTTTAATTTCATCTATATATCTCTACTTCAAGTGAAACCCTAACAAGCCAGGCTCTGTATGCAAGAAATAGAGGAGGCAGGGAACACTTTACCTCACCTTTGCTGAGCAGTAGCATAAGATAAAGAGGTATCTTTGATCCAACATGCAGGCGTATAGCCTCTCCCCATAGTCTTCCCCCTCCATCGATCTTAGTGCCACTTGCTCAGAGGTGGCAATGTTGCTGATTAGGTGCAGAGCTGGCTCTCCCTGCAGCCCATCTCTGAAGAATCATCACCAGGATCAAGGCAGGGGGCAGACCATGGAGAGAGGCAGTGTTGCCTGTATGTGAGATCAGAGAGAACTGTGCCTCATGCTACTGCTCAGCAAATGTAAAAAGCAGCAGCTAGCAGAGGCACACATGGTGATGGAACTTTATTTGTGCAAATATGCCAAAAATTCCAAACATGCTGGGTTTCTATTACAGGCCTTAACTTTTGTGTGGCTTTAGGAGCCAGGAGCCCGAGCGTGTGACCTCCTCGTGCCCACTCCAATTGTCTCTAATGCTGGTCTCATGTTCTCAAGTCTCATGAAACCAGCGCCAGAGTTCCTATACCATGTGGCATCTTTAGAAAGAAATACAGATAACAGTGATATGCCTATCTGTGTGTGGAAAGAGATGTGATGGTAGGTGCATGTGGGCGAGTAGGATGCGGGGTTGTGGTGCATGTGTGTGCGGTGCGGTGCAGAGGTGAGATGCCTGTGTGTGTGGTGTGGATGTTTGTATGTGTGTGTTGCAGAGGTAGAGTGCCTGTGTGTGGTGGTTGGGGATGGAGTGCTTGGGTGTGAGGGTGGGAAGCTTGTGTGTGTTCTGGAGGTAGAGGAATGTATCTTTAGGCAACACCTTGCACTCTTCCCTCCCATTCAAATCCCTCTCCTGCTGACTCCCCTTCACCATCTCCCGTTGCACTCCCATCCCCTGCCCTAAAATCCCCCTCCTCCTTTTTTAAATAGGCTTCTTGCCTTCTCTATCTCACTTGAACACTCCCCCCCCCCCCTCGACCTATTTTGGTGCATAATACAACTGGGCTTCTTTCTTCTCTTCTGCCCGCAGGGATTGGATTCCCACATGCAGACTGCTCGCCTCTGCAGCCCCTTCTTTTCTGCCCATGGGGATCCAATCTCCTCCAGGCAATAGAAGGGGATTTTGCCGTGATCATGGCCCTCCCCTTCTCTTCTGCCCGCAGGAGAATGAATACCTGTGGGCAGACAAGCATCACAGCCATCGTTGGGACAACTCATTGGGGGGGGGGGAAGCCACAATGCCCCTCCCCCAAACTATGCCCATGTGGGTCCTGAACTGGTCTAGGATTCAAGGAGAGGAAATTAACAGGTATGTAAAGTTTCTCCTTCCTTATCATCCTGCTAGACCAATCCAGATGAGTAGATGTACCCAAGTAGTCAGGACCCAGGTAGGAGGAAGACGATGCTCAAGAGAACTGCTCTGCCCAAGGTGCCATCTGCTCCAGCGCCCACGTGCAACCTGTAGTACTCTAGGGGTGCTTAGGGGTGACTAGGTAGCCACCTTACAGATGTATTCTGGAAACACCAAAGCGAACTCAGTCTACGATGAGGCTTGTGTCCTAGTGGATTGAGCAACGACTTCTTCCAGTATGTGTTTTCTACACAGGAGATAAGGAAGCCATTAGTTCAGCCTAAGCCAGCAGACAGAAGACTTGGCTGCCGCTGTCCTTTCCTCAGATCGCTGAAAAGGATAAAGAAATGCTCCCACTGCCTGAAGGAATTAGTAGTCTCCAGGCACTTCAACATCCTCCTCACATCTCTTAGTCTCAGAAAGGGGTCTGACCAAAAGTCCCCATCCAAAAGAAGGGCAGGATCATAGTCTGATTAAGATGAAAGGAAGATGGCACTTTCAGAAAAAGGATGGCATTTTCAGAGAGTCAGATGTCGATAATACGACCAAAAAGAGACTCCCTATAGGACAAGACCTGTAGCTCCAACACCCACCTACCTAGCTGAAGCACTAGCTATCAGGAATACCACATGCAGAGTCAAATCCTTGAAAGAAGCCTTCCAATGAGGTCTGAAAGCAGAATCTTTCAGCACCCGTAACACCAGAGAAAGGATCCATTGCAGCACGATTGGACACATGGAATGACAAATTTGCTTTATCCCCTTGAGGAAGCAGGACACATGCTGAACTCGTTACTGGTAGCACACATATAGAGTGTACTAGTAGTCTATGGTATTTCTAATTCTCTTCTGTTTTTAATTGTTTTAATTGTTTATTTTCTTTGGCAACATCCATAACAGAGAGATCCAACAACCAACTAGAACAGCACAACAGTATTATTAACATTGACTCTCTTGCCTCATCCCACAGTTGCTGAGCTTTCACTATATTTGGTCAGAACTAATGCTACACATGCCTTTTAGCGCTATACAAATGATTAGTAGAACTACTAAGGATGCCGGCCAATCTGTTATTTTGCCTCCTGCATCCATCATTCACACTCTCATACCTAACAAATTCCCTTCCTTCCCTAATGCAACATCCAACCCCCCACAGCATTTACTGTCCCTATCCATATTTCTAATCCCCATCCTACCCTCTCTATTTGTCCTCCAGCTTGGTTTCCAGGAAATTTGCATTACCCAAAAACGCTGCCATAAATGACAATACACACTGGGTTTCCAGTGAATTGGTGCACCCACATTTCATACCTCACTACTTCCCTCATCATTTGCCTCCACTTGCTTACATTCGGGCCGCCCTCCTTCACCCATAAACGCACTAGGAGGCCCACATAAAAGAATGCCCTCTGTGCTTTTCCAAGCCCGCAACATTCCGCAGTAAAGCAGGCCATAGGTCTACTCCAGCCCCACCTCCAACACTTGATTTAGATCCTCAAGCAACTGCTCCCAGAGATTCTGCAGGTGCAAGCACTTGAGGAAGGCATGTATGAAGGTCCCCATAGCTCCCTTACACATCTCGCAGGTTCCATCTGACCACAACTGCATGCACACTTCCTTCTCTTTCGTGATGAATGATCTATGCAGCAGTCGAGGTTGGGTTTCTTGGTGGGCTGTGTTGAACAAGTATACATTACTGAACAACATGTCCATGTCTCTTTCCTCCAACACTTGCACTATATCTCATTAGACCATATCATTTCCAGCGATTGAAACCAGGGCCTCAGCCTAGCCACTCTACAAACCTCATACACAGGGTCAGCCCTAGAATTGATTCAAACTGTTGGTGCCCTAGGCGAACCTCAAGATTTACACCCCCCTCTCGTTGTCAAAATCTATTTAGCTTTGAATGCCCTGCTTTTGCTGCCCTTTGGAAATTGCTGCCCTAGGCGACCGCCTAGTAGTTGGGCCAGCCCTGCTTATACCACCTGGTAGTGAACTGTGGCAGCAGAGTTCGAAAAACCCTGTCCATGGGCCCCTCAAGCTTGTCCCCTAGTAAAGGCTGACAATAGTGCCTGATCTGTCTGTAACAGAAGCCACGCGTCCCAGGGATTGCTCATGTCTCCTAGCTATCATATTTTATTGGAGCTCTTTTCATTCTCAGATTGTTTTAATCTATTTTACTGTAAAACACCTTGCTGTATTAATCAAAAGGCTGTATAGCAAATAAGCAAATATAAGGGCCACCATCTGAACCTTTAGTTCAAGTTAAGCCCTGGTCCAAATCAGCCCGTAAGTAGGGAAAAAAAGAAAAAGAGCTACTATGTTCACCCTCTTGGCTTCCAGGGCCTGAGAGGAACTCTGTCTCTTAAAGACCTCCACCCTAATATAGGCCAGGGATGTAGAGGCCCTGTGGGCCTTGAGAAAGGTGTCTACTATCCCAGAATACATTTTCTTAGACAGCTTGCACCTCTCAAGTGCCAGACTATAAGTAAAGTGGTCAAAGAATCCTCCATGACCAGGAAACTCTGCCACAACAGTCCCCTCTCCTGAGGTAACAAATAGAGGAGACCTCACCAACAAGCTCAAGAGATCTACATACCATGGCCTGCACAACCAGTTTGGTGCCACCTGAACGACCCAGCCTAGGTGAGATTGAACTCTGTGCAGAAACCAGCTCACTGGGAAGATCTCTTGCCTGGAAAGGACTTTTCTACCTGGACTGTTGTGAGTGGTGAGCCTGCCCCTTCGCATCAACAAGGAGGAATGAGAGTTGCTGACGACACAGAATGGGGAAGCGGAAGAAGTGTATCTTTAATGTGAGTGATCCAGCTAAGGCTGACGGCCCATTGGACAAACACGTGGTGGTTATGGCGAAATGCCCAAACGATCTGACTGCTTCCCTGGCTGATATCCAAGCAACCCGATTCCACCTTGTCATCTTTGGGGGACTTAAACCCATCCCCACCTTCTGGTAGTGGTAATTTGAGGCCTGCTACATCCTCACCCAAAAAGGTTGGGAGTTTGCAGGCCAATGTGGGGGCTGGGCCTATACAAGGTTTGGGAGACCTTGGGGAAGTGGTTTCTTTGCCACAGGTGATTTAGTCTTTGGGGGCTTCCAGTCTCTCTTACGCAGTTTCTGACGTTGTGGATACGCAGCCATCTGAAACTACCTTAGCAAATAAAAGATTGTCAATATTTAGATAATCTACCAGTGCATAATTTGTTATGAACACAGAAAAAAAAAGCGAAATCCTTTGATAGAAGGGAACTGGAAGCACAGCGATGTAAGTTCATACTTACAATGAACTTCATGTCACTTCGCTATATTTAAATGGCCCCTGTGTGGGCTTTTTTCCTTTGGTTTGAATCCACTGTAGAATCGACTGCTGTCTGAAGTTTATTTAAGTATGTTTTTGTTCTTACGCTATTACTTTCAGGCCATCACCCTCCCGTTACACCATCTTTCACTTGTGCCTTTTGTACACAATTGCTTTAGCACCATTTCTTTCCTTATATGAGATTTATGTACTACAGAACACACCAATCTATTCTCAAACAGCGACATCGTTGTGCTTCCAGTTCCCTTCTATCAATAGATTTTGCTTTCTTCTGTGTTCATAACGAATTATACACTGGTAGGTTGGTTATCTAAATATTGACAATCTTTTATGCTCTCCTTATTTGCCATTTTATGTGCCATTCCGTTTGTGACTTTTTAACTGACGTGGTCTTAGATCTTCTCGGTTCAGCACTGCTCACTATACATTTTGTTACTCACTGAAGGTCATTTGTCGTCGTCAGATATGTCCCTGGTTTTATTATGGTTTCAAGTTTAACCCCTTAATAAGCTCAGTGTTTGTGTTATTTCATTACCCATGTTTAAAAGTTGGCTTCCATGCTGTCTTTAAGGATAAAACCAGCGCTCAGAAGATTTTATGTTATAGAGGACCAATACACATACTTTTCCCACATTTTTACACATTCTTGTTTACCTTTATCAGTTTTTTTTAAATGTTTTGAATACCCACAGATGTGCACACTGGATTTCTATTTAGTAGCCATCTAAGATTATAAATCATCTAAAATCGTAGGGAACGACCAACCTGCCAATTGCTGTTTATACTCTGTTCTGTATTTTGGGCACCCTTCTCCTCTCCAACAGCCTGTCCTTTTATGTCATTCCAATTTGTTTTTACATTATTCCTGATGGACTTTAGGTTTTGTATATAATCCAATACACATGCTCTTCTGTTTTTAGTTCTCTGCAGTTTGTTCAGTTACCCTTTGTTGGTACATAATTACCAATTCTTGGCTTTTGTTGAGTTTTATTCTATACTACTATTTACATGTTTTACAACTTATATATACATGTCACCTTATTTACTTGGGCTATCAACAGTATTTATTTGTTTTATATACATGTAATAATCTCTATTTTTAACCTTTAATGTTTTATGGTTAATTTTAATTTGTACATGTGTGATGGTGAAAGCATAGTAGAAAGCATGGATATGGATGAAAATCCTGAAAGCCCCATGGAAGTCAATGACAGTGCACAGATGCAAGGGGATTACAGCCTACGTCAGAGAAAAGCTCAGCCTCCTGCAAGGGGTGGAACACGCCCTAGCTCAGGGGTGGAGACAAGCCACCCTCCTGATGGGTCAGAGGAGGGCGGAGCACAGGGAAGGCCCAGCAGGAAGCAGTGGTTAAAAACCACGTGTAGGGGCCAAGGAGGGAGCCAAGGAGAGAGCCAAGGAAAGAGACAAGCACAGAGTCAAGCTCAAGGACAGAGACGAAGGGAGACTCCAGGGAGTGAGAGTCAGCGGGAGACCTGCTGGAGAGAATGCCAGAGGAGAGTGGCTGAAGCCAGACAGAGAGAGAGAAGTCTGGGTGAGAGAAGGAGCCAGAGAGAAGGCTCAAACTCAGGCAGCAGCAGCTCACCGAGAGGCAGTGGCAGTCTCAGGCCAAAGCCCATCTACTGTTTCAGACCAGGAAGAGAGAGATATTGAGCCAGCATTTAAAAGCAGAAGTACAAGTAACTGGAGGAGAAGTGCACGTCAGGCCAGCAACCGGGACAACGGTGATAGCTGGAGAGGTGGAAAAGGTATCAATGCTGACATACAGAAACAGCCTCAAGGTAAAGCCAATAATTTCTTTCCTGATAATGTGGCAAGAGGGCTAAGGGCTGGTTTAAAAGGGCAGGAACTGAAACCTTTACCTCCCACCGTTAACCAGTGAATTGAAAGCTTAGCCAGTGTTGGAATCCCCAGTGCAGATAACAGAGAAGCTTTTGAATCCTCTAAATTAGGGGTTTTGCAAGGGATACACTCTAATGAGAGGAATTCTATCTCCAATGCAAAAATACCTACGAGGGCTGACTTGCTGTGGGACCAGTTTCAGCAGTTTCTAAGAGAGGGGAAACTTAAAGAAACTTCACAATATGAGAGAGACTCTGTTGGTACAAATGATTTTGAAGAAATGCAAATAGAGACATATGTGCCTAATGAGGTCTGTTGCCCAATTCCTATCGATTGTTCTCTGGCTCAAAGGAAAGCTACAGTTGTGAGATAAGAAAGGAAGAAATGTAAAAACCCTATAGTAAGGGTAGTGCTTACCACGAGAGTTGTAAGAAGCATTCAATGTTTGTTTGTTCACTGACTGATAACAACGGAGCTGTGAGGGAACGTTGCATTACAAAGTGAGAACAGCTGTGATAGAGTTCTGCTGCAGTTCATTGTGTGACCACACGGAGCAGTGCAGAGTGTGAGGACACAGAGCAGCAGTAAGGCTGAGAAAAGAAAGGTTTATTTGATTTATTTCTCCTGGTTTTCCTGAGTTCATCTTTTCTGTTTGGAGATGTTATCCTTCTGCCTTGGTTGTAATTGAACCCCAGCGTGCTTTTGGAAATCCCCATAAAGGAAAATAAAAATCTTGCAAAGCCTTACCACCGACTCAACTACAAATTTATTGCCTGAGGAGTGAAAGAACTTTATTCCAAGGGACCCTAAGGCCGCCTACCAGCTGTCAGCCTCTTGGCCCAGCCGGTGGGTGTCGCACATGATCAGTTTTGACTACTGCTATCATTTGTATGTTAATTCTTTTATTTATTTATCTTTGTAAGTTTGTATTTATCATCAGCTTATCCTTGTCCCACCCCATGAGTATTGCTTTGTTTATTACGATTATTTATGTATTTTTATGTTTTTAGTGGTCACAGTCCCCTGAGGAAGGCCAGCTTGACCATAACACCTGTAGGGCGGACCTAATAAAGTTATTTTCTTCCAAGGGACCTTGTTGCCTGCTTTTGTTTGTGTGTGATCCTCTTTTTCTACTACAATATCCATCTTTTCTATGTTTTCAAAGGAAAATGGAGAAACTGTCCCAATATGACAAGTATTTTGAGTGTCTGGACTCTAGGCTTCAAAAGATTGAGGTGTTGGCTCAATCTGTCCATGGGGCCACAACTTCTGCTATTAAAAATAATTTAACACTGCATCGTCAACAAAAATATTTGGAGAATTCTGCCCACATTAAGAATATGCACTGCCTCAATTTCCCCAGAACTCATATTTCTGCTGTAATTTTGTTTCAAAAATATTTAAAAGAGGTTCTGGGTATGAGGGGTGGGCAATATTGTTGTTAAATAATGTTTATTATGTACCTAGGGCTATGAAATCTCAGCGGGGAGGGGGGGGGGTGGGGATTGAGGCAGTTGACTCCATTGATCCTGTTGATACCCTTAACATTTCAGATTATATTGAGTCCTCTATGGATATTAATACTCTGGCAACTCTTCTAGTTCTGAAATGGATAGGAATAGGATATTGCATTTATTTTTTAAAAAGAAAAATAAATTTTGTTTGCATAAAATTAATATCTTCCTGGATGTCTCTAGACAAATGCAGCTTAGGCACAAGGCCTTTTTGTCCTTGAAGCTTAAGGTTCTTGTGATTGCAAGGAAACTTAAGGAAAAAACTTGCCCCAAACGTATGCTGCCATTGGGGAAAAGAAGCTTTTTTTTTTTTGAGGTGTTACAATTAGAGGATTTCCTGAGGGCTAGAGAGGTAACGTAATGTAATATTTAGCATAGTTTAGAATGGTTGTGTTAGGAATATGTTGTACCAGATGGGTTAGAATAATATGGGGTTGATATTGTTCTGGTAGGAATGAGATGTTTTTCTTCTTTTTATTTCTTTTCTTATTATGGGTTAGGATCTTCTAGGATGTGGACTAGAGTGATGGTCGTCTGAGATCTAAGTTTACCCCTGATGGAGCCTTTAAGGAGAAAAGAAGATCTTTGTTGGATTAATGGTTAACTTCAGGCGGCAATGTGTTTAGAGGGTGTTGAAGAAGAAGCTGTTAAAGGATTGAAGCTGAAGTTTAGAGGAGTGGCATTGAACGCTGAAGTTTAGGAGCGCAGCACTGAAGCCTGACACCTTGAAGATAAGTAGAATCTTTTTATCTATGGCTGTAAGGGAAAAGTGATTTGACTTTGAAATCTTGTGTTCTTTTCAGAATACGCTGCTTCCTTCCGATGTGGTATGCAATTGAATGGAATATGAGCTTCTTGTGAAGACAAATAGAACTTGTGTGTTATATAAGTGATTTAATTAATTTAAGAAAAAATGTAAAAAAGTACTTTTTTGTACGTTTATTAAGGAGTATAAGGGAGTTTTTGGGACCGATGATGCATGATGCTCTAATCCCCTATGGTGATTTGTTTTGTCACATAGTGGGAGGTAATGCATTAGTCCGAGGTCTTTTCTCCCATATAAGACTTAGTTTCATGTATGTAATGAGTTTGGGAGTAAGACATATTTATATGTAGTTAATATATATATGAGATTAAGGGTGTGGTTGTGATTTAATCTTCCAAAATAAATGCCATTCCTGCCAGCAGGAAAATCACAGGAGATATAGCAGGGGCAGCAAAATCAGCATTGGGTCCTGACCGTGTTGAAAAAAATGTGCCCCTAGGCTTCCAAAAAACCAGCTGCGGAGCTCACCTCATGGGAGTTGCAAACCTCCATGAAAGGAAAAAACAATGGCAAAGCAAAAAAGCACAATGGAAAAACAATCATGGCGCTAAAGGAACTCCCATTTGGTATGGGAATTTCTTAATGTTAGGCTGGCCAGAGAAACCCAAGAAGGGCTTTCCCAGCCGTTCACACAGGCCTGGGAAAGCCCGGCTGCCTCAAGAGGATTTTTTAGGCTGCTTTACTACTACCAATCATTTGTATAGTGCTACAAGGTATATGCAGCATTGTACAGACATGTAAAAGATGGTCCTTGCTCATCAGAGCTTACAAAATAATCAAGACAGACAATACAACAGCTGGGGACAAGGATGTGTCTAGGGTAATGGTAAGGAAACATGTAGTTGGAGAGTAGGCAGCTACATGGAACAGGATCCATAGAAATATAGAAATATGATGACAGAAAAAGACCACATGGCCTATCTAGTCAGTCCTTCCATATCAACTACAACAGTCCCCTTTTTTCCTTTAGAGATCCTCTGTTTGTCCCATGCTTTTTTGAATTCAGTTACTGTCCTCATCTATACCACCTCCACTGGGAGACCATTCCACTCTTTCCGTAAAGAAATATTTCCGCATATCACTCCTGAATCTATCCCCTTCACCCTCATCCCATGTTCCCTCGTAGCAGAACTTGCTTTCAATTGAAAGAGGCTCTCCCCTTGAACATTTTATGCCACGGAGGTATTTAAAACATCTCAATCATATCACCTCTATCCCGCCTTTCCTCTAAGGTGTACATATTAAGATCCCTATGGCTGTCCTCATATGCTTTATAATGAAGACCACTAACCATTTTAGTAGCCACCCTCTGCACCGACTCCATCCTGTTCACATCCTTTTGAAGGTGCGGTCTCCAGAATTGCACACTATACTCCAAATGAGGTCGCACCAAAGACTTATAGAGAGGCACTATCACCTCCCTTTTTCTGCTAGCCATTCCTCTCCGTATGCACCCAAGCATTCTTCTAGCATTTGCCGTCGCCTTTTCTACCTGTTTGATGATCTTAAAGTAGCTAGACACAACCACGCCTAGGTCCCGCTCTTCTTTAGTGGACAAAAGTACTTCACCCCCTATACTATATTGCTCTCTTGGATTGCTGCAGCCCAAATGCATGACCTTGCCTTTTTTAACATTAAATCCCAGCTGCCAAATTCTAGACCATTCTTCAAGCTTAGCTAGATCCCTCCTCATGTTATTTTGGTATCATCCGCAAAAAGGCAAACCTTACCAGACAGCCCTTCCGCTATATCACTAACAAAGATGCTAAAAAGATCCAGAAGCAAACTCGACGAGGTGAGGTTTTCCAGCCTGGATTTGAAAAGGGCCAGAGATGAAGCCTGACATACAGACTCAAGTAATTTGTTCCAGGCATAAGGAGCAGCAAGGTGGAAGGATCAAAGTCTGGAATTGAGAAGAGAAGGGCACAAATAGAAGTGCTCTGCCAGAAGAGCACAATTCCTGAGGAGGCGTGTAGGGGAAGATGAGGGAAATGTAGTGAGTAGGGAGCAGAAGAATGAATGCACATAGGTCAGTAGGAGAAGTTTGAACTGGATACAGAAACAGATAGGAAGCCAATGAAGCGACTTGAGAAGAGGGGTTATATGAGCATATTAAGGCTGGTGGAAGATTAACTGTGCAGCTGAGTTTTGAACAGATTGAAGGAGAGAGAGATGATTCAGAGGGAGGCCAGCAAGAAGGTCTAGATGGGAAGTGACTAAAGAGTGGATAAGTGTATTAGTAGTGAGTTCAGACAGGAAGGGGCAAATTTTGCTGATGGAGAAAGAAATGGCAGGTTTAGCTATCAGTTGGATGTGCGTGGAGAAAGAGGGAGAAGCCAAAGATGACTCCAAGGTTGTGAGCTGAGGAAAAAGGCAGAGATAGAGCGTTATCTACAGAGACAGAGAAATCTAGATGTGGATTTAAGGTGAGCAAGATAATAAGCTTGGTTTTAGCCATGTTAGATTTCAAATGACAGTGAGACATTCAGGTAGCAATGTCAAGATAGGCAGGCAGAGATCTGGGCCTGGATTGCTGGAGAGATTTCAGGTGTAGAGAAGTAGATCTGCACGTCATCAGCATAAAGATGGTACTGAAAACCATGGGAGGAGATGAGTGCACCAAGAGACTGGGTATAGAGAGAAAAGGAGTGGACCCAAAACAGACCCTTGGGGTACACCAACAGAGAGAGATAGCAGTAGAGGAGGATCCACCAGAACACTAAAAGTGCAGTGGGTGAGATAAAGACAGAACCAGGATAGCACACAGCCCTTAAAACCAAGTGAGGGCAAGATAGTGAGGAGATGGTTATGGTCAACAGTGTCAAAAAGCAGCAAAAAGGTCAAGAAGGATGAGGATCAAGTAAAGGCCCTTGGATTTTACCAGGAACAGGTCACTGGAGACTTTGGCAAGAACTGTTTCAGTAGAATGAAAAGGACAAAAGCCAGATGGCAATGGATCCAAAAGGGCTTGAGAGGAGAGAAAGTCAAGACAATGGTGGTGAACCGCATGTTCAAGTACTTTATTCAGGTACTACAGAAAGAACCAATTAGAGAAATAGGACAAACGTAAAAAAACAGCAAAAATAGAAAAAGGAGCAGAGCATGGAGCTAAAGGATAGTAAGGAAAGAGAGGTCCTAGGCCCAGATTTACCAACCCCCCCTCAGAAGCCCCATAAGGTCCTCTTGTTCACTCTCTGGTCCAGCTGTGCTGGAACCTGTGGGTAACAGCTCTGGATACACGGCAACTGTCAGTTCGAGGAGACAATGGGTATTACCCAAGCTTCAAGCAACCACTGGGCCACCACTTTTAGATTTGGTCAAGTGAGACAGGCCTATCTGCACTGCTGCACCAGTCTACACACCTTGTCACTTGCTGAGACAAACAAGGTCAAAAAATCACTCCAATCGTACCAAAAAGAAAAAAGGTAAGGGATGGATCTTCCGCCTGGGGACTGTTGTGCCAGGTGGTTTAAATGCCCAGATTGACTGGGGGGGGCGTGTCTTTAGGATCTTGGGTGGAGGTGAAGTTTTGGGTTGCTGCATATAAGTGAATGGTTTGTAGTAGATTGCATGCGCAGCATTTTTGTGAGTAGTGCGGTGGCTTTGAACCATCAGTGTTGAAGATTTAATTTCTTTGACTTTGATGTGGTAAGCGGAAGTGCTCTTACATATATAGTTTGGTTGAATTAGGGTATAATCTTGGGTAATTTGTGAAGAGTATATTTTTGTGTGTGTTGGTTTTGTTTTTATGGCAGGCATGGTGGCGTTTGGATCACCAGTGTGGAAGGTTCATTTGTCTAATCACAGCGTGTTTCCAACTTTCCCTTTGAAGAAGCATTGATTGCGAAACGTGTATTCGGTGCCGGAGAGTATGGCATTGGGATTATACCAAAATGAGAAGGGATCATCATGATTAAGAGAAGTCATCTTTATATATTTTTGATAAGCTGAATCTCACTTTTTGATATGAGTTCCCTTTTGTGCTGTGTTTAATATAGCCTGCTATGAAGCTGTATTTAATGGAATTAATGGTGAGGTGGTTGGGTCGGTCCTTGATGTAACAGGGCTTACAGAGTGAGGCTTTCCTCATTCTTTGAGTTGATGCCCGCTGTTCTGAGACCTTCCCTCCGTCTCCGTTTTTGTTATATTTAAGTGTTTTGGACATCCCTTACCTTTTTTCTTTTTGGTACGATTGTAGTGATTTTTTGGTTTTGGCAAGTGTTTTCACTCTGTAAGTGACCTTTTGCTTTTTGGAGACAAACAAGGTGACATTTTATTTAGCAGATAATGTCCTTCCAAACAAATGAGTCGTGCTCCCCTATCAGCAGATATGTGGCTCAAAGAAATCAGGGAAGCTAACGAAAGTTACAGAACAGTAATAATAAAGGGCGATTTCAATTACCCCGGTATTGACTGAGTCAGTGTCACGGCAGGACATGCTAGGGAGATAAAGTTTCTAGATGAAATAAATGACTGCTTCTTGGAGCAGCTGGTTCATGAACTGACCAGAGAGGAAGCCATTTTGGACTTAGTCCTTAGTGGAACACCAGATATGGTGCAAGAGATAAGGGTGTTGTGGCCACTTGGCAATAGTGATCATAGCATGATCATGTTTGAGTTAATTAATGGAGGAGGGATGGTAAGGAAATCCACAGTAGTACCTTTTAACTTTCAAAAGGGAGCAACAGTTAAGAAAAAACTAAAAGGAGCAGTTGCAAAGGTCAAAGGCTTACATCAAGCTTGGGTGTTGTTTAAAACTATCTTGGAAGCCCAGACCAACTGTATATCACGCTTTAAGAAAAGTGAAAGGAAGTCCAAAAAACTGTCAGCATGGTTTAAAGGTGAGGTCAGAGAGGCTATTGTTGCCAAAAAAGCATCTTTCAGGAAATGGAAAAAAGAGCCAAATGACGAAAACTGGGAAAAGCCCAAGCACTGGCAAGTTAAATGCAAGGCATTGATAAGGCAGGCAAAGAGAGAATTTGAGAAGAAACTTGCTGTGGAAGCAAAAATGCATAAAGACTTTTTCAAGTACATTCGTAGCAAAAAATCTGTGAGAGAGTCAGTTGGACCATTAGATGATAGAGGGGTAAAAGGGGCAATAAGAGGGGACAAGGCTATAGCAGAGAGACTGAATGAATTCTTTGATTTGGTCTTTACTGAGGAAGATGTAAGGATGTTACCCATGACCGAAGTGGTATTTAAAGGTGATACTGCGGAAGAACTGAAAGAAATATCGATACACCGGGAAGATGTATTACAACTGTTTGATAAACTGAGTAGCAGCAAATCACCTGGACCGGATGGTATGTATACCCTGGGATGTATGTGTTGAAAGAACTGAAATATGAGATTGCAGACCTGCTATTAGTAATCTGTGAACTATCATTAAAATCATCTGTAATATCTGAAGATTGGAGGATCACCAATGTAACACCAATTTTTAAAAAGGGTTCCAGGGGTGATCCGGGAGCCTGACGTCAGTACCAGGAAAAATGGAAAAAACCATCATAAAGAACAAAATTACTCATCATGTAGATAGTCATGGCTTAATGGGAGACAGCCAACATGTCTTTAGACAAGGAAGATCTTGTCTTACTAATCTGTTATGTTTTTTTTGAAGGTGTGAACAAACAGGTAGACTAAAGCTGAGTCGGTTGATATAATTGTCAAAGGCTTTCTGAAAGCCTTTGACAAGGTCCCGCATCAGAGACTTTTGGCAAAACTAAAAAGTCACGGGATAGGAGGCAGTGTACTATTGTGGATCAGGAACTGGTTAAAAGATAGAAAGCAGAGGGTAGGGCTAAATGGCCAATTTTCCCAATGGAAAAAGGTAAATAGTGGAGTACCGCAGGAATCTGTGCTGGGTCTGCTGCTTTTTGACATTCATAAATGACCTGGAAAAGGGAACGACGAGTGAGGATATCAAATTTGCAGATGACACAAAACTAAAGTTGTTAAAACCCAAGAGGATTGTGAAAAATTGCAAGAGGATCTTGATAAATTGGAAAACTGGGCATCCAAATGGCAAATGAAATTTAATGTGGACAAGTGCAAAGTTATGCACCTAGGAAAGAACAACCCAAACTATGATTACACGATGCAAGGTTCCACATTGGGAACCACTACCCAGGAAAAACATTTAGGCGTCATCGTGGATAACATGTTAAAACCCTCCGCCCAGTGTGCAGCGGTGACAAAGAGAGCAACTAGAAAGCTAGGTATCATAAGAAAAGGAATGGAAAATAAAACAAAAGATATTATAATGCCTCTATCATTCCCGCACCTTGAATACTGTATGAAATTCTGGTTGCCGTATCTTAAAAAGGATATAGCATTATTAGAAAAAGGTACAGAAAAGAGCCACCAAAATTGTAAAGAGAATGGAAGGATACTCCTATGAAGAAAGGCTAAAGAGGTTAGGGCTCTTCAACCTTGAAAAGAGATGGCTGAGGGGAGATAAGATAGAGGTCTATAAATTAATGAATGGAGTGGAACGGGTAAATGTAGATCGATTGTTTACGTCATCAGAATATAAAAAGACTAGGAGACTTGCCAATGAAACTACAGGGTAACCTATTTAAGACTAATAAGAGAAAATATTTTTTCACTCAACGTGTAATCAATCTCTGGAATTTGTTACCGGAGGGTGTAGTAAAAGCTGTTAGTGTAGCTGGGTTTAAAAAAGGTTTGGACAAGTTCCTTTCCTCCAGGAACTTGTCCAAACCTTTTTTAAACCCAACTACACTAACAAATAATAAACCATTATTAAAAGGGACCCAGGATATCACTGCTTGACCCAATACAAGCATCGAGGAACCTGTGTCTTTTGGGGAGACTGCTAGGTACTTATGACCTAGATTGACCACTTTTGGAAACAGGATACTGGGCTTGATGGACCTTGGTCTGACCCAGTATGGCATATCTTATGTTCTTATGTAATGCCATTCCTAGAGCTACCTCGACATTCCTCATGTTGCCATGCCAATTGACATAAGCCACTGCTATGGCATTGTCTGAAAACACTCAAACCCCCAGCCCTCAACCAGGAGCAAGAAGCACATAAGAGTCAACCTGATGGCCCCTGCCTCGAGGCAGATGGACCACACTACTTCCCTACAGTTCCAATGACTCTGGCCCGTTTGGCCTTGGCAATGGGCTCTCCAGCCCAAGAGACTGGCATTTGTTGCCAGAAGGATCTATGAGCAAATAGTCCAGCGGCATACCCTTCCTCAGAAGACTGGGCTGCTACCCCCACCTCAGGCTGACATTCACCATCAATGAGAGTGGGAGCCTGAGCTCAAACTGCTGATGAAGATCAATCCAGTCTCTGGGAGTTTGCTGTGAACAGAATAGCGATAGGCAATCCAACAAGTCCAGTGACTTTCTCCACTGACAAAAAGACTCCGCACACTTGAGTATTGAAAATTTGCTCCCAGAAATGCCAGGGGGAAGAAAAAGAGACAGCTGAGCGGAGATTGATAGAGGTCTATAAATTAATGAATGGAGTGGAATGGGTACACCATCAAAAAGAAGAAAGACTAGGGGACATGCAATGAAGCTACAATGTAACCAATGTAAGACTAATAAGAGAAAATATTTTTTCACTCAACACGTTATCAAATTTGAATTAGTTACTCGCATAGTAACATAGTATATTATGGCAGACCAGTATGGTCCATCCAATCGGCCCAGTAAGGTGGCTAGAATGGTTGTAACTGCAGCTCTGTGCAGGTCAGCCCCCCTCTATTTATTGTGTATAAAATATACTTTAATTTGTTTTGATTTTATCCTCTTGCTATAAAAGGGATCTACTGTGTCTGTACCGTGCCATTTTGAATTCTGTCACTGGCATCAGGAGAGCATTCCAAACATCCACCACCCTTTCAGTGAATAAATATTTCTTGATGTTGCTTTTAAGTTTACCAACTTGCAGCTTTATTGTATGCCCTCTAGTTTTACAGCTTCCTCTTCTTTTAAAAAGATTTGTTTGTTCATTGATACACTAAAGTATTTAAAGGTCTGTATCATATCAACCCTGTCCCTCCTCTCCTCCAGGGTATACATATTTAGGTCTTCAAGTCTGGCAAAGGCTCCAAATCATTTTGGTCCACTTCCTCTTAAGGTGAGAGTACTTCTTCATCCATATCAGACATCAGAATCCAAGCCACAATCCAGTTCTCCGACAGATCCCAGTTGATCCCCATTTCCAGGGGGAAGCCCTTTCGCTGAGGACGCTTGGCCATAGGCAATCAAACAGGGTATCCACTCTCAGTTTGCCCCTCCCGAGACTGCACTTGGGGAAACCCAGAGGTCACAGGGTCTGAATTTCCACACCAGAATGATAAGGCCTGTTGTAAAAGGAAAAGAATTCCAGAGAGGACAATCCGGACTCTGGAAGCACTCCTCATGGAAATTACCCTCCTATACCAGGGGACGCAGTTGCCGTTCATTCCCTAGCAGATGGGAAGCCACGCAAAGTACAGTTGCTGGAAGCTCAGCTGGCTGGTTATCCTTATGCACAGCACCATCTGCCACCTCCTGCCCTAGGGCAGGCAAGGCCAGACTAACCACATTGCATGGTGTAAAGAGGGGCAGCAATCCCTCCAGGAACAATTCAGGGGCTGCCATACTAGAAGAGCAGAGCCCAGATGCCGGAGATGAGGCACTTTGCTTGCCGCAGGCCAAGCAACGATTCCTGGAAGGAAACATAGGAGAGTTAAGTCAAGTATCACAACCCAGTGCACTGAAGACACACGTTATCTGCACTTTTGTGGCGATGCACTACAGGTGCTAGACTAGGAACACACATTGGAGCCACCTGGGCAGAACGCGTGTACAGACCGTGCGACTGCCAGGAGCACAATAGGAGAAAAATGCAACTAGCGCATGCAGAAAACAGCAGGAAACCCCCACTGTGCCAATGGTCGTCAGTGGTCTACCCCGAATTGCAACCCATACAGACAGAATTGGGAACCCCCACAAGAACAATAGTGAGGTTAAGCCTTGGTACTCACCCCTGGGAGCCACAAGCAGAGGATCCATGCCAGGCTCAGCTCTACTCCCCTGATACTGTTTCACTGGTTTTTGCAGCACTGTATTTAAAGGTGGCTGGTAGGCAGATCCCTCCAAGAGCGTTCTGTGTCTGGGAGAGAGCAGGGGAGGAGGGATGGGGCATTGAGGTTGTGTAAGGCTGCTGCACTCTTCAGATCCTTCCAATTTCTGGCTGCTCAATAGACTCTTATGGTAAGTGCATGGAGTGGAACAATTTTTCCTCCTCCTATAGCTACCAAAAAGACTGCAGTCTACTAGTAGAGCTTGCCACATCACGCTCAAGTGAGAGTCACCCTTAAGATGGTCGTTCACAAGCATTTAATCAATCTTTTCCTCTCAATCTTCAGAATTTTCTTCAGAGGGGAAAATCCATCCACCATCTTCTGGAGACAAAGAAATACTGAAAAGACCTTTTGGTGGCTGGGGCATATAGAGGCATGGGAGTGATGTCATTGAAACCTGGGCTTTTCATTGGTTCTTTGTCTCCAATAATCTGCTGGTAGGGGAACGTGTAACTATAACAGACTGTAAACACAATTCCTCCTCCCTAAAAGGCTGGCATTCCCTCTAACTCAAACTAGCATCTCCCCACCCAGATAAATTACCCATGCCAAGTACATACTCCTCTCAAGATACTCCTCACTATATACGGTCGCTTTGATACAGCCCTTCCCCTAGCTCTGTATCCTTCAACCCACTTCACAAATAACTACTTGCTTTGTATAGACATTTGCTACATTAATATTACTCACTGCTCTTGTCGGAACCCCCTATAACTATCCAAGTTTAACACTCCTATGTAAAATTTCTTGGTTTATGTTATATGTAAACTGCTATGAATTTTATGACAGGGTGGTATAAAAAAAACCTGTTAAATAAAACAACCCCTCACTTGTCTGGACTGGTCAAGCAGGACAATATGGAATACTGGCTTCTCTCAGTGCTGTAGCAGAGTATATACTAGTGATGACCACACTAGAAGCTGCTCTAACCTGCCTCCACCTGCTAGCTGGGGAGCACAACCCACTCTCTGGACTGGTCTAGCAGGATAAGGAAAAAAACCTATTTTTGTTAAATACTTCTAGTTGGCTAGTGCTTCTGAATTCTCTATTAACAAAAAGCGTAGTTACTCACCGGTGACAGGTGATCTCCGGGAACAGCAGGAATTAAGTCTTCACATATGGGTATCGTCGGTACCGACGGAGCCTGCACGGGAATGCTCCCCATCGTCCATAGGAAAACTTTTGGGAGCATCCCACAGCGCCTGTGTGCTGCCTTCCCACCTTTCCAACTCTCTCTCTTCAGTTGAGTTTATAGCTGAGACCAAAAGGAGAGAAGTAAACAAAGAGACAGACAGATAGAGACAACTCCTAGGGGAGGTGGGTGGGTTGTGAAGACTTAATTCCTGCTGTTCCCGGAGATCATCTGTTACAGGTGAGTAGCTACACTATCTCCAGGAACAAGCAGGAATGTAGTCTTCACATATGGGGACTCCCCAGCTGAGAGATGCCAGGAGGATGACCCCAGCAAGCTGCAAACCCCAGGAGAGCTAGGTCATGCTTCCTCCCATGGATCTCTGGCATCGAAAGCCAGGATGGCAGGTAAGAGTTGCACTAAGTCTGAAAAAGATGCTGGAGAACAGTCTGGCCAAACGAGGCATCCTGACGGGAGTCCTTGTCTAAGCAATAGTGGGCTGTAAAGGTATGTATCAAAGCCCAAGTGGCTGCTCTACAGATGTTGTCAATGGACACAGAACAAAGATTAGCTGTAGAGGCTGCCATTGCTCTCACAGCTGTGACACGGCCTTCGAGAGAAAGCCCCTTACTCTCATATGCAAAGGATATGCAATTTGCAATCCACCTAGAGAGAGTTCTTTTGGAAACTGGAAGTCCCAAATGACTAGAATCAAAAGCAACAAAAAGCTGAGAAGATTTTCTATGTTGCTTAGTTCTTTGAAGGTAAAAAGCCAAGGCTCTTTTACAATCTAAAGTATGAAGATTTCTTTCTGCATTAGAGGCATGAGGCCTAGGGAAGAATACAGGAAGGTAAACCGCTTGGTTTAATGAAAAGCTGAAACCATCTTTGGCATAAAGTGAGGATGAGTCCTAAGAACTACCTTATCGTGGTGAAATCTTGTATAAAGGAGAGATCCGCCACTAAATCCTGTAACTCACTGATGCTTTTTGCAGAAGTGAGGGCAACTAGGAAGATGACCTTCCAGGAAAGAAACTTTAGAGCTGTAGTGGCTAAAGGCTCAAAGGGCGGTTTCATAAGCTGTCCGAGAACAAGATTCAGATCCCATGCCACCAGCAGTAGCTTAATAAGTAGACCTCTCATAAATCTCGCTACGAGTGAATGAGAGGAAATAGGTTGTTCCTCCAGAGGTTCGCAAAAAGCAGCAATGGCACTAAGATGGACCCTTACTGAATTGGTTTTAAGACCAGAATCTGATAAATGGAGGAGATACTCCAGAAGCGATTCCACAGGCACTGTATGGGGGTTAAGTCCCCTTTGAGAACACCATACAGAGAATCTCTTCCACTTAAATGCGTAGGATCGCCTTGTGGAAGGCTTCCTGGAAGCCACAAGGATCTCTTTTACCTGTTGAGAGAGGTTGATATCCAGGAATCCTAGGCTTTCAGTAACCAGGCCCTGAGGTGCAGGGACTGGGGATTCGGGTGCAATAGCATCCCATTCTCCTGGGAAAGAAGATCTGGAGCACATCTCAGATCCAGAGGTGTGGCTTGAGAGAGACGCAGAAGCAGAGGATACCACGTCTGCCATGGCCAACGTGTAGCTATGAGTATCATATGACCTCTGTCTCTCTGAAGCTTGAATAAAGTTTTGGGAATGAGGGGAATGGGTGGGAAGGCATAGAGGAAGTCCTGACCCCAATGAAGGAGGAAAGCATCTCTTGCCTGACAGTTTTGAGCCAGAATTCTGGAACAGAATCGGGGAAGTTTTGCATTCTGTGGACTTGCAAAGAGGTCTAATATTTGGCATTCCCCAGATTCGAAACACTCGAGCAAGCTGGTCTGAATGCAGAGACCATTCGTGTGGCAGCAGTATTCAACTGAGTTTGTCTGCCCAAAGATTTTGAATGCCCGGAAGATATATCACTAGAAGGTGGATTTGAAGCTCTCTGGCGAGGGCCCACAATCGCAAAGCTTTGTTGAATAATGACAGAGAGCCTGTTCCGCCCTGCTTGTTCACACAAAACATGGCTACTTGATTGTCGGTCTGGACCAGAACTATCTTGTAGCTGAGATGGGTCTGAAACTTGGATAGCATGGAAAATGGCTCCGAGTTCTAGGAGATTTATATAAAGACAAGCCTCCTGTGGGGTCCAGAGACCCTGAGTTGAAAGATCATGCAAGTGAGCTCCCCAACCCAACTTGGACGCATCTGTTAGGGTGGTTTGGCATAGAGGCTGCTGGAAAGGAGAGCCTATGAGAAGGTTTTCCAGTGATTGCCACCATTGCACGGACGAAATGAGATGTGTGGAGTTTCTGATTTTGTCTGTTAGCCGACCCGAGGCCTGTGTCCACTGAGAGGATAGGGTCCACTGGGCTGCTCGCATATGAAGGCGAGCATAGGGAACCACATGGACAGTGGATGCCGTATGCCGCAAAAGCTGAAGCAGTCAGGAGGACCTTCACAGCTGCTTGGGAGGCCAGCTGTACTATTCAAAGACAACGTGGCTGTGGCAGGAAAGCCCTTGACTGCCTTGTTTTAGACACGCCCCTATGAATTCTAGAGATTGAGAAGGGGTGAGTTGATATTTTGGGAGGATTATGACCAGTCCCAAATACCGAAGGATTCACATAGTGCAAGAAAGAGCAAAGCTGGCTTCTGGAGCTGTTGATGCTCGGATGAGCCAGTCGTCTAAGTAGGGGAAGAGTTCTCAAGAATGCTGCTATTACTGCCATGCATTTTGTGAAGACTCTTGGGGCAGAAGCCAGACCAAAGGGAAGAACTCTGCATTGGAAGTGTCTTCCCTGGAAAAGGAATTGAAGGAATTTCCTGTGATCTGCATGGATGAGAATATGTGTATATGCATCCTTTAGATCTAGAGAACATAGCCAGTCCTGACTCTGAAGGTATGGCAGGAGTGTTCCGAGGGAGATCATTTTGAATTTTTCCCGGAACAGATACTTGTTTAATTCTCTGTGGTCCAGTATAGGCCTGTGTCCCCCTGTTTTCTTTGGTATGAGAAAGTAGGGGGAGTAGAACTCCGTACCCTGTTGGGGTATGGTTACCTCTTCTATTGCTCCTCGAGCAAGAAGTGATGCAACCTCCTGACCCAAGAGATTGGTGACAGGGACTTGAGAATTGAACTGTTTTATGATTGTAGGAGGGGGCATGCTGTGAAAATGAAGTCTGCACCCCTCTCGTACAATGGACAGAGTCCAGTTTTCTGATGTTATTTGTTGCCATCTTCTGGCAAAATGGCATAACCTGCCCGGGATAGTAAGGGGTTTTGGACCTTTCAAGGGCAGAATGACTAAGTTTTCTAGGAAGGAGTCAAAGCCCCTGAGGAGGCTGAGTCTGTTGAGCTCTTGGAACTTGTGGCTTCCTCTGCTGTCTGTTCTGTTGTTGCCCCCTTTGGGGAACATGAACGGGACAGTGTCCCTGATGGGTGCAAGACGGATAAAATTTCTTTTTCTTATTGAAAAAGGGTTTCTTGACTGACTTTTTCTTTACTGGGTTGGCTGTAGACTGATAGTCTGTTCAAGGTAGTATTTTCAGATTCAATCTGATTGGCCTTGTCTTGCCAATCCTTGCCAAAGAGATTTTCTCCTGTGCAAGGAATGTTTCCCAGTTTATCTTGCACCCATTGTTCTAAGTCTGATGCCTGAAGCCAGGCAATACGACGTGCACCGATGGAAATAGCAGAGGTTCTGCTAATGCATTCAAAGCAATCAAAGATTGCACGGTTCATAAACTTAGAGACATCCTGGGCATGTTTCACCAGAGTAAGGAATTCCCCCCTTTTTTCCTCAGGAAGAAGAGGGCTCATGGGCTCCAAAGTCTCCTGTAACCTCCTTGAGGAACATTCCCATATAGAGAATGTAGGAGCCGATCCTGGCTGACAACATGGAGGATTGGTAGCATCGATGCCCAAAGGCATCGAGTGTCCTCGATTCACAGCCTGGAGGATTGAAAGAATGCATTTTAGCACTCTTAATCCTACGCATCATTGATTCCACTACCATTGAATGGTGTGGTAACTGAGTCTTTTGAAAACCAGGACAGCTTGGAACACGGTACATGGTATCGATTCGTCGAGAGTGCGGGAGACACCATTAAGGGAGTTTCCCACATTCTTAACATAAGATCATGCATGATCCTATGAATGGGCAGGGTAGCTGCATCTTTAGGAGCCTTAGGGTATTAAAGAATTTCTAATTCTTCTGCTATGGGTTCCTTCTCCAGAGTCGCCGTGATTGAAAGACCTCGAACTAAATCACATATGAAATCCTGGAAGGACATGTCTTCTGGAGGAGACATTCTGTATTGAGAAGGAGACGGACCCTCCAGAAGGATTCTCTGGTACTGGCAGAGTCAGAGTCATCGGAATCAGAGGATTCAAAGTATCTCTGCGCCGGATGCTCCTGCAACGCATGGTACCGGTACCGCTTGAAGTCAGTATAGGGGTGTCTCGGTATCGGTCTGTCGATACTTGAGATAGATTCAAGGCTTGGCATGGGGGGGAAGCATACCGGCCAAGGCGCTCAGTACCGGTACCGACAGCAGTACTGGTACCGATACAGATACCTGTGGAACCGTCTGTAGCGGTACCGAAGCTGCTAAGAGGGCCGCTAGACTGCGTTTGATAGCGAGGATTCTCTGATCCATCGCTCCTACTGATGCTTGGGCGTCAGTACTGGTGGAAGTGGGTAAGACCCCAGAACATGGCACTAATAGTTCTGCAGAGGTGGAAGCCTCTGGAACATTCTGGAGCCCTGTTAACGCATTGGAGACCGAGGCCTCCCGCCGGGGCTGTTTTGCTGGTGAACTTTCCTCGAGGGCAACGCCAGTGGCATCTCGATACCTGGAAAGAGATCTACCCTTTGAGGATCGGCCAGTCTTAGAAGACTTAGGTTTAGTTACCTGAGATCCATGGGAAGGTGATGAAGCCCTGGAAGACGTCAATGCAACTGACCGTATCTGCGGCAAAAATGGTATTCTGCAGGCCCCTCTTGGTCATTTTTCTGCAGGAGACACACTCCGATGGAGAATGGTCAGGACCTAAACACTTAAGATACCATTCATGGGTGTCGGTGACTGATATGGTACCGCCACATTTAGAACATTTCTTGAAACCACTAGCTGGTTTCTTCATGTTTGAAGAAAATTGGGCCTAGTGCCCAAAATGGCGCCTAGCACCGAGCGGGGAAAGACCCCTGAAAGAAAAGCTAGGTTTCTTGTTTTTTGGGTTTTTTTAAAGAAGAAAAGAGAACCAGCGGTACTGGTAGGCATCGAATGAAGGCAGACACGACCACAAAAAAACAAAAGAATAAGAATAAATTTTCTGCAGTAACAGGTATGCGTCCTGTTGGCTCCACGGAAAACGAAGAACTGAAGAGGGAGAGTTGTAAAGGTGGGAAGGCAACATGCAGGCGCTGTGGGATGCTCCCAAAAGCTTTCCTATTGGACGCTGTGGAGCGTTCCCACGCAGGCTCAGTCGGTACTGACGATACCCATATGTGAAGACTACATTCCTGCTTGTTCCTAAAGATGGACAAATTTTGTTATGCAAAGTTTGTGAAAGAACAAAGTTGTAGATGGGACAGTGGTGGCACAGGGAGAAGATGTCCATGTAGTAGGTGTGCACCCCTGCCCGAGCTGGAGTGGTAATGTTTGTCCATCCTTCTCCCTACTCCCTCTTCCTCTGCTTAAGTCTCCATTTGTAACTGGTGACTTATCTTTTCAAAAACATACTAACTTTGCTGTCCCCCCCCACCCCTCCCAAAACACTCAAGCATTGAAAAGCAGAAGTTGAAACTTAACGCCACATAAGAGAGCACCTAAGCAGGGAAGGCGCACAGGAGCATGTGTTGCACCTATATTATAAAGGCAACCTATGCACCTACCTGAAAGCTGCCGACAAAATTATACCGGTGCCAAGGCTAGTGTAACTTTGTACATGCATGTACCAGTAGAAACTGACACACAGGCAAATAAAATACATGCAAAAGTGCCAATTTTGCCCCCGCTCCACCCCAGGAACATCTATGCATATATTGTTTAAAAGTAGGCACTGCATTTTCTGATGACCTACCTGTATGCACATAAAACACCCGTGTAAGTACGTAAAAAACTGTTCTACATACTCAAAATTGCTTATAAAATTTCCATCAAGGTTTGTTAGAGCTGGGTTCATCCACTTCTCGTAAGTTAAAAATGTGGGGGGAGACAAATGTGCTCCCCCCATCCACTTGTTATCTTAGAAAACTGACAATTTTGCCCCTCATAAATCATTCACTAGAAGTGGGAAATTCAGATGTTTACCCTAAGGACCCTCAGTTGTGTGCAAGAAGGCTGAAGGGTATTAATACAGCAACCTCTTCTCCACATTCCCAATTATTTATTTCAATGAATTCCTAAATTAAAAAAAAGCTAACAAGCTCTACATCAGTGGTTCCCAAACTTGGGGTCGGGGCTCCAAATGGGGTCACATCATCAGTGGATAGGGTCACAGAAACATGGCCATTTCCCCATCTCTCTGGACTGTCACTGTGACCTATGCCAAGTCACCAGTCAGCATGTGGCCTGTGAGCCAGTGAACATTCATAGGCCTGTGCCCCCTCCTGGGTAAGCTGCTGTTAGGCTGGAAACCCACACTGAGTACACGGGGGTGGGGGGGTCTGTAAGCACACACTGCACACTGACACAAGAGACCCTGTGCTGACGGCTGCTGCCGTTGCCACTACTGTTGCTGCCATCTTCCTGCTTTAGATGAGTGGAGGGAGGGGAAGGAGGTTGGAGATCTACCAGTTTGATATCATCATCATCATCATCTGCGGTCACGTGAATTTTCAGTTGTTAAAATGGGGTCATATGGGATAAGTCTGAAAAGCACTGCTCTACATGGCGCAAAATTAAACATGGCATCTTTCTGCAAATTTTAAAACATAATTACTATTTGCAGATTTTAAGATTTGAGAATAATATAAAACCATGGGCTCCTTTAGGCCATTGTCTGAGCATTTGAAAATAAGATAATTCACTTTTACCAAGAAAGGAAGGCTAGAACAAAATTTCTAAATGCCTCTAGCTAGTTATTTCCACTGTCAAACAGGCCAATGCAGAAAGCTGGCACTAGATCCACGCTGGATTGTCTTTTTACATTCCCGACAAAGCGCACATTTTAACATACGATGCAGGAAGGATAGGGTATGCAAATGAACACTGGAGTTACTGTGCACATGCAAATGACCCACCGCAGCACTAATCTGGGTGAGCAAGCCAAACACATGAGCACCAGAAATATGTGCTAGTTTGGCATGCTCTCCCAAAGAAATGGGCACCATGTGGCTAATCTGCATATCAGCCCGACAGCATTTTGATGGCATCAGAGAATCGCAGAATCGGGAAAAACCCCGATGCCATCAAAATACTTTTGGGGGCCTGTGCCACAATAGAAAGTGACTACCTGGTGATCTAGCAGCCCCTGAAACGCCAACCTCCCACTAAACCAAGAGGTCTAGCGGCTCCTAAACGCACCCCCCTCCCCCCCACCCAGTACCTTAAAATAAGCAGGAGCACTTCCACTCTGGGTCCGCCATCTTGAAAAATGGCTGCACCTGGCCCCAACCAGTGCATTCTGGGATGCACTAGGTGAGGTCAGACCACCATATAAAAAGGTAGACTCTGCCTTATATGGTAGTCTAACCCCACTTAGTGCATCCCAGGATGCACCGCGTGAGGCCAGGCGCCGCCATTTTTCAAGATGGACTCAGAGGGAGCGCATAGGCAGTGCTCCCACCTATTTTAAGGTACCAGGTGGGGGGGGGGTGATTTAGGGGCCACCAGACCACAAGATTATTTTATTTTAATTAGGAGTGGGGGTGTTCAAGGGCTGCCAGACCCCTACTTATTTTAAAAGTACTGGGTGGAAGGGATGGATTTAGGGGCCTTAGACCGCGCCATGTTATTTTATTTTAATTTGGGGTGGGAGGGTTCAAGGGCCACTAGGCCACCAAGTTATTTTAATTTGGGGTGGGGGTTTCAGGGGCCACTAGGCCACCAGATAGTCACTTTCTGTAGGGGCACTGGCCCCCAATAGTATTTTGATGGCATCGGAGGGTTTTCCCCGATGCCACAATCATCCCCGATGCCATCAAAATACTGGGCCACCAGGGGTTTGATTTCCCTATTTTGATGGCATCGGGGGCTTTGTCCACAGCCTGTTCATCTGAGGAGAAGATGATCTAGGCATCAGGGAAAACACTCAGTGCCATCAAAATACTGTCGGGGCATGCTTTAGAGCTTTACGTCACCTCAAACCCTGCAGTAAAAATATCGGCACTAAGGTTGGTTGCAAAATCCTCTACGCCCATCTCTGCATCGGGTGTGGCCAGACTATTATGTGCAGCTCGTTTTCCTACAATTTAAATACTTGTGGCATTAATTGATTGGGTGTTAGTTTTTCCATTGGTGTTTACGCATGCATCCAGCTGTTTTCTGCATTTAAAATGTGCCGTTACGGTGCTTAAAGGCCGCGCTAGCTTTCTGCATTGGCCGGATACTAAACATACATTAAAGTTTGCAGAACAATCAGAACAATGTATGTTTGGCAGTCTTAACCGTTTTAAATAGTGGATTGATGGTTATTTCTCAGGCTGGACCCAGAGTAGCCCCTCGCCAGTCTGGTTTTCAGGATATTCACAATGATTCTGCACAGAGGCAGTGTATGCAAATCTCTCATATGCATATTCATTGTAGATATTCTGAAAATCAGACTGGTGAAGGGGTACACTAGGAATCAGCTTGAGAAATACAGAGTTAGATGTATTTTACATCCAGCATCCCATCTGGAAATCTTGTATTGAAAGTGCATGTGATTATGTTCACTGCAAAGCTAGCTAGTCTGCAAAAGTAATACTCTGAGGAAGGTTAATGATGGCGCCAACATTTGTTTTTCAACTTCTATTGAATTTCTAAGCATTCTTTTGCATCTTTTCAGTGTATGCAGCTATTTTGTTTGGCCAACATACATTTAATCTATGCAACAATGACCAAAACACAAAAAAAAAGCAAAAACAAAAAAAAAATCCCCTGTTAAGTGCTGGAAAATTTATTTCTCCGCCTCTCCCCTTTCATTACCAGCAGTCTGTTTCCTCGGGGTTGTACGGCTGGAGTATTCAAAATCAGGCACCGTGTGGCTGCTCAGGTGAAGATGGTAGTTTCTGGCTTCATCCAGCAGGTCCCTGCACTTCAGATTCTGTTTGACAATCTCTTCCTTGGCCACGGTTCCCATAAGAAAATCAATGGGCAACAAAGGCAGACGCACCTGAGAACAAGCGTATATGGTCTCTGATGACGCAAATATTTATTCTGCAACAGCTTCAACAAGTATACCTGGCCTACAAGGATGTCTGAAGCACACCCATTCTCCCTCTCACTTTCTGATTAAGATCTCTGAACAAAGTAAGGGCATGCGCCTTGATTATCAGTGGGTGAGATTCTTCGCACGAGTGCATGGGCTGTACTGTAGACTGGAAGAGTTGCTGAAATGCTATGTAACGACTACAGTATATCAAATATTCTGATACGGTATTTCTGTCTGCATGGAAGATTTATTTTTAACAAGCTCAATGGCTAAATAATGAATGTGTAATGCTCTTTTACAGTATTACTCTAACAGAAATGTCTGCACTTATATGACTTATTTTATTTTAACTTGGGGCCTGGTGTACTAAAGCAGAAATTAGGAACCAGAAGAAGCTGGTACAAAGACTGGCGGATTTTCAGGTTTAAACAAACCCCTTTTATTCAACCCAATAAAACGGGTTTGTCTAAACCTGAAAATCCACCAGTCTTTGTACCAGCTTCTTTTGGTTCCTAGTTACTCACTGTGGGTACTTTGTTGCTCTGTCTGGTTTGTTTTTAAAGCAGAAATTTACTGCTGCCTGTATGCACAGACAAGCACACTATC
Source organism: Ichthyophis bannanicus (assembly GCA_033557465.1). Classification (NCBI taxonomy): domain Eukaryota; kingdom Metazoa; phylum Chordata; class Amphibia; order Gymnophiona; family Ichthyophiidae; genus Ichthyophis; species Ichthyophis bannanicus. The sequence continues at coordinate 1,057,383,342 of CM066032.1, forward strand.
TTCCTAAGATGATATGCACTGGCTGCAGAACTGACGAGTTAGCAGGGGACTTCCCTAAAAATTGAAGAATGGCCTCCCTCAGCCCTAATCGACAGAGTAGATTCTGTCGCATAGTTGCATATATTTTCTAATGGGAAATTAAACATTACAGAAAATGATTAAAAAAAACACATACAACCAACCCAGAAGATTTCTTTCAGCCTTCTCTCTTGCATATTCCCCTTCCTCCCCCATCATCTCTCTCCATCCTGCCAGATCCCCACTTCACTCATCCCTTACCCAAGATATTCATTCTCCTCCCCTAGGCTCTCTCAAACCCTCATTTCCTCTTCCCCTTTATCTGTCTTATCCCGTCCTCTGAACATTCTCTTCTAAAATGGGGCCAATGAAAAAAAGAATCTACTATGGCAGGGGTGGCCAACTCCGAGGCTCTGGAGTACCACGATCCAGCCTGGTTTTCAGGATATCCCTAATGAAAAGTAATGAGGTATATTTGCATCCACTGTATGCAAATATCTCATGACTATTCATTAGGGACATCCTGAAAACCAGACTGGATTGTGATGCACTAGGACCGGAGTTGGCCACCCCTGCCCTATGGCATTCTCTAATATGCCCAAAAGCAACACTGGCCCTTTGGTTAGAGCAGCAGGCTGAGAACCAAGGAAAACAGGGTTCAAGATCCATTGCCACTCCATGTGATCTTCAGCAAGTCACTTAACCCCCTACTGCCTCAAGTACAAACTTTACTAAAAACATTAGTCCAACAGTAACTGCTAACTGCATAAATGTCACCACCACGAAGGGGCAGCCACCGATTCTCCATGGCATTATTCCTATGTCGCTCCTGAAAATCATTGCAGACCACCCCAGCACTATCTGGCTAGCACCGGAGCAGAGTTTGAGAACAGCAGCAACTTGTCCGGATAGTGGCGATTTTCAGCACAACTATCCGGATTATCTGCTTGAATTTAGGATAGCAAAACAGCCGTCTTAAGTTATGCAGATGCTATCTGGATAGTTGCGCTGAATATCGCTGTAATCAGAGTGGTGGCAGTCGGCAGCATGCCCAGATATTCAGCACCATTACGCCGACTGTAGCCGATACTTAATATCTGTGGATCTCTTTAAAGGTTGCGATCAGAAAAGGAACACCGAGCATGAAGTTTAAATATTACCCCTTAGACCAGCGATGGCGAACCTATGGCACGCGTGCCAGCTGTGGCACGCGAAGGCCTTGCAGCTGGCACGCGGGTAGGTCCGCAAAAAAGAAAAAGCTGGCTCTGGCTGCTGCCGCGGACGCGGCAACTGCAGAGTGCAGTGTCCCGCGGGGCCCCCTCCGCCCGCTAAGCCCCTCTGCAAGGGCTTTCAGATTCGCGAGGGAGAGCGTCTCCCTCGCGTCTCTGTTAAGCCCGCAGGGGCTAATGGGAAAATTTCCCATCAGCCCCTTTAGACGCGAGGGACTGATGGGAAATTTCCCATTAGCCCCTGCGGGCTTAACAGAGACGCGAGGGAGAAGCTCTCCCTCGCGAATCTGAAAGCCCTTGCAGAGGGGCTTAGCGGGCGGAGGGGGCCCCGCGGGACATTGCATTCTGCCGCGGCAGCGGCAGCAACCAAAGCCAGCTTTTTTTTTTTTTTTTTTTAATATGCCATGGGGGGGGGGTTAGGACTGCTAATGGGCTAGGGGGGGTAGGACTGCTAATGGGCTAGGGGGGGGGTAGCGGGTAGGACTGCTAATGGGCTGGGGGGGGTAGAACAGCAAAAGGGCTAAGGGGGGTAGGACTGCTAATGGCCTGTGGGCTGATGGGGGCTGTCTGGAAATGAGGTGATGGGGGGTTAGGACTGGTAAGGGGCTATTGGGGGGATACGACTGCTAATGGGCTTTGGGCTGCTGGGGGCTGTCTGGAAATGGGGTGATGGGGGTTAGGACTGATAATAGGCTATGGGGGGGCTAGGACAGGAAATGGGCTGATGGGGAGGGGTTAGGACTGGATGGGCTGTTGGGGGGGTTAGGATTAGTAATGGGCTATGGGGGGGTTAAGACTGGTAATGGGCTGTGGGCTGATGGGGGGCTGTCTGGAAATGAGGTGATGGGGGTTAGAACTGCTAATGGGCTATGGGGGGGGTTAGGACTGATAATGGGCTAAGGGGGGGGCTAGGACAGGAAATGGACTGATGGGGAGGGGTTAGGACTTGAGGTGGGCTGATGTGGTTAGGACTGGTAATGGGCTGTGGGCTGATGGGGGGGGGTTTAGGACTGGCAATGGGCTGTGGGGGGCTGACTGGAAATGGGCTGATGGGGTTAAGACTGGAAGTGGGCTGATGGGGGGTTAGGACTGGTAATGGGCTATGGGAGGGTTAGGACTGATAATGGGCTATGGGGGGGTTAAGACTGGTAATGGGCTTTGGGCTGATGGGGGATGTCTGGAAATGGGGTGATGGGGGGTTAGGACTAGTAATGGGTTATAGGGGGGGCTTAAACTGAAAATGGGGTGATGGGGGTTTAGGACTGGAAGTGGGTTGATGGGGGGCTAGGACTGGTAATGGGTTGGGGGGTTGCTATGACTGGAAATGGGCTGAGTGGAAGGGGAGGCTTGAACTGCCAATAGCTGATGGGGAGGGAGCTTGGAATGGAAATGGGCTGTGAGGGAAGGGAGCTAGGACTGAAAATGGGCTGATGGAGCAGCTAGGATAGGACTGGAAATGGGCTGTTGGGGGGAGCTAAGATTGGAAATGGGCTGTGGTGGGGGCTTGAATTGAAATGGACTCATGGAGGGGCTAGAACTGGAAGTAGGCTCATGGGGGGGCTTGGACTGGAATTGTACTGAGTGGAGGGGAGCTATGATTTGACATGGGCTGATGATGGGGCTAGGAAATGACTAGAAATGGGCTGATGGGGGGCTAGGATTGGAAATGAGCTGATGAAGGGACTCAGACTGAAAATGGATGGGGGAGCTAGGACTGGAAATGGGTTGATGGGGGGCTAGGACTGGAAATGGGCTGATGCAGGGACTAGAAAGGAATGGATGCTGGGTGAGACTGGAACTAGAAGGGAGCTGATGTTGGGGGAGGATTAGAATGGGATGGGGCTGGGAGAGTAAAATGGAGAGGGGAAAAATATTTTGTGTGGGAGGAATGAAAAATCTACAATTGGCCGGGTATTGGGAGAGTAAGTGGGGATTGAGGATGGAGCGGTAAAATTTGTGTGGATGAAATAGGAATGAGGAAAGAGCAAAAGGAGAAAGATTAGTATGTTAAAGCAGATGTAGAGAGAGAGAATGGAAAAAAAGACTAGAAGAGAGAAGAAAGAACAAATGGACAGCAGACGATGGAGAGTTAGCAGAAAACATGAAGAAACCAGAAGAAAGTGGCTGGAGCAATTGCAACTGAAAAAAAATGCACAAAAGGTAGAAAGATATCTCTTTATTTTGAATTTATTAATTGGAATATGAAACCTCTGGGAAATGTGCATCATTAACGTCTGTGCTTTGTTTGGTACAAGAGGAAATTAATTTATAGTTTTATTTCTACAGTGTTGTACATTCCAAGTTTGGCTTTTGGGGTTCCCAGTTTAATTATTGCCTTCCTGTTTCTAAATTGTGATTCCTTGTTTGGTGATGGTCTATGTTCTGCATGTGTAACTGAGCTGAGGTTTAATTGACGTGCTGGCACTTTGAGGAAATTCTTTGGTTTTGTGCGGCAGTTTGGGCACTCGGGCTCAAAAAGGTTAGCCATCACTGCCTTAGACTGTAAGCCCTCCACAGACAGGAAAATACCTGCTGCACCCTTAATGTTTTACTCACCTTATGTTACCCCTGATAAAGGCATGAACTAAATCTGAAATCCCTTCCTCCTTCCCTTAATCCAATTGCGGTGTTCTCCCCAGAAACCTTTGACAGTAGGATGGACCATAGTATAAGCCGGCTGGCAGCAGACAACTTAACTAGTTGTCTTTCAGGAAGTTCCATATACAATGTATTTGTCACCGTTTCAAATTAATTTAAGTGTCTAAATCGTATTATATTTACACGTACTATTATCTTTAAGTATTAATTGCTAAATCACTTAAATCATTTTTCCATTCTTGCTTATTACTTGGCAGTGTCAGCATCAGATTAAATTAGCCAGGACGTCAGTAAAATCAGTTGGGTGCTGCGTGCATTCAAAAGCTTCTGGGGAGAACACAGAGACAGTCTCATGGTATGGGGTACCTTGATCGGCCCCCATGCAGCAGCAAAAAAATGGACAGCTGTCTGCCAGGGGTGGGGAGTGCCGGAGGCAATGGTCAGGAGGGCAGGGTGGCGAGGAGCAGGAGGTGCAGGGCAACACAGCAACTGCTCTCCATCCCATTCCCCATTTTGTGCCTATGGGAAAAAGGCTTTTTTTTTTAATTGACTGCTAAGCCTAAGTTAGCTGATCAAAATTTGGCTGGCTAATTTAAGTTGATTTTCAGATGAATTTATCTGGCTAAACAACTTAGGAAGCTAGACAGCTCAGCCCAGCTTGACTAACTAAATACACCCAGCTAAAAGCAGAGTTCTGCTCCACGTGACTGAAATAGTTCCCCCATTTCCTTTTGATGCCATACAAACTGCCATCATCCCCCCCACCCCCAATACCTTAGAACTTACACAAACTGAAATTCCAGTAGGATATAGGCAGGGCTAGCACCCTACGCAAACCTTAAGCCTTATACCTCCCTCCCAGCTATCGGAATCTAATGTTTAGCTTTTAATGCCTTGCTCTTTGTCGTCGTCCCCCCACCCTCACTCCCAAAACTGTTGCCCAAGACATGCATGAGAGGGGGATGTTGGAACACCGTAAGAGTTGTCCAGAGCATGAAGGCTTGCAAGAGCTGCACTGAATTTTTACTATGCATGTGCTGCTGGAGGTCCCAGTGAAAGTCAGAGTACCCAAAGCCATTTATTTGAGAATCCAATATGTTGTGAATTAATTTGCAATACTAGATTCTACCCAAAATTTATACAGTAGGTGGAACACCACACTTAGCTGCATCTGAACTTAAAACTAAAAATCTGGGCCCCTTATATATAAAAGGGTAGTTTATATAGTACAGAAGGCTTCTAGCACAAGGCTATCCTAAGAAAATTCTAGTTGGATCAGCTGACAGTTCTTCACTAGAGCAGTTGGAATCCTTCATCCTAAACAAGGGCAAGAAACAAAAAAACTCAATGCACACCAATAAAAACATCAACCATCCATACCACACATTTTCCTACCTGAGCCAGGAGTTCATCCAGCCACGAGGGATGATGCTGTGGATTGGCGTGAAGCCACTTGATGGCGGCGCTGTAAACCTGTTTCTCATTTTGGATGTTCAGATCTCCAGAAGAAAGAAGTTTATGCAGGTGCTGGGGAGACATATTCACAAAGTCCTCACTCTCTACCACTTCTGTAAAATGCTCACAAGCATAGCGGTCCGCCATGTCCATCAAATCAATTCGGTTGTGACTTTCCGCAAAGGCCCTCACCGCAAGGCAGTTGGAAGGATGGAAATGTAGCTTCATGTATTCACAACAAGCCTTGGCAACAAGCTCTACCTGCAGGATGCAGGCTGCATATAGCAGGGGCTGGACGTTGTCTACTGTCAAGATGATCCGTGACGAGTAGGCAAACTTTACCAAATCTGCTATGGCTTCTCCATCAAAATCTTTTATCTCAATCAGCTTCTGTGTGGCCTCAGCCATCTCAGAAAGGAACATAGCTCGGAAGTAAGGTATAACACAAGCCAGCACCAACTTGTGGCATGATATTAACTTTGAACCAACCTATCAAGGAGATCAAAAGAGAGAGATGTAATTGAAATGAAAGGACTGGGTTTCAGAACCTAAACAGAGTCATTCAGCACCAAGACAGGACTCTTGTATTTCATGTAGTTGCGGAATAATGCAACATCCATGTACTGATTACACTTTTACCAGTGGCAAATTAGAAGTCCATTAAAGTCACTTTCTCATCATAAGATTCTAGGTACATGTCTCAACATCTGCATGCGTGTCTGAACACAAAAATAATCCTGATCCAGTGTTTGTGCAGGTCTGAAAAAAAAAATGCAGTCCCTTGCAGTTCACAGAATTATAGGATGGTGTTAAAGCAAGCCAATCATTTGACACATCTTTGAGTCAACACAAATATTACAAATACAAAAATTCCATACTAGTCAAACAAATGAGAAAAATGTTCAAACCTAAGCAGTGTCAGAGGGTGAGAACTACTGACTAAAGCATAATTATCAGGTAGAGTAGGTTTTGGTATGTGCTGGTTCAGCTGTATATTAAATGAGGCGGCAAGTATGAGCCGGCACAGAAATCTCCCATGACCCACACGCCTGCCCCAGTCACTCTTTCCCAGGCCCCCATCAGTTGTCAGCCTTGCTTCTCACCAGTCGCAAAGGGCAGCCAGCACCTTGCTGGTACTGCGTTTGAGCCATGCAGTGCCTGATCCCTGGTGCTGTTCTCACAGTGCTAATAAAAATGAACCAGTACCATGAGACTAGCACAGTACCTCCAGCGTCATGTGGCTCAAGTTTGATCACAGCTGAATGGCATGGAGAAGCAAGCTGCCGATTGGAAAGCAGCTTAGAAAAGAAGTGGGACATAGAGATGAAGATCACCTGTTCACCTTTTCCCCTCTTTTTTTTCATTTGCCTACTTAAACTCCTTCTACTACTATAAACACTTCTATAGAGCCACTAGGCACATGCAATGCTGTGTAGATTCGTAGAGAGTCCCCGTTTCACAGCGCTTACAATCTAGCTAAGAGACAATGATACACAAGGCTTGGTTCCACATTAGGAGTCACCACACAGGAAAAGGATCTGGGTGTGATCATAGACAATGCTTTGAAATCTGTTCCGTATGTTGCAGTGGCCAAGAAAAGCAGACAAAGAATAACATAATGCCTCTATCACTCCATGGTGTGACTACACCTTGAGTACTACATGCAATTCTGCTCTCTGCATCTCAAAAAAGATATAGCAGCATTAGAAAAAAAAGGTAGTGACCAAAATGATCAGTTGGATGGAATGACTCCCTATGAGGAAAGTCTAAAGAGATTAGGCAGAGAGAGGGAGTGGCAAGGTACCTGGACGTACAAGGCCTATTCAGGTCAGGACTCCATACGTCCACTGGCACACAGCTGTATGCCCAGCTTAGTCTACCTGAAGGTGGTAGTCGTCCCAGGTGTCCCCAACAATGCGCGCCACACTCACCCGCAACAGAGGCGTCTGTTGCCTCAACAGCCACAATCCGGGCTTCTGGTACCGGCTAGATTGCAGTCTGCAGGGGTGGACATGGGCTATGGCATTCTCAGCAGTTAGATAGACAGCTCGTTGCCATGGTGCCAGAATGCCATGGCTCCCGCACCCCAGCTGGGGCATTCTGACATCAGGATGGGCAGCTCCCTGTATGCCAATGTCATCGGCATATGGGGAGCACCCGGAATCCAAGTCTCGATTCTGCCATAGTGAGTATGTTCAGGTCCCGTTGCAGCAGAATCAGGTCCACCTCCAGCACGTCTGTTTTTTGCACGGCCAATGCGGCCGGATGTGCGGGAACCAGAATGTGCCTCCACATGTTTTTGAGTATTGTAATGTAAATTGATTTATTCTGTATGTGCTTTGTAATCCGCCCAAGTTGCTGTGCAGAATACATGTCTTTGAAACACTGTTCCCTCTAAGCTGTGCACGTGTGTGCTCGCACACACACCTCGTCAAGTGAGCGCACATACTTTACAACAGAGCGCACAAAAATTACGGTTCTGATTCTGATAGAAAACACAGACGTTCTTAAAATTGAAAAGCTGTTGTGTATTTATGGTTTTCACAAGTTCTACAATATTTTCTAGTGCAATCAATGTGGTGTACATATTGTATTCTGACGTGTAGTCAAATGTTAAAGTATATAACTCCGAGTGTTATGTGGCGCACAAAAATTTAACCTTCCTTCAAAAGCTGCACAGCTGATATTTTATGCGCGCACAGCCTACAGAAAATTAGAGAGAACATTGCTTTGAAATAAATATCAGAACAGAAGAGTCAGGGATTTTGAAATGAATGCAATGTCAAAGAGATGAGTCTTTAGGCAGGGCTTGAACACTGCCAAGATGCACCATTTCAAGGCAGCCATTCCAGGAACATGGTGCTGTAAGAAAGTGAAGAGCCTGGAGTTCACAACAGCAGAGAAAGCCACAGACAGAAGTAGCTTGCCCGATGAACAGGTGTCATAAGGAGGGATACAAGGGTGTAGAGAGAAATGAGCAGTAGAAAGGAGGTGCAGAGTGAATGCACAAATAGGATAGAATACAAAAGCAGATAGGGGGCCAACGCAGAGCTGTGAGAAGAGGGCTAAGATGGTTGTAATGATACTGGAGGAAAATAAGCTGCATCGCTGAATTCTGCACAGACTACAGAGGTGAGACACTACCCAGCAGCAGAGCCCTGAGGATGAGACTGCAGTACTTCAAGCCAGAAAGAGCAAGATGGTGAATGAGTGTTCACAAAGGAAATGGCAGATTTTAAAGATGGAAAGGATTCATTTAGAATGTGGTTGCAGGCCAAGACTGACTTATCTACAAAGATAAAAAGAATTGCAGAAGGGGAAGAAAAGTGCCCCCATAGGATGGGCACACTGGTTGGAAAACCAGGCAGGTGGTAGGAGGGAGCAGAAGAGAAGGAAATAAGTCATTTGTGCTGCTCACACATGTGGCAGGAGAGGAGCTGTGGGAGGGAAAGAGGTCACTGGCTTATCTGCTTCTTCTGTTTCAAGGGAGAGAAATGGGGGAGGGAGAGGTTTGTTTGGTTTTTTTGGGGGGGGGGGGGAAGAAGCAGCGTTCCACTGCAGCTAACCGTGCATTGCCACTCTCTAGAATGTCATCCTGTGCAAGTGCATGGGTTGCAAAGTGGGTCACCCCGGTCCTGTGTGCAAGAAATATGTTAAGCAGCCGCCGCCACACTCTGTACCTGGCAGTTGGGATATATCCTCAGCAGTGGGGCAGGAATAACTGGACAGCCTGGCTGAGCCAATTTGTCTTTTTCTTCTGACGTCTACTATGTTACACAGTGCAACATTCACTAGTTTTTATTTTTCGCTTCCTGAAAGTACTAATTACTTTTTAACTTTTATTGAAATCAGACACACGTTTAAAAGCATGTCAAGAATTCTACCACTTCCTCATTTCTTTGTCAGACATTTCACTTGCCAAAAGAACAAAGTTGATCAGCAAACCCATGTTTACCACAACCTCCTCCTCCACTCTCCTCCCCTTTACGTTTAAGCACTCTCTCCTGCTGTGGGCCTTATTATTTATTTTATTTATTACATTCTCTTATATACCGCGCTATTCTGCATCAGTGCGGTTTACATTGAACAAACTGAAATTACATTGAACAGGGCATTATAACTTGGAGATAACTATTTTACAGGGAACATGGGCTATGGAGGGTTAAGTGGCTTGCCCAAGACCACAAGGAGCACCTGTGGGACTAGAAACCCCAGTCCTTCCGGCCCAAGGTTGCTGTCCTCTAGTGGGATTTGAACCCCCAACCTTCCGGCCTGAAGTACCTTGCCCCAACCACTAGGCCACTCCTCCGCTCCACTCCTCCTTGAACCAAACCCACCAGTTTTTTCCTTCAGAAATAACCTAATTTGTAGCTTGGCTAATCAGAAGCATTTGAGCAGACTCACTATTCCATCGATCTCGCAGCCCACTGCAAAAGTGAGTTCCAGTACTGCAAACTACTGGTACAGCTGTGAGATAAAACTATGTACTTTTTGCACTTAGGGGATGTTATCTGTGCCAGCTGTTGCTGTGGTTTATTATTTCTATTTAAGGTGCCATCAGTCTTTGTGTAGTAGAATGCAGAGAGCTTTAAGGATCTCGATTTTATTTTTACATTTATTTCTATTTTGGTGCTTTGGTTCTTTTTAATTTTTTTTAAAACTCAAGTGTGCAGCGAATGAAGTTTGTTTACAGCTTCTGGTCTCAGAGTTTCTCAGCAGTCCTGATGCTTCTTTCCAAATATCCTTGAGTAGCATTTTCCAACCAGCGTGCCCAAAGTCAGCACTACCTGACTTCCAGCAACAGAGACACTAGTGGTGGTTCTCAAGCATACAGCTGCTGTTTGTCAGTTTCTCCTTCTTAGCGCCAGTATGAGTTCTACATTTGCGGGATACATTTGGGCAATATTCATGGTGCAAATAGCCAGGCCCCACTTTGTGCAAACATACTGTACACAGCACCTCCCCTTCCCCCTACGCAGAGTTCTTCCAGCCTCTGCCTTTATGGTCAACCTTTCTCCATGTCCACACTGCCTCTTCTGCATTTTGTTAGTTAATGTACCTTGGTCTTGAAAAGGTTGAGAAACTTTGGTCTACTGCATCACAGAGTAAAAGTAAACAAATATATTGCATTATACAGGCAAGTTTGCAAAAGTGATATCATCACTGTGGAAGCTGAAAGCACACATTTTGAGGAACTAAGGAACGTCTTATCTTGCAGCTATACTTGGATGCACAGCTGTTACTGTATTTTTATTTTTCTGTATAGTGCATCAGTAAAGATAAGAAAATTGAAACTAATACAAATGGTCTGTTCCCAGACATGGCATTTGAGTCTCTTTCAAATTCTACCTATCTGCTGCTCCACCACAGTTGCAAACAAGTTTCATTAATTCACACATCATCATTCTGTAATGATCGAGCAGGAGTGGAGGATTAGCCTAGTGGTCAGAGCAGCAGCCTGGTAACCAAAAGACCAGGGTTTGATTCCCACTAGCACTCCATGTGACCTTGGGCAAGTCGCCTTACCCTCCACTGCCAAGCAAGCTTCAGGGGCTGCTAGATTGCCAGGAGTCAGCATTGACTATGACACACACTCACACAATGATCAAGTCGCCTGCCAAAATAGATAAAATACTGTAGAACCCTGACAGTCTGTGGCAAACCAAAAAAAAATTGATAGCAGAGATCCAAGAAGTTAGGCTCGACTCTCTAGGAGCAGCAACTGAGCTAAATTGGCACAGCAGAATCTAAACCCATGGCTTGGGCGCAGCATCGCAGGAGCATCCGGTCCAAACGTCTTGTTCTACGGGGCTGGTGAATGAAGTAATTTATAAAGGTGATATCTTGGAACACTTGTGGGGGAAAGATGGATGGGAAGGAAGCCAGCAACCGCTACTATAGTGATTCATGTCAGTACTATGATAGATTGAGAAGTTTAGTCTCAAAGAAGGTTCTTCTAAGCTGCCCTTAACGGAGTTTTACATCTCTTTGAATGTCTTGTGGTTAAGCCACCTCTACGGTGCTTTACATCTGCCTGAATGGTGTGGATGGTAAGTTAAGTACTGATCTTTAAACTCTGATATTATGTGAATATAGTTTGGAGTTACTATTTAAAGAACTGTGTGCTGGTCCATAGAGCGATGACAGTAATGAGAGGTTTGGCATGAGATTTTTGTTTGCCAGTAAATCTGCCAATTGAGCTCTGGACGGTGCTTTTACAAAACTGATCAAGAGATTGTTATGTCTAAAGAACTTTTTCAATGATATTCTTGAATTAAGTAATTGTAAATAATTTTGATGTGTGATGAGATTTTAAGGAATTAAGAGGGTTTTTTTTTTTATCCGGGTCCTATTATTTCTTAATACTTATTTCTTCCAAAGTATACATATTGAGATCTTTAAGCCTATCACCAGGTGTTTTATGATGAAGACCAGTGACATATTTATAGCCACCCTCAGGAGCGACTCCATCATGCTTATATCCTTTTGCAGGTGAAAACCTCCAGAATTGTATATAATACTCCAAATTAGGTCCCGATAGAGACTTGTACAAAGGCACTATTACCTCCTTTTTTCTGCTGGCCATTCCTCTCCCTATGCACCCAAGCATCCTTCTGGCTTTTGCCAGTTGCCTTTTCTATGTGACTTCGTAGAATTAACTAAGAAAGAAAATCCATTGTTTAGGGGTAGCGACTGATAGGTTCTCATTAAGTCACAGCTGAAAAGTACAATACAATCTACATTCTTTTTGTGGAGATTGAAAATGTTTTTACACGATGCAGATTTTCACTGTTCTACAGGCAACAATTATTGCAATTCAGTCTCCCTGCCTCTTCCACTAAGGTGCTACAATTAATTTCAGAATGCGGCAGCAAGACCATACATAATAGGTCGCAAAAGACATGACCATATTTCACTGAGCCTTGACACATAAGAAAGACAGTTTATCATCCTGCTAGACCAGTCCAGACGAATTGGTTATGGTCCCTTGCCAGCAGGTGTAAGCAGACTTGAACATTTCCTAGTGATGTCATCAGCAGGTATATCTAGTGGTGCAGCACAGAGAAGCCAGTGAAATATCTCCAGCAGATGGAAAGGTATTTGGATTGGCACTGCAGTCCAGACAGGCCTAATTCTCTTGGCCAACATTATGGTGCCATGGCCCAACAGAGTATGGAGTGAGTGTGCGCCTTTGATTCCTTGAGCTAACAGCTGCTCAGGATCCAGTGCCCTTTCTCACAGGTTACTAGCACTTAGTAGGCCAAAAAGCAGGACTACCACACAACTTGAGCCCAGGCCTTCCTTCTCTCGTCTGCTTGCAGGGTTGTGTGGGGGAGGGGGGGGGAAGAGGGGTTCCCCAATGTTTTTTTCCCCTTTTAAAAATATTTACCCATAGGCTTCTATTCGGCTGAAATGGCTCTTTTTTAGCTGCTTTATGCAGCAGACAAACAAAACGAAAGAAAAGAAATCAAACCAACCATTTTTGGCAGTGGGGCCTCCCGAGATTATGTAGGCAGTTGGGGACGCCCAGATGGGGCTTCCCCAACCAGCCTTTCAGGTGCAGCAACTCCTGATCAGGATTTCCTTTTTGCCAAGACTAATTTTTCAAGTCTGCAGTTTTTTCAGTAGACAGGGGTTCTTTTTTTGCATTTTTTGATGGTTCTCTTTCTCACAGCCACATACTCAGCAGCTCCACGGCAGACTTCCCCCCCCCCCCCTCAGTGTGATGGGGTTGTAAGGGCCCTAGGATGTTTTGGCATCAGGACCTCCCACAGGGAGCCCAGGGCCCAATATCAATTTGCCTTTTTCCCCAGAAAGACCTCCCAATACTGATCCAGGATGCAATGGCAGCCTTAAGAATCGAGGAGCCCATGTCCGGTCCATCATCTCTGGTGGACCATATCCTGGAGGGTATCAGGCATCTATCAGCCAGAGCCCATGAAACAACGCTTGCTTTTTCAATGGGAGAATTCAGGGTTGACTCTCAAGGAGCTGAAAGCCTTTGACCAGTTAGATCTTCTGCCTCATGGCAAGCTGGACCAGCTCTTCAAAGGCTTGGGTTCAGTCTATTCCCCTTATGTACCAAAACCCAGGAAAAATCGGCACTTTCGAGAGTCCCAGCAGTCTTGAGATTCCTCGACAGCCACTGTGGGCCAGGAAACAGTCAATGAAATCTGGCAGGGCCCTTCCAAGGTACAAGTCCTGAGCCAGGGCTATGTGCTTTAATTTGTAAAGCCTCTAGGAGACACCTTTATACGATCTTCCTGCGGCTCCCTGAAGTTGAAGCTTTGGTGGGAGTGGCTGACTTGGATTTAGTGGCAGTTACAGAAATAACCATGACTGGGATGTAACTATACCTGGCTATACTTTATTCAGAAAGGACAGGGTAGGAAGAAGGGGAGGAGGAGTGGCACTATATGTAAAAACTACTATTAAAGCTTTGGAATTACAGAGCTTAAAAGGGAGAGAGGAGGCATTGTGGGTTAAACTAGAAAGAGGGAAAGAGAAATCTATTTGCATTGGTGTGATATACAGACCTCCCTCACAAGAGGAAGAGGTGGACAGAGAGTTAATTGAAGCATTGCTAGGAAAGGGGAAGTGCTACTGCTAGGAGATTTCAATATGCCAGATGTTGATTGGCACATTCCTGCTGCAGTATCATCTAGAAGTAAGGAGATCCTGGATTCTCTACAGGGAGAACTATTCAGGCAATTGGTAACAGACCCCACACGTGAAGGGGCCATACTGGACTTGGTGCTTACCAATGGTGAAAGTGTTTCTGATGTCGTAGTGGGAGATCATTTTGCATCCAGTGATCACCAGATGGTGTGGTTCAGTATTAGGACTAGGGCTGTTAGAATCCATTCCAAGATGAAGATCTTAGACTTTAGGAAGACTAACTTTGAGAAGATGGGCCAATACCTCAGGGAGTCGTTAGTGGGATGGGAACAGCTGGGGGATGTAGAAAAACAGTGGGCAAAACTGAAAGGAGGTATTTTAAAGGCAACCAACCTTTTTGTTAAAATGGTAAATAAAGGCAAAAGGAACAGGAGACCGCTATGGTTTTCGAAGGAAGTAGCTGAAAAAGTGAAGAAAAAGAGGGAGGCCTTCATGAAATACAAGAGATCACAGAGAGAAAGACAGGCATCTGTATTTGGAAAAACTTAGAGAAGCTAGCAAAGTAGTCAAGAAGGCAAAGATTCAAAAGGAGGAGGAAATAGCCAATGCAATAAAATGGGGGGATAAGACATTTTTCAGATATATTAGTGAGAAGAGGAAGGGCAAAAGTGGTATTGTCAGACTCAAGGGTGCAGGGGGGGAATATGCAGAAGCTGATAAGGATAAAGCGGAATTGCTTAACAAATATTTTTGTTCTGTGTTCACAGATGAAGAACCAGGAGCAGGACCTCAGAAAACACCCACAAATAAGAACAGAAGCGAGGGACATCTTGAACAATTTTCAGAAGACTGTGTTTGTGAGAAACTAGCTCAACTTAAAGTAGACAAAGCGATGGGACCGGATGGGATACACCCTAGAATACTGAGGGAACTTGGGGACGTTCTAGCAACTCCACTGACTGACCTTTTCAATGTCTCGTTGGAGTCGGGAGTGGTGCCAAAGGACTGGAGAGAGGCTCATATGGTGCCTTTACACAAAAGCGGAAGTAAGGATGTGGTTGAAAACTACAGGCTGGTTAGTTTAACTTCGGTGGTGAGTAAATTATTGGAAACGCTGCTGAAAGAGAAAATAGTGAGGTTTCTGGAGTCCGGCGGATTACAGGATCCGAGGCAGCATGGATTCACCAGAGGCAGGTCTTGTCAGACAAATCTGATTGATTTCTTTGACTGGGTGACCAGGGAGTTGGACCAAGGGAGAGCTCTAGATGTGGTGTATTTAGATTTCAGTAAAGCCTTTGACACTGTTCCTCACAGGCGACTTATAAACAAACTGAGCACCCTAGGGATGGACCCTAAAGTTACTGCTTGGGTTAGAAATTGGTTGGGTGGGAGGCGACAAAGAGTACAAGTAAATGGAGCTCACTCTGAGGAGAAGGATGTTACCAGTGGTGTGCCCCAGGGATCTGTCCTTGGTCCGATTCTTTTTAACATCTTTGTTAGTGATATAGCGAAAGGGCTGTCGGGTAAGGTTTGCCTCTTTGCGAATGATACCAAAATCTGCAATAGAGTAGACACCCAGGAAGGTGTAGATAACATGAG
Source organism: Ichthyophis bannanicus (assembly GCA_033557465.1). Taxonomy (NCBI): domain Eukaryota; kingdom Metazoa; phylum Chordata; class Amphibia; order Gymnophiona; family Ichthyophiidae; genus Ichthyophis; species Ichthyophis bannanicus. The sequence continues at coordinate 1,057,398,860 of CM066032.1, forward strand.
GAGGGATCTAGCTAAGCTTGAAGAATGGTCTAGAATTTGGCAGCTGGGATTTAATGTTAAAAAATGTAAGGTCATGCATTTGGGCTGCAGCAATCCAAGGGAGCAATACAGTATAGGAGGTGAAGTACTTTTGTATACTAAAGAAGAGCGGGACCTAGGCGTGGTTGTGTCTGATGATCTTAAAGTAGCTAAACAGGTAGAAAAGGCGACGGCAAAAGCTAGAAGGATGCTTGGGTGCATACGGAGAGGAATGGCTAGCAGAAAAAAGGAGGTGATAATGCCTCTGTATAAGTCTTTGGTGCAACCTCATTTGGAGTATGGTGTGCAATTCTGGAGACCGCACCTTCAAAAGGATGTGAACAGGATGGAGTCGGTGCAGAGGGTTGCTACTAAAATGATTAATGGGCTTCATTATAAAGCATATGAGGACAGACTTAAGGATCTTAATATGTACACCTTAGAAGAAAGGCGGGATAGAGGTGATATGATTGAGATGTTTAAATACCTCCGTGGCATAAATGTTCAGGGAGAGAGCCTCTTTCAATTGAAAGCAAGTTCTGCTACGAGGGGACATGGGATGAGGGTGAAGGGAGATAGATTCAGGAGTGATATGCGGAAATATTTCTTTACGGAAAGAGTAGTGGATCCGTGGAATAGTCTCCCAGTGGAGGTGGTAGAGATGAGGACAGTAACTGAATTCAAAAAAGCATGGGACCAACACAGAGGATCTCTAAAGGGAAAAAGTGGACTGTTGTTATGGAAGGACAGACTAGATGGGCCTTGTGGTCTTTTTCTGTCATCATGTTTCTATGTTTCTCCCCACTCAAGTGAGCAGCAGTTAAGGAAACCTTACAGCAACTACAGTCTGTTTTACCCATGCCTTCTGCAGAGCAAATGGGCTAATCAAGAATTTGCAGGAACTCAAATTGTAATACAAACTGCTCTTTTTGAGTATCCAAGAAGGTTTTTTTCCCCATTTATAGTTTTTTTTAAATCAAACCTTATTCATAACATACAACTTGTCACTCACAGCACTGCAGTATCTTAGTAAAAAAAATAAATAAATAAAAGAGAGCTTAATACGGCGGCCTGTAAATTCTTGCCATACGTGAACCTTTCATTGTTGCTCCCAAAAACTCAAAGTATATTTTTTAAGTCCACACTTCACCACAAATTGTGTATCTTCCAAAATTTTAAATCCTATAATGTTTTTAGAAAATGTTTCAAAAACTTCTATCATATTCAAAACTTATCTGAAACAAACAAGTCTTCATGACTTCCAAAGAGGTTTTTATTTTAAAAAAACACACACAAACAGCTCATCCTGACATAGGTCTTGGCCACAGGTTGCACCTGCTAGTTTCATCAGGGATTTCTGTCAAACAAATGAGAAGCACAAAATATGAGTACTGGAGCCAGCTGTCACAGATTAACCTTCACAAAATTAATCCTTACCAACTAAGTAAATATGGACGACTGTTCCATTGAGCACCAGGCATTAGTAGTCCACATAAATTGAAAAAAGGGGGAGCGACTCTTAATAAAACCAGTGCCAATCAATCAATCTCATCATTCAACCCCCATGGGTCACAAGCTTGCCATTAAAAAAAATGTATTGCTGTTCACACAGCACCAGATGTTGTGAAAAATCCCCTCTACCTCCCCCTCCACTTGTCCAAATCACAAATCATTACAGATCCATCTACTTTATATGTTGCTGCCTTTGCCAATATCGTTCAAGCAAGTGGAGCTGCTTCTTTTACTCTCCATATAGAAGACTTCAATCATACATGTTTTAAAGGCTTGGATAGTATATCCAAATGAATAGTAACTGACAAGGGCACTATACTCCTTGACTCAGACAGTTTGTAAAAGATATCAAATAAAAAACAAAGCCTGTTGTGGGATTAGTAAATTGTTGTAATTCAACAGTATGAGCACAAACTACATAATGGCCGCATTTCATATATCCCGGAGGATCAACAGACTCACTCTCTAGGTCCACCCTAGAACGCATCCTGAAATGGACTGAAGAATCCCTTAAATGACAGCCTCTTTGATAAGCAAATCATGGAGGATTAGCAAAAATAGGGTGTACTTGTAGTGCTTTCCAATGTTTCAAAACAAGGCACTTGATCTAAAAGGTCTGAGAAGAATAAAGTAACACATACTGTTATTTGCTTCAAATCCGGTTTTTATGGCTGTAACCACCACTCACAATTCACATTCTTGGCTCTTTTATAAGCAGAACTGATCACTCCACTAGAAAGCTGTGATAAGGAAGCTTATCATAGTTCAGGAGGGAGCTATAAAAGGTGAATTGGCTTTGAACAAGCAACCTGTCTTTGCTGGTAGAAATACTAAAACAGAATGTTTTCATAAAAGACTACCAGTCCCAGAATGCACCAGGTTTCAAACAGCCTCTAGAAGGGCTGAAGTGGGGAAACGTGTGTTCAATCAGGAGAGCTATGAGGTAATCCCCAATCACTCATCTCCAAGGGCAGGGCTTGATTCAGCACACCTGGGCTGTGCTAGGGTGGAGTGTCCCTCTAGGCACTTTAAAAGTAAAATATATTCTACACAGAGACAGAACAGGGAGGAACAGAACAAGGAGAGACAGAAGCAGAAGCCATTGAAGAAGAGAGAGGACTACAACAGCAGAAGCAATGCAGAAGGAAGACCAGAAAGACATCTTGGAGGTCTAAAGAAGGAGCCCACAGCAGTACGTGTGTTAGGAGTGATTCCAGAGGCAAGTATACTCCATTGGACTGGAGGAAGCCAAAGGATTGGGGTTATAGAGCCAGGAACTCCCAAACGGCACCTTTGAGGGAGACGGCTGCATTTGAAAGGGGCCCTAAGACCGGTGCAAGAAGGTATGTGAAGAGAGACCCAGTGTCCAGGGATCTTGATTGGAAGGCTGGACATAAAAGCTGGACTACTTACTGGCCAGGATACCAGGAGAGGAAACCTAACAGCAAGGGAAGCTCAGGTATGAACTTTGATCTATGCCCTAGCTCTTCATCTGGAAGACAGCAGGGAAAATATTATCCTGAGAGTGATCAATTAAGGAATTCCTCTGAGCCAGACCATGATATTGATTCCATGATATTTGAGGAAGAAGGAGATATATCAAATGATCAGTTGGAATACATGGACTGCTCACTGTCTAGGCTGCTGTTTTAAAGTAGTTTCTCACTAATACAACAACCACCAAAAGGAACTGTAACTTGTTCTTTTATCTACCCAGAAAAGTCTCTGCAAGAAGGCTTTAGGGTAGGATTGAGCCACGTAGAGAGAGTGAACCAGCAAAGGGGTTTGCAGCTGGCTAATTATTTGTAATTGAGCTAGTCACAAGTGCACGTGAGCTCTAGAAGGAAACTTCTTTCTTGTGTGTGTGAATAGAAGAAAGTTATCCTTGATAAAGAACAGTTTTTCTACTTTTGGGTTTGTTTTTGCTTTTGGAGCACTGCTAAGAAGGTCATTAGCAGGAGCCATCAAAAAGACCTTTTCTGTTTCCCATCAAGGTCTTTATTGATTTATTGCTTAAGAAGTTCAGTTACCTTATAACATGTTTTGTTTTTCCTGAGTACAATACTTGAAGCAAGTATTCTTTTGTGTTACCAAGTAAATCTGTGTGGGAGAATTATCCCCATGAATAAAAATCTGTTTTTCTTTGCTTACACTCGAGCATCACAACTCATTATTTTGTGAACGGCTGATTCTGGTATGAATGAACTACAACCCCCACACTCCTTTGCAAGTCATAATAATATTTTGCCTTTGCCAAGACTGTGGACATTCACGACCAGCACCCCCGTTTACAAAGCACAGTTACTTACCTGTAACAGGTGATCTTTGGGAACAACAGGAATAAGTCTTCACATATGGGTACGTCGGTACTGACAGAGCCTGCGCGGGAACGCTCCCCAGCGTCCAATCAGAAAGCTTTTGGGAGCATCCCTCAGCGCCTGCGTGCTGCCTTCCCGCCTTTCCAACTGTCTCTCCTCAGTTGAGTTTCATAGCTGAGACAAAGAGAGAGAAAGAGGAAAGGAAAGATAGATATAGAAATACAACTCCTAGGGGAGGTGGGTGGGTTGTGAAGACTTATTCCTGCTGTTCCCAGAGATCACCTGTTACAGGTAAGTAACTGTGCTATCTCCAGGAACAAGCAGGAATGAGTCTTCACATATGGGGACTCCCAAGCTAAGATGCCTGGAGCCCTAACATGTTGAAGATTGAAAACATGCTATACCTCATATGGCCAGGCATCCTGAGGATGGAGGGCAGGAGTTGAAAAGAGAGGAGCTGCAGAAAAAACAGCTAACCTAAGAAAGGACTACCCAGAAGGAGTCCTTGTATGTATGATCATTATCAAAAGATATATTGAAATGAACAATCACCATATGATGCTCACCTACTGGATTGCAGGAAGTAGAGAGGCTGATGGAGTCTACTGGGGATCCAGTAGAATAATGTTCAAGGTGACCTCACTGGAGTGAAGGTGGAGGTCAACATCTGGAAGTGAGAGGTGACCTCAGGATTCAATTGGGGTAGTACAAACATGGCAGGTCTTCAGTGGGAAGCTTCATGGAAAGCTGAAAACTCTTTTGGCTACAGAAGTATTCAGAGGTAGGAGCAAAAGAGGAAGACTGACCGATATGGACAAACAGATCTAGTCCTTGAGGGAGGAAAGGGTATGAGAAGAACCCCATACTCCCAAGAAAGGACAGATGTTTGAGGAATTGAATCTGAAATCCACTGAAGATCCACCATGTCTTTCCTAACTGGTGAGAGGTAGGAAGACATTGGGGCATGGAGCTTCAGGGATACGTAAACCTAGGATACGGTAGGGCTGTCAGTACCACAGCAGTGGTTGTGTGCATAATATCCGAGACATACTGTGGAACAGTATGAAGCTGTGCAAGCCCACTGTCAGAACATACAGGAAGGTAAAAACCTTTATGAGCATAGACAGAGAGATAAGTATGGAAATACATATCTATCTATAATAAGTATCTGGACAGATACACACACATTATATATATATATATGTGTGTGTATTTGTAATGCGATCTAAAGGGCATAGCATATGCACACTTAGCTGACAGACAGATACATCTACAGAGATGTATATAGGTATATATAGATATATATACCTGAATATATAGGTCTAAAGATAGATGCCTGCAACTAAGCAGACAGAGATATCAGGACATTCACATGGAGATGTGAAGGGAAAAGATTCATCTAAGAATAAGGAGGTGAAACCTACTTGAGAAGATATATAGAGAATCTATTCACCCAGAGATGATGGTAAAGGAATGCTAACCAGTGAATAACCAGGATGGTTACATGAAAAAACAGAGGATAATATCAGTCTGTAAACAGCAAGTCCGGAGTCCTGTGGAACTCCAGCATGGTAAAAGGACAGAAACGCATAGAAAGAGATACCAGGTTGACCTACGTGAGGGACAAAGGAGGTATCAGGCGTTTTCCAGATTAATATGTGCTGTCCTTGAAGTATTAGGATACCATGAGGACAAGCTGCAAGAAAAGAGAATATTCCCTATAGGAATGGGATAACTCTTAGACTTTCACATGGAGAAGGCTTATGTCCTTTTTCCCTCTTTTTTTTTTTTTTTTTTTAAAAAGAAGATAGTAGGGTGTGAAGAACCCTCGCAGTCATAGGGGATGACTGAGGAAGCCTTTTTCAAACATGATGGATAGCCATTAAAGAAACTCTATGCTCTCTAGCAAGGGCCCATAGTGGAAAGCTTCTCAGTAGGATTGCAGAGAGCATTATGCAGGAGAACTGGGATGTAGAACTGGCTGGTGGAGAAAACTGACAGCCACGTCCACTACGTTGCCAAACCCAGAGATTGGAGATGGCAAGTAGAAGATAGTGTAAGAAGCCTGTAGTGAGAAGGATTATCCAAGAAAGATGTAGAAAACTGTCTTGGAATCACTACTAAGGCCAGACAGAAGGGGTGGGACTTGTGGAAAAGTACCAGTAGTCAATTACTGGAACTCCTGCATGGGCAGCTACTGACTAGGACAACAGAGAGAGTCGGTCTGTGTCAAACAGAGAGAACAGAATGAACAAACAAAGAGAGCAAGCTGTCTCTGTCTGCAGAGCTGCCCAGATAAAGAAGGGAGTTTACTCAGGAGAAGAAACTCTACAGTGAAAAGAAAGACAAGAAAAGTCTTTCAATGGTATGGTACCACTCTTACAGGGGAAACCCTGGTGAAGAGGGTAGAGATAAAAGCTGAAGAAGGACTTACTACATGGTAAGTCCCTGGAAGGAAAAAATTCATGCTGGTACAGAGAAACTATCATGTGATAGTTGCTAAACCTCTCTTCTAGTCAGGAAGAGGTGGAAAACCCTGTAACTTATAGACATGAATATCCTGACAGTTCAGCATACTGAAGAGTAAATGGATTTCCTGAGAATAGGAATCCCTGAGCAGAGTTTTGAATGGAAAAACAGTGAAAAACTTCTGCTGAAAAGAAGTTAACTGTAGTTATAGAAAGATTAATCAGAAACCTATGGTTACTGTGTTTATTCAGCCTGGCTAGAGTTTGGATTCTTCAGACCAGGGCGAGACTTCCCCTGCTTGGGAACATCTGAATGATGGGCAGGAGAAGAGGAAAACCTCTTTCTTTTAGGGAAAGAAGGTTTGGTAGGGCATTTCCTACCTGCTGAGGAAGGAGAAGGCTTAGGATGGCCCTCAGAAACAGGAAAGTCAGTGGAGCAATGAGCAACCTGACGTAAAGACTCCTTATTGAAGAGATTTTCTCCAGTACAAGGAGTATTACTCAGTCTTTGTTGTGCCCATCTACTCAAGTCTGATGCTTGGAGCCAGGCTTTACGACGTGCTCCTATGGCTATAGCAGAAGTCCTGCTAACAGACTCAAAAGAGTCTAGGGAAGCACGAGAAAGAAACCAAGAGATATTTTGGCTATGACTAAGAAGTAAGGAATAGTCTGCAGCCTTGGGCTTTGATAGAAAAGGAGTCAAAAGAGATAATTTCTTTGTGATCTCCTGAAGGGATAGACTCATATAGAAAATATATGAGAGAATCCTTGTTGCCAGCATAGATGTTTGGAAGGTTTGACGTCCAAAGGCATCCAGTGTTCTAGATGCACGCCCTGGCGGGAAAGAAGAATGTTTTTTCTTGCTTTTTACCTTCCTCATTGCTGATTCCACTACAATGGAATGATGGGGAAGTTGAGGCTTTTGAAATCCTGGAGAGGGGGGCACCTGATACAGAAGATCAGTTGCTGTAGGAGGTGAAGAAACCCTTAAAGGTTTTCCCATACCCTTAGAAGAAGATTCTGCAAAGAGTGATGTAAAGGAAGCATTATATTTTCCTTTTCTGCAGACAAAGCCTAAGAAGACTCATAGCCTGGGATAGGAATATTAAGGAAGGTTGCCATGTCAAGGATAAATTTCTGAAAAGAAGGATCTCCGATGGGAACCATCCCTGGACAGGCTAAATTTTAAAAGGTAGCCTGGGCACCGGAGGATGTACCTGTCCGGTGCAGAACAAGATTTGTAATGGATGGACACTGGAACTGGCAGTTATGAGTTGAGACAGTCAGTAGTGCATCATCCATGCCAGGTATCGACTCCAAACTAGGTATAGAGAGGAGCGATCCAGGTGAAAAAAGCATGGAAGGAGCTGGTTCCGATGATACTGCAGGTACCGGCATCGATACCGGTAGCTGTGCCGGAATCGAAGGCGAAACCGACACCGAAGCAGTCATCGGAGGCTGCTCAAGCGGTACCGAGGCAACTAAAAACCCTTGGTAATTATCCTCGGTACCGTGCATGCGGAATTGGCAAACATCGGTTCCGAGACACGTCTGTACCCAGTCCTCTAGACTAGAAATCTATTCTAGACTCGGCATCGAAGGAAGCGAGTCCATCGATGCATGCCTAGAGGGTACCGACGTCAGTGGTGGTATCGGCGGTATTGCCGATACTGGAAAGTCAATCTGGGACGTTTCGGTCGGTCCCGAAGGTACCGAGAACGCCAGATGACGATCCCTGGTGAAGAGCGGATCACTCAACACCGGTGCCGATGCCGGGGTATCGGTACCGCTCGAAGCGGATGCCACCACCAAGCATGGCTCAGGTATGTTCTGTGAGGGGTGAGCCCCAGGAACAACCTGAAACCCCTGAGATGCTTTGGAACCCGAAGACTCCCGCCGGGGTTTTAATGCCAATGGGGTCTTGAGGGCAAGGCCGGGGCAATCAGCATGCTTAGCATGAGACTTGCCACTCAAGGATTGGCTAGTCTTAACAGACTGTTTGTGGGTTACCTGATCCTGTAGAGAAGAAATGGCCGGTGCCCTGCCATAGGGAGGGAAAACGGTATCGAGGGAAACTCGAAAGAGAGAATCTCTTCTCACAGTATTGTAGCCTGACGTTTCAGGGGAAAAAGGGTCATGACCCAAACAGGTTAGACACCAGTCATTGGAGTCTAAGAAGAAAACTGTATTTCCACAGTGAAGGCACTTCTTAGGAGAAGAAGGCTCCATGATGGAAAGGCCTTATAGGCCCAAAAAATTATAAGACAGAAACTGAGGGAAAACTCTCCCTCAGTTTGAGAAAAAGAAAAGAAAAAACCCCACCGGCGGTACCGGTGGCGGCGGGAAAACAGCCGCGACCACAAGAAAAGAAGAAAGAAAAAATTAAAGAAAAAAGTTTCTGCGGTGACAGAAGGACGTCCTGCCGGCTCCGCGGAAAAACGAAAACTGAGGAGAGACAGTTGGAAAGGCGGGAAGGCAGCACGCAGGCGCTGAGGGATGCTCCCAAAAGCTTTCTGATTGGACGCTGGGGAGCGTTCCCGCAAAGGCTCCGTCGGTACCGACGTACCCATATGTGAAGACTCATTCCTGCTTGTTCCTGGAGATTATCCTTTATACAGGAAATGCTCCGAAACTACTGTCAAAGACTTTCTACAGTGGTTAAATTTGTTGGAACCAGATCTTCAATTTACACCACAGACAGCAAAAGACAATATTATTTTTTTGGATATTCAGATTATTAAACAGAAATTTGTGACTTCTGTTTACTGTAAGGAAACCGATCGCAATAGTTCGCTGAATCTTGGTAGCCACCACCCTCGCCACCTCAAGGAAAATATTCCCACAGGGCAATTTTTGAAACGACGACGTCTATGTACTTCAAAGGAAGGAATACTTTGTTGAGTCAAGATCTATGAAGAAATGTGTCCAATATAAAGGATATCCTAGTGGAGTGATCAATATTGCTTAAAAAAAAAAATAAATAAATAAAAAAAAAAGATAGTGTGAATTTTAGGGAGCAATATTGAAAGTTTCACATGTGGCATGAATTTAAAGGCTGCTGGATTGGACGTCCATATTCACTCCCCTACCGCCCCAGTTACTGCCTCCCCACATGAACAGCTTGTTTGTACGGGGAGGCTTAGATGGAGGTAGAAGAGGGTGCTACTAAGGCGGGGCAAAGGCAGGGCATGGGCGGGCCACGACCCTGGACATGCAGGGCCAATTCTGAGGTCAGCCCTATACGTCCGGGGTCATGAACATGGACAGGGGACTTATTCCACCACAGAGGTGGAATACGTCCCCTTGGATGTCGGGGGATAATGCTGCTGGGCCATGCCACAAAAAGTAGAGGGTGCAGGAAGAACCCCCGCAACCGGACCCTGGCCATGGGAGGCCGGATCGAGGGTCCAGCTGTGGGGGGGGGGGGAAATATATATATCTGCAGCAGCCGACATTTGCGGCTCCTGAATGGAGCCACGATGCCATGGAAACAGGATGCCATGGTACTGATGCTCCATTCAGGAGCCTGACTGAGGTAGCCGGGGATATGCTGTGAGTGCAGGCCGTCAAGAATCGAGGCCCAGCCTGTACACTCAGGCTGTAAACCCGATTATGATCCTGCGGGCATGTCTAGCCCCTGCGCGATTAGAATCGGGTCTACCCTTGGATGTCCTGCTTCTGGTCGGCCACACAAGGGGTAGAATAGCCAGGTCAGAATGTGCCTCCACATGAATAAGGTTTGATAACAAAATATAAATAAATAAAATCTGGATACTCAAAAGGAGTAGTTGGTATTACGATTTGAGTTCCTGTAAATTCTTGATTAGCTCATCTGATTCTGTTTTTTTGCAGTGGAAGTAATGTGAATTTTTGGTTTATTTTGCACAGCAAGACCAGAACAGATATTCCATTTACTTTGTTGTACCCTAAAAGGGCGGCTCCTTTTGGTCTGTCTTGAATCTGAAAGTCATCAGTGCCAGACTCTGGGTTCCCCATTTTTGCATGGGAAAACATCCAGTCAGTCATCACATCTGTTTAGCTGGGGGAGTTCCTTAACCCCCCAGAATCTAGCAGAGGCCTACTTTCATATTCCCTTCACATTTATGGCTTGGCCCTTGATAAGTGTAAACTGTCAAAGTTTACTACCCTGGTGTGGTAGTGAATGCCCTGCAAAAGGCCTGTAGGGCCTCCATCTCCTTAGCCTATGTAAAGTTTTGGAGGTGTTTTGAGAGGTGGTGTTTTTTTGAACCCTCTCAGCTGGGAAGGGAGATATAGATGCCATGTTGTCCTACATGCATGTGAGCTTGGACCAGGGTCTGATCCTGAACTCTTAAGGTTCATGTGGCAGCCCTGGCGTGCTACCAGGGCATATTCAGGGCTTGACCTTGGCGGCCCACCCCAATGTCTACTGCGAGTTAAGCAGCTCCATCCTCCCACACATCTGATAGTTCCCCAGTGGAGCCTTTCATTGGTTCTGAAGGTGTTGAAAGGGCTCCCCTTTCAAGCCCATCCATAAAGCTTCTCAAAGTTTGAACTGTTAAAGTGATTTTTCTAGTGACTAATTTCTGCCAGATGGTTCTCAGAACTGCAGGTTCTGTCCTGCCACAAACCCCATTTAGTTATCTAGACGGCTTTCATTGCTTTGCGTATGGTACCACCCTTTCTACCAAAGGTAATGTCTCTCTTTCACCTCATTCAGGTGTTTGTTTGTACTCCTTTTCAGAGGAGGACCTTTGGTCAGATCCTTCTCTGCATCTGCTCAATGCATGAAGGGTATTGCTCAAATAACTAGAAGCGATCAACCCCTTTCATTGGTTGGAACATCCCTTTGTTCTCTTCAACAGCCCAAGACAAGGACAGGCAGCAGCCGAGTTCTTGGGTTTCCGCTGGATCAATGAGGCATTCCAGGTGGGAATAAAGGCTCATTACTCTAGATCACAGGTCTCCTCCTGTGCTAAGTCTACCTTGGTGTCTCCAGAAGATATCTGTAAAGTGGCTACCGGGTTCTCCAAGTACCACTGTGAAACACCATAGATGGCACGTGGCAGCAAGAGCTGATAAGCACCTTTGGCAAGGCTGTTCTGGCCAAAGTGTCTTCTTCCTCTGACCCTATGTCACATACCCAAGCACTCAGGATCCTCGTCTGGACTGGTCTAGCAGGATGGTGAAATTTTAATCATACCTGAATTCCTTTCCTTAATCCTCCTGGACCAGTTCAGGACCCACACTGGAAGATCTGACTGTGGATTGGGAAATCCTGCTGCCTTTACAGTGCATATTATTGCAGTGCCTGATCAAGATTACACTATGGTAAGAGAGCCAAATTCTTGTTCCAATTGGACAGTTATTTTGCTAATGATTCTTTATTTTCTCTCTGAGCTTTTCAGTCTTGCTTATAGCTTGGGACATGTCTTATTGGCTCTCTCAGTGCTACACCAGCATATATACCTACTGATTACATCATTGAAAGATGTTCAAGTCTGCCTCCCCCTGCTAAAGGAACATAACCCACTCATCTGGATTGTTCTAGCAGCATTCAAAAGAAAGGAAATAATCAGGTATGATTAAAATTTCTCCTTCTAGTTGTTGCCTGCATTAAAGTCAAAATGACTGCTGAATATATTTAGGATTATAGTGAAGGTTTGCACCAGATTATTTTATGTAAAAAACGTTTTTAAAGTAAACACAAAAATGTGTATCTGAAATTTGGTCAGCAGGCCATTAAAGGTATTTCAAAAAGGACATTTGTGCCTTCAAATTAGCATCTCATATTTCACAACTGCACCAAGGGGGTGTCTCATCTGGAACATGATATACATTTTTCTGTTGCTACTTTTAAAAGGACCTTAAAACTATTCCCCTGAAATTCTGCAGAACTCCACTGATGTCAGATGGAACATAATTCAAATGTTGCAGACTCCAAACATCAATAGATTTAAAAGAACCAGAAAACCAACAAATGACTTGGCTAGAAACAGTGCCTCTGCAGTTCAGAGGGACTTCAAGACTCTGGGAGAGAAACTCAAGCCCTTTGTTAACACTATAGCATTCTCGGAAGTTCTACCTGTTCTTGGTAAGGGGGCAGAAAGACTGCATCGCATAAACAGCTTTAATACATGGCTCCAAACCTGGTGCAAACAAGAAGGATTTAGTATAGGCAACTGGGGAAACAGATGGAACAACAAGCAGTTATACTGTACTGATGGACTATTTTTATTTATTTATTTAACAATTTCTTCTATACCGCCCCTTCCAGAGATCAGGGGCGGTTTACATTGAACAAAGATTAGCATACTTCCGTATTCTTACATGGAACAAGTTTTAACTATGTACACATTTTGTTACATGGAACGTATTTTAACATTAATAATGGTACTTTTTATTTTTTTATTTTTATTTTTTTATACTTATATACAGGTTAATTATATTGAGCGTAACTTATATACAGGTTGTGGAAAAATGAGCATGACATAGTTAATTAACATAAGTTATTTACATTATAGAAGTAGCTGTCGGTTAGGGTAAATCGTTTTGGGTGTTGTGTGACTTAAGTTAAGTATCTTTCTTGTGTTCTTCTTGTGTTAGTCATTTGTTCTGTCTTGAGGACTGTAGATATTCTTTTGAGATTGTCTAGGAGAGGTTTTTTGTTGGTAGGGGATCTCAAAGTGTTTTGTAAACAGGTATGATTTTAATTCCTTTTTGAATTGGTGGAGGTCCTTTATCATGCGGAGGGTTAAAGGAGTTTCATTCCAGAGGGTAGGGGCGGCATAGGAGAAGGCTCTGTCGCTTGTTGTTGCTTTGGTTTTTCTAAAGTTTGTCCTTATGTTGAGGGAGTGGGTTGCATTCTGTCTGCGCGTTCTGGTTTCTGATGGGGGTTGTATTAGTGTTGATAATTGTGAGGGAGAGATGTTATTGATGATTTTAAAAGTAGTTAGGAGGATTTTATATTTTATTCGGCTGCATATGGGGAGCCAATGTAGGTCTAAGAGTATTGGGGTCACATGGTCAGTTAATTTAGCTTTTGTAACCATCTAGGCGCATATGTTTTGGGCCCTTTGGAGGAGGTATATGCTTTTTAGTGGTAAGCCGTTTAGGAGACTATTGCAGTAGTCAAAGTGGGGGGTGATGAGAGAGTTGACTACTGATCTAAAATCATTTGTGTTGAGTAGGGGTCTCAGGTGTTGTATTGTCTTGAGTTTATAGAATATTGTTTTTACTGTATGTTTTATGTGTGGTAGCATGGTGAGTGATTGGTCCAGGATTATACCCAGGTATTTTACCTCGTTTTTAACAGGTATTGGTGTGTTACTTATTGTGATTGTAGTAGGGTAGTTATAGTCAGTGTCAGGTTTTCTTGTTATGAACATTGCCTCTGTTTTTTTGAGGTTGATGCTTAGGTGATTGTTTTCAAGCCATATGGTAGTCTCACTCATGCACTGGAGTAAGGCATCATATTTGGGGTTGTTGGTGTTTATGGGGATGGCAAGCATGATGTCATCCGCATATATGAAATGGTTGATTTTATACTTCTTGAATATGTTTGTGATTGGCTGGAGGTATAGATTGAAGAGGAGGGCGGAGAGGGCTGATCCTTGAGGGATACCTTGACCTTGAGGGAAAGTTTCTGAAGTTTCTTTGCCTAATTGTATCCGTATTAATCTGTGTGAAATGTATGATTTGAACCATTCTAGGACTGTCCCTCCTATTTTTAAGTTTTCTAGTCTGTTGATGAGTGTTTTGTGGTTGATGCTGTCAAATGCAGCGGATAGGTCTATGAAGAGGAGAAGGAAACCTTTGCTATTATCATTAGTGCCTCTGATGAGGAGGTCTGTTAGAGCGATTAGGAGGGTTTCAACTCCATGGGAGGGACGGAATCCAAATTGATGTGCATCAAGGAGTTTGTGCTCATCTATGTAGTCCTGTAGTTGGAGTTGTATGGTTTTTTCTATTATTTTAGCGATTAGAGGTATGCTAGCTATTGGCCTGTAAGAGTTGGGATCCTTTGGGTCAAGCTTATTGTTTTTTATTACGGGACGGATCGAGGAGAGCTTTAGGGCGTTGGGCATAGTTCCTTGTGAGAGTGATTGGTTTACTATGTGTTGGATGTTTTCTGCAAGGAAGTCCTTAGTATGCTTGATCCATGACACCGGGCATGGGTCAAGTGGGGAGGTTGTAGTGTTGATTATTGTTATGATATTAAGGATGTGTTTTCGTTCAGCCTTGTGAAAGGTTGTCCATTCATAGTTACTATTCTGAATGTATTCTGTCATGGTGGTCGGGGGGTAAGGTTTTTCCTTTAGTTTTTCAGCAAAATGAGATGCTAAGGTTTGTATGCTTATAATGTCTTGGTTCGGTTCTGGGTTGTATGGTTTAGTTAGTGTTTTTACGATTGAGAAGAGTTCTCGTGGTCGGTTGAGAGCAAGGTTTATTAATTTGGAGTAGTATTCTCTTTTTGAGTTGTTGATTGCATCCTTATATTTATTAAGTAAGGTAATATATTTGGTTTTGTTATCTTGCGATTTTGTTTTTCTCCAGGTTTTTTCTTGTTTACGTAATAGCTTTTTTAGCAGGGCGATGTCTTTAGTGTACCATTTTTGTGATTCTTTCTTTTTCTTCTGGGTTGTTTGAGTAGGTGTGGCTGCTTCTTGAATTGTTTGGTTCCAGTTCTCTATAGTTAGGTCAATATCAGATAGGTTTGTGGTGAGCTTAGGTAGTACTTTATCAAGAAAAGTATCATTGTCGAAGCGGGTAAAACGTGAGTGGTGTGATGTTGTGTTTAGGGACTGTGATATGGACTACATCTCTCCATCGCCAGGGAAAAGGATCCTGAGTGAAAAATTCAGGCAGTATGTGGACAGGCATTTAAGCTAGAGAAAGGGGGGTGACAGATGGGGACAGACTAATTCAGGATGTCACTCCCAGCAAAAGCATAACAACATTAGAAACAGCCACGCTTTTAAACCACACATCAATGGCAAGTGGAAAGAGGCGAGTAGAACAAAATCCATGCAAACTACAGGCATGCCAGTCAACAAATGCTGGAAAGCAATGAGCACAAATGCTCAAAGCTTAGCCAACAAAGTTCCTGACCTGGAAGCCCTAATGGTGGAAATGGACTTGGACATTGTGGCCATTACAGAAACATGGTTTAACGAATCTCATGATTGGGATATAGCCATAGCTGGCTATAATCTATTTAGAAGAGATAGAGAGCGTAGAAATGGAGGAGGAGCAGCCCTATATGTCAAAAGCAATATTAAAGCTGCTGAAATGCAGGGGACATGGGAAAAAGAAGAAGTGCTCTGGATTGTATTGGAAAGAGGAGATGGTACTGTCATCCATGCTGGTGTAGTCTACAGGCTTCCAACTCAAGCCGAAGAAATAGATGGCAAATTGACTATTGATATTGCAAAGATAGACATGAAGAAGGAAGTGATCATATTGGATGACTTTCATCTACCAGATGTGGATTGGAGTATTCCTTCTGCAAACCTGGAAAGAAGTTAAAAAAAAAAAAAAAAAAAAAAAATTGCGGATGCCTTCCACGATGCATTAAACAAATGATGATGGAACCGACCAGGGAAAGCACGATGCTGGATTTAGTGCTCAGCAACGGAGATAGCATATCAAATGTCTGAGTGGCTGCCCATGTGAGCAGAAGGGATCACACGGTGTTGTCTGAGATAAAAGCCAAGGTGAAGTCCAATCACAGCAAATTCAAAGTCCTAGACTTCAAAAACACTGACTTCAGTAAAATGGCCAAGTACCTGAAGGAGGAGATGGCAGGGTGGGAGGAGATAAGGGAAGTGGAATTGCAATGGGCTAAACTGAAAAAGGCAATAAAAGGGGAAACTGATACATATGTAAGGAAAGTAAATAAAACAGAGGAAAAGGAAACCTATTTGGTTCTCCAAAGTAGTGGCTGCACTAATAGAGGCAAAAAACGCAGCTTTCACAAAATTCAGAAGTTCACAAACAGAGGAACACAAAAAAGGAATACAGTATCAAACTAAAAGGACAAAAAGAAAAATAAGGATAGCAAAATCAAAAGGCAGAGAAGATGGCTAAAGATGTGAAGTGTGGCAACAAAATTTCTTCAGGTATATTCAGGAGAGGAGGAAAATCAGAGGTGGCATTGCAGGACTCAAAAGTGCTGGGAATGGATTTGTAGAAAGTGACATTGAAAGAGCGAAAATGCTAAACAAATACTTCTGCTCTGTTTTTACTAAAGAAAATCCTGGAGAAGAACCACCTGTGATTCCCAAATATACAAATGGGAATGGAGTAGATACCACACCATTCACAGAAGATGATGTGTTAGAACAGCTTGCAAAACTGAAAGTGGACAAGGCCATGGGACCAGATAGGATACATCCCATGATACTGAAAGAGCTCAGAGCGGTTCTTGAAGGGCCATTTAAGGAGTACGTGACTAGCTGAGCCCTTACGGCTAGGTGCGGGACGCGCATGACACCCTCATGCAGGGGAGGCGGGCGGGATGGTGTGGCTGACTTATCCTGCTGTCCACGGAGAACCCTGTTACAGGTAAGTAACGTTGTTTTCTCCTAGGACAAGCAGGATGCGTCAGCCACACCTGGTGTCTCCCAAGCTATGATTTCCCGCTGAGGGGAATGAGGGAGGCATGCGTTAGAAGAGCAACAGTGTTTATTGAGAACCACACAGGCATACAAACAAGGTGCAAGCCCCTAGGCAACACGCTAGGAGGCAGGTCGTAGCAATTGTGTAAGTCGCGAGGTAGGATCGCTGTACAATAACAGTGAAACAGTGCAATTCAACAACACAAAACAGTGCAAAATCAACAACACAGGCAACAATAACAGTGCAAGAACAGCATGTGCAAATAAGCCAGAGCCTGGCGGCGACTGGTAATAGCAGCAGAGTCTGGCGGCGACTGGTAATAGCAGCAGAGTCTGGTAACTAGTCACCGGTCCAGTGTTATGCTGATTCCCCTGGATCACTATCCAAGGTTGTAGTAGCTGCCGACAGGACCGCTCGGCCGAAGGAGCTGTCGGTCTCGGCGTGGACATCGAGGCAGTAGTGTTTCTGGAAGGTCGACTGCGAGGACCAGGTGGCGGCTTTGCAAATCTCGCTCACCGGGATTTCCTGCGTGTAGGCCAGGGAAGCGGCCAGGGCGCGGAGCTGGTGTGCAGTCGCCCTGTTCGTTGGGAGTGCGCCCGCCTTCTGTAGGCAATAGGCGACGCAGTCCGAGATCCAGTGGGAGAGCGTGCGTTTGGTGACAGGTCTCCCTGGCTTGTTAGGGTCGAAGGAGACGAAGAGCTGGGTTCCCCGCCGAGTGGCGGTCGTTCTGTCGATGTAGATGCGCAATGCACGCACGCAATCTAGGGAGTGGAGACGTTGTTCTTCTAGGGACGAGTGTGGGGCTGGAAAAAAGGATGGTAGCTCCACTGACTGGTTGATGTGAAAGGCGGAGGAGACCTTAGGCATGAACTTGGGGTGTGTCCGGAGGGACGCCCGGTTGTGGTAGAGTTTCGTGTATGGCGGGTGTGCCACTAGGGCCTGCAATTCGCTGATCCGTCGAGCTGAGGTGATGGCGACCAGAAACAGAGTCTTCCAGGAGAGATATTTCTCAGGAGCTGTGGGGAGCGGTTCGAACGGCTCCTGCATGAGCTGTTGCAGGACGACGCTGAGGTCCCACGAGGGTACCGGTTTTTGTACCGGTGGTTGCAAATTCCTGAGTCCTCTCATGAAGCGCAATACAATGGGAAGAGTGGCCGTGGAGCCCGGGGTCGGGTCCCCTGGTCGTTCGTGTAGAGAGGCAATGGCCGCGAGGTGCACCTTGATGGATTGCGGTTTCAGGCCTGAGTTGAAGAGGTGGGAGAGGTACTGTAGGATGGAGGGTACCGGACAAGAGGCTGGCCGGATTCCGTGGTCAGTGCACCAAATGCTGAAACGTTTCCACTTGAGGCCGTATGTCTTCCTGGTTGACGGTCTCCGGGAGGCAAGGACAATCTGCTGTACCTCTGAGGATAGCTGAGAGTCGTTGAAGGTCAACCTTTCAGCCTCCAGGCTGTCAAGGCTAGCGTCTGGAGGTTGGGGTGCCAGGTTGTGCCGCCGTTCTGGGTTAGCAAGTCTGGTCTCGGAGGCAGTCGAACTGGAGGCTCCTGAGAGAGCTGCAAGAGCAGGGAGAACCACATTTGTCGTGGCCAATAGGGAGCGATCAGAATCACGTGTGCTTTCTCCTTGATGACGCGTTGTATTGTGGCTGTCAGGAGGGGCGTAGGGGGGAAGGCGTATGTCAACTCCCAGTTCCCCCACGGGATGGCGAAAGCATCTGCGACCACTCTCCGCTGTGACGGGTGTTTTGAGCAGAACAGGGGGCACTTGGCGTTCGCTTCGGTCGCAAAGAGGTCGATCTACGGAACTCCCCAGCGTTGGAACAGGTGCTCTGCCACCTCTGTGTGAAGCATCCACTCGTGCGGTTGTAGTTGTCGGCTGAGTCTGTCCGCCAAGGCGTTCTGATCCCCGGGGAGGTAGGTCGCCTGCAGGGAGCAGTCGTTGTCTATCGCTAGTGTCCACGTCCTGAGGGCCTCTATGCAGAGAGGACGGGATCTCGTACCCCCTTGCTTGTTTATGTAGAACATGGCCACCTGGTTGTCTGTTTGCACCAAGACCGCCTTGCCCGCCAGGTGGGGCATGAAGGTCTGGAGGGCATATCTGATCGCCCGGAGCTCGAGGACATTGATGTGTAATGATTTCTCCGCTGTGGTCCAGGCTCCTTGCGTGTTGAGGTGCAGAAGGTGGGCTCCCCAACCTTTGGTGGAGGCATCCGTGGTGAGGACCAGCTGAGGAATGCGTGGTTGCAGGTACCTGCCCACTGAGAGGTTGGCTGGGTTCGACCACCAGCGCAGGCTCCGGACAACCGTGGCTGTGATCGGAATGCGGGTGCTGAGTGGTTGGGAGAGTTGCTTCCAATGGGTCTGCAGGTGCCACTGGAGAGTGCGCATGTGAAGTCTCGCAAGTGGGAGGACCGATGTTGTTGCAGCCATGTGGCCTAGTAGGCGTAGGATCTTGTGGGCTGAAGCCCGCTGTGCGGCCGACACTTGCTTGGTCAGTTGGAAGATTGCTCTCATCCGGGTCTCCGGCAGGAAGGCCTTGCAGGCATTGGTGTCGATGATGGCCCCGATGAATTCTGTACGCTGCACGGGCTCCAATCGGGATTTGTCTTTGTTGAGGAGGAAGCCCAGCTTGGCTAGTAGGGATGTCGTCCGGCGCACTGCTCTCCGTAGCTCGGGGGCAGAGTTCGCAGACAGGAGCCAGTCGTCCAGGTAGGGAAAAATGGCGACGCCTTGCTTGCGGAGGTGTGCCGCGGCCACTGCCACACATTTTGTAAAGACTCTGGGCGCTGGGGAGAGGCCGAAAGGCAGGACTCGATACTGGTAGTGGCATCCCAGAGCTATGAACCTCAGGAATTTCCTGTGGGAAGCGTGGACCGGGATGTGGGAGTAGGCCTCCTGCAAGTCCAGTGTAGCCATCCAGTCCCTCGCTCTGATGAGTGGAAGGATGGAGTTCAGTGCGTACATCCGGAACTTCTCCTTCACGAGGTAGTTGTTCAGATTTCGTAGGTCCAGGATGGGACGGAGGCCCCCTGACTTCTTGGTAATAAGGAAGTACCAGGAGTAGAAGCCAGTGTTGATTTCGCCCGGGGGAACCCGCTCTATCGTCCGGGACTGGAGAAGTTGCTGCAGTAGGTCCGAAAGAGGTTCTTGGAGATGCAGTGGAGTCTGGCTGGTAGGCTGCTTGCGTTGCCTTGGGGGGGAGGAGAAGTGCAAACGATAGCCCGACTGGACTATCTGAATGACCCACTTGTCTGTGGTAATCTCCCGCCAGGCTGAGAGGAAAAGGGACAGACGGCCCCCCACAGGGGGGGCCGCCGCTGAATCCGGCGCAGGGTCCAGCCGGCTCGGGTAGTCAGAAGGATGAGGTGTCTTTACCTGAGTGCGGGGGATTTGACTGTTTCTGTTTGCGTTGCCTCGGTTGCTGCCTCTGAAAGGAAGGCTTATGATAGTTTTGCTTGAATTTAGGTGTCTGCCACTGCCGGTTGGAGCCATAGTATTGTTTTGAAGAGGAGAAGGGCTTGCGGAAGTAGCTCCCTTTCTGCGACCAGGAGGGGCGTTCGAGTCCGTCCGCTGCCAGTGTCTTGAGGGTGGTGCAATCCTCTTTCAGCCCATTCACGGTGTCCGCAACTTTGTCACCAAACAGGGAGTCACCCGAGCAGGGCGCATCCGCGATTCTGTCGTGGGTACTGTCCGAGAGTCCCGAAGCACGAAGCCACGCCCAGCGACGGGCTGAGATGGCCGTGCCCGCAGTCCGGGCGGCCGTATCAAAGGCATCAAAGGCGGTGCTCATGAGGTGCTTGCTGCATTCTGACAGTTCCTGCATGGTGGCTGAGGTGGATGTACGTGCGTCCTTAGGAAGGTTCTGCAGTTGGCTTTTCAGGTCAGCCAAGAGGGCGTCCTGGAACAGTACATGCTGAAATTGATGTGCTGCTATCTTGGCACTGAGCATGGCCCCTTGGAACGTCTTCCTTCCCACGTCGTCTAGACGCTTGGGGTCCCGTCCTGGTGGATGGGTGGCTTGGGCACGCGTGGACTTTGATCTTTTGAGAGCAGAGGACACCACGATTGACTGGTGGGGAAGCTGAGGCCTGTTGAAGCCGGGAGCAATGTGGAGAAGGTACTTACTGTCCAGGCGTCTGGAGCAGGCCTGGCCGGACGCAGGGGACTGCCAGAGAGTAAGTTGTTTGTCCTTCAATTTGCGGTGGAGGGGAAGGGCGATGGCCGGTCTCGGCCCGCTGAGGTATTTCATTACCTCTGGTTCCTTTTCGTCGGCCGTCTCCTCCGTTGCAAGGCCGAGTTTGGAGACCACCTTCCGGAGGAACTTGGGGTATGTCAAGTCTTCAGGCATAGGTGGCTGCGGGTCTTCCGGCATGTCCCCCGGCTCATCCGCTGGATTTTTGGGGGTGCCTGGACTAAGATCCTCCATGTCGCTCCCCCCGGATTCAGGCTGCGCAGGGGAGGGGGTCCGCACCGTGGAAGGCACCGGGGAAGGAGACCGTGCCCTGGACGGTGACCGGTCAGTGACTAGCGGCGAGGGGGCCCGCTCCGAGCAAAGTCTGGTCACCGGGGAAGGGCTCTTCGGTGGCGCCCGCTCCTTTTCCAGTCGTGGGGGGGCAGTTTGCTCCACTAAGCGCGAGAGTAAGTGCAGGATAGCAGATGATGTGGAAGACCGGCTGCTCCTGTGGCTGCTGCTGCGTGCAGGGCTGTGCCTCTTGCTCCTCTTGGGACTGTGAGAGTGGGAAGCCCTTGAGCCTGAGGGAGACCGGCTGTGCCTGTGTCTCCTGCGTTTGCCAGCACTTTTCCTGCTTGTCCGGTGCTGCTTGGCTGCATCCCGGCTGTGGGAGCGGTGTTGGCGCCTCCCCCGTGAGCGCTGTGAGTCGCTGTCTTCTGGGCTCCTGTCGGCGCGGTGGCTGCTCCCGCGCTGATGGCTGTTCCCACGCCGATGGTCAGTGTCGGCGCGGTGGCTGCTCCCGCGCCGATGGTCTGTGTCGGCGCGGTGCGAATCCTCAGAGGAGATCCGGGACGTGCTGGGCCGGGGGGAGGGCAGCCGCCGCGGATCAACTTCCTGGAGGCAGGAGGAGCTCTGACCAATGGGAGGTGGGGGGGCGTGACCGGAGGAGGAGCCAGGCGAGGCCACGCGGGCGGCGCCATCTTGGCCTGCAACCGGGGAGCCGCGTGGCAGAGAAGAGCTTGATTTTCCAGAGGAGCTTACCCCAGAGGTGCAAGACGGAGGGGGAGCGTACTGCCCGGCAGGGAGAGAAGCACTGCGACCCCGGTTAGATGAGCTTGGCGATTTTGACGGTCCGTTGGAGTTTGCAGTCCTGGAAGTGGAGGGCACCTCTGGTCTGGAGGGAGTCTGCCGCGGCTCAGACGGGGCGCTTCCTGTATCAGCCCTGGGGGTTTTCTTAGCTTTAGCAGTCTTGGACCGAGCCGGTGAGGTCAGCAACTCTTTCAGCGATAGCTCCCGATGTTTCCTTGCCCGGGGAGACATCCGGGTGCAGCTCACACAATTCTCGGCATCGTGCGCTGTCCCCAGGCATTTGATGCAGCGCTGGTGAGTATCGGAGCTGTTCATTTTTCTGCTGCAGTGGGTGCATTTTTTAAAACCCGGTTTGGGCATGATAAGGTGAATTTTTAAAGAAGGATTAGGAGAGCTGTAGAAATCCGTCTGAGGCGAAGGCGGAAGAAGAAAAAACTGGCCGGCTAGGGGCGGGCCGGGAGGTGGGGACCACTCACACATGCTCAGAACACTCTGAGCTAGAGAGCACTTCCGTCACGGCGCCGTCGGATGACGTCACCAGGTGTGGCTGACTTATCCTGCTGTCCACGGAGAACCCTGTTACAGGTAAGTAACGTTGTTTTCTTGAAGGGCCATTTAAGGATGTTTTTAATAGATCCTTAGAGACAGGAGCAGTTCCACAGGACTGAAAGGGGGCTGATGTGGTACCTCTTCACAAAAGTGGTAACAGGGAAGAAGTGATAAACTACAGGCCAGTAAGCCTTACCTCAGTGGTGGGAAAAGTAACGGTGGCGCTCCTGAAAGAGCGAATAGTGAACTTCCTTGAAACCAATTGGTTGCATGATCAGAGGCAACATGGTTTTACCAAAGGACGATCTTGCCAAACAAATCAGTTCTTTGACTGGGTGACCACAGAACTAGATCAAGGGCATGCGATGGATGTCATCTACCTGGATTTCAGCAAAGCCTTTGATACTGCTCCTCATAGGAGGCTTATCAAATTCAAAAGCTTGGGGATGGGCCCCAAGGTGGTGAACTGAATCAGAAATTGGTTGATTGACAGACAACAGAAGATGATGGTAAACAGAACTCACTCGGATGAAAGAAAGGCGATTAGTGGTGTGCCCCAGAGTTCAGTCCTGGGACCGGTACTGTTCAATGTATTTGTGAGTAATATTGCAGAAGGACTGAATGGAAAAGTCTGCCTTATTGTAGATGACACGAAAATGTGCAACAGAGTGGACTCCCCTGAGGGAGTGGAGAACATGAGGAAAGATCTACAAAAGCTGGAAGAATAAATCTTAACTGCCAAGCATTAGACCAATGTGAAGAAGAGCAGTGTGATGCACTTGGGAAGCAGAAATCCAAGGGAATTGTATGTGATAGGGGGCGAGAGGCTGATGTGCACGGAATAGGACGACGACCTCGAAGTGTTTGTTTCTGAGGATTTCAAGGTGGCAAAACAGTGCAACAAGGCGGTGGCAAAAGCCAGAAGGATGCCGAGTTGCATACAAAGAGGAATTACCAGCAGAAAGGAAGAGGTATTAATGCCACTTTACAAGTTGCTGGTGGGGCCTCAATTGGAATATTGTGTTCAGTTTTGAAGACCATATCTCGCAAAGCATATAAAAAAAAGACTGGAAACTGTTCAGAGGAAGACAACCAAAATGATTTGGAGCCTGCATCAGAAATGTTTTGAGAAGAGACTTGAAGACCTAAATATGTACACTCTGGAGGAGAGGAGGGAAAGGGGAGATATGATTCAGACCTTTAAATACGTAAAGAGTATTAAACAAACAAACCTCTTCCAAAGACAGGGAAGTTGTAAAATTAGAGGGCAAGGGGGGAAATTGAAAGGCAATGACAGGAAATACTTTTTCACTGAAAAGGGGGATGGATGCTTCGAATGCCCTCCCAATGGAAGTGGTGGGAGCAAATACAGTGACAGAATTCAAAATGGCATGGGACAGACACAGTGAATCCCTTTATAGCAACAGGATAAAATCAAAATAATCATAACTATCTCTTATATCTCAACAAGTAGAGGCGACCTACACGGTTCATCCCTAAACAAAGGCTTGGGGGGGGTGACCTGAACAGAGTGGCAGGTGCACTTACTCATGCCGCCTTGTTGGGCGGACTAGATGGACCATACTAGTCTTTATCTACCATCATTTACTATGTCACTATATGATAAAGGTACTCAAAACACCACACACCCCCAATACATGAATCCCATCAGAACCGAAGCGATAAACAAAAACAAAATAAATCAAGCAGGCCCCAGGAAGCGAAGGGCAACTTCTCAACATTAGGTGAGATCTATTAAAAAAAACTGCTTGGCAACAGCTTAAAGATACTAAGTCGCTTAAAAAAAAAGTAAAACTAATTGATTCAACAGGATTACTACTATGTGTCAGGTATACGTTTGAAATACCGTTCAAAAAAGGTACAGTTTTCTTACAAAAGTCAAAATACTAAACATCCTTCCAAATGCACCAAAAAAACAGGAAAAATATGAAGGTCTTAAACTGCATATTTTGCCCATGCCCATTTAATTTATATGCATAACAAATCAGAGAAGCAGTACTGTATGAAGACAACTGAGGTGGGAAGATTGGTGGAAGATTCAAAAACCTTTGCTATGCTGATACTACTATGTTATTGGATCAAAGTGAAGACTATCTGCTCCTTTATCTTTATAAGCAAATGTTTCAATCTTAAATTGGGTCTGCACCTTAACATGAAGGCGACAGATCCTGGGAACTGGCAGAGTCAATTTCATTGTTGATGGAGAAGAACTAGAAATAGACCATTTTAACCTGCTTCTCTGGGCTGTCCAGATGTTCAGATGTCCAGACAGCCTGGAAATGCACCCGATTCTGCTCCTGTGGGGGCTAGACGTCCCCACAGGCACAGAATCACAGCCTAGTGGCTGGATGTCTGGGACATGCCCCGATTCAGGCACCCCAGATGTCCAATCACTTTCCTGGCTAACTCAGCCAGGCTCCTGCATGGAGCTGCAGTGTCATGGCACCGTGACTCCATGCAGAAGCAGCAATCCCCAGCAGCAGTAGCAATCACCCCGTTCCCTGTAGCCCGACCCACAACTGGGCCTGCCATGGCCAGGGTCAGGCTGCGGGGAACTCCCCTGCACCCCCCCTCACTTCAACAGCTGGCCCGGGCTCCAGCTTCCCCCGACATCCGAGGGACTTATTCCACCTTAGAGGTGGAACAAGTCCCCCTTTTAAATGGCCAACCCCGAATGTACCTCCAAATAGGCCCTGTACATCTGAGGTTATGGTGCCTCCCACCGCATGGCTCTTACCTTCCTGGGCCCACCCCCTCCCACCCACAAACAGAGCTCCCCACACAACTCACATCTATGTCCGGGGAGCTCTTTTCCCACCAGTGTGATCCAGGTGTTTAGTGGATCTAGACATCTGGTAAATAAAATGTCACCTGCCATATCGTCCTGCTAGACCAGTCCAAACAAATGGGACATACCAAAGCTATGCCTCCAATGGGTAAGATGACAACACGGCAGCTTTAAAGACCTCTGAGCCAAAGGCCATGTCTGCCCAAGCGTGGACATCCAAGCAATCATGCTTAACAAAAGTGCAAGGTGATGCCCATGCTGCCGCCTGACAAATGTCTAAAAGGGCAACTGCGCTACATTCTGCCCAAAAGGATGCTCGCGTACACAAACCCTCTAGAACCGGACTGTTCCTCAACAGACATGCTGAGGTAATAGCCATCTTGATCCAGCTCTCCAAGATAGACTTAGAGGCCACCTCACCAATATACAGGCCTGCAAACAGTACGAACAGTCTGAACTGTGAAAGGAGTTAGTGATTTTGAGATACTAGAGAAGCACTCTCCTGACCTCCAACCAGGCATAGGTCCTTCTCTTTCCCTTGGCACCATGCCATAGAAAAGAGAGGTAATGGCCAAATACATTCAGCCTCCTCCAAAAAGACAAGAAAGGATCCCTGCACAACGATGCCTGCAATTCAGAGTACATCTTGCTGAGCAGAAAGCAACCAAGAAAGTCGTCTTAAGGGTGGCCCACATCAGGGGCTTAAAGGGCTCTGACATCAAGGCCCAGAGAACTAAGCAGAGATCCCAAGAAGGAATGATTGAACACACGGGAGAATGCAAGTGTTGTACCCCCTGAAGGAAATGACACATATTCAGGTGAGAGGCTATAAAACAGCCCCCCCCCCACCACCAGCCCCCAAATGCATGACAGGGCTGCCACCTGAACCTTCAGGGAACTAAGGGAGAGGCCCTTTACAAGGCTGCCCTGAAGAAAAGCGAGCAAGGGGGGCGGGTGTTGTACTAGGACCAATCTGACACTCACAACACCAGTGCTCAAACAGGCACCAGACATGCATGTAGGCAAGGCTGAAAACACCTCTTCTCATTTTCAGGAGCATGGAAACCATGTCAGGAAAATAGCCTTTACAAGTCAGATGTCACCTCTCAACAGCCAAGCTGTAAGCAAGAAGGGAGCCAAGTTGTCCAGAAGGACCTGTCCCTGCCGCAACAGACCATCCCCCCCCCCGGGGGGCTGTAGAAAGTTAGAGATTTCTGCAGGAGCTGCATCCAGTCCCTGAACCATGGCCTCTGTGGCCAATCCAGAGTCACCAGGACAACCCAGCCTGAATGTCACTCTATGCAGCGAATTGCATGCCCCACGAGCAGCCATGGAGGGAACACATACAGCAAACCTTAATTCAGCCAGCGCATCAACACCCTTGGAACTTGCTTCCTTGGAACTGAATAATCTGCACACTTTGGCATTGGATCAGGTCCCCATCAGATCCATCTTGGGATGACTCCCAAAGTCCAGAATCTGTTGAAGCACCAATTGGCTCAATTCCCATTCCCCGAGATTGGGAGAGTGGCAACTGAAACCTGCTTCCACATTGTCGATGCCTGTAATGTACTGCACTGGGCAAGCTAAGAGGTTCCTTTCCACCCAGAAGAACAGAAGGGTCATCTCCAGAGCTACTCCAGCACTCTTCCTGGTCTCCTTGCTGGTTGACATACACCACCACCATGGCATTGTCAGAGAACATCTGGATTGCAATTCCCCAAACTAAGGACCAGAGGCATAGCAAAGCCTAGCGAATGGTCCTCGCTTCAAAGTAGGTTGTTGGGCCATGTTGCCTCCAAACTGTCCAAACTGTTCCAACAGCTCTGAGCCGTTTGGCCCTCACAATGGGCTCCCCAGCCAATCAGACTGACATCTGTCAACAAGCAGCCACGAAGGATTGTTCAGTGGCATATCCTTCTGCAGATGCTAGGGCTGCCCCCACCAATGTAGATGGAGCCCCCTCAAGGAAAGGAGGGGAGGCCTGGCATTGAAATCCCAAGAGCTTGGAGACTAACAGGACAGCAAGGACCCTTGCAATGGTCATATCTGAACACATGCCCAGGAATCACTTTGATTGATGCTGCCATCCATCCGAAAATCTATACATAATCGCAAACCCTGGAGCTTACTTCGCCCTGAGGACTGCCAGCTGAAACAATAGTCTTCTCATTCTCTTTGGGCAGGAAAAACACTACCTATGCAAGCACAGGCTCATGCTTCCAGGAACTCCAGTGGCTGGGAAGGCTGCAGTTGGCTCCTCCCATAGTTAAAACACTTAGCTAAGACTCTCCAGGAATTGCACCACTCAGGCCAACATCCAAGATGCATCCGGCATGGATGAACCAGTCGTGCAGATATGGGTGAACACAGATCTCCTTGCGCTTCAGCTGCCACCATCGTGACCTTTCAGAATGCCCTCTGAGTAGTGGAAGATCAAACAGGAGAGTGGCAACCTGAAGATGAGAGCTGGGAATGGTGAACTAGAGAAAGCGCTGCTGATTCTTGCGGATAGGAATATGGAAATGGCCTGATCCAGGGGCATGAGAAAACTCTGCATGCTGCACTAACTCTCCTAACATAAGTGCAATACCTGAAAGTAGGCACTGACCCCCTAGAGGTTGAGAATTGGACAGAAGGACCCATTATTCTTCACGCCACAACAGAGATGGAGAGTCAGCCCTTGCCCCACTCGGCACAGGGGACCGGTATAACTGCCTGTAAGCTGAGGAATCTTTCCAGAGTAGTCTGAATGGCAATCCTCTTGGCTGCAGAACCACATGGGGAGCTGACAAAGATGTCTAGGGTAGGTTCTCTAGCACCCAACGAACCTTGAAAACCCAGGCCCATTCCTGGTAGAAGAGATGTAGCCTGCTGCCCACTCGAGGCCCCCCAGAATGAGCTGCAAAATTCCATCCAACCTCTGCTGAAGGCAGAGAAATACTAAAGTGTGCCCCTAGCTACATCTGTGATTATAGTCTCCATATTTGCTGGTTGGGGGGCACAGCCCACTTGTCTGTATCTAGCAGAACGATATGGAATTTGGTTTTATGTGCACTGTGATTCCTTTTTTTGCCCTAGGACTTGTTTTCACCAATGAGAACTCCATGCTCTCCTCCTCCCCCCCCCCCCACCCCATTACAAACTAAGTTTCTATACAAGCAGCCACCTATTCTTTGTAGTGTTTTGCAATTCCTGGAGCTGGGAGACTCTCCTCTGTGTCAGCCAAGAATGAATGTGTTCAACTGGTTTCATTAACTAAAAAGGCAGTATCGTTGGCCTTTCCTCAACTGCAAGGTCACCAAATGTTATTGGGTCAAGAAGCAAGTGCCCTGGCTAAGGACTAGTTCCTGCAGCACCTGCGAGATTTAGTTTGGAATTTACCACAAATCTCTGTTCTGCGTGACAAGCACAGTCAAGCAAACCTGCGAAGACCCTGTTCCATTTCTGAACAGCATCCTGTGTCCAAGATATTACTGAGCTCCCCAGGAATTTGCCTGATTAAAGTATATCTTAATTAGATTTAAAAAATTAAGTTTTCAACAATCTTTATTTGAAATAAAGTAAGAATACAAATCAAGTCCCCGTCTAGGAGACAGTCACCTGAATAAACAATCAGAAAAACATCAAGGCAACAGGATCCAAAATTTACAAAGCCCAATTTGCATGGAAAGAAAAAGAAAATAATATTCATGAGGATTCTTTACTGATCAGAAATGCCTCAAGTTGTCTGACATCGAGAAAAACATACTTAATGCCTTCCAAGACCAAAATACATTTACAAGGGTATTTCAGAAAAAAGGAAGCCCTAACGGCTAAAGTCCGTTCTTTCAAAGCTAAAAACGCTTTCTGACGAACCTGAGTAATCCTACTCACGTCTGGCAAAATTTGTAAAGAGTCCCCACAAAAAAACTGATTTTTCTTTTTAAAGTATAAACTTAAAATCAAATTTTTATCTTGTAATGAAACAAAAGAAACAATCAAAGTAGCTCGCTGAGGAATTAAATCAATAGAAGATTCCAAAAACTGAGAGACATCTAAGGACTCTACGCCATTGGGGTTCCCTTCCCGTACAACATCAGGAGAGGAAGTCTTTACTGCAGAGAACGTAGGAATATAATATATTGAAGAAAACTTAATAGAACCCACATCAATTAGCAAGACCTCCTTAAAATATTTTTGTAACAAAATCAATAGAGCAAGATAATGGGTACGAGGAAAATTTAAGAAACGCAAATTTTTTGAACGATTAATATTCTCAAGGGCTTCTAACTGATGATGAACCAAAGCACTATCTTTAATAGCAGAAGACGCAGCTGCCTCTAATACAGTAAAGCGACCCTCCAATTTAGTCAACAACTTATTACTTTTGGAAAACAATACTTCATGCTCTGAGAGCTTCTGTACCACTTCCGTGGAAAACCGCTTACTTAGGAGAAGGAAGCGCGAAAGGAACCTTCCATACACACTATCATCTCCCAAATATCTCTCAAGGAAACCTCAGCAGGCACAGTCACTTCCAGCGTCCCAGGAGAAAATACCACCGAAGAAGGCATCTTAACTTTCTGCTCTCCCAATGTCATTAAAGATGAGGCCTCCTGAACACAGCGAGGATTTTCACCGGATATACCCTCCCGGACAGAAAAATCCTCCAACACCTCTTCCCTTCCGGGTTGGACAACCCCTAGCGTATTAGAGGAGGACTCAGACACAGTACTCACGGACTCCCTCAATTGATCTTCCTGCGAGGGAGAAGTTCCAGGACCCACAAGATGTCGATCCATAGGGCCAACAGTTTTACCAACTTTGGCAGGGATTACTGGAAACACCTTTTTCCTCCGTCTACCCATGAGACCGTGACAAGAAGCTCCTCACAGCTCCGAAGGGGCTCCAAAGGGGCGTGGCCTGCCCCTTTGGTCACGCCCCTTCGGGCACGCACCCGCGGATTGTGTTCCGCGGCGGGCTGACGGTGAAATAACGGCCCGGAGGGGGCGGGGTCTCCAAACTCCTCCTCCACCCAAGCGCCGCACCAGGATCCAAACAGCAACAGGAAACTGTCTCACCAGGCAGCAGCGGGCCGACGGTGAAATAACGGCCTGAAGGGGGTGGGGTCTCCAAACTCTTCCTCCACCCAAGTGCCGCACTGGGATCCAAACAGCAACAGGAAACTGTCTCCTTAATTAAATAATGTTTAAATGTCTAATCCTGCTTCCTTTTCCTTGTTTGCCAACTGAACTTTAAAAGCTAATATACTATTTTTCCTATTAGTACAGTTTGCTAGCTCTGTGTCTAACTGATCTGTGACCCCAGCATGTTTTTTTGTATTCAATCTGTAGGTGCATTTTGAGGATCTGTGCGAGCCTGTCTCAGTGTCCCTAGAAACCACAGGGAATAGCTTGCAGGATGGGGTACTTATCCAGAGGCATCAGGCACCCAGTTGGAGAGTGTGGTTGTTAGTGCAGGGGCACATGTACAGGTGGGACCATTGTCAGGCCTTGACAGGACCCTCCAACAGTCTACAACACTGGTTCTCAGCCCAGTCCTCTGGGACCCCTAGGCCAGTCAGATTTTCAGGATATCCACAATGAATCTGCATACAAAGATCTGCATACACTGCTTCCATTGTATGCAGATCCAACTCATGCATATTCATTGTGGATATCCTGAAAACCTGACTGGACATCCCAGAGGACTGGATTGAGAACCACTAGTCTACAAGATTAACCCCAAGTGGATAGTAGGGGTAGTAGCCAAGGTGTTACATGACAATAAGAGTACCACTTGGTTCCAAGAAACCCTATTCTAATATGAATACTGCTGACATGCTGATCATCTGTAGGGGTGGAAAAATACCAAGCATCCTGAAACCTGATTCCTGGCAGCAGCCCAAGACCGCACAGAATAGGAGAGGTGGGAGAGACAAAGGAGGCGGCGATAAGAGCAGACATTTTTTTTTTTTTTTTTTTTTTTTAACTAGCTCCTAAAATGTTGGCCAATGCAAGTTTTTAAAAGTACATTTTCTATTCCTGATCCTTACAAAGATTTGCATACATGTTCTTAAATCCAAGCTATTCTAATGTACCTTATCTATCTGGTCTCTTTTCAGCACTATATCCTGAGCGCATTGGCCGACACACAGAAAATAGTCACTGAGGGGGGTGGGGGGGGGGAGGGAGAAAGAAGGGGATTTTCTTCCAGTAAAACACTCAAATTTATCAAGGAGCCTTGAAGTGTGCATTGCTTCCATGGCAAGCGAGCCTGGGACAAAATTTTTCAATCCCCATTCGTCAGCCATAAAAGTAGTAAAACAAGAACTCTCCTGCAGCACCTCCAGCAGCACCCAATCCAACATCGGAGGCAGAAGCGGGAGACGCTGCTCCTCCCGCTCCCACCGCCAAGGCCCAATCGGGGCTCAGCGAGCAAGATAAAGGAGCAGAGCACGCACAGGCGTGCCTGCGCCCGGCGTGGAACTAAGGCGAAGAAAGTATTTTAAAATCACCCAAACGTACGTACAACTTTAACCATTTGTTAATTGCCTACTAGGTTTCCTGTAACTTATAGCTTGTCCATGCAAGTTTAAGTAAAAAGCCTGTATGCTAGTTGCCATGCCAGTATATTAAGAATCTAGACCATTTCTAGGCACTCTTCAATACCAACGTGTTAGGCGCAAAACACTGGATCAATTCATACACCTATATAAAATACGCCAGTCTTCCAGTATAGCATCAAAGGGTCTCACTGTATATCACCCTTGTCTGTGATCGATTTGGGATAGGTTACAGAAAACAATGGAAAAAATAAGTGTTGATAAGCTTTTACTATTATTTGCTACTGTATACCCAAACTACCTTGACTTACTCCCAAGCTTCTCCCCTGCTAATCACATTACCCATCCCTGTCTATATCCAATACCCCATACAAAACCATCACATTACACCACACAGAACCATTCAGTATACCATATCCCAGCCAAAACAGAAGAAACTCCAATCCAGACTAATCCAAATAAACACAGCGCCAAACGTAGTGGCGCACAGCGCCTTCTCAATAGCCCCTTTAAATTGTATGCTAATCAACGCCAGGTCAATCAGAAATAAGCTTCCTATCATATAAGACCTGATTAATGATAAAAGGCCGGATGTACTATGCATTACAGAAACCTGGCTAACAGACAATGACACAATTCTCCTTAACCAACTAAGGATGCGGGGTTATAATCTCTAACTGCCCTCGAGATAAAAAGAGAGGTGGAGGAGTAATAATTGCAAAAGAAGCCTTAAAACTATCCACCATCACTTGCAATACACACAAAGGATTAGATATACTCAAAATAGAGAATAGAATAACAGTATGCCTCATATATAGACCCCCCCACAGCAGTCCATGAAGTATTAGCAACTGTGCTGGAAACAGTATGTAGATTACCAATAAGAAAACCTCAGATTATACTAGATGACCTCAATTTATCATCCCTCCAGACTACACATACAAACTCATTCCTGGAGACAATGGAACAGATGGGATACCAACAAATACTCAACCCCACCCACAATAAGAGAAATATACTAGACATGGTGGTTCCTCCCTAAATTTACACCAGATTACACAGCTGCCCCCCCCCCCCAAACATAACGCAGGTCCCCTGTTCAGATCACTTTCTGATCCAATTTACATTTAACATACCTTTACACTACACTACCCAAACATCTCTATCGAACCCTACGAACACCCAATGAACAACTAGATTTAAACCCTTTGATAAAGACACACTATTAAAAGCAACCACCACCCACTTCAGTACCCCACAAACTGATCTCGACGAACTTATCAATCAATGGAACTCAGGAATAGCAGCAGCTTCAAAGCCAACACCCAAACAGCAAACTCACTCACACAAACAATCAGAGGGATGGTACACTCCAGATCTAGCTAGGATAAAAAAAGAGCTCAGAAAAACAGAACATAAATGGAGATCCAAAAAGACCACAGATAATAAAGCACGTTACTCGTCAATGCTCACACTCTACAAAAAGAGGCAATAAACACACTATCACTCCAAAATATTAAATAATGCCATAAATCGCCCAAGGGAGCTATTTGAACTGGTAAAATCAATTACCAAGCCCCTACAAGTTAGCTATTTAAAAATTCCAATCCAGCCAAAAACTCTAGCCGATTTCTATGCCAGCAAAACTTAACCCCAAAGACAGCCCTAGCCCCCCACCCCCACCCCCCACCCCGAGACCTTCAGCCGTGGCTACTCCAAAAGCCTGGCAGACATTTCACACCATAGACAAGACAAATCTTAGATATAATCTCAAAATTAAACACAACAACATTCCCACTAGATCCATGTCCAGTCTCATGGATCAAAGCGCTGAAATCGGAAATGGCCCCTTTCCTACTGAACAAAGTAAATAAATCCCTCCAACAAGGAACCATGCCGAGCATCCTCAAAAGATCTGTAATCTGACCTATACTAAAAAACAAAAGCCTAAACAAAGACGACCCTTCTGCATATAGACCAATTTCAAGCATCCCTTTTGTAGCTAAAAACATCGAGAAACCAGTTCAACGTCAGCTCCAAGACTTCATAGATTCAACAGATGCCTTAGACGAACAACAATATGGATTTCACCCTTTTTATGAAGTTGAAACACTCCTTAGTTCTGTTTGACAAATTAATACAGGGACTAGAAACACCACAAAAGCATTCGTCCTCATCTTCCTGGATATAACCGCATCGTTTGACAGCGTAAATCACAGGACCCTCATATCAAGACTCAATACCCTATGCATAAAAGGACTCGCCCTTAAATGTTTTCCATCATACATACAGTAACTAACCGAGTACATGTCCAAATCGATCAGAAAATGTCAACTACTTTCCCCAAAACACAGGGAATAGCAAGGGTCAGCCTTATTAGCCCTCTAGCTTTATCTATAAATTTAACAAATCTGCGCAATATTCAAAACACACAAAAATTATCACATATATGCTGACGACATTATGTTGTACACTCACCTAAACACATGTAATCCGATTTATGATACTCTAGCAGCCTGCCTGAAGGAAACCCAAACCTGGCTTCATGAAAAAAATATGAGCATCAAATTCAAGAAAACCGATGTAATGTTCATATTTAAAAAAAAAAAAAATAAATAAAACCACAAATTCAACCCCCCTCCAACAATTCCCATGAATCAATCAATTCAAAGTCAAACAGGAAATAAAATATCTAGGGGTCACTCTTGATAAAACACTTAACATGGAGAGCAAACCATAATCTATAAGCTAAGAATTTTATAACCCCTGCGAAACCTCATTGACCTGTCTGATTTCAGAACAGTACTGCAAGCGCTTGTAACACCACACTTGGACTACTGCAATGGCCTCCTACAGGGAATATCCAAAACACAAACTACCACACTAAACATACTTCAATTGGCTCAAAATGTTACAGCAAGAATCATAATGAAAGCACGTCTCTCCGACCATATAACACCCATCCTATTCGAGCTCCTTTGGCTCCCAATTTCATCCAGAGTTTGATACAAAACAATAATGATGACTTTCAAACTAATACATAACATAGCCCCCTCCCACCCTCCCACCTTTCTACAATCATCAAAGTACAACCCTCGAATAGAAGCAGAACTCCCAACCAAAACATACTAGAAGTACCACATTCCATATGCACTACCAAACAATTCACTAGCAATAGGGAATTTACTTACATAGCAACACTTCAATGGAATACCCTCCCTGACACGTTAAGAGGAAACAAGGACCTCCAATCATTTCGCAGATTTAAAAACTCACCTATTTAGAGAACATTATACCAACTCCTAGAGCATTCTTGCTCGCTACACTACCTACCCTCCCCCTCCACATTTCACCCTCCCCCCCCTTGCTCCTCCCAGCATTGAAACGGATGATGTAATGCTTGACTTGGTACCCTTAAGAACTATACCAATCCCACACTCCTGTAAATTGCTCTGTAAATAGTTAAAAGTGGCTACACTTAGTACCACTCTATGTAAATAGTTTGAGGCAGAACCTCAACTACCTTGTTCTATGTATAAAGTTCTTAAACACTGTTCCATGTAACCGTTTTAGTTTAACCTGTTTTGATGTAAACTGCCCCTGATCTCTGGAAGGGGCAGTATAAAAATATGAGCAAATAAATAAATCCTGTGCTATTTTCATGGCCGTCACAAAGAGGTGGTAACAAAAGACAAGATTACTGACCTCATAGGATAAGGTAGGGTCAAAGTAGGCCATTTTTAAATCACTCTTATTCCCACTACTCTGCCAAGTTTGCCCCACGTTTTATAGCTTGGCCACTTCAACAACCGGGCTTACAAGGACTCACAGACTAGAGCTCTCGTCTAACTTGACAGACACTTACCTTGTGCCTGGCCAGTCTGTGTCCATCTTTTATATGAATAAACTGAATTTAAAAAATGTAAACATAAATCACTGTCTTTCTATTGCCTATAAGCCCACATAACAAATGTGTTTTTTTCACTGCTGACCTGTGTGCACCTCTCCATGTTCTGGTTCTTCACTCTCCTCTTGCTTTATTCTGCAACTATGCAAATACTGGCAAGGCAGGCATGAACCCAGCAGTTCGATGAATACACCTCAGCGGGTTTAACAGACATATACCACATGCAGGATCACAAGTCGAAACAAAAGTGTTGACCAGACTCAAAACATGACCTCCAGTTACTTTTACTGTACTACATTACTCTAGGTCTTGGGTGTTCACCAGCATCATAACAGAAACCCATATATCCTTGCAGAGAAATAAAAGAGCATAGGAATAAATGAATAGCACAATTAGAATAATGCACCTGTGAAAAAAAAAGAAAAAGAAAAAGTGCTTTACATAGACTTCCTGTTCATAGGTCTAAAAAGATAATAAAGCCACTAGTTAGGTACTTTGCAAAATTAGACTTCATACAGCACAAGCATGCACTCTCTCAGTAAGGTCTCACATTACATGCTGCTAAGTACTTCAGGTCCACAAAAGCAACTTCCACAGAACAGTAGCAAAACCTGTCTGTCTTTCTCCATACACAATGCCCATCCCTCTACCCTTCTTTATTTTAAGTCTCAAATTCCTCTTTAATTTTAGTTACTGTGAAAGAGGGTCTCAGGCCACTTAACTCCTCACAAAGTTACCCTGACTTGCAACTTCCTTCCAGAGCACAGCTTGCTCAGTCTGTCAGTGCTGAAGGAACAGAAGAATTTCTCACTATGCTACAGGCCGGGCAGCTTGAAGAATTACTGACAGATGGCGACCACAGACACAAAGGGTCCATCGCATATACAGCAGAGCTTTCCAACCAACTCTGCACATGTTCAGAGTGCACAACCAACACCTAGTTATCTAAAAATTCCAAATTCTCAAAGGAAAGATTTTGACCAAAGTATAAATCACTGAGGAAGCAATATGAAGGGCCTTTGACTGCTGACTCCTTGCCATCAAGCTGTCCTTCACAATTATATGCATGGATGTTTATCAAGAATCAAATAGCAGCATCAGTATGTGGATAAATCAGGGCTCAGAAGATAAGAGTTTGTTTTTAGGTTTTGTTTTATTGGCATTTTTATGGCTTAGATGATTTTAGTTTGCTCCGATTACATTTGTTTTAGGCTGTGTTCTGTGTTGTTTTTTGTTTTATTTTTTTAATGTTTAACTGTTGTTTTTAGGCTCATTTCCCAACAGACAATAGTACCTTATCATCAGTGATCAGTCTGTCCATTTGTACATGTAGATTTGTGTAGATAGTGGCAGGCCCAAGCCTCACCATCCAAAAGGTTCAGAGAGGAGCCAGTGGGTGAGAGGAAGGAGCCAGAGTAAGGAAGCCAGGCCCTGCCACCCCAAGATGTACAGGAGCTTTATTTCCAGTTTTGGTATACCACCTTTACATAAACAGCAAAGCAGTTTACAAATAAAAAAAAACAGAGTATAAGTCAGAAAGCAGAAAAGGAACTCCATTTTTTTACAATTTTATATTTAATTAAATTTTACAATAAACCAAGAACCTTGGATAAAAATAATATCACAATCCATCATGCACATGCAAAAAATAAGCACAAAAAGAGCATAAAGCAATCAACAACATGACAGCATGCTAACAGTCCACAATAGAACAAAGAAAGGGGAGGATTCAAGAACAGTATACACTATATGAGAACAGTTACAAAAAAGAAAAATATTAAAAAGAAAAGTAGGATGTAAAGCGAATACAACTTATAAACCCACAATACTACCATAAGGTGAATTCACAATTGCTTAGCATTTAATAAAACAAAACATACAGTTGAGATGGCTTAAAGAAATGAAAAATCTTATTCTGATATCCAAGTACACATTTACAAGAAATCAACTGGAAACTCACACCCAAAACTCAAACCTCAAAGTGGAGTTCCAGAAATTTTTTCCTCCTAGACTGAGTCTACCTGGACACATCTGGGAGGATCTGTACCCTACCCCCCCAAAAAGAAACATCAGATTTTTTTTTAATATATTCGCAATAACACTTACTTATCCTGAAGAAATACAAAAGATACCAACAAAGTAGCCTGGGCTTCAACCACCTCTAACAACTCAGACAGGTTCCCTAAGTCCAAAGAGTCAGAAGGCACCTCTGCCTGAGAGGTATCAGCTTTCTGCAAAGTGTCCTTACTAGTCATTGAGGGGAGGAAATAAATCTTTTGAAGAGGAGGGATCCCAGACTCGGCATAGTTAAACAGCTCCTTAAGGAACCAAACTGAACAGGTCCCTAGGGGAGCACAATGAAAGCTGTGGAAAAATTCACTAAACAAAGATTTAGGTTTCTCTGTTAAATTTTCCAAGTTTTCAATTTTACACTGGAAAACCAAACCATCCTACTACTACTACTACTACTACTATTACTATTATTAAGCACTCATATAGCACCACGCACGCAGCGCTGTACAGTCAGAAATACACGAGACAGTCCTTGCTCGTCTGAGCTTACAATCTAATCGCAGTAATAAAGGGCATTAGTCAAATCGGTGCTAGGCACAGTATGGTCATTACAACTTGGTCATAGCAATTGACGGGGGTTAGGTTAAGATGAGGAAAGAAGTCAGGATCTGAACATGATAGTGAAGAGGTGAGTCTTCAACCTGGACTTGAAGATGGCCAGGGAGTGTGCCTGACGTATGGACACAGGCAGGCCATTCCAGGTGTAAGGTGCAGCAAAGTGAAAGGAGCGAAGTCGGGAGTTAGCGGTGCGAGTGAAAGGTCTAGACAGAAGTAATTTACCAGTGGAGCGAAGCTGACAAGAGGGGGTGTAGGGGGAGATAAGAGATGAGAGGTATTGAGGGGCCATAGAGTGAATGCATTTATAGGTCAGTAGAAGTTTGAATTGGATGCGGAACTGGATAGGGAGCCAGTGAAGCGACTTGAGAAGGAGTAATGTGGGCATGGCGAGGCTGGTGGAAGATTAGTCAAGCCGCGTAGTTCTGTATGGATTGAAGGGGAAAGAGATGGTTTGCGGGGAGACCAGCAAGGAGTAGGTTGCAGTAGTCGAGGCGAGAGGAGATCAAGGAGTGGATAAGCGTTTGGTGGTGTGTTCAGAAAGGAAGGGGCGGATTTTGCTGATGCTGTAGAGAAAGAAGCGGCAGGTCTTGGCTATGAGCTGGATATGTGCAGAGAGGGAGAGGGAGGTGTCAAAGATAACCCCCAGATTGCAGACCGAGGGAACAGGAAGGATAGTGGGTCCATCCACAGAGACTGAGAAAGGGGGTGGGGGGGAAGGAGTTGGAGGGAAAGACAAGAAGTTCAGTCTTGGCCCATGTTCAATTTCAATCGGCGATGAGACATCCAGGCAGCAATGTCAGAGAGGCAGGCAAAGATCTTGGTCTGGATTGCTGGAGAGATATCAGGTGTAGAGAGGTAGATTTGGAGTCATCGGCACAGAGATGGTACTGAAAGCCATGGGAAGAGATAAGTGCGCCAAGGGCTTGGGTATAGAAAGAGAAAATGAGGGGCCCAAGACAGATCCCTGGGGTACACCAACATGGAGCGGGGTAGGAGAGGAAAAGGAGATGCCAGAGCATACACTGAAGGAGCGATGGGAGAGGTAGGAGGAGAACCAAGGGAGGAGAGGGTGGTGAGGAGAAGATTGTGGTTAACAATGTCAAAGGCGGCAGAGAGGTCAAGAAGGATGAGGATAGAGTAGAGGCCATTAGATTTACCCAGGAACAAGTCATTGGAGACTTTCGGTGGAGTGTAGGGGACGGAAGCCGGGTTGTAGTGGGTCCAGAAGGGTCTGGGAGATGAGGAAGTCGAGGCGGCGGTGGACTGCTCATTCTAGTAGTTTAGATATGAAGGGAAGGAGGGAGATGAGTCGATAGTTAGAAGGACAGGTAGGGTCGAGTGAGGGTTTCTTGAGGAGAGGTGTGACAACAGCATATTTGAAGTCTGCGGGAACAGTTGTAGTGGAAAGTGAAAGGTTGAGAATATGAGAGATGGAGGGGACAACGGTGGGGGGAGATGGGGTGTAGGAGATGGGTGGGAATAGGGTCAGAGGAACAGGTGGTGGGTTTGGAGGAGGAAAGAAGGAGTGTGGTTTCCTCTTTGGAGATCGTAGGGAAGGAGGACAGGGTAGCAGAGGAAGTATGGGTGGGAGGGGAGAATTGGGGAGGGGGGGAGGTAGATGAGGGGGCGGAGAATTGGAGGGTGATCTTGTGGATTTTGTCGTGGAAATAGTCAGCTAGGGTTTGGGCAGAAAGAGAGGGTGGGACCGGGGCGGAGGCGCCTTGAGGAGAGAATTGAGGGTATTAGAGAGGCGGCGAGGATCAGAGGAAGGGAGTTAGTGAGATGGATGTAGTATTCTTGTTTGCCAAGTGTTATGGCTGACTGGAAGGAGCCAAGCATGAATTTGGAATGTAGCAGGTCTTCCGAGGAGCGGGATTTGGACCAAGCACGTTCAGCAGGACGGGCACAGGTGCGTAGATAGCGGATTGTAGATGAAAGCCAGGGCAGGGGAGCAGATCGTCTGACAGGACATGGGGTGAGTGGGGCAAAAGTGTCAAGAGCTGAGAATAGTGCAGCATTATAAGAGCATACTGCCTCATTGACGGACATGGATGACATAATCGAGGAAAGAGGTGGAGAAATGGTGGAGGAGAGGGTTAGGGGATCAATATTATGGAGGTTTCTAAATAGTTTGGAGGAGACAGGACGAGGTTGAGACAGCGGAAGCTGAAGATTAAAGGTTAAAAGGTGATGGTCAGATGAAGGGAGGACTGAGTTGTGGAAGTTTGAGGGAAGAGTATTAGGTCAAGGAAGTGGCCGTGCAGGTGGGTGGGGGCAGTGAAACAAAGTTGGAGGTCAAACGAGGAGGTGAGGGCGAGGAACTTTAGAGCATGGGGATCGGAGGGGTTATCGACGTGAATGTTAAAATCGCCAAGAATAAGAGTGGGGGGAAGAGGGATCTAGGAAGACGGAGAGCCAGGAGTCAAAGTCAGTGAGGAAGGTTGATTTGGATTTGTTAGGTGGGCGATATATAACAGCTACACGGAGGGGAAGTGGTGTGGAGAGGCGAATGGAGTGGACTTTGAAAGAGAGGGAGGAGTGTGACTGGGGGAGCAGAAGGGGTTGGAATTGGCAGGAAGGGGAAAGTAGCAGCCCTACACCACCACCGTGACCAGTAGATCGAAGTGTATGTGAGAACTGGTAGCCCTCATAGCAGAGAGCAGCAATGGATGCAGTAGCGTCTGGGAGGAGCCAGGTCTCAGTTAGGGCAAGAAGGTGTAGCACATTAGAGATAGAGATCGTGAATAAACAGAAGTTTGTTGGAGACTGAGCATGCATTCCATAGGGCACATGAGAACGGGAGAGCGGAGGGGGAAAAGAGAGGGATATGGATAAGGTTGGACAAGTTACTTTTCAGAGTAAGACAGCAGTCTAGGGGGGCCATTACATGGAGATCTATTTCCAGGGTATTACAGAGGATTAGAGGGGCCAGGGTACGGGTGGGTGTCTCTGGGTGCATGTGCCTTCCAAGGGAGAGCGAAGGGGGAAAGGAGAGGGATATAGATGAGGTTGGACAAGCTACGTGAGAATTTCTTTTCAGAGTAAGACTGCGGTCTAGGGGGAGCGTTACATGGGGATCTATTTCCAGAGTAGTACAGAGGTTTAGAGGGGCCAGGGTATGGGTGGGTGTCTCTGGATGCATGTGCCCTCCGAGAGGGGCGTGAGGGAGGGGAAGTGGGGGGTGAATGAAGGGTGATATTGATGATATCAGATAGGCTACGTGAGGATTTCTTTATGGAGTGAGATGAATCTCTAAAGGGGGATAGGATTGGGGTTGATAACTCTGGGCGAGTGATTGGAGCATGAGTGAGGGAGGGAGGAAGGGGAGAGGAGCGGGATATGGATAAGATTAGTTAAGGTACGTGAGGAACTCTTCTTAGGGCGAGAAAGAAAAATCGAGGGGGCCAGGGTTGGGGTTGATATTATCTGATGAGAGAAGGAGTTAGTAGAGAGCGGGGTAAAGCGGAGGCAGTATGGTGGAAGCGAGGGTGGGATTGTCTTAAAGAGAGGGGGGTTGGTTGAATGGAGGGGGAGGGTGTGATGAAGCTCAAGAGCAGATGCTAGGTTTGAAGACAGAATGGAGGGAGAGTAGGGGGAGGAGGAGTGAGGATGCTGGTAGAAGGGGAGGCAGTTGGGGAGTATGAGGAAGAAAAGGACAATGTGATGAGGGGCCATGGAGGAGTAGTGGGGGCTATGCAGCGTATGTTATCTTACAAGCAATGAGGTGGTTAAGGATTCTAAGTACGGGGGCTATGCAGCAATTGTTATCTTACAAGCAAGCAAGCAGGCAGGCAGGCAATGGAGGTGGTTAAGGATTCTAAGCACCATGCGTTAAATGTTGGGTTACAAGTGGGGACTACTACAAGCAATGAGGTACTACAAGCAATGAAGCAGCAATGGATTGTCCAGGCAAAGCAATGGATTGCAAAGCAGCAATACTACCTTACAAGGCAGCAATGGATTGTCCAGGCAAAGCAGCAATGTTAACCCATGGTGCTTAACGGTGATGACTCAGTCTGGGCAGCTTGTCGTAAGGTGGATGGGTTATTGTTGGGGAGGCGATTACGGCACGCCAAAGGGCCCTTTGGCATGACCCTTAGGCGCGGGCCCAGCAGGCGCAAGGGCCTGGGTGAGGGGACCCTAATTAGGGAGACTTCTGCCCCTCCC
This sequence comes from Ichthyophis bannanicus, assembly GCA_033557465.1. Lineage (NCBI taxonomy): Eukaryota > Metazoa > Chordata > Amphibia > Gymnophiona > Ichthyophiidae > Ichthyophis > Ichthyophis bannanicus. The sequence goes on from CM066032.1 coordinate 1,057,441,644, forward strand.
ACATCCCAGACTAGGCTGGAGCTCCCTGGCCTGATGCTGTTCCGTTGGGGGCAGGGCGCAGCTGTGGTAGTGGCACCGGATGGCGCTTCTTTTAAATGAGGTCCAGCGTGCTGGTGAGCGGACTTCCTTCCCACTCCCTGGTCTGATTCTGTTCTGTCGGGGGCCGGGCGCAGCTGTGGTAGTGGAGCTGGATGGCGCTTCTTTTAAATGAGGTCCGGCGTGCTTAGCTGGGACCCCTTGCTGATCCCACAAATGTTGAATTTTAACCTCTAATCCATCCAATTGCACTTGCAGTTGGAGCACCTTCGCCTCCACCCCCTCCAATCTATGAGCGAAGGGAGCAGGAGCCTGCAATGCCCCAGCACAAACCGGATAAAGTGATTGCACTGTGTCCCAAATGGAGTCCAGGGTCACATCCTTTGGTCTCACAATCAGAGGAAGATCCTGGATCATCACACTCTCCTGAATAGGGGGTAAACCCCCTACGTGGGAGCAGTTAGACCCAATATCACAAGCCATCGGCACAATCAATGCAGAGGCCAAGAACTGCTAAGCAGCCACATCCGAAACCACACCAGGTGCACTACCCTCAGCACCCCCAGGGGCAAGAGGAGTAGAAGGGCCAAGCAGCTCAGTGAAATATTGCTGCCCAGATTAGGGCTCTCCCTAAACCTGACAATGGGTTCACCCAAACACTTCGCCTGTACAAAATCATCCATGGCACGCTGCCCCACTGGTATAGCAACAGGAGTGGAGGAAATACCTCCCCTACCTTTAGCTTTCCGTTTAGGCATCTAGAAAAACTAAACCAATTGAAGCAAAGGCCAAGATGAACTACTCCAACATGAACTTAAATCCTCCTAAAGAACTACTTCCAAAAGATATTGAACGCCAAGCTCACTGCCTCATGCCCCACCTAAGGGCCACACCAAAGGGACCTCTGGTGAGACCCTCAGGCACGAGCATGCCTTAAGCACGTTTGACTTTTAAAGCTAGAAGATGAAACAAGGCAGGGAGGAGCTTGCTCCCACTTCCAACAGCACAGCAGTTCTCCCTGTGCCTTATGCACGTTTGATTGACTCCATTTAAAATTACAGGAAAACAAGTAGACAGAAAAGGGAAAGGTTTAAGAGTAACACTCAGTGAGCCTCAATCTGGGCCACTGAAAGCGGAGTGAAAAATGAGTTAAGATTTGTATGGAATGTCTTATATGAAGCCTTAGTGTATAGATAAGTCAGGAGCAATAAAGAAAACAGCAGATAACAGGTGGGTTCCAACCCAGCTAAAGATACTGTCAAGGCAGATATATGGTGATGAAAGGTCAGTTCAGAAAGGTAAGAACTCCCAGGTACTTGACATGGTCCGTTAATGTAACTGGTTAGCCTGATAAAACAGATGCAACAGTTGGGCAAGCCAGGATGACCTGTTATCCAAGTGACAGTAGTTTTCTCAGGATTTAATTTCAAGTGGTTAGAACAGAGCCAGGATGATACTTTTTCTAGGCAGTAATTAAGGCAGGATACATTAGGTGCAGAGCTATCTGAAAAAGTGATCAACCAAATATCATCAGCATAAATGAATATAATTGCAGTTTCCTGAATCAGAGTAGCTAATGGGCTAAGAAAGATGTTAAAAAAAAAAAAAGAGACGGCGCGAGAATGGGCCCCTGTGGCACACTGCAGGATAGGGGACATGGATCAGATGTGTAGGGGCCAGCAGAAATAGTGAATACCTGGCAGGAAAATAAATGAGGAAAACCAATGCAATACAGTATCACCTAGACCTATGTCATGGAGGTGGGAAAGAAGAATGTTGTGATCAATGAAGTTGAATGCTGCAGATAAGTCAAGGGAAACATTTAGGGTCACCTACCCCCTATCAAGAAAACTATGAATGGTACTGAGCAAAGCTGTTATGATGGTCTCAGTTTCGTGACATGGGCAAAAACCAGACTGCCTGGGATGTAATAAGTTTGATTTTTCACTTCCCAGCCAGTTTAGGGTTTAAATGGGTTTGAAACTGGATGGTAGCTAGCTGGAATGGATGAATCCAAGTTGGGTTTCTTGAGAACAGGCTATACTGCTGCTTGTTTCCAGACAATAGGACTGTGCCAGTAATTAGAAGTGCATGGGAAGTAGAGCAATAGATGGCTTGCCCATCCACCGTGATGGAATGGAATCTAATGTATAGTTAGTCTTCCAAATAGGCATGAAATATTACCAAGGGAAAAATTATTAGGTGGAAACTGGACCAAACGTGATAAAGTGGAACTGGAGTTGGATTAAAGGCACTGAATTTCAATCATGGAAGATGTAAATGCAGGAATGTTTTGTAAGAGAAACCCCTGACAAAGAAAGTAGCCGAAGAGCCAGCAGAGGGTCCTGACCAGGTAGGACAGAGAGTGGAAGTAGTTGAAAGCTGATGGACAATGGAGGACAATTTTCTAGGGTGATTCACAGATTTGTTAAGATTACCGAAATGCTGCTTTTTTGCAGCTATGATCCAAGTATGGTGACAAAAAAAAAAAAAGACAGTCCCTAAGTAAGTTAGAGAACATGGAATCCTTTTGCAGTGCCAATGTCTTTTGGTCCTACAACGTTGTTACTTAGTAAAATGAAGGCCAGCATGGAAACAAAGTTGACCTTGCGTATGGGTAACCAATCTAGTTGAAGCTATTTAATCCAATGCTTGTTGCGGGCAGGTGTTCCAAGTGAATACTTGCTTCTCAAGAGGAAAGGATTCAAAGTTTTCAGGGAAATGGGTGTCCAGGGATGACAGGGAAGCAGCTTCTAACACGGTAAGGTTCACAGTCAAGAAAGAGACCCGACTTATTGCAGTGGCAGCTGAAGTCCTCCTGGTAACCAAAGCGATCCTCGTATCCCACCTGACAGCACTGGCCATGCTGATTCTCTTTCCTGCGGTCTACTTGATCAGAGGGGTCATGACAGCAAAGAAACGGGAATAGGAGAGATATGCGCGTGCACGTCCTTCATCTCCCCCATACACAGTAACAAAGATATCCCACCCCACACCACCACCACCCACTATGCCCACATGCCACACTGGTGTCTAGACCAACCTACCTATCACCATAGTGGGACAAACTTCTCTAAATCCCTCCCACAGACGACTCAGGCCACAAACAATGCAAGGGAAAATGCATTACTATATCACAGTAGGGGGGGGGGTAGAGAGTGTGGATTTTATAAAGCATTTTCCACATGTAAAGCCTGTTTTGCACACAGAGGTTTCCCAGTGAGGCATTGGCACCCGTAGGAGGTGACCTGAGCAATGCTCAGACTAGCGGTCAAGAGGAATGTCCAGAAGCAGGCTCGACTCTGGGAGAATTCCTGCAGTTGGAGATGCCTGCGAAGAAGGTAACAGGGGCTGTGATGGCCCCAATGATTAAGCTGGGAAGAGTAACTTTAAAATTCAATTTGCAGTGCAATTGCTTCAATGGAATGGCCGCTGTCCCCACAGATCTATCAGCTCTTTGAGACTTTAGTTGTACATTACCCCCCAAGACCACAGCAATAGAATGGTTACCCAGGAAACAAAGGTGGAGGAAATGAGGAAGCAAATGAAGGCTATATGGAATCGACTTGATTCTGTAGTGAAAGATCAGTTTATACTTGAGAAAGATGAAAGCTCTGAATAATCATGAAAGATGAGGTAAAGCTCAGGGAGGCACCGTGATCACCACCTCTCTTAAGCGACAGCTCAGCCTTAGGCAGGCCCAATGTGCCATCTGCACTGTACTACATGTCATCCCATGCCACTCCCGACATCCAACCTCTCACCTGGGGTTGATGGGCAGTAGGCTTTAAAGCACATGCGCACATTTACAGCCTGCCATCTGAGGGTGCAGGAGTGCCAAGACATGAGTGCATGCATGCACTTTAAGGCCTGCTGTGCCATCCATCAACCCCAGGTGAGAGGCTGGATGTTGGGGGCAATGCGGTAGGGATGGCAAGAACCCTTGGGCTGCCCCCGGGTAAGCTCAGGTTCATGAACTTCCCCAGATTGTTATTCTCCCCTGAAATTTTGTTAAGGAGGTATTAATTTTGAGAACCTCCACAAATCTGAGATTAATATCCCTCCAGATGCCCAAGCATTTTATTTGTCGCATGGGAGCTCAAATGAAGAAAGGGGGTGAGGGGAATAGGAAGGAAATGGAGGAGGAACAGCAACCTTTTTCAGAGGACAGTTTAAATCGTAAAGAATACTTGGATAACTCTCAGGATGAGATTAATGTTCTACTCTTAGGGGCATGTTTACTAAAGTGTGGTAAGCGATTTTGCAGCTACCACATGACATGACATATGTAAAAATGCCATGCGGTAGCTGAAAAACCTGTGCAAGGGGGGGGGGAGTGGATGGCATCAACCCTGCAGGACTATTGATTACCACACTGTCCTGTGATTCCGTCTTTTCTCTGGGAACAAGCAGGAAGTCAGTCCTCACATTTGGGTGATGTCAGTACCAACAGAGCCCGTGCGGATCCAATCCCCAGCTTTCAAAAGAAAGCCTTTGGGACCTACATCATGCATGCATGGTCAGCTTCCCGCCCAAATATGCCATCTTACCTCAATCTTCTTTTTTCTAGGGAGCCCTGAAGACGTGCTGTCTGTGCACCCGGTTAAAGTTGATATTTTTCTACCGATATCGGTAATTTTTTCTCTATTCAGTATTAATCACCTTTCCGCACCCAACGCCTCAGCATCGTGTTTTTTGCTCAGGTAACTATTTTTGTCTTATTTCAGTACACGGGTTTTTCACTCATAGCCTACCTGGTCGAGATGCCGGTGTTTGACCTTGTGGGTCTCATTTTCCCGCTATGTCTTCGACCAATGGCTTCTAGCAGTGTGGAAGTGCAACTGCACTATGTCTCATACAGACTGCCACAGCTCCTGCATTTATTGCCTCAGGGCAGAACACGATGTGTCTTCCTGCCCACTGTGCCTCTTTATGTCAGCTAAAACCCGGAAGGAGCATAAAAGACAGCAGTGGGATCTGTTCAACAAGTCAGCCCAGCATAGGCATCGGGGGGTGGGGGGTGTGGAATCCCTACCTTCGACGCTGGTGTTGGGCAACCCGGCATCACGCTCACGGGCCCAATCAGAGACATGGGAACAATGTGCATTGGAGCCATCTTCGGAAGATCTCCCCTGGCTGAAGACTTCCTCAAAGTTAAAGTCTGACCATGACCTGGGGGGGAGGGGGTGAAGTAAGACCTCCGGGACCCAGGTGTGGAGCCCTCGATTCGACGCCGGAAACAGAGCGGCTCTCCAAGCTACTTCGGAGGAAGTTGACGGCAATGGAATCAGATTACTCTGGTTCCCCCGATACCTCTACCATACAGGACTCACCCTCCTGAGACCCAGTTGTGGAGTCACCGATGTCATTACCTGTCGAGGGTCACAGGGGTCCAACTCCTGGTCACTCCGGTCATCGCTGCCCCTGATCAGGCAGTCCTTGTCCAGGACATCCCCAGAGGATGCCCTTCCCATCCTGGAGAGGTTGGCCTGATTGGTGTCGACACCTGTCGAGAGCCGGTACGTCATCAGGCGCAGTGGTGCCGGAGCCCCGACGCAGGGTGTCGACACCGAGTCGATCCGACAACCACAGAGTTGGCATGGGAGACTGATGAAGAGTCTCCTGACACAGTTTTCCACTGGGATGTGCCACACCATCGGCAGAGATTGCCCCCGGAGGACTTGACTTTCCTGGAGTTTGTCTGGGAGATGTCCCAGGCACTCACCTTTGTGGCGGTACCCAAGGACAAGTCACTTACAAAGGATATCGAGATCCTCCAGTATGAGGCTCCCCCTTGGGAGGCACTGATGGTGCCCATGCCCCCCCCCCCCATCCTTGAACGGTAGTTGTTCAGGATGTGGGAGACCCTGGCAAGATTGTGCCAATTGTGAACTGTCTACTTGATTCACAGTATCAAGTCAGCCAAAGCCCCGGCTTTGAGAAGGCACAGCTACCACATAACTCCATAGTCATGGAGTTGGCTATTCCTTGTATCAAAAGCCAGAAGTTGCACTCCTCTGTTCCCCCTGGCAGGGAGGTGCGCACTATGGATGCTTTTGGCTGCAAGTGTTTCCAGGGCTCCATGCTCACGGCCCGGATCCAGGCGTACCAGCTGTACATGGACATGCACTTGATGGACCTGGCTAAGGAACTTGTCAGTTTCTTGGCTGGATTGGTAGGCGAACCTCTGGAGCGTTTCAGGACCATGGTATCAGTCAGAGAGTGCTCCAAGTTTCAGACTCAAGCAGCCTTCAATGGCTTTGAGTCAGTGGCTCGGGTAGCTGCAGTGGTCATTAGTGCCCAATGCCTTGCCTGGTTACAGTCCTTCGACTTGGAGCAGTGGGTCCAGGACAAGTTAGCCAATGTCCTGTGCTGAGGGGAAAATCTCTTTGGCAAGCACATGGAGAAAACTGATGATCTGGAGAAGGAATTCATGACCAGGACTACGCTGTCCAAGAAAGTGTCTGAGCCTGCTCAAAAGGCAACTTTGGGGAAAAAGCTCTTCCATCTGAAGACCAAGAAGGCTTATAGGAACTTCCCCAAGTTTCAAGCCTATCACGCTCCCCTGCAGAGCCAACAGGTCAAGAGCCAGGGACATGGCCCCTGTAAGCTAAAGGCCCCCAAATCCCAAACAGTGCCCCAGCTGCAGCTGGGGGGGAAGGGCTTTTGACTCCTTGAGCATAGCCTCTATCCCCCAGGAGGTGCAGGGTCCAAGGTTCACAGGAGGATAGCTGGCTCACTTTGTCCACCAGTGGCCAATCACCACAGACACCTGGGTACTACAGGTGGTCGGAGAAGGTTATTCTCCTCTACTTTGCCCAACTGCCTCCTCCCCTTTTCCCTGAGGAATTGCCAATGGACCCTTTGCACAGGAAGCTTCTGAAGGAGCTCGAGGGTTTGCTCGTAGATCAAGCTGTGGAGCCCATCCCCCTGCACCTTCTGGGCAGGGGGTTCCTACTCCTGCTATTTCCTTGTCCCCAAAAAGACAGGGTGCTTCCAGCCCATCCTGGATCTATGAGATCTCAACCGCTTCCTGGTCAAGGAAAAAGTTCAAGATGGTATCCCTTGGAACCTTGCTGCCCTACCTCTTGCAGGGAGATGCTTACCCCCACATCCTGATCCACCCAAGGCACAGTCAGTACCTCTGGTTCATCGGCGGCTGACAGCATTTTCAGAACTGGGTACTTCCCTTCAGCCTTGCCTCTGCTCCCAGAGTATTCACAAAATGCCTGGATGCCACCCGCCTCTGCATCCTGGAGGTATTCATATTCCCTTATCTGGATGATTAGCTTACTCGAGCCACCTTGCTGGGAGAAGCCCGCAATGCCACCCATGGAGCCATTGGGCTGCTCCAGACTCTGGACTTTGTGATGAACTTCCCGAAGATCCACCTTCAGCCAACCCAGCAACTGGAGTTCATCAGCACCCTGCTCGATTCAACTCAAGCAAGGGTATTCTTGCCTCTT